>MU271148.1:1546889-2146889 GCA_021432605.1 Coniochaeta sp. PMI_546 | reverse complement strand
CAAGGCCGCGGATGTGAGAGTGGGCGGCGATGAGGTTGAGGCCTCGGAGCTCCTTGCTCTCCGAGACGGTCATGACTTGCTGCAGTCCGGACGTTAGCATTTGGCTTTCATAGGGATGGAATCGAGTGCGACAATACATACTGCGGCCATGTTTTGTCTAGTGTGCTGACCGTAGGTGCAATGCGTGGTGGCCGTGTGATATGGGATGCTCTTGTTTTTATGAAGGTGTCTCGATGATTGGATGAGGAAATGCACGAGGCTGAGGATATTTTGCCTTGCGCTCGCCGGGCACCGTTCGCCGCTCACCGAAGCTGCTCACCGCTCACCGCGACGCGCTAGCAGATTTTAAGCGCGACTGGTCTCACACGAGGGTGTGGCTATATCTGGAGCATTGAAACCATGCTCTCGGAAGAGCATCCGCGGCCCAATCAACCCCCCACCCCTCATCCCATCTCCCGTCCTCTTTCCTCTTTGGTGCTACTTGGCCACTGTGATATGCAGTGAACAGTCAGTGCAGCAGTACCACAGGACACTATTTGCAGTACCGTATGTGCAGTGCAGCAAATGGCAACTAACGCCGACCAAACAAACAAAAACCTGATCCCATAACGCTGAATTGCGTCTCATTTTCGAACACATAACAGAGCAGGCCAGAAACGTGAAACGTGCAAGTTGGAGGACCTGATAAATGTGCCTCCAGCTGTCTTGCCGTTACTCTTGATCTTTCCGTCTCCGCACCCTGGGAGATCCCCGACCGTTGGTTCTTCAGCTCGCTCCCGCACAGATTTAGCGGTGAGGGCCCGCTAATTAAGGAGGACCTATCACACCTGTCACACTCGAATCCACACATTGGCAGGGGACCGTAAGGTGACGCGCTTTCCACTTGACTTCGCAGAGTCTGGGGGGCATGTTTTTGTGCAGGAAGTGCAAGTGCTTGATGCAGGTCTGGAATCTCAAGACCCTAGACTAGGGCATCCAAGAGGGTTTAAGTTCGCTGCTCTTCCACTCATCACTTTCTTTCCAGGTCTCTATTTGTCATTCCTTCCTTCCTCTACTACCTCCTGCGCCCGTGTTCAACGGCTTGTGCCTGCCACATTCCTGGTCCCTTGCAGTGGGACGCACCTTGACCACGCCACATTAGACTGCCCCATTCGGCCACCCTGAGACCCAAACGGCGGCTGGTCCCAGAGCACCATGGCTTCAGGTTCCCATAACCCTTACTCCCGACGCGGGGATGCAGGTGCTTACGATGCATACCGGCCATCTCGCGAAAACCTCGACAGGCAACGAGACATCAGAGATCGAGACCGCGAACGAGACCGCGAACGAGATCGCGAACGAGATCGCGAACGTGATCGAGATCAAGACCGCGAGAGGAATCCTCCTCGCGAGCAAGCACGACCCGCTATGACTTCTACCGGCCCAAGTGCCGAACAACACCATACTGCTGGTATGCCTTTCTACCCTGACTGTCGGCCATGATCATGACTGTTCGGCTTGTTCGTACTAACGAGTACTCTCAGCTGCCAAGAAACCCTCCGATGCAAACTCGAAGCTTGAGGATGTGCTGCGTCGCTGGATGAGGACCGCCCAGAAGAAGTCCCAGATCGAGCAGTACATCGACCTAAAGCGACAAGCACAGAAACAGAGAAAGCAGGAGTACAACAAGTCGATGGCCAAGCACCCTGAGTACCCATCAGTTCCTGAATATCAGAACAAATTCAGAGACAGGCATGAGAAGGAATTGGCTAGCCTCGAAGAATCATACAAGATGGCCGTGACGGAGTTTGACAAGGCGACGGAGCAACTCGCAACCAGCCTAGCGCAAGCATTACCGCTAGAAATCGAAGCCGGTATGCAACGACGTAGTCAGAAGCATACATATGTGGACGAAGCCAGGATCGAGGCTCTCGAGGCTTCTCTTCAGGCGAGGATCTCCACTCTGGACGCGCTGATTGAGAGCAAAACCGCACTCATTAAGAATGAAGTCAGGCAGGCTCACAACAACCACAGGGAACTCAAGGCAAGTCTTGCGCAGGGAAGACCCGAGTTTGAGAACAGGTTCCCCGCGGATCTCGAAAAGACTATTGCTGCGCAGCAAAAAGTGATAGATGGGCTGTTGGACAGCCACAAGCGTCTGGAGGAACAGATCACCAAAGCGCAACATGAGAGGACGACGGCCCAATCCAATCAGGAGTCACAACTGGAACAAAACAGGACTCTTCAGGCAGACGTGAGCCAGATTCGCCTCGAGAATGGAAGGCTACGCGACGATTTTGACCAACTGAGAGAATCCGCAGCTCGACGAAGCGAGTTAGAGGATATAAAGACCAACTGCAGCGATATCAAGACTGAATGCGCTAGGGTTTCCAACCTCGTGTCTCAGGTCAAGGACGACAGCAAAGCCCTGACCTTACGGTTCGGAGAATATGCCGAGATGACCCGAGAACATCACGTCGCGGTGTCTAGACTCGATGCAGCGTCCGAACGCCACCAGGCTGAACTCTCTCGACTCGATCTCGTGACACAAGGCCATCAGGACGAACTCTCCCGACTTGACTTGACGATGCTCGAACAAGTAGCCGAAGGTTGGAGTATAGATTGGCCTCATGTCTTAAGTGCCGTCAAGACATTTGATGCGGTCCGAGGTCAGGTAGATAAACTGGAGAAGGTCTTTCCGGACGTGGTCCGCTACAAGGACCGTCTTGCGCATGTAGAAGAAGACGCCCAATCTTTCGCTCAGTCGGTTGCCGAGGTCAAAGATTTTGTCGTGCGTCTTACTCCTGCTCGGTCAGCTCAGACCGGGGAGGAGTCCTCACGACAAGGTTCCGTCGGCTCAAGGGGCGAGGAGGAGCGCATTTCGCAAGATCTCATATCGCGCGTGCTATTAATCGAAGACAAGCTTAGAAAGTCCGACGAGAAAGTCATCCACGCCGAGGCTTTCGAGAAGTCCGCGCTATTTAAAATCAGCCAAGTGCAGGATAACGTCACCCGCCGTGTCAAGAACATCGAGATCCGCCTAGACGAGTTGCCAGTGCCAACATCTTCACAACAGGACCTTGAAATCAGCACACTCCAATCCAAAGTGGATAATCTTCTGGGCGAAGTGGAGAGGCTTTCAACCGAGTTTCAAGGGATGGGTGAGAAACTCAACTTCTTCAGAAATCACGTCGAGCAGTTGGAGACGAGTATCCAGGAAGTTTCTCACCAAGGGCCTACACAGAGCCTTCTACAATCCGACCCTGAGGTTAGCAAGTTCCGGACCAAGGTGGAGAAGGTTGAAGTCGGGTTTGAGAAGCTATCTACAGAGGTGCAAGGCGTGAGCGCCAACTTCGAGTACTTAAACCACCAGGTTACGGCTCTCGACAGCCAGTACAACAACATCACGACAAAGCCCCTTGCGGAACATATCCTAGCGCACATGGAGCTTATCTATCCCACCAACCGGGAGATAATTGCGAATATGCAAGAGCTGCAGCGTCGCATAGCCTGCATGGAAGAGGATAACAATAGATTAAGAGAGACCATGGAGGATGTGCGACAACGATCGAACCTCTCAATCGGACAGCATGCGGTTACTGGCCAGCCTCCAAGTGCTAGGATCAAGCGGAGGAGAATCGACGAGGCCGCTAATGAGAGCCCTCAACCTTCCGTGAATGCAGGCCCACCGGGATGAAAGAGTCGGCATCTGAGCCGGCGTGTTAGATGTGGTATGCCAGCCAGCGGTTGCGCCATATTCTGGGGCATTTTGGCATCTGCATGGGAGTTGGAGCGCTGAAACTCATTGATACTCTTAGGAAGACAAAGGGTTCGCATGTGGTTTACCATGACTTACAGAGTCTCAAAGGACAGGAAGAAGTAGGCTATGGAGTTTCTGCGAAATATGATACCCCTCCCCAAGGTACCTTGGGCAGTAATGGGAGCGTGTTGCTCAGAACCTCTCGAGACAAATAGGTAAATCAAGGTCTAGGCGTTGCTTGCGTCGCATTCTTTAAAATAAAATAAATGAAAAAGACTCTTCAAGCACGTCGTTGCAGTCATAAGGTAAGGTAGGTAAGTACCTTGGTCCTGCCTGGATTTCTCACGTGTCGTTTCCATCTCAATGTTGCCTCAAATATCCGGAGATAAAAAGGCGGCAGTGGAGTGGAGCTCGGGTAGCTAGTCGCGACAGGTACAAGGTACAGGGACGGTGACTTCTATTAGCGCCTGATGCCAACGCTCTGGCGGATCATCCTAAGATCCTTGCTACGTACACATACCCAACTTGGGGCCGACAGACGCCTTCCTCTTGAGTTCTGACCCCAGCTTGCTGCAAAACAGACATCCATCTTCGCGCCTTACCACACCGGTAGCACTTCAAGCCAACACACCTAAAACAGACACTCTCCACTCCACCCGCACCCGCTGTGCTGTCACTGCCATTTTGAAAAGCAGCTGCATTGTCGCGACTTCCAATCTCAAGTTTCACAGGCAAATCTGCAAGCCCACCTCATCTGTCTTCCTCGAAGGTACAGACTAAAGGACGTAAGGTCAGGTAAGGTACTCACTTACCTACCTTACGCTGACAGTACCTTGGCTTCCTCATACCTTCCGTCACCTTTAAGTCCTCCAGTTCACCGTGTACGACGCAGATCCACACGCCCCGATTGCCGTTCGCGAAGTCCTTCACCCCCACCTGCTACCTACCCTGCTCCTTCCTCACCTTGTCTTACTACATACTAGAGTTGGCAGTCTGCGAATGCCTTCATCGGCATCGCTCCACCGCCAATCGACCTCGCCATCATTGTCGCATCATTTGCCTGAAATCGCACCGCGCTTGGCTTTCTAGGGCACCTTATGGGAGATGTGCTGTTGTTTATCGACAGCTGCCAGCACAAGAAGCTGCTGCTGCCCACCGTGACCTGCCAAAGAACCTGATCAAGCGACATCACCCGCTTGCAGATCGGCTGCCACCGCTCCGGTATGCTGCCTTTCCTAATGATGCTGGTCATCTGCAATCATATGCTGTTTATCGTCCGGTCTTGTTTCGCTTTACCAATTGCTACAGCGATTCACTCAACTTGCATTATTGAGCAACTCCGCCGCTAACCATTGTTTATATGTACGCAGAGCTAAAGCAGGCCAATCCATTCGCCGATAAGCACCGTTCTACGCAATTCCGAGTCGTCACCAAAGTTCGCGCTACTTGCCTATACGGCATACTCCCTGCGACCATTCCGTGCCCTTTGCGAAAAGAGCTGCGAACTTTCAGACCAACCGCACTTCTTTCTTTGTCTGCTGTCCCTCGTTTCACCCCTCGCAACAAAAATCGATTTCCTTGACCGAAGGCCGCAAGTCCTGGTCTAGAAACGCGCACACCAGACGCCCTTGCTACGCTGCTTCCCAGATGACCTAGCAAATGGAGGACAAGATGGATGGTGTGGCAGAAGTGGCAAAGAAAGCATGCTTGGTTGCTGAGCGCGTTCTCCCCGGACGCCCGCACCATCTGACCCTAAATCCAAATCGCAAGTACACTCCGCCGTCTGGGTTCTGGTTTACGGGCACGAGCTCGCGACTACAATACCTGACAAATCTGTCCGACGCCGACCGGGGCATGCTATTGACCGTCCCATTCTTCGAGATCATGGACGAGCCCGAGGCTGTCAACCCGGTCAAGGCTGTGCAAAGAGGAGAGGCGAAGAAGAAGTTGTCGATGAAGGACTACAAGGCCAGGAAGAAGTCGACATCCCCTACAGATAACGATCTGTCAGCCAAAGTAGATACGAAACAAGGCGCAGTAAATGATACGACCGCGTCAAGAGAAAAGGATCAGAGCAGGGAGAGCAGAACAAAAGAGATGAATGGGCACGGGCACTATGTTGCCAAGTCAGAAGGGCCGCGGCCAGAGCACAATGGAGACAGGTACGTTTGAGGTGCTTCCACTAAGTTTGAGGCGCGCGACAGCTAGGAGACTGACGTCGAGTGCCGCGTAGAACCACATCGCAGTCGAAGAACGAGGCAAAGATGTCGTCAACACAAGACACCCGGAAACGGCCGCCAGATGTCGACGAGACCAAGCCGCCAGAGAAGAAGCTCAAGATAGGAGATGGTATTTCGAGGTCTGATGCGACCGGCGACGCGAAATCCGGTTCTCAGCGGAGCCGAGACACGCCAAAGGACAAAACTGCTTCGGTGGAGTCACGGGATGCGACACGGGATGTGAGGGACACGAAGGGCCAAGCTTCGGGCGCGGCGAATGGTCGATTGCAGGTATCAAGCGATAAGGACAAGGACTTATCCTCTCCAAGGTCAACAATAATGGTCAACGGAGCGCGGTCGCGGGCGGGAAGCTCGACTTCAACACCGCGGAAAGGCGACAGAGGCGATATTCCCAAGGCCAATATCCCGCCGCTGCTGTCCCCTCCGTTCCAAATGGACGTGGGAGAGGAAGTTCCGAGTCCACGCAAGAAACCGGCAGGCAAAGCACCTCTCAAAGGGCCGAAGATTGCGGGCCATTCGCGGACAAGCAGCGCAACAAAGCCCCCAATACCAGACTTGCTGTCGCCCATCCACCTCGGCCTCGATGACGACCATGACAGCTCTGGAAGGAAGGTACAGGAGAAGAGCAAGGTAAAGGTGCAGGCATCAAGCAATACTTCCAAACGCACCAAGTTGCAAATGCCGCCCTTGCTTTCTCCAACGCTTCCACCGATTGTTGAGGATGATCTCAAGCGCAATCCGGGCCCCAAGACCATACCAATCTCGCAGCTTGCAAGTGTTGCAAAGAAGACGAAGCCTGCCATTGAACCGAAGGCACGGCCAGAGGAGTCTAGTGTGCGCTCGAAAATAGTGGTTTTAAAGTACAAAAAGGCGCTGAAGGCGCGTGTCCAGGCAATCCTGTCGCTACCTTCGAAATCACGCAGGGAGGCCTTGAGAAAGGAGCGCTCAGCTAGTATTGAGCGTACGCCACCGGCAAAGAAACGGCCCCTTCCAGCAGCAGAGCCGGCGTCCGAGATTCCCTCCAAGCGCAGCCGACCTGCGGCAGACGCACTACCACCCAAGCCCGCCGCACCAACCACTCCTCTCAAGAACAGCGCACCATCCATGATTCGCGTTCTCTCCAACACCTCCCAAGCCAACACGCCAGGCGACTCGACCCACCTCACGCCAGGGGCAGCCGAACGGCCTCCTACGAGCTCCGAAAACCTAGACCCAGCCATCTTACTGAGATCCGCCGCCCAGCGCGACCGGCATGCTAGGCACACCAAGCTCGGCAGCAAGCTGAAGCATACCAAGGACGCGATCGTCCGCAACCGCCCGCCGACCAGCATATCCGACTCGGAAAACAAGCGCGCCGCGGCGCTGCACTTCGAGATGGTCCTCTCCTACATGATCGCCTTCAAGGCCTACAACCTGTCGCGGGCGCTGGAGCGTAAGCCCCTCGACGTGGGATTATGGGAGACGCTGCTGCCGCACTTCCAGGAGCTCAGAATGCGCACCCATCGGAGCCGGCCGCTGCTGGCGCTGGCTGTGCAGATCCACGCGCTCTGCCTGGAGGAGTACTGCCACGGATTCACGAGTCTGGACGAAAAGTTGGCTGGTGCCGTGTTCGGTCGCTGGGTGAGGTACGCCAAGAAACGTCGCGAGGTCTGGGAGGAGGCCCGCGCGTTGACGGACAAGGTGGACGAAGGCAAGATGAGGGTCAATCTTGGCCCCTGGACCTCGGTCGACGACGCCGTGACGGCGGCGTTGCTCGTCATTCGCCGGTGGGCCGGGTCCGAGGGAGTGGATTGGAAGTCTGAACTAGACGCACCGGTTACTTAGGATTGGACGGTGACCTTCAAGGTTCGATGCGGGACGGGCTAGGTTGGGAAGAACATGCATATATACCGGGTAAATGAGCGAAGAAGAAAGGAGAGAAGTGAGGAGGAGAGGTGACAGTGCTCCTGTACATGTATTATGACTCTGCATGGTGTCTCCTTGGGCAAGAGGAGAGGTTTCGTGCGGTCCCTCACGATGGTAACGAACCCGAAACACGGCGGACATGGGTTTCCGGCAGGTGGAAAGGTCGAGAAGGGCGGCGTTTTTCTTGAGAAATATCTCAGCGGTACACTATTGTTTCTTGTTGGTTTAACTGGTTAAAGATATCCCCCGGCCACCAAACCAAGGCAGTCGAGACTGCCCGGTGTGTCGCAGCTTTAGTTAACGTTGTTTGTCCTTGCTGGAGCTTGTTGGAGGCTTGGGAGCCAGTGTTAGAGCGTGTAGTCGGCTGAACTATAAATGATACCAATGTCGTTATTGAACTTGTGCCGGATTCATGAGCCGATGAATTACTTGACATGGAATGGACCTTGACGAGTCAAGTCATACCTACCGATACAGGTGTCATATAAGGCGGCCGTGTTAGCAACTGGTTATAAATGAAAATTCATCGATTTACGACTGACTGCCCTGATATCCCTTGGGTATACGCGATACTGATACTACCGTACAATGAGACCGTTCGATAGTCCATAACTCCAATGCATGAGTGCCAATCCGTCCAGTCTTCTCCTAAGATGTTAAGAGGGGGATCCGGGGCTGCAAATGCAAAATCCATCGCAAAAGAAAAAGTAACCAGGTCAGGATCCCAACTCTGTCACTCTTCATCGTCAATCAGTTAGAAAAGAAGGCAAATGCAAAATCCATCATCAACCGTCCATCCACTGGATCAACTTTTCCATGCAAGCCAGGTTATCGGTCAGGTGTGACTAGGTCCCAACTTCTTAAAAGCTGGGCCATTGGAAAAGACTTCCGTGGCGGTCAGCACCGTACATCGCAGCATTGAAGGCAGACAACTGGTCGTCGTCATCGACTTGGGGGAGGTTATCGTCGGCGGGGAGTGTCATGTCCTCCTCGACCTCAACCTTCTGCGCCACGTGCTGATCTCCGACGGGCTGAGCGGCGGTGAGAGCCTGCTGGCGAGCCTGGATGGTAGTGACATGACCACCGCCGTTGTGCACCTGATGCAGACTGGCGGTCGAAGCCGTGGTGCCAGGAGCCTGATTGGCGGCAGACATGGCCTGCTGGGCGGCGGCGGCGCGGACCTGGCGAGCGGAGGTCGGGAGCGGGGTGCGAACGCGATGGGCCGTATCCTGGACCTGCTGGGCGTTGAGAGGTGCGAACATGTTGACGTGGGCGAAGTTGTTGGGCGGTCCAAAGGCACCGCTGTCGTAGGCCTGGTGCTTGGTAGGCCCGACGGTGGCATCGCGCTCGGCACGGATCTGCTCTTTGGTGATCTGCTCGAGAAGGTCTGCTTTGGCACGGGCATTCTGCTTCTCCTCGTCGTCGTCATCGCTGTCGTCGTCGTCGTCGTCAAAGTCCAGCTGCTCGGGCTTGATGATGGTCTTTGCAGCTTGATATGTGTTGGTGGCTGGGGCGCCATTATCGGTTCCAGCGGTGAGTTGAGTAGAGGGAGCATATCCATCTCCAGGGTTGCCAGTAGCAGAGACTTCATAGGATGTTTTGGCGTTCAGGCCACTGTGGATATCACCACCTTTCTGATAGGGCTTCTTGGCAGTCTTGACCGCTAGCGGACTCTCTTCCTCAGGTGCGATAGGACTCGTGGCAGGAACGCTGCTGCCGGCCGGCTGCTTCTTGGCGCGAGATCTGGCAGGAGTCTTCTTGCGCGGCTTCTTCTCTGCTGGGCCGCCGGCGGCGGCCTCGTCAGCGTCGGCACTTCGCTTTCCAGGCTTAACTCTGGCGGCGATAGGTGTGCCGGTCTGGAAGCCTAGCTTCTTTTTGATCTGTCCGAAGCGGACCTAGGTGATGAGTGTTAGTTACTGGGCCCTCTTGGGAAGAAGTAAGTATGATACATACCTTGGCAGTCTCGGCATTCTTGAAACCTGATGCCTCCGCGACCTTGTCCCACTCGGTATCCAGTTTGCTCTTGTTGAACTTGATGATGTTCAAGAAGAAATAGGCCTCGGCGAGGCTGGGCTGAGGGCACGGCTTGCTGTCTGGCGTAGCCGCGTTGTCGTCGGGTTTGATGGGGGTAGACATACTTGCTGTGCTGAGAGAAGTACTAGGCTGTTCCAAGTCAGATGAGTCTAACGCAGACACAGGTCTTTCGTCAGTACGCGACTAAGCGGTGTAGATTTGAAAAGAAGGTGAATCAACAGATGAATATCTTGCTGTTAAAGTGATGAATGAATAGGTACGTGTCGAGGAGTCTAGCAGCAGAGATTGCAGCTCGAGGAGATGGTGAAATCGGACTTGCAGAGCAACCAGTACAAGGGAACGGTACCTATGATGCCAAATGAAGGAAAGCGGTAAGTGATACTCAAGCTCTGACAAAGGCGAGCTATCGTCAGACCAAGAGATAGGGCAAGATCTGATCTGACTCAACTGAGCGAGCGAAGAGAAGGACGGGCCGTATGTGAGCCAGCTAGTTTGTTCCTACTCGTTCCTGCTCGGCAATGTAATGACACCAAAGGAAGCCAAGGTGAGGATGAAGGTCGATGTGCTTATCTGACAAGGTGAGTCGCAGTGATGACGCTTACCGGGAAAACCCACGACTCTTTAGGCAGTAACGATGAGAAGATAAGTTCTTGCACGGCTGGGGAAGGGAGTGCTTGGTGTGCTAGGATAGGTAGGTAGAGGTGTTGACGGTAGAAGTAGGTGAGGATAAGAGGTTGGCTAGGAAGGACCGCGGCAAGTGATGCAAAGGTGAGAGGAAACGGAGGGGGAGTGCCGAGAGCGATGACAAGGTTGCTCCGGTGAATGTGTTGTTGAAAAGTGGTGGCAACCCGTGAGATGGCAAGTGAATTCTCGAACTACTCAGAAGCTCGTCGGCACCACGGATCGCTTCTCCATGCCCTTCGCAGTTTGGTCGCATCGGTGGTCAAACGGCAACATCTTCGCGGCGTGCAACGAGATATTGTCACTCCTCCTCGAAATCCGATATCCATTCCGAATGAAACCCATGAAGTAAAGACTGGATGGACACGTCATTAGCGCAAAGAATCATGGCGATAGAAGCGCTTGACGATATCACACGTTCGAGCCTCTGACACCCCATGGCAGACTCAGACCTAAGCTATGGCAGGGACAGGAATAAGACGAACACCTGACAGGCGTGGACTGGCTTGAATATCCATACTACCCAATCGCTAAACCAACTTCCAAGAGATACTGGCCATACTCTCATATTCTCGTTAGCCGCACATGATCTATGATTACATATCGGAGAGGGGGAGCTTACATCTATTCCCAGAAAGAGGCTACAGCACTTCGCGCGGATCTAATTCAACAACAAGACATTGGGCCTATCCGTGCCCCTCAGCAACCAAGTCAAGAAAGGGAAATTGCTTCGTTCCGTCAAGATCATCTTGTTCCGCAAAACCTCCAATACCACAAGCGGGAATCGCCTTCCGAGCGCAATCCTTAAAACCCTGTCCGATCCCAATCCTCGTGCTTCACCATGACGTGGTTGTCGTCCGGCTCCATCATAGCCTCGTTGACCCGAAGCTCTTCGCTTACGAACTGGGAATGCTGCTGTACACCAAAGTCTTGATTGGCGAGTTGAGATTGTCCATCTAGGCCGAGTTGGTCACCGACCATGTGGCTGTTCTGGTGATCGCAAGGGCCGGGAGGGTACGCATTAAGCGCGAAGTTAACGCCGAAGGGGGAATAGGTATGACTATTATTCCAGGTCATTTGTTCATGGCCGTGGGCACAGGGCGACGATTCAGTAAAGTCAAACGACGCATCTGTGTGTAGCATGTCGCTGCTTGGGCTTGCTCCGTAGCTCGAGGATCCGACCAGCGCTTCCGAGTCACTGCATGGCGTCAAGAGTCTCCCTTGGAATTGCGACTGCAGATGAGCCGCAGATATCGGTGCCGATGTTGAAGTGTACATGGAGCTCAACATAGTTCGGTCCGAGGGCGGCTGCGACATCTCTTGCTTAACACGCGGCGATTCTAACTTTGTCGTCTCCTGGACTCCGGATTCCGGGGAACCAGGGTCTTCCTTGACGCAATCACCATCTTTAGACTTCTTTATCTTCCCGTCTTTCTTCGACTTGGTCACTCGGTTTTTGCTGGCCGTTGTTCGATTGCGTTTCTGTGGCTCTATTCCAAGCATCGACGCCCGAAAGCGAGAGTAGCGCATCCGCGCAGCATGGCCATTGGTTATATCCTGGGCCAATATCGGATCGTGGGCAACCTTATTCCAGTCAATCTAGGACAGTCCGGTTATTAGCCACCAGTCCCAACATCCTGTGCGCAGATGATTACTTACATCCTTCAAGCATTTTTGCTGCAGGATGGCAAACAGAAACCTGGTCATGGGAGTGTCGTTGGCGGACGACATGTTTGCAGTCGAGATGGTCTCTCTGGCTCTTCGGATGGGGCCTCTAGACCTTGATAGGGAAGTCTACCTGCCAGCCCGCTGAACAAGGTGCGAAGGGGTAGAAGGGTTCAATATAAACCACACCAGCGGAGTTCAAGTCTTGGACGGCTACGCAATGTAGAGATCACCTTGGTCGAGTTCGGATGCTCGAGAGCGAAGGAGTGAGTCACTTGCAGTGAAAATGTGCAGATCGGTGAGGCGAGGCTCTAGTTATTATATGTCTGTCGCACTAGACAAGATACAGGAGCAGGCAATTTAGCGGCAATGGTAGGCTTTCCGCTGATGGAGGGTTGGATGTTGATCCTGGCCTAGCAACGGGATAAAGGTTCATTCTTGCCAGCATGGCAGAGCATACTTCAGACCAAGTTAGGTGCGGGATGGACGATTCATGGATTCTTCTCAAGTTGGTGGAATAATATGGTGGGAGCAGGCGCCACGCAAAGAGCATCAGAGAAAAGAGGACAGTTCTGGACTCGGACATTCTTGCTTTTTATCAGCACTTTGCTGGTCAATTTAGCAATGACAATCACAGTTGTCGCAATGATTGGCTGCCTAAGGGGAGGAGAAAGGCATCCTTTGCATCCGACTCAGCAAAGTCGAACCAGCGCAGCCCGGCGCTGCGAAAGGTGGGCAGAGAGATAGGAAGACGCGGCACCGCGGCACTACCGCGTAAAGTGGTTTTGCTCATCGTGTGCTGATCCCTGTTCCGCCTCGTCCCCGGTTGGACACCTGCAGCCACTTCGACCACTCAGAGCCTAGGTGAGTCGTAGAAATCCGAAGCTAGAGGAAATCTGACACCTGGTGGCGAACTCATCGCTGCTCCAGGCCCAATCTCGTCACAATACAATGGGGGGAACAAACAACGATGACTTTGGCAGGACAACCGGCGATGTCACCGCTGGTACGCCGCTCAAGGCGGGCCCCAAGCGAGGTCAAAGAACGGCTTCAACTCAAGTCCCCCTGCCATGGGGATGTGGTGCGATGAAGACATGAAACCTGTGACTCATTCTGGTCACAACATATAATCCGGGTGGTTGGGTAATGGAGAAGAGTCTTGCTGAGACGGCTCTGATTGGCAAAGGAGTTGTGCCCCCGGTCGTACTTCCTGAACGAAGATAGAACTTCGAGGCGAACCAGGCGCTGAGTTTGACGAGGGAGGTGTGTGGAAACCATATTCGCCTTGTACAAGATAATAGGTCTGACAAGCGTCGAGCAAACATAGCAATACAAGGACTCAACAAGAGATACCTTGCAGCAAGTGGCCCCTCGCCTACATCCCTGTCTCTCGGGCTTGTCACCTTTCCTGTGTTTTTGGCAGTGACTAGTTGTCCCAGTACCCCTCTTGTACCGATATCGTATGGAAAAAGCAAGGAGACTACCTAAGAGGTTTGACCACCAGAAACCACAAGTCAATGATGAAAACTGTCTAGGCAATTCCAAGGAGAAATGTTTTGTCCTGAGGAACATACCTAACGATGAACTCGATACATGTAGCAAAGAGAGCAAAGAGTGATGAAAACTCTGATGGCACCAAGCCTGGACTTGAACAAGGTAAGGTAGCCAGGGAAAAGGAGGAGGTTGGAAAAGACGTGCGGCTTCTCGGCTTGTCGTTCAACGTGCATAGAGCTAAGGACACTGTCTTCGCGATACTGGCGCCAGGTCAGATGACTGCGGGGTGGTTCGGTACTCCTGGTAGTCTCCAAGCCAAAGGTACTTGCGACCACAGGCTCCTGCCAGCTGCCACCTGGACAAGTTGACATCAGCAGGTACGGACTGCCCCTTCTTCCAGCCTCCACAATTTCTGATTGGTGAGCCAGGGACAAGCTCTCCAGTCCAGAGCTCCTGAAACACTCGACGAGAGCTCCAAGGAACGCACGAGCCACCACAATGCAGAACTCCGCACCAAGTTCTTCTTGAACCTCTCAGCATCCCCCATCTCTAACAATTTCCTTACCAATTTCTATCTGGGCTCGCAAGCAATCACTCCACAAAGTCTTAACAGCTCTTATAGACCGGTTCCCGCCCTAGGCGCGCCGACCTCACAATGAACAAGAACTGGAATGACAGAGCCGATAAGGACCTCTTTTTCACCATCCTGTCCATCAAGAACATTGGTGTCATCAGCGGATCAGAATGGACAGCCATTGGCAACCACATGCGCACTTTGGGCTATGGCTTCACGAATGAAGGTTGTCGGTGAGTAGTAGTCTCCACAGTCTTGTGCGCAATAGATATACTTCGGTCGCGTATCTGCAATGTGTCTTTCGGCCACCCATTGTCCCTGCTTGTGCTCGTTCAGCCGGCCACAAACACCCACACATTGCTTAGCAGGTAAAGCAATGCTCAATGATACACCTGAGACTTTGTGAGGAGTCTTAGGACAGTCCCAAAGTTGGGGCTGTCTTGAACATGAGCTCTTGGTATCCACCCCTTGTTGGAGGGTTTGCTCTGTCTCCCTTTTGCTTGCTGAATTCTTAACATCGTGCTCTTTGACGTCATCAATCACTGGCCGTTTCAGTGTCCGTAATGCCATGCAATAAGCTATCTAGACAGGTCAGCCACTAATGCTCCCCATAGTCAACATTTCCAGGGCTTGAGACGGGCCCAGAACAAAATTGAGGGATCCGTTGCCTCACCGGTTGACAGTGGCGTCAGAAAAATAGGCGACCCGACATTAAACCCTATCACGCGTCGGCCGGGGCCCGGGCGAGGGCGGCCGAAGAAGCAAGCCTCCGTCCCGCTCGGAGGAGCTACAGGCCCTACCGCGAGCCCCGTTCAGCAGCCTTTGCCACCAGTTCCTCCAATCGTTTCTCTACCACCGCAGACCGAAAGTGCAACTCCAGGCTCGGAATCTCTGGTCGTCGATCCTAGTCTGGAGGATTCAGATGAACAGCCCGCCAAGAGACCAAGGCTAGAGGAGACGCAAGAACCTTCATTAGAGGACGAGGCTGTTCTCAACGCTTTGGCTGCCCACAACAACCCCAATGCGGTCGATCACTATGCACCGGAGTGAGTTATCTCTCTTTTTGACAATCCAACAGTATCAGACTAACCCTGTCTCTTAGCTTTACCTACGGTGAAGCCTAACCAACGGGCCTCCCAACCTTCGTGATGATTCCCTTATTCTCTTTCCCTTTCTGCCATGGGATACGGCGCGATTTGGAGTGTTATTTTTGAGCGGGAGATTTGTGGTCCCTTAACTGGCGTTTCGCATTGGCGTTTGGTATGTTGATGGGTCAACAGAACACTATTAGAGCATTGACTTTAGCCTAAGAACATGATATAGGGAGAATATCCAAGACTTACATTCTCAATGGTTCTACACAACCCCACAGTTCACCTCACTTCGCCATGGCTCACTCGGCCTGGCTCATTCGGCCTGGCTCATTCGGCCTGGCTCACTCGGCCTGGCTCACTTGTATGGGCACCTTTTGCTCTTTGTTCCACTCAGCCAGCTGCCGTGATAGTGGTCAAGACGAGCACCCTCGGGGCTGCTCCAAGAGGCGGATGGATGTCTGCTTCTTAAAGGCGACTTGTCAGCTGAGGCTGCGAGCAAGGTTTCTGGATGGTTAATGGTGTTGCTACTGACGTGAGGAAGGAGTAGTCGGTCTCACTTTTCCGGCAGCCTTCCGCGAATTACGGAGCTTCACCTCCATCAGCCGCAGCGGCAGTCACTCTCGGCGGTCCCCATGCTCCGCTTTTACTCTCACAGACCGTGTGCGCCGGCTTCTTGAGCTTTTGCCCCTCCGTCCCTCGAGAAACCTTGTCTTCTGCCATATTCACACCAGCACGTTCTTTTCTTCTACACACTTTAACCTCCACCTCCTCTAGTCTCTACAGCCAACAATTCTCTCACCGTCACCAAATACACATCATCTCTAACACCATGCCCTCGACTACCAAACGCAGTAACACCCGAAAGGGCGGCAAGCCAACGGCACGTTGGGGTCTAGAGGCCAATTTCGCGTTCATCTTAGGCCTCCTCGCTGTGATCGAGGAGCTCGGCGAGAAGGAGCACAATTATAAGGACCAGATTCTTGCTGCCCTGAACTCGGCCGGCCTGCCCGGCCCTCCTTACACCTGGGAGGGTGCTCGAAAGGCTAGTAATCTCTATTTTACCTCACTGCTTTTTGTTGTTTGCTTTCTTTCATGCTTTTGACACCATCTTATCTCCTCATTGCCTAAGCTGCTTGTTATTGTCGAACTCTTTTCCTTCATCATACACTCCACTACCACCTCCTCCTCTTACTACCTTCGTCAATATCAACCAGACCCGATCGTCGCCATGAGCAGCACTGAGAATATCCTCAAGCCCGGGGGCAAATGGGGTCCGGAGGGTCACTTCGCTCTCCTCATGGGCCTCATTGCTATCCTCGACGAGGAGAAGATCAAGGCGTCAGCCCATAAGGATCTACTTCTTGAGGCTTTCAAGGCCAAGGGACTTGATGAGTACACTTGGGAGGGAATTCGGTATGCGTGCAGTTTTTCTTTGTTCTGTTCTTTGCTTCTACTCTGTTCCACCTTGTTTTGTTCCTCCATCCTACAACTTACACAACATCTTCCATCACATTCATCACCTCAACCAGATCATACCTACGTCCTAAGGTCATTCAAAATGCCTCTCTGGGACGACAAGAAACATGTTGATCTCCTGGTAGCCTTGTACAGTGGGATTCAAGGAGAAATTACCAAGGAGATGCAGGATCGAGTTGTCGTAGTCATGAGAGAGAAAGGCCATGATGATGTTCACTGGGACAAGATCCGGTAAAATTATTTTGCTTCTCTCTGCGTCTCTTTTCGCTTGCACCATTGGCCATCCATACTCTTCCCTTGCAACCTTACTCAACCGTTTCTTCCTGTCACCAACACACCCTCAACATTTGCAAGACTCCTCGGCCAGATCAACCAGATTGATCCACCATGCCGACAAAGTTTGAGGACGTTAAAGCGGACCTCTTTGAGGCCATCTACCTCGTGGTCCAACCGTCTCTCACACAGGAGCAAAAAGATGAGGTCGTCTCACTTTTGCAGTCGCGTGGTCATGATATGGTTTGGAACGCTATTCGGTAAGACCACACCTGGCGATTCCTCTCCATCTTTCCCTCTATCCTTCACTCCTACATCTTCCGGTTTCGATTCGCAAATCCCGTTTCAAGACGCACTTGCTTCAGCTATCCACTTTCAAAATGGCTGCTTCACGGAAGCTTCAAAACTGGTGTGCTCAGACGCATGAAGACATTCTGATGGCCGTTGTGGACCACATGAAGTTATCTCCCGGCGATTGGGCTCAGGTCCTTGATACCTTACATGCCCGGGGCTACACTTTTACTGAGAGTGCCTTGAAGTATGTTTTACTCAGTTGTGTGGGACAGGCGGTTTTTCGAGCCTTCACTCTTCGGTGGAGTTTCATTTTCTGGTTGTTTTCTCGGAGCTTCGTCGCATCTTCCACCTTCCACGGCGTCATTATTTCACAAGCTTCCACAACAATTTCGATTTCAATCTCCATCCTGCTCATAGCATCAAGCCCATCATGACAACAGTCTGGGACGAGGCGGCACACTTGTGCCTGCTGCAGGCCGTATTCCACAACGTCACCTTTACCTCCGAAGAGTGGCAGAGAATCCTTCAGTTTACGAAGGAGCGAGGCTACAACTACACGTCGGGCGCCGCGGTGTATTTCTCCCCTCGTACTTTCCTCAGTTCAAGTTCTTCTCATCTTCCCCAACTTCACCCCGCCTCATTCTTCATTCAGCTCTCATTTCATCTCATCTTCCCACCAATCACAATCCCAGCCTGTTACGCGTAGCTGCGTTCTAACCTTACACCTCACGTCTTTTTCACTGTTCACCACATCGCTCTGCTCGATAACTCGACATGGCTGATCAACGGATGACGTGGGGTCATGAGGCAGACAAGGATCTGCTAGGCTGCATGACCGATGAGTTGGTGCCAACCCAACCGCAACTTCGAGGCGTCTTGGAGCGTATGCACTCGTTAGGTCACACATGCACGCTCAAGGCCATCACGTACTAGACTCTCTTGCGCTGCGATTTTGTCTATCTCCAAGTTTCTTTCCCGCGTTCTACGAACTCATTACTCGCACGTTCTCATGCTAACATCCCTGTCAAGACAGCATCTTCAGAAGCTTCGCAAGAAGGAGGGAGGCGACGGTGCTGCTTCTTCCGCCGTTACCACGCCCAAGCCTGCCGCGGCTCTGAAGACTCCTCGCAAGCGTGCTCCCGCCAAACCCAAGAATGGCGCGAAGACTCCCGCCACGAAGGGCAAGCGCAAGGCCTCGGAGGCTGTTGCTACAGATGATGGCAATGACACCGACGAGTCTCCAGCTCCCACCATCAAGAAGCTGAAGGGAGAGTCTGACGTTGATAACGACATGGAGTAAGTCTGCGCAACACACCATAACATCTATGACTTTGTCACTTACATCTGTGTTTAGTCAGTTTGTCAACTTTGAGAATGACAACGACTCTGGCGCCGTTTGAATTCGTCAGTCTTCGACCATTCATGCTGCCGTTCGTCACCGGGTTCCTTCGAATATCAGCTGTGGTCATTCTCGCCGTCACAGTTTCTTGCTTTTTTTACCCTCTCTTTCGGTCTGTCTATGACTTTGGCTTACTTTGCATTTTCACCATGCTAGCCTGAAGTCTGTGGGAGGAGCTTGGAACTTTACCACTACGAAGGGACGAGTGTTAGGTCGAAGATGCTGGTTTTCGCAGTCTAGGATTAGGGAGAGTCGGTGATTGTGATTTCATCTGCGGTCGTTTGTTAAGGTTGGGCTTCGGATACCCAGGGCAGGATGCATCATTGTCCGTACTTTACTCGGATTTCGAGGTCTCATGTCTTTGGGATATGGACCGTCGTTAGGAAATGGAAAATCCTCATTTACCCACCTGGGAGTTATCAGTGCTATATGTCGCTCGTAATGCTGGCTCCAGTCCTCTGCCAGATCACCTGAGGGTTTCATGCCATGTTCCTGCTTTCCAGACAGGGAAGGCACCTGGACAGAGGTTGGATTTATGCTACTCAGAGATGTGTTTTGTTCTCGCTGGAACGTTCCTGGACTGTACTGCCGAGAGCGAAACCACCTTGATCGTAGGCATAAGATCTCCCCGAGTCCCACGACATGGGTGCCATAGGGCATAACAAGGGTGAAGTCTTGATCATCTTGGCTTGGTCGATTGGTGGTGGATTTCACCAATACAATTACTTGTGCTTTGCGCAAGCTGATCTCTCTTATATACGCTGCGGTAGGGGAGATATGATCTCTCTCCATCTGCTACCACTCTAAGCCAGGACGGCCTTGATCCTTCGACACTGCGACTTGAGAAGGAAGCAATCATAGTTCTATGTTATGGCGAGAATCATAGCCTGGATATTGACGATTACCTTTGGCAAAGGTGTAGCAACATCGATCGATGACTCTTTGTGACCATTGATAGGCGCAATGTGCACCACCCTTTTATTTCAGGTGCTTTGTACAGAACACACATAAGTCAAGGCCTGTAGACATGGGGCACTCTAGGTGTCTGTAAGAAGGCAAAGTGTAGCTGTGGACTTCAAGAACCCGGACATGTATTTCCAAGAATATATTTGGGACCATCCCCGGATCAACGGGCTTCATCTGCTATAAAGTCGACTTGCCCACGACATGATTAGTGAAGGTTGTGCATATGCTAATGGTCCAGCTTGGGTGCTTGCTGGTTGGTCGACCGGACAATCAACTTTCTGGCTCTGCTCCGTCACTTCCCCCTGACCTTCGTCTCACCCAGGCCTGGATGGTCATCGTTGCAGCCTTACAGCCACCACAAGGCAGTGACAACCAATCTATTGCTGAGCCATCCAAGACGCTAGACTTGCAGCTAGTCAGCTGTCGACTTTCGGGGATAATCTTCGTCTTCTTAAATTTACTTCCCATCAAAATCCCGTCTTCCCAATTCTTCCCAAAGTTTTATCCTCTACAACATCTCATACCACACATCTAACGTCGTCGGCGTGTCTTTACTACCGACAATATTAGCAATCTTCATCTCATCTCGTCATCCTCAAGTAAGTATGAGACAGATTGAGCGCCTCTGTTGTTTTCACATATTCCAGCACTGTTCTTGGCCTTCACCAGTCTTCTGACAAGCGTACCAGCAATAACGATCACCAAGATGCCTCCCCTCGATACTGAGAGTCAGTTCAAATTCCTGATTTCCTGCATTAAGCACTCCAACTCGGGCAAGGTACGTCATACTTGACCTAACTATACGGTGTCTGGTATTCAGCATTTTGCTAATGTTTGGTGTGGCAGATTGACTTCGTCGAGGTTGCCAATGAGCTTGGTATTGTCAGCAAGGCCGCTGCGTGAGTTATTGCTTCCTTTCAACCAAACCATACCTCATCCAAAAGTATCATCAATGCTCAGTGGCTCTAACATGGGTATCCGTCTCTAGAGCCAAGCGATATGAGCGCCTGATGAAAGCTCACAACATCGCCCCCAAAGGCGCCCTTGTCGGTGGCGCCACTCCTGCCAGCGGCGCTTCCGGCACTGCTTCTTCTCCCACCGCCCCGAAGAAGCGCCCCGTCAAGAAGCGCAAGGTGCAGGCTGAGTCGGACGAAGATGATGACATCCCCGACGTTAAGCAGGAGGTGAAGAAAGAAGCCAAGCCTGAGAAGAAGGTGAAGGACGAGGCTAAGCACTACGATGACGGTTCGTTCATGCTCAGTGATATTCCCAAGGCCCCTTCAAGTCGCGTCAAGCAGGAAGCAGGTTGCGATGATGGTATCGGTGCTGTTGGCTATGGTGTTTTTGACCCCTGCAACGCTTCCGTGAAGCAGGAAGTGGTCAAGCAAGAGCCCGTGATCAAGAACGAATCCGGATCTGGACACGAACACGCACCATCGCCGCGTCCTCAGCCTCGCCTTGAATACGGCGAAGCATTATTTCACCCTATGACACCGTCTGTCGTGACGCAGTCTTTTGAATACGAAACTAACTCGGATTTTCAGTCTCTGATGCAGGCGCAGACGCCCAGTCCGATGACGATGATTGAGCCATCTGATGGCTCATCTGATGTCTTTCTTGGAGGGAATTGGTTTCTGACAGGTCCGCGGCACTACTACTGGGACGAGAACACCCAAGTATAGGGAAGGCGAGTTCAGAAATAGCATGCACGCAATACATGTCTTGTATCACAGCTAACTTTTGTTCAGATTTGATATTCGTTCTGCCGGGTGGAATGGTAGGACTCGCGATGGTCTTGCTACGTGCGTTGACTTTCAGGAACTAAGTCTGGTTATGCGACTTGAGCTTTCAGACATGGAAGGGAAGGATAGGTATTCAAGCATTTGGCGCTGAAACCCTGATAGTGACTGAGATCGGCGTAACAATTCAAAACAGGTCTCTTTGCCACTGTGAGGCTCACTCCGGACTGTAATGAGTCATGACGAACTGGAGAGCGTCTTATCGACCGGCATTCTAACACACGCCATGATGAAAGAGAAATTCCGCGATACTCCCCTTAAGCTCAAACGGACAAGCCGCCTGGCGGCACCTTGTCTTCTAACCCACTGAGCTTTGGGTTACGGATTTACGTCTACTTGAATACTTGCATGACTCTGCCCCTCGGCTGGCACCTTCATCGGCTGAGTAGATGATCAAACACTTTCTTGGCCCGAGGGAAGATGGCTGCCAATCCGCGGTTGCTCACGGATGCGGCAGAAGGCAGCAACAACTCGAATCCCTGATGTACGGTCTAAGGGACTGGTTTGGTCTGAAGCTAACAACGTTGACAGATTTCTAGTCGCTGATTAGATGTTCCCAGACTGCACTACACTAAGGTACCTTAGGTAATGAACCTCTGGACCCACACTCCGGAGCCGCATCAAAACGTCAGCTCTTCTTCAACTTTCTTCCAACGACAGTAAGCTCGCTACCAGTTTCATTCACCATATTGTTAGCAACACTACTCGACCTTCAAACGAGCCCTCCGAAATATGAGCCCGCCCCAAGTGGGATATTGACAGGCTTCGTCCTCGAGGTCCTTCTGACTATTCTATCGTGGCAGGCTGTTCTGGCGCCAGCCCTTGAGCTGTGTAAACATACGCATGATACAGCTTTCCAAACCTGAACCTCTCGCCTTGAATCCTACTCCTCATTGTGAACCCACTGCTTCCTTTCCTTGTGTCTCTCTCATCTCTCTCTTCTGCATGTCATCTCTTGTCATTCTAATGTTTCGGGCTTCTTCTTGCCGGTGCTGTAACTGCTCCCACACAAAGATCCCATACATGGTTCTTGTCAATTAAAAAGCTGGCGTGGACCAGCCCTTTTGCCACCTTCCATGTGTTTGAGTCTTTGAAGTCCCCCAATCACTGCCTGCTGTGCAGCATACCTGGCTTTGGTCGGTAACATCATCATATCATGCACCGGCTACTGAGCCGCCGTCCCGTAATATTGCAGAATGGCTGAGCTCCTGAAGCTAGCTGTCTTGAGGACGTTCACACAGTATCTTGGTGGCGCTGTGCAGATTGACCTGCCTTTCGCCTGACTCTTGTCAAAAGAGTCGATGGTCTCTCTGGCAGTCTTGTCCATTCATACGGGGTGTCACTGGAGGCCAGAGCCTTCGGGTGACGAGTTCTCCATTCCCTAGCGATTGATCTCTGACGAAGCTCTACATAACCTGAAAGTCATATGATCGTTCTCCTAGACTTGTTCATAATATTTCATCTTCAAGTTCATTTTGAACTCGTCTTCTCCAACTCTACTGTGCACAGTCTTCCCTTCCTTATAATCAGACATCGTTCCTTCCGACAGGCAGCTATAACGAGGAAAGTAAGGTCAAAACTATGTCTGACCAACTCGCTATCCTCTAGGCGTCCCTTGAGGTTGAAGCGTCAATCCACCCGTTTGCATGCGGAGTTGATTGGTGCCTGCCGGAAGGAGGAGTCTTTGCCGGAGGTCGAGATTCGGGAAGAAGGCCTAGCCACCTCCGGCAAAGTGCTTCTCGACCACATGACCACCATCTTCGCCTCCAACTCCTAAGGGCTGAATGAAGAATCACTTAGACAGCCACATGCCGTTATATTCTATGGCTGGCCCGTACCAAATCTGAATGCCGGGATGGTACTCTCAACTGCACCACATTTGCGGGATGTCGTGTAGCATTTGGCTCCATGGTTTCTGAGGCAAAGTGATCGTGCATCTCTTGTCAGACTTCGTCTCGACGGTTCAGCGGCTTAGCACGTCCTGTGAAGTTCTCCTCTGATGCCTCGTCACTCCGTCAGCTTGTCATTGTTTCACTCATGGGAACTGGTGATTAAGGACGGTGCCGGAACACCGACAGAACTCCCTGTCGCTTCCAAAGCTGAAGTGCTTGTCGCTTGTTCCCGTGGATCTCGTCGATTGCCCCTGACTGCCAAATTGGACTTGGAAAGCAGGACGAGTATATGATTAACACCGAGCCTATACAGAGGAATAGTATGGCGATATCGATGTTGAGTCAACTTTGGTGTGAACGCTATGGAACCCTCTGGAGCCCCTTGCTTGAGGGAGCTTGCTTCAATGGTACTGTTTGTCGACAGAGAAGCTGGAGAGCTAACAACGGTGCACTGTCAGTTACTGGACTTGAAAATTGCGATAAATGGATTTCGCTGAGACCAATGGTGCCACGCTATCATGCGGATACGGAGGTATCTTTCGTTCTCTTGGAGGTGCGGATGTTGACTTGCGCACCTCTCTACCAGGTGAACGCGCACTCAACTTGGTGGTGGTCAGTGCCCACTCCTGAGCCAGAGTTCGAAGGAAAGCCTCGTGGGTGACTGAACAATAACTCAAGGTGCTCAGCTGTGCTTGCGGGTCTTGACCGGTGAGCGAAAAGCGCGAGTCGAATGAATTATCACTTCTGAATATTCGGCAAAGAGGAACAATAGGCGGGCTGGTGCTAAATCGACCAAAGCAAGGACTCGCCCTGTCCCTTTACCACCATTCTTCGTGATTTCCTCCATCAATCCATCATATTCTTCTCTCAACCCTCATTCATTCAATCTTCTTCCGCCGGAGTGAATCTCGAAATACACCTGTCTTCACTTTTTCGCAGCTTCAGGGTATATCATTTATCCTCTTGAGCGTGAGTCCCCCGTCACCTCTTCCTCCTTCCTCTATCATTTTCAACGTCTCAATCAGAATTATCATCGAGACGGTCCTCATCCAAGCATCCTGAGCGGATTCCAGACCTCCTCGTGCATCACGTCGGAGTTGCTAGGCCACGCTGTAGTAACAACACGGATTACAGTGGGTATCTACGGTCTTGGCTTGAGCAGCTTCGTCTCTACGCAGGACTGGTGTCTTTCGTCGAACATCGAGGAAGATCAAAGTTTCGTTGTTTTCTCAGGTTGCAAATAAGAAAGCAGACAGCAGGCCTTGATTACTCGAAGGTGAGCAGAAATTCCATGAGCTTGACTTATCGCGAAGAGTTCCTAGAACTTTTTCTTTCCTCGAACTCTCAGCTGTCACCCACAAGGTTACAGTCTGCTAATCCTTTCTTCAAAGCAGCAGCAGCACTGGACCTCAAAAGCAGCTTTTCGGCGGTATTGAGACTACTCTCCTAAGTTGGAGCAGATTTGCTTCCAGACAGGTAAGCTTCCCACTCACGAAATTCTTCCGGGCGCCTGCACCATGAAAGCATCCAATATAGCATTGCCCCTCATCCTCCCCGATCCTTGGAGTTATCCTGAGCATCACGAGCAGCGACGTGAGCAGATCCTTCACACAATTTCTCCTGTAACGTCTGCTGTTCATGCGAGAACTACATACTTTACATATCGTGCCCATATCTTCTCATTCCTACTGCTTTCAAGCTTCCAATTCGGCCTTGCTAGGCTCAGGTATCTCAAGCTTGCCTGCAGACCTCATACGACAACACTCATTCCTGTCTCCTCGCTTTGATTCGAAGATTGCGGCGAAACTAATGTTCTTTTCATCATAGGCAGATTATTCCTCAGCTAGTCACGATGCCTCCTACAATGAGGTCTGCAGCCAAGGCTGCCAAAGAAGCTCCTAAACAGGCCGATGTTAAGCAGGAGCTCACTCCTCCCAGCATTTCCAAGTCTGCAGGTGACAACAAGCAGGCACACGTCAGCCGTCGTGAGGTTCCTAAGACTCCTTCTAGAAAAGCCACCAAGACCCCTGCCACGGCGTCTTCCAAGAAGCGAAAGCAATTCAGCTCGACATCCTGGCCGTGGACTCATGAGCGCCCAACGGCGGAGGCTGCCGCAGAGCAGGTGCGCATCTACGGCCGTAATCTTATCCCGTGGCAGCGTGAGTTCATTTCTTTGTCATGGCGAGGACTTGATTCTGACTGTTTATAGGTCCCCGTATGGCTGAGAAGCTTCTTCTCAACCTAGAATTTGAATGCACTCGTCAAGGCATTGCCGTTCCGTGGGATGACATCGCCCATCGTTTCCACCCAGGCGCGACTGCGGCTGGAGTGCAGCAGCACCTCGCTCGCCTTCGATCGATCATGGTGGCTGAAGGCCATCTGATCCCCCCCAAGCTCCCGAACAAGAAAGACCGAGGTCCTGTAGACAGCACCATTCGCGGCTATCTCCGCAAAGATCTTGATCAGGATGGTTCCATCCTCGTCCGCCCAGTCAAGTACACTGAGCCGCTTGAGCACCCAACATTCAACAGGGCAGATGCCCACGACCTTGGTGCATATGGGGATGTGGATAAGCATGACGAGGCTGAAGACATTGCTCAAGTTTTCTCCCGCAAAGCACGCAAGCGTGATGCCTCCGAAAAAGGGGAGCCTAGCAGTGCGTCCAAATCGACGGGCCCTCGGCGTCGGAGCAGAATCGCGATCAAATACGAGGACGTCACCGAGTCTGACTCTGAGGAGGAGGACACTGATGAAGAAGATGAAATCAACCTGCATAATAAGTACAAGGTGCGCCCTGACAACGACGACGACGACGATGAGGAGGTTCCGCTCGACGAGAGGCCGATACGCGGCGATGTCGACGTCGAGGATCTTGCTTTCCAATTGTATACACAGAACATGAACCCAAGGGTATAACACTGTCTCCAGTACTGCAGATGTGAAGATCCCTACTGACTTTCCTCCAGTTGTTCTCGAATGATCCGACACCCATATACTTTGTTCAGGGCGAGCCTCTGTCATTCAAGCAGGTCTGTGCCAAAGCTGTCAGGCTATATCAACATTACGGGTATCAAGACCCAGAGTGTGGCCGCATCATTGCAGAGCACAGCCGTCGGGGGTTTCCACCGCCTCTAGCACACTTCCAGTACGGCAACGACGAGCATCCTGTTACACAGTATCCACACTTGCACCTCCCGCTGGGCTCAATTCCTGTAGCAGGTGCTAACACGATGTCACCTATCCGCGACAACCGTAGCTTGGGCTTCAACGCAGACAACATGGGATATGTCACGCCTGTGACGAATCAGCACCCGAAGTTCAGCCTATTCAATGCATACGATCGCGCTAGCGGTAGTGGCAGTCGTCGCGGTTTCAAGGTTGATTCCAGTTCACCCACAGATTTCAATCCGGGTGGCGGCATGACCTCTCCCCCGAGTCCCACCGACTACAAGTCTACCGACAAGCATCAGTCTTTCGTCGACTGGGGCAAGAATGAGATTGATGACGTGCCCGTCGATCCATTTATCAACTACAAGCTGAGCCATAACGTGCTTGATAGTGCGGGCACCATCATAAGCCCAGGTGCCATCATGAGCCCAGGCGCGGACAGTAACCAAGCATTCAACCCTGCGACTTACTCACAACACATGACGGCTAGTCACATGAACCGCCACGCAGGACACAATTCTGGCTGTTCCGTGGGCACCGACAAGGTGGACGGATGGGCCGACCTTCCCTTTGGTCGCGATTTTCTGGACCACAACGTTGACAATGTCGGGTTTGTCAATGGTCCTAGCTCCTCAGCCACGACCAAGGTTATGCTCAGTCCGCAAGACATTCCCACGCCTGACCACCCCTCTACTTTCAAACTCTCACTGTCGCGCGATGCTGCTCAGGACGGCCACAATGAGCATGATTTTGATGAGCAGTTTGACGAATTCACATTGACTGAGGACTCGGACGATGACATCGACACCGACAAATCTGCGCCATTGTTAGAGCAGTAGATCATTAATAAGCAACAATGGCTTGCATCGGTCGCCATGTCAATACCCATCTTGACGGCTGGGCTCGAGCGGAAGGATTGGCCATTTGCCCGTCTCAGTAGGTTTCTAAAAACATCTCATACTGTCCCGAGAGGATTTCCACTGACCACATACAGGCCTGCCATTATTCTGCACTCATATGTGCTTTCACTTCCAGCTCGAGGCACGCTTTGAGCTTCTCCACAGATTGTACCACGGAGATCATAAGTTGGGACTTCATCCAACTCAAGCCACTCGTTTGTAGAGTGGTCGGAAATCATGGTTATGCTTGCATTGTCACTCAAATTGGCCACATCTCGACGTTACTCGCACCAAGATCACCAAGTAATACCCACGACACAGTACACGGCTCTCTTTTCCCGGCACTCATCCAGCAAATGTCTTTCAAACTTGCCCCTTTTCCTTTCGACATTCGGTTTTGATTTTCTTACTGTTACCGGTCGCTTTGGGTTCAGCAGACTTAGGTCGTGTGTCCTAGCTTGGACGGACACAGCACCCTCAGGCGTCATGCACATGGTTCTGCTACGAAGTCACCAACCACATCATCAGTCTTTCAAGCATACAGCCTTTCTTATCCCCTAGACGGTTCACTACTGTCACAGCATAACTTTCCCCTGGTGTTTCCCCTGATGACTGCGGCTTGCTGGCGTCCTCGTTTCTCTGCATTTTCATGAACACCCCGTCTCGGATAGCATCAGGGCTTGGTTCGGCCTGACATCGCCTCGATTCTTCATTTCCTGGCTAAATCTTTGGCGTGACATGGCACACTTCGGATTGGTTTCGTTTCGGTTGTACCAACATGCGTTTTGCACTTCCACAAGAGGACAATCAGGGATTCTGGCCGCATGACAATGACCAGAGGAGAGGTCTTCCATTTTCTTTTTCGTAGGGAGGAATTCGTTCAAGTCGTCAGGGAATAGCAATAAAACAATTAGAATACTTCTCGATGTTCTCCGTGAAAAAATGCCTCTGTCTCGTGTTGGATTGTATTGTGAGGTCACTAAGGTGGATTGATACTCCTCCCATTTCAAGACAGCCGCTCAAGTCAATACCTTATTGCTTGATGCTGATGCTATATGTAGTCAAGGAGGAGTCTAGAGATTGACCTGCTTTTCCTTAAATGCCGATGCGGAAAAGGGTATACATGAGATAAATTGTAAGGCATCATTATGAACGTGGGCTTGGTCATCGCGGTAGCAAATGAACCATTTCTAAGCCGGCTATGGACAGAAGGCAATGCGAACATCGGTCCAAATACTACCTCACGAGCTGCAGCTGCACTGCATGGCCCGCCTTACTTCAGGGACATCGCTCGTCCACCTGTGCTCCTCCTCGGCGTCACCCTTATACTCGATGCCATCAAACGTGCGTCCAGCCCAGCTGTCCTCAAACGGATGCGTAGCCATAGTGATGACATGGCTCAAGACCTCCCGCTCTCCCTCCTTCTCCACACGGCGGATGACCTCGTCCAGAATCCATCCGCGGGGGATGAAGTTGGGATTCACAGCCTTCATGGCCTTGATCCGCTCCTCCTCTGCCGCTTCGCCCTCGCCCCAGTCCTCGACGACGCGCAGACGCCACTTCTCGAGCCAATCGGCCACCTTCTTCCTCGCCTCGGGCTCGTCTGCCTTGCCCGTCACACCTTCCTTGTAGAAGAACCGGCCGGCTTTGTCCTGACGTTCGACCTCTGTAGCGATCTCCGTCGTCTTGAGCGTACTGAGACGGCGATAGAAGAGATTGAAGTCGAGCTCCAGTTCCTCCATCGTGTCGAGCAGACCGGAGAAGAGCTCGTCAAAATCAGACTCCTTGAAAGTCTTCAGGCCTATCCGCGCAGTGAACAGGCGCTTGTACTCGTTGTAGAAGACTGCCTTGTACTCATCGCCGACTTGGGTGATGATCTTCTCCGCTCGAGCAACGAGCTTGTCAGCATCGTCCTCCCGGACTCCCTTTTCGACGAAGAAGTCGTTGTCGACCTCCGGGCCGGCACCGAGCAGCTCACCAAGCGCTTCTCCGAGCCGCACCAGGTTCCACCAGATGATAGTAGCCTGGTTGCGGTAGCTATAGCGCAGGAAGTGATCGTCGTGATTAGGTGTGTAGTTCGGATCAAAGTTGTCCATGAACGCAAAGGGACCAAAGTCGATTGACAGCCCAAAAATCGACGTGTTATCCGTGTTTAGCACCCCGTTCATGAACCCATACGCCTGCCACTTGGCCACCGTAAGCGCATTCCGGCGCACAATCTCGCGGTACAGCCTGGCGAACCGGTTCTCCTCAGCTCCCTCAGGCCCCTCGATCTCATCCCTCCCAACCCCTCTCTTCGGCTCCGACGCAGCCTCTGGCTTCTCCACGTTGTCCAGCCTGCCTGGCAACTTATCCCAACCCCCAAAGACATCCTCGGCAACATACGTCGCCAACTGCCGGATCAACCCCCTATCACCCCTCGCACGGAGGATATCGAAACTCCCTAGACGGATCCAGCTCTCCGCCATGCGCACCACGATCGCGCCCGGCTCGACCGTCTCCCTGCGCACCTTGCTGTCAGGCAGCAAGCTCAGCGCCAGGGCGCGGGTGCTCGGTATCCCGAGCGCATTGAGCGCCTCGCTGGCCACGAACTCGCGGATGCTGCTCCTCAGCACGGCCTTGCCGTCCGCGAACCGACTGTAGGGCGTGATCCCCGCTCCCTTGAGCTGGACCTCGTACCTGCGGCCCGTCCGCGGGTTGGTGGCCTCGAAGAGGGAGATGGCGCGCCCGTCGCCGAGCTGGCCCGCCCACTCGCCGAACTGGAAGCCGCCGTAGCACTGCGCCCAGGGATACCCTTCGCCCGAGTTGGTGGACTCGTCCCAGCCCCAGATGTGGTTGCCTACTACTGTCTGGAGGAAGAGGTCTGTCTTTGCTTCCGCGAGGGAGAGGCCTAGGTCTCTGAAGGCGGTTGGTGAGACGGCGAGGAGCTCGGCTCGGGACTGGGGCTCCGGCCGGACCCAGGAGAAGAGGGCGCCGCGGACTTGCCGTGGGTGGATGTGATCGCGCGGTGTCTTGTGGGAGGCGGCGGGGGTTGGGAAGAGGGGGTCTGGAGGCAGGGAGGATGTGAAGTGCCAGGATTTGGGGAGGGCGGAGAGGCTTACGCCTGAGGGGGAAGAGGTGGTGGGGATGTGAGAGTTGTTTGTGTTCGAGCCCATTGCGAGGTAGAAGGCTGCCGATGTCCCTAAAGCGCGACGGAGGGGGTGGGCTTGATGGGTTATGTTGCCTGTGAACAGAGGGCGAAAGAGCATGAGAGATGCGGGCTTCTCACTCCGTGCAGGAAGTGAACGTGGCTTGGATGTTTAAAGGGAGAGACAGAGGTTATGAGAAGGTATTTTAGATAGGTATATAGATTGTTTCTTGAGCCGTTATGTGTTGCCACTTTACTGCCGACCAAAGATATACGATCCAATACTATTTGCGAGACACCGAGATGTTCGGTGATCCGGAGGTACCTCCGGGTGGCGGTTTTGAGGGTCGCGGAAGACGGTGACGTTTTCCCGTGGCGTCTTTTCGACGATTGGTCATCCGTCGGCAGCACCCGTTAAGCTGAGATCCAATTCCATTGTGATGCTGTCAGCACCTAAATTCGAGACCCAATCCGCGGTCGAGAACTACTACCTTATTGTGTACAAGATGAGACCCAATTGGGACAACTCAATTGAGAAGTTTATAGATCTAATCTCATAATAAATCATACAAAGATGTTTCCATCTCGTGACTACTTCCAGTCTGGTCGGACTGCGATCTCAATTGCTCGGATGCTGTTTGCCGTTCGAGATGTACATGTACCTTGTCCTGCCCGCATTGCGTCATCACTAGAGCTATGAGGAGGGGCCGTACTTAGCTACCTTTAGCCCGTGTAAACCACGCCAAGCTGTGGTCGATACTGAGGGTCGTTCTTGTGGCTTCCAGATTCACAACACCCTCCGAATGTCGGCTTCCTAGACCAGACAACCCATCATAAGCTCTATTCCAAGGCTGGACTCGACTTTAGAACTAGACTGAAGACAAGGTCGAGCTTAACATCTCGTGCTATCTTATCACTCAGGATGCATTCCATCGCCGCGGCTTTCAAGCCGAACGCTTCGGGAGATGAGCGAATCGACCCCAAGCAGGCTGTTTATATCCCCAACCTGAAGCTGAACGATGGACACGAGATTCCTATGGTGCGCATGAGCTGCGTTATTTCTCCTGAATCACTCGACTACCAGTGGACTGACAAACATGGCAGCTCGGATTTGGTACGGGCACAGGCAGAGTCAACACAGACAAGAAAGAAACCGTCAATCAGATCGTCACGGCTATCAAGGCAGGTTACCACCATCTCGACTGTGCGGAGTGTAAGTAAAAGAATCCCAAAAGCCAAAAGCGGACAGGGTCGATGCTAAGATGCCCACGCAGCGTACAACAACGAGGAAGAGCTAGGCCAAGCCATCAAGAAAGCCGGAGTACCAAGAGAGAAGCTATTTGTCACCACAAAGACCAAGATGGCGCCCGGCGTCACCGTCGAAGAGGCCTTCTCTAACTCCCTCGCCAAGCTGAAGCTGGACTATGTCGACCTGTACCTCATCCACTCCCCATTTTGGGCCAAGGACCCCGAGGAATTACAGCAGGCATGGGCCGAAATGGAAGCTATCAGGGCCTCTGGCCGCGCAAAATCCATCGGAGTGTCCAATTACCTGCAAGACCACCTCGAAACCACCCTTCAGACGGCCAAGATCCCGCCCGCCGTCAACCAGATCGAGTACCACCCCTATCTGCAGCACGGTGACCTGATCGAATTTTGCAGGAGCAAGGACATCGCCATCGAGTCATACGGGTCACTGACTGCCATCACGAAGGCGCCTGGAGGTCCCGTCGACCCCATCTACAAGTCGCTGGCCAAGAAGTACGGCGTTAGTGACGCAGAGATTGCGCTCAGATGGTGTCTTGACCAGGGTATCGTGACCATCACGACGAGTGGTAACGAGCAGCGCCTGCGCATGTTTTTGTCTGATCTGCCGGCGTTCAAGCTTACGCCCAAGGAGGTCAAGGATATTGCCGAGGCTGGACAGCAGAAGCATTTCAGGGCCTTCTGGACGAACAGATTTGCTGCTGATGATCGACGGTGAGGTGTTCGCCTGTATAACAGTAGCCAATCAACTGAGATTCAGAATAGTTGGACATCTGATAGAAAAACATCAAATAACTTAGTAAGACCCAGTAATGCACCCCATGAGTTGACAAATGCTCTCCGCCAAGTCAAAGTATCGCTATGATCCCCGCCTCATAGCTCATCGTCAGACTCTGTCTCACTACCCTCAGGCTCAGCGGCGGCAGCAGGCTTAGCGGCGGCCTTGCGCTGATTGAATGGGAGTGTCCTCGGCGGCGGAGGTGTCTCAACCTTTCTCTGACTCGCGTGCCTAGTGTTTGCTGCCGGCGGCTTAGCGACATTTCGAGTGGCTTGTCTCCTGTCAGGAACCGGTTCATCATCATCATCATCATCATCATCATCGTCAGGCTCGCTCCCCGTTTCCTCGTCATCATCCACCTCTGTCGTGCGATCCGCTTCCGAATCCTCCTCGCCGTGTCTCTTGTCCACTTCCATCTTCTCGAGCTCATCATATTCCTCGTCGTCTCCCTCTCCGGGCACACGCACTGGTTCCTCCTCAGGTTCCGGCTCAGCAGCCTTCCGCTTCGATGCCCGCGACGCCTTCGGTACATGACCTTTACCCGTCTGGCGCGCTGCGCGCTTCGGTGACGGGGCCGTATCTGTCTCCTCTGGATTCACATTGTTCGCCATCAACAGACGCTGCTGTTCCCGGATCTTGACCTTCTTCTCGTTGAGCAGGTCGCGGAACTTCACCAGCAGCTCTGACTCGTCGGCCTTCTTGGCCTCGATGAGCTCCTCTAGCTGGTCCTTGAGTTCTTTGACAGCATTTTCCAGCTCGCTCGCCTTAGCGTTGACCGATTCTAGATCTGCTTTCAACTCCTGCTTCGAGGCGAGGGAAGTGCCGCACCAGTCAAAAAGATCAAGCCCCTTATCATCGTCGCAATCAAGGTTAATGGTGCCAATACGTTGCTGACGCCATATCAATACCAAGTGTAACATCGCGTGTATCGTCGGAGAACGTTACCTTGATCCCTGATATACTCCTCCGGACAATAAGGGCGATGGACTGCCCCTCCGCAACTTGAGCAGCTAACTCTATGTCGGGGTCGGACTGGCGGTCCAACAGGACCTCGGTGAGTATCCTTTCCCACTCATCTTCAGCGATCGGATGCTTCTTATCCTTGAGCTTAGAAAGTTTGTCGTGCTTCACTGTGCGGGTCAATGTGGTTAGTTCGCGTGGCTTGGGACAAGCATGTCTTGCAGGATGCACAGTACATCATCTGAACCCCCGGGTAGGGGTCCATGTCCACCCGGACGGGGGGAAAGTTGTGCGGGTCAAGGGTGTCGATGAATGCACGGCATACGTACATGTCACTAGGTAAGGATGTGCTCCTTCTGTCGCAGCGAGGTCAAAGTCCAGGCCCTTCCGTCCGCTCGAGACAACCTGGATGAGCACATAGGCGTCCTCATCGTCTGTGCGAGGGACCCGGAGGACAGCCGCTTCCTTCATACCTGTATTGCCCCCAGACAAGGAAGAAGGAGATGACGAGATGACGCAGAAGACCGCGATGGCCGTGTAAAGATGAAACGAGATCAAGATTGGAGGGCTCGAACGGCCGGCTGTTTCCCTGATCTTAATGACAACTAGTATGACGGGCCGGGTCCGGGAGCAGGCTGACCGTTGGGTCGATAGGAATGGATGACGGGAAGATGTGGAGCCGCTTGGGGAAGGAAGGGCCTAGGAAATTTGGCTGCGAACACTGCTATTTTCAGAATACTATAGCGACAAGGCTTAGCTTGCTGTTTGGATGAAATTTACGTTCATGAACTTAGGTGAGCAGCCGAGGGGCAGAAGGAGATTGCAGGATGATGATGTATTGCAGAAATATCATGAGCCGTCTTTATAAGATACCTGCTATGAGAGAGTGAGACCCAAGGTAACAGAGGTTTAGGCAGCTCCAGGCCCGCTATAGAGTAGGAACAGCGAATGAACGACAGCCAGGCTGATATCCAGCTGCGAACAAGAACAGACTTTCGTCTCGAGCCTTGTAAAGAAGCCGGAATGACTAGTCCGACGTCGAAAGTGAATCTCAAGAATGATATCACAAGGCAAAACCTTGCAAGCTGGAAGTAAGTGTATTATGCAGAGTTAGAAAGCTGGTTTGCAGCCCAGTACATCGTTGATTGTGGCTGCCAGAAAGAAAACTTGAAACATCCCGTCAATCGGAAAGGCGGGGAAGGCGCGACTGAGACGCGAATGAACGCGTCGACCAATCAGATGTCCTCAGAGAAGACCACTGACCCAAAAATCCCGTGACCTTTTAACGTAGTAGTGTGCCAGCCACCTCTGAAGGTCCCTTGGCCCGTGCTAAGCGGCCACTGGAGATGGCGGGCATTTGCAGGCCAGATACCCCCAAATTCTTGACATTTTGAATCAAGCCATTCTAGCGACTCAAACCAACCACCTGCTATTCCTGCCACGATTGAGTCTCCTGTCAGCTTTTTCCAACGTCACCCTACCGCAACACACTTTATAGAAACCTCTCTTGCGTCCTTTGCCTTGAGCTTGTACGAAGCGACAGGATCGGGTAGTATTGTGGTGGACGAAGGGTATACGTGGACCTACCGGTATCTGCAGTCGCATCTCCACTTTCCAACAGCTCTCAACTTCTTGTCCACTTCGTCAACCCGACCTTCACCACATCTCTCCGCTTTTTCCAATCAGCCTGCAAAAACTCAACCTCCAGACGAACACCTCGACCGGGAAAACTCCAGCAACTCACGCGACCAGACACTCGCGGAACTGCGACTCCGGACTTATCGATCGTGCTAAGATTGCAATTGCGAAGCCTTTGTTATTGCGTGTCTGGGAGAAAATTTGGCGGACGGAAAGGAATCTGGTGGCCCACGCGGTCTTTCTTGCTGACGACTATGAATCCTCACCATTACTGAGCTGTTGCTTCCATCGCTTTGCAATCGTGGTTGCGTCCGACCCGATTGAGAGGCAGTCCAGTCGATTTGCGGTTACTGCTGAGTGCGCGACCTCAGAAAACACACGACTACAACCTCGCGCAAGTTCGAAACTGGAATTTTGAAACGATGGCCACCCTACAGTTGAAACCGAGGCAACCGGTGGAGGATCATGTGGAAAACTGGGACGACGACGACTTCATGATCGAGGGGGAGGATCTCACCTTCCAAAGCCAGGCAAACTCGGCTAAAGCACCGTCGCATCGTCGGGACTCGCAGTCGTCTTTGCGTTCGGAATTTGAGTCAATAAGCGGCGACGTGGAGGAGCATGTTCACATTCCCGGTGATGATGAGAAGTCAACGCTAGATGCCATCGCCGCCGCGGCAAAAGCGGGTATTCCGCTACCTACTAACGTGCCATCTTCGGCTTTGATGGGCGGCACGATCAAGAGGCTAGGCGGGAGGAAGATCAAGAAGATCATACAGGAGGACTGGGGCGACGATCTTGAGTTCCCGGAGACTGGACAGGGCCTGAGCATCAAAACTCCGGACAGCTCCAGGTTCCCAGATGTTTTGCGCCAAGTCAGCGGTTCATCAACTCAGGGAAGTCCGTCCAAATCGTTCAAGCCGGCGTCGCCTCCTATCGTTCAGCAGGAGAAGTTGCCCAATAAGCTCAATATCGTGTCCGGAGGCCTCGATCTCGACCGTTTCCGCGATGACGATGACGACGACGACTTCTTCGGCGATGGTGCTGATACCATCAAAGTCTCCAAGAGTCGCCAACTCCCGAAACCTATCTCGCTTATCACACCGCCAACTCCACAGAAGAAGGTCGAGGCCGTGGAAGACGACTTTGAGACCGACTTTGATCTTCCCTCTGATGGAAAACTGAAATTGACCAGCCGAAGAGACATACCAAAAACTCCTGCTTCTAATACACTGGACGATTTCGATTGGGGTGAAGGCAGCCTCGGCACTAGGTTTGGGGGGACTCGGCGTGATGGCCGTTCTAACCGCAGCTCATCGGCTTCAGCCCTTAGTCCCAGCATTGCGAGCTCTATCACGGCTGAGAGCGAAGACGAGGCGCTCGACGGCCTTGTGCTTCCCACTGGTCCTCTCAACTGGGAGGATAGGCTCAACAGGAGACGTCAGAGTCGCTCTCCAGAACGGCCGGACAAGCTAGAACCGCTCGCTGAGGAACCTCCCAAATCAGCGAAGACATCTCCCCCGCCAGACGCAGACCGGGATGACTTCCTAGCAGGCCTTGACATCGGGGACGGTGAGGTATTCGACTCGAGAAAGTTGACCCTGCATCGGAATATACAGGTCAAAGAAACGAGGCCCGCTAGCCCATCTAGGCCCAAGACTGCCGTGGCTTTGAAGTTTACAAACAAGCCTGTCGCTGGATCCCGCCTTCCTCGGCCTATGGGGCCGATGGTCAGTCATCACGAGCGATCACATACACAATCATCCTTGGAGCCAGTATCTGAAAGCGGCGGCCCTATTCCTCCCAGCAGACGGTCTCTCTCGCGCCTGGGCGGCCATTCTGCGCAGTCATCTGTTTCCAGCATCCCGACCCCCACTACTCCATTATCCGCTGTCTCCTTGCCGCCTACGACACCTCGTCGCAAGGAACTCGGTCAGAAGACGTCGAACGTTTCTCTGCGTGACGGCCCGACTACGACAAGTGCGCAGCTGCTACGACTTAAGAGGTCGTTGCCTGTCATGCGGCCGCAGCAATCATCGGCTCGGCCTGCAGCGTCTCGCAACTCGTATGACCGCCCTCCGTCGAGGGGAGATATGTACGGCAGACCACCTTCATCACTACGACCCAAGACACCAACAGACCGTCCCCGAACCATGGAGAGCCCTGCCGCTCAAGCCAGGAAACCACCTGTGCCATTCTTGCCCGCCGGTGCTTCAGCAAATCAGTCACACAACATCAACGCGAGGACTGCGCGCACTTTCCGGCGCCACGACTCCGACAATAGTATCGGCAGTAGTATTGACTTCCGGCCGAGTTCGCGTGCCATGTCGCGTTCGACAATGAGATCGCCCAGCCCAAGGAAGTACCGGAACATGGAGAAGATCGCACACGAAGGCCCATGGCACCAACTCAACAAACCTCGTCGTGTTAGGCATTTCGGGGACGGGCATGAACTGGATGGCTTTGACGACCTTCCCACATCGACACAGACCGAGTCCAAGTTTATGCGACAGCCCGTAACTTCGGGGCCGAAGGCACAACTGCGCAACAAGATATATCAGAATATCATTCCAGACCGGACAACCACACCGTCACCTCTGACACCGTACTCCCCCGCGAGATTTGACCACGTCCCCAGCTTCGCGCGAGACACCGCGGCCAGTAGGATAGCCAGAGAGACTGCGTTGGCCCAGCGGATACCATCAGGCGGCCCTCTGGCACCTTTGACGGCGCAACGTGTCGCCCAGCTGTCGACCAGGTCGAACCTAAATCCGCAATCACCGCAGTCGACTCTAAGGTCGAAGAAATCTCGAAAAGCGCCGCAGCTGAAGCCCCATCTTATCGCGAACCTGAATCCTCCTAAGGAGTCGAAGAGTACGTGTTCTGCCGTTCAGACTCTGTCTTTTCTTACGTGTCCTTGCTAACGTATTCCCAGTGGTTAATGGCATGTTTTATAACCCCGAGACCTTCCGATGGGAGGGTAACGACAATGTTCTCGGTGCCTTTGACGTACCAGCTTCTTCTCCGTCAACTGTTTCAATACCTCCATACATGCTCCGTGAGAAGGAGAATTCTACTCCGCGCCCAGCCCTTATCACCAACATCAACGCCACCAAGGGAGTCCAGGTTGTTGGAGGAATGGTCTTTGATCCGCAGAACATGTGCTGGCTCAAGCTCGGACCGCAAACCGGCCAAACGGAACAGAGCGACCCGATGGACGGCTTCAACGGCATTGACTCGGACGACGACGTCTTCAAGGACATCCCTGACCTGGAAGACCATACCATGAATGAGAGTGAAGGTGGCCAGGGCCGGGTCAGCGACATCAAGGACGACTGGCTTGTGGGCGAGGAGTTCGACGTGGGACCGGAATTCGTGCGCCGTCAGCGCGAGGAAGAGGAGCGGTGGCGGCGCAAGTGCGAGAGTTGGGTGACTGGCGGCGAGGCCTCGCGGGACAGGACCGCATGGCGATGGGCCATTCGGGATATCGTCAACTCCAGCGTTCGGGACTAGTTTCGACATTCTTCGATCTCACCACCACCATACTGCCAACAGCCGCTTCGACCCGTCACCTTCCCGATCGAGCTTGTCTTCTCTCTTGTCTACTTTTGTCGATACTCTCTTATAATCATTTCAGCTCGTCGCCGCAATGTACATCAATCAACACGCACAGGAGGATGGGGAATATATGGGCCATAACCGGGAGCGCGAAAATCACGGCAAATGGGAAAGAGGGCTGCAATGGCTCCTCTCGCGGGTACACTGGTCGTCGGAGAGCATAATTACGGGGACTCAAGCATGGCCACGTGCCGAAAGGGGTGGGACATGGTGTTTGGGTTCGTCCAAAATGTCTTTGTCTATGACATCCGTGGCCTTTTTTTTTGAGACGCTTGTTTAGGTCCTTGGTTTAGGTGGTTATTTTATGGGGGTTGTGACAGTGTCCAATGATGGATATGATGTATGACTTTGTTTACGACTCGATTACGGGGTGTCTCTATTAGATTCTCTGATGGCTCGACGGAGACATGTTTTCATCTTTTGGGCTTGGGAGGTTAGATTTTTGTTATTGATGGGAGTTGGATGAAGAGATAGGGTTGCTGAAGACAAAAGATCGTTGATTACTTGTATACGCATGATAGGAGTTGTGTGTCATGATGATGGTGATGATGGTGCTGTTGTGTGTGAGAGAGAGTGTGTGTGTGTGTGAGTGAGCGAGTATATTAACCTGGACTGTAAACGTTGAAGGTAGGTCTCCCTCGATTGTTATTGCGTACACGTCTGTCTGGAGCTGTCTGTCAGTCGGCTACGAACCTTACCTAAATGTAATATTAATCGTCGGCCAAGAGACATTGACGTCTCGGTATAGATGTTGATCCTCGATGTCCTTCTCCATGTTTATGTCTGAGGTACTTGCCGGATAAGATAAGACAACTCCCAAACGGTGTCCCGCTAGTGGGTCCACCAAAGTATAAGGTACCTTAGGTGGCACAGCTGGCTGCGGGCACATCCCGGCCTAGCCTGGGATGGATTGACATCGTTGTCTCTTAACTTTGAACCTCATTCATTGCCTTTATCGCGAAATCCAACACTTCAACCTCGCTTCCCAGATATATCTCTCTCCCACCTGCAGTGAGAGCTCTACAGCACCCCTACGATATCAAGCAGATACTTCCACACACGTTCAAGATGACAGAAGTATCCTTCGCCCGCACCTTCCTCTCAACCCTCGACTCCAAACCGACCAAGATCCCAGCCGACCATGTCGAGGACCCGCGCACCTACCCGTCTCGCCCACCCGTACGTACTTTTTTCTCCCCTTAACCTTCCCAAGTCTTCTCTCTCATCCATACTAACAACCGCGTTTGCGCGCATAGTACATCCTACCCCGCCAACAGAAGCCCTTCCTCCCCGCCTCCCACTCCTCGTCGTCCCCCTCCTCCTCTATCCCGGGCTCCGAGCCCTCCCTCACCGTAACGCTCAAGTCCCTGCGCAACCCCCCCCTCGACCTCCGCCTCACCTCCCAGCCCCCCACCACCTCGGTGCTGGACATCAAGAACGCCGTCTCGCAGAAGACGGGCCTGCCGCTCGACAAGATGCGCCTGCTGGTCCGCAAGAAGCCCGTGGCCGACAGCAAGATCCTCAAGGAGCTCCTGGCGAGTCCGGAGGAGCGGACGGTGGAGTTCAGCGTCATGGTCCTCGGGGGCGCGGCCAGCCTCGCCGCTGCTGCCGCTGCCGATGCTGCTGGAGGAGCAGGAAATGCGGACAAGCCCGCCGGAGACATGGGGGCGGAGGACAAGGCCCCGGGAGGAAATGGAGAAGAGGATAGGCACGTCGCGGTGGGACTGAGCGGGACGGATGTGCTCAAGACGGACGAGTTTTGGACCGATCTCGGCGGGTTCCTGCAGCAGCGGATACGGGACGAGAAGGCTGCGGGGGAGGTTGTGGGGGTCTTTCGCGGTGCGTGGGAGGGGAGGTGATGGCAAAACAAAGTGAGGTGATGATTGGATTTAGAAGGGATAGCAATAGATGAGAGCGAGACTGGCGCAGGAATACCAATGGATTGATGGGCACAACCGTGCAATGAGCTCAAGTGAACAGTTGCTAGCTTTCGTGATCCTTGGTGACAGTGTGGCCGGAATCCCTCCACAGGCCTGCTCATTACGACATACAACTACAGGACGACGTTTAGGAGCTGGAATTGGAGTCTACCCTCACGGAGCCAAATCAACATGGACGCAGTAGATAAAAACCCTGTGAGGTCGGAAGCTTGAGAGTCTTGAAAAGGCGTAACATCACGAAGGAATCATTACGAGTGACGACACACAAGATCCACCCTTGGACTTCAATATCAGCCATCCAGCTACGGACGCAGCTCTCTGCCTCGTCTATCTCTGCAACCGCCGACACTCTCCCTCACCGATTATCCCTTCTTTTGGTATGTATGTGCATTTGCTGCTTCGATGTGGCTAGTATAACTTTGCGCCCCCTAACTGACAGATCGAACCAACAAGTTTGCCTGGACATGAAGACGAAAATTGACCGGGAAGCGACAATCTATTTGCCGGCCAATCCTTTGCTGACCGTCTTGAGCACCGAGTCGAACTCGATGTCATCGGCGTCGTTGGCTTGCAGTTCGGTGGCGAGGCCGGTGAGGGCGCGCTTCAGTGCCTCCTTGGAGGAGGCATAGACCATCTTTGCCTGTATTGGGGAGAGCGGTCAGTAGGTCGTTCGCGGTGTAATCATCGGATGGGACGCAATATGTGCCAAGGTGGACTAACCATTACACCGGCATCATCCGGCGACCAGGCAATAAATGTGATCTTGTTCCTGTTGATATAGTTAGAAATAGGTGTCGAATGTTCATGGTGACCACGTGTTTCCTACCGTGTGCCCTCGCCGGAAGCGAGCTCGTACTCGACATCGTAGACAGCGTACCGGGGTCCCTTGCCGACAGCTCCCTGTTGTGGCGGTCAGTTATCTCAGCTTCTTCGAATACAGATAAGAGGCGGCGCCCTCGGAGTGATGACGTACAGACTTGCTCTTGGTAGTAGCGTTGACGAGCTTTTCGCGGAAGTTCTCCCAGTCCTTGTCGTCCGAGGCCTCGTCGACCACGATTTGCTTGTTGTCGTCCGAGAGCTTGTAGATGATGTACTTGTACTTCTTACTCAGCTTTAGCTCGTTGTAGGCGGTGACGCATTCCTGCGAGACCGTAGCTCTGTCATGGCTCTCTATTAGTACTTGGATGTGCGGACTATGGAGAAGTATCGTGGCAGCTGAGAGGTAGAGGTAACGGTGCGCTCCTGGATAGCTCTCCCCGCGAGGCTGGGGGTGCGAGCTCGAGGACCAGAAAGACGAGGAGGGACCAACCCGGATTGAGACTGCGAGGCATATGTTAGTAGCTGGACGGCGTGAGTTACGCTGGTGGATGTAGGTTCATACCATCTTGTTAATGTGTTCACGCGACGCTGGCTACTGGGATGGAGGATAGCGGAAGGTTGCGCTGCGTCAGTCGTCAGCATTCGTTGGCGGTCGCAGGAGAAGGGTAAGGGGAAGCGGGGCGTTTTAAAGATAGCTCGAGAGGTTGAAGAGGGGTCACGGCCAGCGGAAACTGTCTGGGCAAAAAACTTACGATAGTTGCGCAATACTTGTTTTGTGAGCGGTGAAAAGGTTTCGCTACGCAGGCTCAGTGACAAGAAACAGGCAGCGCAAAAGGCACAAGGTGAAGGTTCAGGTTGAATTGGGAAGGAGGGGACAAAAACAACTCTCGGAGCCTTGGTGGTGGGCTGTGTTTGGTGGGGTTGGGCTGTTGCTCCGGCCAGGGCACCTGTGTTGCCGTGTCGTCCTGTCATGAAACATACACAGTAACCTCTATACTGGTCCGTGCACATGGACAAGGCCCTCCACATGAGGTTCCTCCCCCTATTAATCGTTATATTCCATGTTGACGACTCCTTCTCTCTGTATCTCTCGTCCAATATTCATGAGGTTAGTAAGCGCTGAGATTCCACGCAAGACTACAGGCAGCCCTCAAGATGTACGTGGTGTCCTCCGCTGCTTGTGTGGCTAGCATATGAGTTGCCTGATGTTCGGAGCCAGACCTTTTATTTTGCTACCTGATCATACCAGGCATCAGGATAGATGCACGACAATACACTGGCAGGGGAACATGACGATGAGCCTCGTTTTACTCTAAACAATCTCGTGATCTTTTGATGCCTTATTATACAAACCCGGCTCAGCCAAGACCCCCCATGGCCGGCTGGTCCGGTAAGGTGGTATATGCAATGTATGAACACAAGAGAGGAAGGTGTAGAGGGGAGAGACTACATAGCAGCATTTGATCGAGTTCCATCCCAAACACCCAAGTGACCAAAATGGACAAATGCTCCTACGCTCCCGTTCGCCAAGAAAAACTTACACAAGCAGACATGATGTATTCTCGTCTTTACATCATACCGCCCATACCACCCATACCGCCCATTCCGCCCATGCCGCCCATGCCACCGGCAGGGCCCTTCTCCTCGGGAGCCTCAACGATGGCAACCTCGGTGGTACCGAGGAGCGAGGCAACACCGCTGGCGTCAATCAGACCCGTCCGGACGACCTTGACGGGGTCGAGGATACCGGCCTGGATCATGTCGACGTACTGGCCCTTGGCGCTGTCGTAACCCTTGTTGAAGTCATCCACGTACTCATCAGTAAGCTTGCCAACGATGACTGAGCCCTCCAGACCAGCGTTCTCAACGATCGTCCGTGCAGGGCGGGTGATGGCGTTCTTCACGATGCCGACACCGAGCTGCTGGTCGAAGTTCTCGGGCTTCAGGTCCTTCAGTGCGTGGTGCGAGGCCTTGATGAGGGCAGTGCCACCACCGGGAAGGATACCCTCCTCAACGGCGGCACGGGTTGCGTTGAGAGCATCGACGAACCGGTCCTTCTTCTCACCAACCTCGACCTCGGACGAGCCGCCGACCTTGATGACAGCAACGCCGCCAGAGAGCTTGGCCAGACGCTCCTGGAGCTTCTCCTTCTCGTACTCCGAGGTGGTAGGGTCAGCCATCACACCCCGGATCTGCTCGCACCGCTGAGCGATGTTGTCCTTGGAGCCATCGCCGTTGAGGATGATGGTGTCCTCCTTGGTGATGGTGATGGAACCGGTAGAACCGAGCATGTCGGCAGTGGCCTTCTCGAGCTTGACATCGAGCTCATCGGTGAAGACAGTTCCGTTGGTAAGGACGGCAATATCGCCGAGGATCGACTTCCGGTTGTCGCCGAAGCCGGGAGCCTTGACAGCAGCGACCTGGAGCTGGCCACGGAGCTTGTTCAGGATGCAGACAGCCAGAGCCTCACCCTCGATGTCCTCAGCAATGATGACGAGCGGTCGGCGGGTCTGGGTAGAGATCTCGAGAGCGGGGATGATGTCCTGGACGTTCGAGATCTTCTTCTCCGAAAGGAGGATCAGGGGTTTCTCGAACTCAACCTTCTGGGACTTGGTGTCGGTGATGAAGTACGGGGAGACGAAGCCGCGATCGAACCGCATGCCCTCAGTAACCTCAAGCTCGTCAGTCAGGGTCTTGCCCTCCTTGACTGTGATAACACCCTCCTTGCCGACCTTCTCCATCGCCTTGGCGATGAGCTCGCCAACCTGGGTATCGCCGTTCGCACTGATGGTCGCAACCTGGGCAATTTCGGCGCTGGTGGTAATGTCACGGCTGTTCTTCTGCAGGTACTGGACGACGGCCTCGACGGCAGCCTGGATACCGCGGCGGAGGTCCATCGGGTTGCAGCCGGCGGCAACATTCTTGACCGTCTCGGAGAAAATGTAGCGAGCCAGGACGGTGGCAGTGGTAGTACCGTCACCAGCAGCCTCGTTCGTCTTGGATGCAACGTCCTGTAGTAACCGGGCGCCGAGGTTCTCGAATTTGTCCTTCAGGGTGATAGCTCTTGCGACAGTGACACCGTCTGTTCTAGGTTAGTCAAGTTCGGATACACCGGCGCCAACGTAACGCTTCGGAAGAGGCAACGCGGGCACACATACCCTTGGTGATCTTGGGTGCGCCATAGCTGGACTCGATCAGGACATTCCTGCCCTTGGGACCGAGTGTTGTTGCGACGGCCTTTGCAAGAGTCTCGACACCGACAAGGAGAGAGGCGCGGGCATCGACGCCAAATTTCAGCTCCTAGAGGAATCTGTCAGTACAATGAATGGAGGAGAAGTAGCTTCCAACAAGTGGAAAGCCAGGTACTGTAGCAGGAAGTGACAACGCACCTTGTGAGCAAAGCGGAGCTGTTGTGATAGTCCGGTGCTGGGACGGAACTTGGAGGCTGCCGAAGCAGGAGAAAGGACCGAAGCCCTCGCACGGCTCGTCAATGCTCGCTGCATTATGTGATGTGGGTGTTAATTAAAAGAACCGGCGACCTGGATGAGTGAGAGGACGGAGAGGGTATCAACTTTGGCGGGTATAGAGAAGGAGACTGCAAGATAGAGAGGTATATTGCAGAGATGAATGATGGAAAAAGTCAACGACACGACTGACGACGGAAGCTTCCAAAGAAAAATGTTACCCGCGAGCCGAGCTCATTGACGCCATGCCGTATCGAGGTTAGTGCATTGGCAATGCGCGGTTCTACTCAATTCTGTGGGTCGCGAGCCCCCGACCCCAACATTGGCTACGACTCCAAGTGCAGATGTTTATAGTCCACCCACTGTGACGAGTACTGTAGGACGTGTAACCATCTCGGCTCAACTTACATCCTCCATCTCCTTCTCGTGCAACGACAGGCAGAGCTCGGATCGACTTCCATATGTGTAGATCGCTATCGAGACCACCTTGTTCGCCTCGATCTGTTCTGCCTGATATCGGTCAAGGTCTCTACCACAGGTAAGCGGCACAAAGAGAACAGAATCATGATTGAGCATGATGAGCCAACATCGACGAATACGGGTTACTTGATCTTCTTATTCAGCGCGGCTCACTAAAAGAGAGGGTATAAGTACATGATGGTCCCCGTCATTCAACTTCAACACCAAAAGCCACCATGAAAACCGTCCATCGCACGAATTACCACAAGAAAAACTCAAATCCGTACTTTTGTCTAACCATCCTGTTCCTCCAAGGTTGAGGAAGGTTTCTGTGCCCAGTACAAGTGCGATTAACTCCTCCGTAAAGCATGCAGAAAAGGACAAGGTAGGGAGGGGGGGTAGTGAACCGAAAGGAAAAGGATCATCCAGAGGGAAGTAGTTTGTCAATCTGTGGATATGCCATTTGAGATAACGTGGTCGACAATCGCAGCATCCACCAGCGGCGGCCAGCCCGACTTTGCTACCAGCGTGTTGCTGCAAAATCCATAATCATGAATTGTCCAAGCCACCAGGCAGGCGGTAGCCTCCCGAGTGTAGGATGTTGTATGATTTGTAAATTAGGTGCGGACGGACATGCTACTAAGAACCGAGGCCCAGATGGTAGAACTGACGTCGCCAACTCAAGAGTAGAGAATGGATCGCGAAATGACAAGAACAGGGGAAAGGGAAAACACGTGGGTCGTTGTGGTCGAACAGTCGAAACGGTCTCAGGTAGTCTAGGTGGTGATTAAGGTGTTCTTTTCGAGGTCTCGGATGTCGATTGAAGTGTCATCCATCCCATGATAGAAATCGTCCAAACTCCGCAAAATGCATCCCAAGATATTCGGAAATCAACGGTACGAGGGGCCTCCGTATCGGGGACCAGGCGCCATACGACCTCCCATGGCAGGGCCGACACCAGGACCAGGACGCGTGGCCACCGCATGATTGGTGCAGAGCATGCCGACGCGCGAGCCAAACTTGGAGCCGCGAAGAGAGACCATGTGCTTGCGGATGTGAGCAGCCACGATCTCACGGTGCTGGGGACTCGCGTGGGTCAGGATGTACTGGATTAGATAGTTGCCGTACTGATCGCTGGCGATATCGATGAGTGGAATGCGAGGGCGATCCATACGTCCTTCGCAGACACGGTCAAGGTAACGGCTAAGAAACTCCGGGCCACTAATCTTGAGACACTTCTCCACGACCTTTGACGCGAACTGATCCATACTATACTCGGAAGCATAGCGAATAACGTGGTCAATTGCACGGCCGCGGTCGGCAGGAGCACCATGCTCGCAGATGTGCTGGATACACCAGTTCCCGAACTGGCCATGGGCAACGATGTCGATGTTCTGCAAGACTTCCTCGATGCAAGGACGCTACAAGCATGTCAGTATGGCTCTAGAGGTTCGAGAGTGGCATCTGCGGTAATAAACTGACCTTGTCCTCCTCCAGGCAATTCTCAAAGATGTTCTGTACAACGAGGCTGCCAGTCTCGCCAAGAGCGACCTCATGCCACATGCCCTTCAAAGCCTCGTTGACGTACTTCATGATCTGGGGCGGCGTGTCCGACCAGCGAAGTTCGAAGAGCTTTTGCCAGACATGGCAGGCATAGCGATGAATGACAGTCTCGGGAATCCGTCGCAACAGCTCATGGACCATGATGGCCTTGTACTCCTCAGGAACCGAGTCGAACGCCTTCTGGACGACGTGGCAGCCAAACGGATCCATGGACAGGTTAAGGGTATTGCCACGAATGGACTCGGCGATCTTGATGACTTGCTCAGGGGTACCGTGCTCAAAGCACCGCTGGACTAAAAAATTGCCAAACCGATTGACCATGAGCGGATAGGCCTGGGCCACGATTGCCTCGACAATATCGTACTTCTGCTCAGGCGTGCCGACCTTGAGTTTCTGCTGCAGAAAGATGGATGCCTGCTGGTCGTTGTTGCAGACAATCTTGTCGACAATGTACTTCCAGTCGCAAGTGACATTGCGGTCGAGGAGTCGGCGGTAGTTGAGAGGCTCAGTCGAAGGCAGGAACGTCTGGACCTCAGTACCAGGCTGTAAGAGAGATGTTAGCATGCTAGGTAGGCCAATAGACTGTGAACTGATATTTGCCGTCGATTTGCTTACCTCAGTCTTCCATGGTCCACCAGCAGTAGTGAACTCAGATGCATGTGGCGAGAGTGGCGACGCCATGGCCTGCTGCTGGTATGGGGGAAACAAGCTCATCGCCATGCTGCCAGTCAGGGCGCTCTGACCTCCACTGCCATATCCAGCAGCGCCATCAAAGGCTCCTCCTCCCACGTAGGATCCGAAGTTGGGACCAAATCCGGTGTTGAACCCGAAGCGATTATCGAACCTATTGGCACGACGCGAGCTCGACGGCCTGATGATATCCGGATCTGGGGTGAGACGCTCGGGTCGGTAAGCCTCAACTTCTGCAGGTGCAAATGGGCCAGCGGACTCGTTGAAAGCTTGAGTGGAGTTACGAGGGTTGCTCCAAGGCACAGGCTGGGGGCCACTGCCGATTGCGCCGGGTGCGGCGGCGTTGGAAAACGAGTTCTGGTACGGGGCCTTGCTGTTCCAGATGGTTTTGGATCGGGTCAAGGATCCGGCGGGGAAAGGATCAGCTATGTCTGTCACGCGACTATCGTCTTGGCCTGGCCAGCCACTCTGACGAGGAAAAGGCAGTCTGGAACCGCCACCGTTGGATTGAATCGGTATCGAAAGACGGTCGAATGCCAAGTCCATGCTGGTAGAAGGCACATCGGCACAAGAAATACCAACAGGCGTGATACGGCCGCTATCCGACTTGACGAGCCGTGTCTGGGCTTCTAGATGCGAGATCTTGTTCTGGGCCTGAGCCAGCTCAAGCTTCAAGCGAAGTAGCTCATCAGACGCCGACTGACTGCTAGCACTCGCCGGACGAGTCAAACTGCTGGCTGTAGCAACCATGCTGTCAGCCGCAGGAGTGATTGGCAGAGAGCCGGACGCGAGTTTGTCAAGGCCGCGAGAGAACATGGCATCGCCATCAGTGGATTTCAGAGCCTCGTTCTGCTGATGGAGGATAGCCTGTTGCTCATTGAGCTTGGCGAGCAGCTTGTCCATGGGGTACGCAGGGCCGGGGGAATGCTCGGTCTTCACCTTCTGCCAGGGTCAGTACAAATGGTGCAGTGTATTCGGAATGTCATAGATTGACGAACCTTCGGATTGCTCTGATTAGCCAACTTCGATGTGGTCAAGGCGGAAACGGACTTCTTTAGGGAGAAGTTCGCATCGATGTCCTAAGGCAATTTCACAACGTTAACAAATCGACTCCATGAAGGTTGTACATTGTTGCTACTGGAGGAGTGGAAGCACAAGCTCTGGCTCAAAAACAGGTCTCAGAAGGCGTAGGCAAGGTACTGACCTGGACCGTCTGAAGTGCGGCCTCGTCTGGGTGCTTGGAGTTCTCGTCGTAGGCGAACATCCTCGAATCTGAAGGGCGAGTGTCAGCTGGAGAGCCAGTAGATGCTGCGTTGGACATGACGATGCCCTTGATTGCGGACACGACGTTAGTAGACCAGAACGTGATCTGATTAGAGGTAGGACAAGTGAATGCAGATGTTATTTCTGACTCTGGTGGTGTGTCTCAAGAAAGTAGATTGGTTGACAGCTGAGAGAAGAAGTTTTGGGAAGAAGATCAAATGGTCAGAGTTGGTGGCAGAGATAATAGGGAAGCGGTTAAGATTCCAGAGGTTGAACCTCGGAGGAGGTGGCCACTCAGACAATAATGGTTTGAGCGAGGCAAGTTCCGCTCCCAGTGCTTGCTGCCCGAGGTGAATGAAGTAAGAAGGTGGTAAAATCGAGTCAAGCAGGGGAAGGGTGAAGGGTGAAGGAATGAAGATTTGGTAATCGTAGGCGAGATCAAGCAAATAAAGTGGGAAGATTTTTGGTGTTTACCTCTCTCGACGCGGACACCACGCGTAATTCCAAGCAATGCACCAAAGACCAGGGGGCTGTCGAGGCCGGATGCAGAAGTCACAGGACGGAATGAGCAGATAGAGCTGACAAGAAAATGGCAGGCGCTGCCCGTGTGGTAACAATGCTGAGGGCGGATGAGCCTTGGCGAGTGGAAGTCTGGACGAAGAGGACGGATTCGAATACTCTGTTGAGAAAGCGAAATTTGTAAGAAAAAGAGCGAGGCACGATGAACACGCCGATGGGGAAAATGGTGAAAGTTTGTGAGTATCTGGTAAGTGAAGATGACTCCTGCGCGGAAGGTGATTATACCAGGATTCACTTGGTGGCTAGCACTCGAACTCGTTCACAGGCCGAATGGGTACTTCACGCGAACAGGAGCGCTCCCACTCCAAGCCAGCCAACCGTACTTGCTGTGGTTTGCCAGACTGTCAATACCCCACACTCCGGGCAATGCACAAGGGGAAAACCTTACCAAGTTGTCGGGTTTACGATGTGTTGCTCGTAGCTGCCGATGTCTCTTCGATACACCTTCTTCGGCATCGATCTTGGTCCTCAACTCTGACCTTCAACACAGAACCCCCTGCCTCTTCTCACTGACTGGTCCCGATCTGACCGATCGGCTACCGCAGAACAATCAACAATAATCTTGGAATGTGTCCTTCAATCTTCCTTCACAAACAATGGCCAGTTCGCTTCAAGCACGGTCGAGGAAAGCAGAAGGAAACCGTCCGATTTACCCAGTAAGCCGACGCGGGCTGACGGAATGGATGAGAATGTCCCAATCAGTAAAATCGGCAGACTCTTCCAAAGGATCACTCGAAACGAGTCAGACGTAGGGGTAGTTAAGATTGTCACATTCGCCGAGCCAGTGACTGACACATGAAATACCTATTTAGCTCACAAGAACGGCCTCGAGTATGTCGAGGGACTGCTCCGAAAGTCCGCAAGAATTGACGATAGACGCATAAGATAGTGGCGTTGAACGCAAATGGCAGAGCTACCTACAGTGTGAAGGGCTCATCGCAGTCTTGAGCAGTGGTGCGAGGATGGCTGTTGAAGTGACGCAGGGCTCACGGCCAATGACTTACAGATTCGAGGAACCACATTAGACATCTGAATGTACATCCGAGATCAAGGGTATATTTTTTGTTTCCTCTATGTATATCACAGGTGTTGTACAATCGTGTTGGGTTTCGGAAGTGCTTATCGCTTCTTTCCTCCTTTTTGTTCTAGTTGTTGCGTTAGCAAGTCCCGCCATTCTACATGAAAGAGTCAAACTTACCATGCTTCGATGGCGGCCCCTTCTTCTTCTTGGGTGCTCCTTTACCGCGCTGCTTCAGACTGTGCCAGATGTTAGGTCATGCCAACTTCTCTCTGGCGGATCCTCGGAAAACCTACCCAACAATGTGCTCCAACCGATCGTCCTCCTCTTCGTTATCCACCACTAGTTCATACGGCGCAAACTCCTTTATCATATCCTGCACTGTCGACATCTTTCGAGGGTAGTACGACCCGAGGGCCGGGCCCTTTAACCTCTGGCGCAGGATCTTGTTGCCGGTGCGGATGCCCTCCGGGTTAAAGGTGGTCGAGAAGATCTGGCATCGGACCTGTGCGCCTGTTAGCAGGCTTTGAGCGTGTGGACAATGGGGCCCTGTTACTCACCTTCATAAGGTCTAGGATGCGTGTTCGTGGGACACTCATCTTGTCATGGCCTGGCGTAAACGAACGCTTCAGACAAGTGATCGCGACCTTCGCAAGGCTTGAAGTCGAATGTCGTCTCTAAATCTCCAATGGTACGTTTGGGATCCAACCAATCAGGGTATTGGATGTGGAACTGCGGAAGTAGCGGATCCAGCTGTTGAACTCCGGATCTCCCATTCTGCCAGCTGCCAGTAATTTTCCAACCCGTCCAATCCCGGCTGACTTCCAAAATATTTGGGCAATTCTGGAGCTTCACGTCTGACCCTCGCCATCGACACCTCCCCAACCCATTCGTCGACCACAATCCTTCACACCGCCACAATGGACAAGATCCTGCGGCGCGTCCGCATGGCGGAGCGGCAAGTCGTCCGCCGGCGCAAGAAGCTCGCCACAACAGAGTTCCTCGACGAGGTGAAGCGGAAGTTCATCCGCGACAGCAAGGACATGCACGAGGATGTCGTCTTGTCTCTGCACCAGGCCCGCAAGGCACGCCACGAGGACTGGGAGTTGGGCCCGATTGCTCCGAGACGGGAGGCCCCGAGAGTTGCGGACGGGACGTTGAAGGAGACGGTCCAGTGGGGCACTATCGGCAGCGCCAGGGCGTTGAGCAATTTGGCATTGAGCCCGAAGGCGCTGGAGGAGAGGTGTGCCTGGGCAGGTGGGAGCGAGTTCTTGTGCTTGGCTGAGGGCGATCGGGTGGTCGTCACTGAGGGAGCTATGAAGGGGAGGCTGGACAAGGTTGCGGGCATTCATCTTGAGACGGGAATGGTTCGGTTGGAGGATGCGAAGGTGAGTTTTGTTTTCTACTGCCGCCTGTCCCCAACCCAGCGCAGGGATATTTGCTGATGATCATCGTGATCCTAGACCAACATCACACTACCACCATGGTTTACAGGCATGGGCAGCGTAGCCGCCGTTCCGCTCCGAATCCCCATCTCAGCCGTCCGACTCGTCCATCCCATCAAAGACGAGGAAACTGGCATCACAAAGGACGTGATAATAAAAGAGCTCAAGCCGATACGGATAATGCCCGACCGGCCTACACGGACGGTGACGTGGTCGAGAATGGTGCCGGGGCTGAACATCACCATCCCCTGGCCACGGGTTGAGAAGCCGAAGTTGGAGGACAATGCCTGCGACACGCTGCGCATCGACGTCGAGGAGCGGACGTTCATACCCACCCTGCTCTCGCCGCCAATGCCGGCTGACGTGATCAACGAGCTACGGAACCAGTACAGCAAGTTCCGCACGCGGCATACGGAGGAATACATTGCCAAGAAGGCGGCCGAGGAGGAGGAGAAGAGGGCAAAGAGGGAGCAGGCCAAGGAGATGTTGACTCCTGTGCAGGAATTCAACCGGAAGCAGCGTGAGATTAGGAGGGCGAGGGGCCAGCCTGTGCTGACGGAGGAAATGTTGGCCAAGATTGGCGAAGTCATGGCGAAGAACCTGAATGGGCGAGGGGAGAGGACTGTTGCTTCAATACCGGCCGAGACGGTGGGAGGGAAGGGAGCAGACGCAACCTCGTCGTAAATCGCACTGAGCACGGCTTTGTATCATACCTCTAAACTGTATACTATCATGTCTAACAATACCTGAGGCATCTTGGAAAGCAATTGGCTAGACTACATGGAGGCCAACATAGCTTAGCCCGTAAACAACTACTCGAGTCTCTTTGTGAAATTACAACTTCTAATGCTGTCTATTCAGCTCCGAGGCTAGCAACTATACTCGGCTTACCAGGTCTTAGCCCTCCTCCCCAACCAAGCAATCTCTCCGAAACGACCTGCTAGAGTCCGGCCTTCAACACGGCGGACAGAATGATCCACTGACAGCTGAGCCAGGCATGCTATCACTGACATCCCTGCTTCTTTCGCAAGCACGCGGAGCCGCAATACATCATATTGCTTCTTCAAGATGCCTGTCCGCAAGGACCAGAGACTGTCTCGGCCAAACCCACTCGCGACCGGGCTCGAGCGTATCACATCGATTTGATACCACATGTGCTTGGCTGGGGCATGCCGGATACCTGAAAAGCAGCCGGAAGCCTAGCGCTGGTCTCGTGGCAACACCGGAAGGTGCTCGCGGCATCGGCCTTCCCGGCGCGGCCACCGGCGTTTGCTTCGCATAGATCGCGTGATTCGGAGTCATGAGCCGCAACGCGGCACACATGGTCTGTCATCTCGCCGGCAGGACCTTCCGCACGTACTCCCGTGCCAGCCGGAGTGCTCCCCTGACATGGTCCTCGAGCCTGCGATCCTTCCTTCTCCGCAGCCAGATGAGCACGAGGGCCAGTATCAGCGCATCGACAGCAAGGTGCTTTACCACAATCCAGAACGCCCACCCAGCCCACGCACCGAGACTCCGCTCCCTCCTTAACCTCCACTCCCGCCCACTAGTAATCTGTTCCCTCAAAGCAGCTATCTCCGCCGAAAGCCGTACTATCGCCCTCTCCATCTTCTTACTCCACTTATCTCCCTTCTTGACATACTCGCCCCCGTCTTCCCCGTCCTCGTCTTCGCCATCCCCCTCGCCTTCCCGCCCGACACTCTCCCTATCCTCCTCACTCATGGGGCTGAGCACCTTCATCGGGCCCTCCACCTCACCCAGCGGCCTCGCCTCCCTGAACTTCCTCACCGGCGAGCTCCCGGAGCCCCCGGAGCTGCTGCTGTTGCCCTTTATCTGGTTCCACACAAACTCCAGCTCCGCCACCAGCTCCAGCGCGCTCGGCGTGGTCGCGAACCGGTGTATGGTCTCGATCAGCGCCTCGATGTACCGCCTCTTGGCCTCGGTCCGGCTCAGCCCCCGCTGCGAGTTCCACGCGTCCCACTTGTCCTGCTCCCTCTTCAGGTCCTCGGCCGTGAAGGCGGGCGAGGCCGAGGGCCGCTCCATGACGCCGTCCACGTCGCCCTCCATCGCCTGCTTGTAGAGTCCGTACAGCCGCATGCGGTCCGCGGGCGGGGGCCGCGTGGCGCCGGTCTTGGGTATCTTCTTGACGGTGTTGAGGGCGTGGACGAAGACGCGGTCTAGATTTGAGTCGAAGGGGAGGGCCTTTGTCAGTTCCGGCTGTTACTGATACTGAGAAAGGGAGAGTAGCATAAAAGCTTACCGACGGAGTCCGCCATCTTGACAGCTATCTATCCCGTCCTTTTCTCTTGTCCCAATGCCGCGTTATCGCTTTTTATCAAACTTGCGCACACGCGCCGGAATGTCAGGTACGAGGTTGACGGGGGAGAGGTGGTAAGCTCCGGACAAGCAAAAGCTTACGGCAGCTGAGTGAGATCGATTGAGGAGGCGATAAGCTATATCCCGGTATGGATTTGGGACACTTATAACACAATATCGCACAAAGCTAAATACAAGATCCTTTTGGCAGGTCAGACTAGACTTGGGTCTAATCCCGGAAATCAACACGGGGGCAGAAAGAGGGAGAGAAGAATGCTGTCATCATGCCATGTCGTCTTGTTGCAGCTTCCCCAGGTTCGGGCGATATACCGGGGGCCCTGTTTTGCCTCGGCGCAAACGCGTAGTGTAGTTTGGGGGCTCTCCACACCCCCTGTTCTTCCCTCCCCCGGTCCCCCTGGCCGGTCGCTGAACATCATATCCGAACGAGCGGGACCGCTGCAGTAGTAGCCAGGGGTTTAATTGGCTTGCAGGAAGACGAGACATGTGAAACCACCACTTACACCGTGCTATGCGAGTGTGTCAACCACAGACTGCTTGATTCGGGACATGCATTGATTTAACCTATTTCAACAACAGCACGATTGGACCTGGCTAGCGGAGGTTAATGCTTTCCGTGATTATACATGGTTTTCCTACGCGATGTCTCGGCTCAGCCACATCCATCATATCCATCTCAGTTCAAGTTGTCATCCTCCATGCCAGTCACGAGCAGCAGTGTCTCGACCGAGGTATAGCATCCGCACCGCAGCCCAGTCCACAGAGCGTGGTGAGTTTCTGACCGTGGCAGAGTCTCCAACAAGAAAACCAAGAGTGGTGCAGCAGGCAGCGTAGCGAATCGCAGGTCACATTCGGGTGACAACGAGCGACCTGGTCTCTCCTCCTACTCCTCCTTCCTCTGCGCCTCCAGTGCAGCCATGTGCGCCCGTTTCCTCTCGACATAGACCTGAATCAGCTTCTTGTTGTCCATCGCGCACTGCGCGGCCTTGTTTCCCGCCTCGCCCTTGTGCGGCGCCGTGCCCCAGCCCAGCAGCTTGCCCTTCTCGCCCCAACCGTCCAGATACACGTTGACGGTGTACAATGGCGCGCGTGTGTCCCTGCTGACCTTTTTGTTCGGACAGGGTGCGTCTTCGTACCGGAGTTTGATGCCCTTGGCCAGGATGAGGTTGGCGAGCTGGTTCTTTGGCGGGAGCTCGGTGGCTTTCTTCCGCAGGCTTGCTGCTTCCCGGATTTGCTTCGCGATGGTACCTGCCCACAGAGCTTTGAGCCAGGCGCTGGCGCGCGCGAAGCCGGATGTCGGATCTGAGAGCACAACGGCTGCGACGTAGGCTTCGAAGATGTCGGCCAAGACCTTGGTGTGTTCCTTCTCGTTGACTTTAGTGCCGTTGGGCCGTCCCCCGAGGCTGAACTCCGCGGGGAAGTTGGCGCGCTTGTCGAAGCCGTAACGCAAAGAATAATGACAGAGCGTGACGTTCTTGACGAGCACCTCGCGGATCTGCGAGCACTTGCCTGGTGGTAGAGTTGGAAAGGTGGCGTAGATAAGGCCGCAGGATATAACGTAGATATAGGAATCGCCTATCCATTCTAGACGCTCGTAATTCATATCTGTCGGTCGCTTGGCCATGCCGGGGTGAGTGAATGACGCTGCTTCTAGTGCGGGATCTAGGATCGGGGGTAATGGAGGAAGTGATGAGGGTATGTCGTCGACAGTCCATTGTGTTAGGTTGTTTGGTGAGGGAAGTTGGACTGCTCCTACTGAGTTGTCCTTTGCGAAATTGTGCGGCGGTTCATTTTTGACGGACTGGCCATCATTTGCGGATTCTTCTTCATGCCTCCTCGTCGAGCCACCCCTGGACTCTGGACGGTGTGGTTCCTGCTCCTTCTCTTCCGCCAGCGCTTTGATCGCAGGCAGGGAGTGAAGGAGCGATCTGCTCAAAGACTTGAGATCGTCTCTCGTACTCGAGGGTAGATCATCAAGCTTGAGCGGCCGGTCTTTTAGATCGTTCTTGACATCCAAGGCCTTGATGTTGGCGACTAAGTTTATGAGGGTGTTCACAGCTTGGTCGACATCATCGTCGCTTGTTCTTGCTCGCTTCTGGTTCCGGGGCGCATCCACGTTGGCCACATCACTGGATGCGACTTCTCTATGAGGTCTCTTCGTCATCTCGATAAGTTAACGCTAGTAATGACACCAGGGCTGAAATTGGCTCTTGATGAGCATGAGGCGAACGAACTGATGCAGAGAAAATGAGATGTTTGCTTGGCAGCTGGCAAGACATTGGCTTGCTAAAAGTACGGACTTGGATTAAGGTAAAGGGTTTCAATGCTAACGTCTGACTGGTTCAAAATCGGACTGGTTTTTGACCAATAGAAATACTGCACTCATACCACATATTAGTCCACCCTGAAGAAGGATGAACAGCCAGAGGAAGAGCGGCCATCCTTTCTCACCTAAGCACAGGCTCGAGTCGATTGCAAACATCATGATGGTAGGAATCCGCCGAAACAGCATGGAGCTAGGCTTTCCTGCATCAAGGAGAGGAGCTGGTCTTCCCATCCGCAACTTCAGGAAGTGGCGCAAATCATCCAGGTGACGAGTATTCGTCTCAGCTTCATCCACATCATATGATACACCCGTCGCAGCGAGGATGGCAGCCACAAGAAGCTTCACTCGCTTCCCAGACCTGCCGGCAGAGCTGCGTATCCAGATCTGGACAGAAGCACTCACAGTGAGCTCCGCGTGGGCTTTAGTCCTTAACAAACCCAGGAATGTCTATGATGGTGGTCCGCTGCCCCACCGCCGGTCCATCAGCATGACCTGTGTCGGCTCATCGCCGCACCTCGTAGGTCTTGCATGCAGGGAGGCTCGAGATGTGATGGAACGGATCTACAAGCGACCTCTCAGAGGTCCCGTCCTGGAAGCGACCGTTCGCGGCGTCCACTGGATCCATCTGGACAAAGCCGTCCTTGCCTTCGTTAACTCGCAAGACTCTCTAGCCATCCTGGACCGCTTCGGTGCCGAGATATCGAGGTTTCAGCATGTGGTGCTCGTCTGGCAGAACTGGACGACACATCCGCAGACGTGTATGCGTCTGGCAAAGTCATGCCCTGCTCTTCGTACCGTCATAGTCCAGCGCGTCGAGTCGCCGAGGAACCGGCCATACAGTTCAACATCGACCACCCAGTGCTACATGGCGGATGCGCCTGTGCTGTTGAAGCTGAATGCCATGACTGCCGCCCACTACACTGCACTTGCTCGATACGACGGCCCCGAGTTCGGTGGCGCGGATCCAGACACCGTTTTGTTAAGGAAGTCAATACTCCAGTACTTTGCCGACTCGCCCCCGAGGCTGCACATCCTCGCTCCAAACGAAGTAAGCCAGCGGCTCATCTCCGTGGTCGGCTCCCTCAAGGACACATGAGGTGATGGGGTCGTTGGGTCAGTTCGAGCAATATAAGTTGTGGATTCTTTCTCTAGGTGATAGCGACGCACGAAGCTGACAACAAGAGGTTCAAATGAGATAGCGAGGCGGTCTTCCTTGTAGCATGGCCCTCACCAATGTTACTGACTACCAGACATGGTGGCTTGGGGTCAACCTCGAAGTCAGGGTAGCCTCTTGGACCTTGGAAAAGGGTGGTTGGCATGTAGTCTGTTAGCAAGGTAAAGTCTTTCAGCTCGTCAAGTTGATCGACCGCTGTGCAGTTAAACGCTGTTCAGAAAACGTGTAAGCATACCTATCCTCCCAGGATCATGTCGGCAGATTGTTACGGACTACTACAACAAACTAGACATGAGCTAGAACATTCTCACTCGACCGGATATTCATGTGGATGGGTTGCAGAGAAATATACACATTAAGGTAACATCTGGGTAAAAACACTCCTTTGTTCAAGAAGACATGTATGTGAATTCTACCTTCTAGAAATGCCTAACACGCTCCTTCCCTACTATCAACACATGCCTCAACGCTCCTCCCAAGATGGCAAGTATATATTGTATAGCACTTCCTACCCTACTACTTTTACATCTTCGCCTTTGGCGTGGCGTTAGCAGCAAGCTCAGCGTACATGGCATCGATCTGCTGCCTGAACGCCCTAGCGGTCTGCGGACGCTTGAGTTTGAGTCTGCTTCAAGTCAGCTTTCGATTCTTTCCAAGAGCCCACCCACTGCAGTCGAAGCTCAGCAAAAGGTAGAGAGGACTTACGTTGGCGTCAAGAGCTCATTCTCCATACTGAACGGCTCGATGTCCAGATAACAGTTCTTCACCTTCTCAAAGCTGTTGAACTTGTGCGACTTGCCGATGTCATCCAACACCTTGAGGAAGGCCTTCTTCACCTTTGGTTCGTTGGCCGCGACCTTCAGCGCCTGGGAGTCGGTAGGTGCAATCTCCTTCTTCAGGATCTTGCTGGCGAACGGCGCAAAGTGCTCCGGATCGATTCCGAACACGGCTACGAGCGACGACTCCTTGGGGTCGCCGTGCACGTACGCCATCGCGATCAGGTTCGTGCTCCCCATGTACACGTTCTCGATGCGTTCGGGGGAGATGTACTCGCCCTGCGCGAGCTTGAGCACGTTCTTCTTGCGGTCGATGATCTTGAACCGGCCCATGCTGTCGACCTCGACGATGTCGCCCGTGTGGAACCAGCCGTCCGCCTCGAGCGCCTTGGCCGTCTCCTCCGGGTTCTTGAAGTACTCCTTGAAGACGATCGGGCCCCTGACGAGGAGCTCGCCGCGCGGGTTCGGCTTGTCCTGCACCGTGTACTCGTAGTCTGGCACGGACTCGATGCACATCTCGAGGCAGGGGCACGGCGGTCCGATGTTGCCGGTGGTGAAGTCGCCGGTGAACTGCACCGTGCCGACGGCATACGTCTCGGTCATGCCCCAGCCTTGGAGGAATCTGATGCCAAAGGCCGCGCGCAAGAACTGGTGAACGTCGGGATCCAGCTGGGCGCTACCGCTGATTAGCGAGTGCGCGCGGTCCAAACCGACTCCCTTCAGAACTTTGCGAGTCCAGATTTTGTCGTAGAGAAAGTGAGTATTGGTGGCTTTGCCAGGCGGGAGTTTCATGGAGGCCAGCTTGGTAGAAACGACGTGCCGCGAAAGCGCACCCTTGAAGCCGTCGGCTTCAATGGTTCCGGCCTGAACGGCTGAGCTAATGCGGTTGTACAAGCGCGGGACGGACAGGAGCCCGGTCGGGCGAAGGATCTTCATGTCCTCGATAAGAGTGGGGATGTCGCCCTTGAAATAGCCGATGCGAGCACCCTCGGCCAGAGCGCCCTGGTCCGCCATGCGGCCGTAGATATGCGCCAAGGGGAGGTAGGAGATGTGCACGTCGTTGGGGCCGATCTGTCCATTGCATCTGGCCGCGGTAAGACCGGCAACAGCGTTGCGGTGGGTGAGGAGAACGCCCTTGGGGTCACCGGTAGTGCCGGAAGTATAGTTGATCGTCACAGTGTCGTCTCTGGTGGGCGGTCGCATGCCTCGGCCGGACCGCAGACCTATAGCCTCGACCTCTTCCATCGAAAAGATCTTGATACCGACGTCGGCGGCGGCCTTGTTCAGGAGGTCGCGCTTGGAATGTCCCTCCTGTTCTCCGGCGTCCAAAGGATCCATGGAGATGATCAGCTTCAGAGTCGGGACCCGTGGAGCCATCTTCAGCAGGGTCGGGATGTGCGGCAGAGAGGCAAGGACGCAGGTGAGTTCGCCGTGGTTGAGGATGTACTCGCTAGCTTCTGGTCCCAGCGTCTCGTACAGGGAGACTGGCCACAGCGACTGAGAGAGGAGAGCAAGCTCTTGGAGTGGGCTGTCAGCTATTTGAAAACTAAGGCATAGGCACAAAGATGTTGAACTTACCGGAAATCTGCCACTCGGCACGGTTCTGCGACCAGAGGCCGACGCCATACTTGCCAGTCCTGATACCATTGCTCTCGTGCAGCTCGACGATACCAGCGCCCAGGTTCTTCCTGCGCTCGGCAACCTCTGCATATGTGATCCACACGTACTTCTCCTCCCAGGTCCTGGTGGCCGGATTCCACGGCCTCCAGCCCAAGCAAGGCTTATTCGCTCTCTTGGCTACCGAGTTCTCGAAGATATCGTGGACTGTCTGCTCCTTGGCGTCGAAGGTCTCGAGAAGCGGCTGGTTGATAAAGCGCCAATGACGATAGATTGGCGAGCGTCCCTCTCGCTCGGTGCCCGGGATAGGGCCGGCATAAGGAGTTCCTGGCGGAGGAGGAGTGGCCAGCAGCTTGGCGAAAGCCGCCTGGTCCTTGGGAAACGGAGAAGTCATTGTTGGAGAGATAGCTGGTTGCGAGACTAGGAGGCGGTTCGGGTATCACGAGGCTAAGGCAGATGGTATTTGTTTTTGAAGAAAATTTGCTGAGGAGATTCAAGCAGCCATGCAAGAGGCAGAGACAGTGATAAGGGAAGAGACTTTGTTGGACACACCCGACTAGCACACTGAGGGGAAGTGTGGAGGTGAAGAAGCAGTTGAAAGCCGCGGAATTCAGAGAAGGAATCTAGGGGATGACGGGGTGACCTCTTTGGAGAAGTGTGGAGCGGCCGTCAATGATGCCGCTGCATCCCCAGTTTGAATTCGTGGGGCGCCGAGGGCCTCGGCTGCGCTAATACCGCCATGGTCTAGCGCCAGGCTTGGTCTCTTTCCTGTGTGGTGCCTGCTCCGGCGCTTTCCCCGGACGAGATCCTCTTTGATCAGTTTATCACAAGCTTCGTTTCCCCATGGTCCTGCAAGCGAATATCCAATCAGTGAGTCAAGTTTGTAATCTCTTACAACTTAGGTAGGTACGGATTCACCTTTAAGATTTCCTATTCCTAAGATTTAGATAGCGGGCATTTATGGGCTGTCAGCACCCTATTGCGAAAGGTTGCGGCCATGACCTACATAGTAGGTCAAGAATCTCATTTGGGTGCGGCCCGTCCAGTTGGATGGATCTATAAGGTTGGCCGTACTTCACATGCTCTTTCTGGACTCATCATTCGGCACTATTCGCAAGCCGGAGATGAGGTCGTGTAACCCGAACGGGACGGCGAGTAGGCTGCTTTCCTTCGGCCGGGCCGACCGGCCAGATCGGGCCTCGTACCAAAGGCGCAGCACCCGGTGGCCACGGCCTCGGCCATCACGGACGAGTTATTTGGTGCATATACTGCATCTCTAGCCGGCTGAGACAACTCGAGCCGGAACGGAGATATCCACATCATGCCTCCGGCAGGCCAGCATTGGAGCAAGGTTTATGAGAGCACAATTGAAAACAAGAGTATCTTGGCTGTCAGAAGAGACTTAATTGTCAGCGCTCAGCTGTTAATCACGAAAAGTCCATCCTTTGTACACGAGCTGAAGGTGGAAGGGGCCAAGATCGGAGGTTCGACAAAGTCCCATCGACCGCTTCATCCGGTCGCGGACCACTTGGCACTGTCCTTAAGCTTCGACACTTGGAAAGATGCACCTGGCTTCAAGTTAAGTGCCATGGCAGCCAAGCCCAAACCCACAGAGACCCGACGAGTCTCAAAACAGCCAAGATGTCGAAGAGGTGCCAGACTTGTTCGAACTTCGAGAAGATCCCTGGACCGCACAGGAAACAAAGTCTACGGAGCTGGGATGCTATCCGGCAAGCGTTTCAATATGGAAACCGACCAAAGTCCGGGCTAAGGACATCAAAACCACTGCCAAACGGCCGCTCCATCTGCAATTGGAAGAATAGTCCGACTTACTTGGTCATGTCATTGAAGAGGTCGTGCAAACCGTCGAAGTCGATGTGGGAGCTCGCCCTTTACATGTTCAGTACTTTATCTGGTAATATCTATGATACCCATCTCCGTTCCAGAACAATCAACCGCAGAAGTCGAAAGTCTCTGGACAGAATTGTTCTCGGAATCAATCCCATACATGGTTACCGGCATTGAAAGCGGAACTCGAGTCTTCGCTGCAGCGGATTGGTCCGGCATCAATCAATGCATGGCACGACCCCTGGTCAACTTATCCCAACTGCCGTTTCAGATGGGATTCAGACTTGTGCATCACAGCGCAACATCAGCCTCCAAACCGCCTCTCAGTGGCACTTTCTTCCACGGCCGTTTTGGTTAAACACTGAACCATGCGTCGATTACTCGACATCATGGCGAAGCAAGCGTCTAAAGCATAAGTGACTTCCCTTCCCTCTCATTTTGTCTTCCGCTTCTCCTTGTGTGCTCACCTGCTCCTTTAACCTGAAAGTCTGCAGGCTGGATCTTCCTTTCCTTTCCTCTCCATCTGTAGTCACTCTTCTCTTCGTCCAGCGCACCAGTTGCAGCTCCCTTTTGTAACAAATAATTCCGCTTCGGTCACTCACTACGAATTTCAATTCTACGCCCTTTACGACGCACCTACGACATCATGAAGATGGGATTCGGACTAGTTCTTCCCCTGCGCATCGTGCAGGTGGTGCTGTCACTGGTTGTCATGGGGTTATCCGGCTATGGTACGCTCAACTGCCTTTCAAGGAGGAGCCGACAGGAATTAGGGCATTGTCATGAGAGGCATGGGACTAACCTGACACAGTCGCCAACTGGTATAACGTCGACACCCTGACACAGTCGCCAACACAGATCAACTTTCTGATCTTTGCCGCATTATGGTCCATCTTCTCGGTCGTCTACCTAGAGGTAGTCACCAAGTTCTTCCCGCGAGGTGAGTAGTCACCATGCTCGTCCCGGTCTACAAGTTAGCTAGCACTGACACGCATCTTCAGCCGCCCACCCTTGGGTGGCCCTGGCTATCGAGGGCACAAACGTCATCTACTTCTTCTCCGGCTTTATCGCGCTCGGCGTCTTCCTGAGCCAGCTGCTCTTCTGCCGCGGAACCGTATGCGCCGCCGCCCAGGCCGACACGGCCTTCTCGGCCTTCCTCTTCTGCACTTGGGGCGTCACGATCACCCTCGCGGCCAAGGACATGTTCAAGGGGGGGTTCCGCAGGCCCGCCGGCGGGGCGGGAATCGCGGCCAACAACGTGGCTATGAAGGAGACCATGGCCTAGTCTGGGGCGGTTGGAGGACCAGACACCGTTGGCAGTACAGAGAGGAGATGCCCGTGTTTGGTGGATACAAGGATCTCCCGCCGGCTGGGTATAGGCCTTCGGTCGAGATGGTGAGGGTCAAGGAGGCGCTGGCTTGGGACCGCCGGATAGCGGTCCCGGTCACGCGGCCGAGATCGTGGGTTGGGGATCCGTGGCTGGGGGATCGGACTGACGAGGGCTGGGATGCGATTGAGTTGAGCAAGCTGCCTCCTGCGGTCGCTAATCAGGGTTCTCGCTGATGCGCGCTGATGCGTGAAGAGAGGCATTTTGGCCTGTGTGGGCTAAAGGGCCAGCTGAGCTGTGTCCAAGTCAAATGGAAAATGTCTAAATAAAGAGGGCGGGCGGTATGGTATGGGTTACGGTCGTGTCTGGCGCAGGATTGCTTATTATGAGGGAGAATAGGATGTGGATTAGAAACGTAAATACAGGATGAGCAGAGGTTTATAACTCCTAGACTCGACATTCTCACACAAGCTGCACAAGTTTGACTTTCGCGCTTCACGGAGTACTTATGTTACAGATCAGTGAACATAAAAGGGACGTGGAGGGACTGATCAGGGCTGATGCGATCTCCATGACGGACCCCGAATTCGGCGGCGGCAACTACCTCAGTCGATTGACCAACCAGAGGCTGCAGCGGTTCCAACGTCATTACCGTCGATAATTGCGATGACACTGCAGCCCCTCCAGCTCCCCACCATTCGGAGAGGTTACCCTTATTACCCCACGTTGAAGAATCGCCGCCACCACCACCGAGCAACTTTACTTCATATATAGATCTTGACAACTCTTATACTGTCTAGCACTACTGGAGAACCAGGTGCAGGGTTGAAAAAAACTATTTGTGGGCGCGCATCAAGATGCTTAAACGGTCGCGGGCTGGCGCGCAAGTCTTCGGAGCTTGTCAGCTTAAAGCACTGGCGTGAACTTTGTCGCACTCAAAACGGAAGCTTCACGCGGCGGAGCTTATCTTGCGCAGGTGGTTGCACGACATTACTACGTGCAAAGTGCTAATTTAGGCATAAGCAGGACAGACCACGACAGGACGGGACACAGCTTCTGCTGCGATGGCATCAATTGCTCGACTGAGATAATATCTGGCAGGGGCAAAGAGGATGGAGGAAGGAGCGATCCTGACCAGACAGACAGTGGTGGCCCCGCGGCTCGTCGATGGCGTGCTTTCGCGATTCCCCGCACTAACACCCATTTCGGACAGGAATCATCGACTAAGACGAAGCTTCGACCTGGCTGGCCAGGCTGTCGGAGTAGAATAAAGCCTCTGTAGTACGTAAAAAAAGGTGACACCATGGTGTATAACGAGGGTGGGTGCGAAACGGAAGCCATATAAGACGCAATAACAGACGTCCTGCCCCGGTGCGAGACCCTTTTTTATCTTTCGACATCTTCCCTCGAGCTTCTCCTGATCGCAACAGCAACTCTCCCTTACTTCACTCTTTGTCCTACCTTTTGGCTTCTCTCTCCTGTACCCAGACATAGTTACTTTGCTCGAGTCTCACACCATGTCCGACCTGAGCAAGAACTTCGAGACTCTCCAGCTCCATGCGGGGTAGGCCACCCTTCCTTGTTGTTGAACTGTAAAAGCACGCGAGACTGACAGCCTGGAACAGCCAGGAGCCAGACCCAGCTACTAACTCCCGAGCTGTGCCCATCTATGCGACCACTGTGAGCTCAACCCCGTATCCTCCATTTCGTACTGATCTGGGCTGACAACAAGATCGTCAGAGCTATGTCTTCAACGACTCCGCCCACGGCGCCCGCCTCTTCGGCCTCAAGGAGTTCGGCAACATCTACAGCCGCATCATGAACCCCACAGTCGACGTGTTCGAGAAGCGCATCGCAGCCCTCGAAGGCGGTGTTGCCGCCGTAGCCACCTCTTCCGGCCAAGCGGCGCAGTTCCTGACCCTCTTGGCCCTCGCCCACGCAGGTGACAACATCGTGTCCACCTCCAACCTGTACGGCGGCACCTACAACCAGTTCAAGGTCCTCCTGCCCCGGCTCGGCATAACGACCAAGTTCGTCACGGGCGACAAGCCCGAGGACCTGGCCGCCGCCATCGATGACAAGACCAAGGCCGTCTACCTCGAGAGCATTGGCAACCCCCGGTACAACATCCCGGACCTGGAGGCTATCGCCAAGGCCGCCCACGAGAAGGGCGTCCCCGTCATCGTGGACAACACATTTGGCGCCGGCGGCTACTTCCTCCGGCCCATCGACCACGGCGCCGACATCGTGGTGCACAGCGCCACCAAGTGGATCGGCGGCCACGGCACCACCATCGGCGGCGTCATCGTCGACAGCGGCAAGTTCGACTGGGGCGCCAACGCCAAGCGCTTCCCGCAGTTCATCGAGCCGAGCGAGGGCTACCACGGGCTCAAGTTCTGGGAGACCTTTGGCGCCATCGCTTTCATCATCCGCGTGCGCGTCGAGCTTCTCCGCGACATCGGCGCCTGCCTCAGCCCCTTTGCCGCGCAGCAGCTGCTGCTCGGCGTCGAGACGCTCTCCCTAAGAGCCGAGAGGCATGCGCAGAACGCGCTCGCGCTGGCCAAGTACCTGGAGAAGAGCCCCTACGTGTCGTGGGTGTCGTACCCCGGGCTCGAGAGCCACGCCTCGCACGAGCTGGCCAAGAAGTACCTCAAGCGGGGCAGCGGAGGCGTGCTCAGCTTCGGTGTCAAGGGCGGCGGTGCGGCGGGCAGCCAGATTGTGGACGGGTTCAAGTTGATCTCCAACTTGGCCAATGTCGGCGACTCGAAGACGCTTGCTATCCACCCCTGGACCACGACGCATGAGCAGCTGTCGGACGAGGAGAAGATTAGCTCTGGTGTGACTGAGGTAAGACGTGATGTTATTGGTATGACGAAAAGTTTGGAGCTCATATACTGACATGTTCTGCTCTCAGGATCTCATCCGCATCTCGGTCGGTACCGAGCATATAGACGACATCATTGCCGACTTCGAGCAGTCGTTCAAGGCGTCTGAGGCCTCGACCACCAAGGGCGAGGAGGGCTCGAAGGAGCAGGCCGGCGGGGAAGAGAAGGCGCCTACCGTGGTCTAGAGAGTATCTGTCGGGACATGGATGGTTAGAGGATACCCCTGGAGTCATTTAGGTTGAAGACGATGTCATGAAATGAATGTCAGCCATTTTCAGAATGCCTCGGTCATGTCATCCAAAGGGCGTGTCGTCAAGGAAGTGATGCCTCTTACAAAGCGTGCAGTGATTAATAACCACTTTGCCATTTGGTTGCGGGTTATACTTTTGCCTGGTCGCTGTACAAAGATCCTGACTTACGGAGCCCTTGATGCTCCGGAGCTTACATCGTGCCGCATCTTTCTCACGACTTCAACAGAGCACGCATGATGAATGTCTAACACAGCAGGATAGCTCGGGCTAGCCCTCTGTGATGCCGGAGTCAGAACATAATTCTGCCATGACAAATCTCTACAGTGAGATCTGAACCACGGGTTTGATCTTAATCAGAGACTTTTCTGCCCCAAAACTCTGTTATCTCCGTCCTGGGCTACCGTAGTCCATCGAATCGAGACGGTGTCTCTGTGCCTAGGAATCACCACGCCACAGCTTATGATGTGGGGTCACTTGATGTTGTGGCAGCCTAGAATGTCGCCAAAGTGACGTCGCCGTTCGTTTGCATACACAGACTTCGGCTGAAGTTCATTGCCAGTGGTCATATTGTGAGCCAGCTCAGGCGAATCGAAGAACCAAGAACAAGGTATAGCCGTGGAGTAAGCTTCATCAGACTGACCCGCGACGGTATCTCATCTCTGGAACCCGCTGCCCGATCACCGACAACCAAGCGAACAAGCCAAGATGCTGATCGTGGCGGGCGGGCTCGTCAGGCACGGATGTCAGAGTGAAGGAGTTGGAGCAGCAGTGGAACGAGTATAATGAGCACGCGCATGTTGGGATATCAACGGCGCTCGACGGAGATGGCCAAACAAATGTACATACATGATGCCTGTAATGAGTTTATAATCGAGGAGTGAACTATATGTAGACTTACTGGTGAAGGCACAGAGATAGGGGTTGATGTCGAGCTACATCCACTCCCCAACAAAGGTGTGGATTTAGAAAACGACATCATCCCTAATGGCACCCCACATCTCCAACTCCCTCCTCGTCGCTCAACCTTAACCATCCCCGTCCCGGAAGACAATGCCAGCATAAACACCTCCCTGTCTCACCACCCTTCAAAATGCATATCTCTCTCGGGCCCCTCCTGGGCCTCCTCTCCCTAGCCAGCACCGCAACGATAACCCTCCACCTCCCCTCCCCTCCCTCGCTGCCGAACCCCAACGCCCTCCCGCCCTCCACCCACGCGACCCTCTCTACCCTAGGCCAGCCCTCCTACTCCGCGCCGCTATCGACAGCCAACACCTTTGTCTTCCGCAACGTCACGGCCGGGTCGTACCTAGCCGACATCCACTGCCGCACCTTCGCCTTTGCGCCGCTGCGCGTCGACGTCGACGATGCCGAGGGCGTCAAGGTCTGGGAGACGTTCCGCGGAAACGACTGGGATAACAAGGGCGAGGCCGTCGCGAAAGATGGCGTCGGGTACGAGGTGCGCGCTTTGGGGATCAAGAGCTACTTTATGGAGAGGAGTAAATGTTAGTTTTCGACATCAACATCCAAGGACAAGGCGAAGGAAAAGGCTAACACAGGGAAATCCGCACACAGTCTCCTTCCTGAGCATCCTCAAGAACCCCATGATTCTCCTCGGCCTCGTCAGCTGTGCCATATTTATGGGCATGCCGTACTTGGTCGACAACAGTACGTATATCCTTCCCCCCTTTTCAGTTCCCTTGCAACTTTTCTACACGTCGACCAGAAATGCTTTTTTATGCTGACTTTTGCGCAACAAGTGGACCCCGAGATGAAGGCGGAATGGGAGGAGCGGCAGAAGACCAACCCGATGAACGGCCTCATGGGCGCCGCCACCGGACAGGGTGGCGCGAACCCGATGCAGAACTTCGACATGGCTTCTTTCCTTGCCGGGTCGAGCAAGAAGGAGAACCCTAGCAGTAGCAGTACTGCGGGCTCGTATTCTGATGTCGTGAAGAATGGTGGTGGTGGCGGTGGTGGGAAGAAGGGGAAGAGGTGAAGTGTGGGATGTGCTGCGTGGTGTGTTACTACCAAGTCTGGGATGTATAGTGTTAGGATAAGAATGGGGGTCGCGCAGCATGTTACGGCTGCTACTCTCTTCAGCTATGCCATGGGCATGTCACCAGATATCTTGTCAGTCTTGAGTGTGATCAACGCATAGACACAAATTCGCCAGAATTGGGCAAGAAGAGCGACTCAGACTTGCCATTCTCGTCACACCGTGGTGGTAAGCTGCCAACGGAGATGGAGATGATGGGATGCTCCTCGCTGCAGGTAGACTCACAATAGCTGGTCATGACGGAATTGTAAACGGCTCGTCAACACAGGAATACTCTCGTGGGATCACTTGGCAAAAGAGTCATGAGGTGGTCATTTAATCTAGGTACCTATGTACGCATCTGGAATCCCTCACTGCACCTATGACGAGGTGCCTCCCATGCCGATAATCCACCCGGCTAGCTGACCATCCACGGCCATACCTGATGTCTACGGATGCCATCTCAACTCAGAACGCAGGTTGCCAAAATATAATTCCAGGTTCCAGCAGAACCCCGAACAAGCAAGTCAGTCGTAACAACGACTCGCCTCGCAACTCGCCTGCCCCCTATGCCTAGAAATCACCACCACCATCATCGCCACCACCGTAATCATCGTTGTTACCATCCTCTGCATTACGCGTTAGCAAGCTGTCCCCGCACTCTCAATGTTCGTGGAAGGCTGTCACTTACGATATCCCTCCTGATACGCCTCCTGCTGATTATCATCGATAGCATCCATCAGTAACATACCACCGACCAAACCCGCACCAGCGCCTAGAGCGGCACCGCCCAGCCCCATACCGCCGCCGCCGGACCTACCGGGACGGCCGCCGTATGCCTGCTGGGGCGGATAGCCGCCATACCCTCCCTGCGGCGGGTAGCCACCATAGCCGCCCTGTGGCGGATAGCCTCCGTACCCGCCCTGCGGAGGATAGCCGCCGTATGCAGGTTGACCGTATCCCGGCTGTCCATAGGCAGGTTGACCGTAGGCAGGCTGTCCGTATCCGCCGCCGCCGTAGCCACCGCCCTGCGACGAGACCTTGTTCTTACCGCTGCCGAACAGCTTGCCCAGCAGGCCGCCGCCGCTGCGGGACTTGTCGCCGGAGCTGCTGGTCGGACGGGGAGGGAGCTGGTCGGGGTATGGCGACGTCGACTGGCCAGGGGTGCTGTTCGAGGCGGACAGGTAAGAGGACGCTGCGCCGGCGCCGGTGGATGACTGACCGCGGGCGCGGGCGTCCTCTTCCGCCTGCAGCTGGCGGGCTAGGCGCTCGTCTTCGGTCTCGGTGTCGTGGGACGTGTTGTAGGGGTTGTGCTTGGTGTCTGTGGGTGCCGGCGCGCTGCCTTGGTTGTAGGATGGAGGCGGACCGGCCGGCGCGTCATCTTGGGGAGGTCGGGCGGGCTCGGTGGGTTTGTCCCATTGGGATTTCTTGGTGTAGGTGTTGACGTAGAACCTGTAGACATTTGTGAGCAGAGCAAAAGGGAAAGCTCGGCGGTTGTTGGCGTGCTTACCATTCTTTGTACTGCTCGTTCCAGCGAGCTACCCAGCCCTCCGGCACCTTAGGCGGTGGAGGTCCTGAGGGAGCCTCGAAGTCGGCCATGCTGGAGTATTTGCGATGCAGAGATTCGCGTGATGTTCCGACTGAGATGATTTGGGATTAGGATATGCTGACGTGGAGGAGGAAGAAAGAGTGTCCCTTCGGCTTAGGGGATGGCGGAAGGCTTGGTATTAATGCTGGGCAGAGGGGTTGTGTTAATGGAATCGAGTTGAATGTGGGGTAGGTAATGACGGCAGATTAGATAGGTGCTTGTTCACTGTTCGGTTACGTAGGTGGAGAGTTGGAGAGTTGGAGGTTGGAAGGAAGGTTGATTGATGATGGTTTAGACAGAGAATGAGAGAGGATGATGAGGAAGATAGAATAAATAGCTCACTCACTCTCTCTGGCCTCACCTCAAGCCACTTGCAGCACCTTTGCCGCGGTATTCGCAATCACTTGAAACAGAATCGTTACCTGGTTAAGGTACCTCAAGGGAGTTAGTTCTAAGAGAGGCAAAGCGGAAGCTGCGTGTCAAGACGCTCCTTCTAGAACCGTCAATCAGCACAGCCACTTCCCTTGATAGGTAAGGTACTACACACAGCTCCGGGATGCAAGTAGAGTTCCGCTAAAGGTGAACTACCTTACCTTACTCTGCTACACTTACAAGTGCACTACAAGTCTGTACTGTGGTATGAAGTACGTGACCTTGTACTACCGACAGTACTTCCATTGTACCCAGCGTAAGGTACCCCGCTGCCCTCCTGGAGCATGGAATTTAACAATGCGGGAAGGAAGGGCCCGAGGAAACGGACAATCATACCAGCCCGTGACGTGATTGATCTGGAGCCGGGCAGCCTGGAAGGTACCAAAGCTAACGTATCCCACTCCCGTATTCGCCTCTTGAGGCCGCCTTTAGGACAATTAACCTAAGACACCTTATTCAGAATACTTGGCCCTTTCCCCTGTGTCACTTGACGGGATGTTGGGTGCCCCGAGGCCAGTTCGACTGGTGGCCATCCGCCGCGTCACTCAAAGCTCGAGACGTGTGGCTGTGCAAGCTATCAAGTGAGTTGCTCACTGTCGCCGGACGAACTCCATCTAACCAATTGCCACCCCTCCGGCCCTCCGAGGTAACCGGTGCCATCGTCGCCGCTACCACAGATTCCAGACATTGAACAAACGGGCAGTTACTATGTAGATCATAGAATAAATTGGCTCGTTCATTCGCTTCTATCCATCTAATCAAAATGCGTCCCCGTCCAGCCATGTAATAAAGATGCAGCCCATTGCACCAGTAACCGTAAAAGCAACACAACGTCAAAAGCAATCTCCCTTCTTACTCCGTTTCCCCGTCCCGATCCACGCGCTTGGATTTCCATAGTGACGCCGATATCCACGCACCGTAAACACCTCGCTGGGCAGTGGACTGCCGACGACCGTAAAGAAAAACTCAGTAGATCTCGTCCCGGCCAAACTCATCTCTCCTGTCGCCAAACAGCGCCGCGGCCTCCATGCAGTACCCCCCGCCGCCCGTCGGCATGCGCTTCTCGCTGCCGTAGCAGATGACTACCGCGTCCACGATGCCACTCAAGATCCCTTCCATCGCTCCGAGGATGCCCCAGCCGATGAAGCTCGCGACGAGACCGACGACATACGCGTAGGCACTGCCTCGCATCCCTATGCCATCCGGCAGCTTGATCTGTAGCTGTCTCGCCGTGATGACCCAGCCCGCAAAACCCAGGCCCGTTGCCATGATGAACCGCGTAGCGTGGAGGATCAGTTTGGCCAGTCGGTAAGGAAGGAGCGGCGAGTGCGCTGACCTCCTGTTGGAGAATGTCTGAGGGGTCAGGGTCGTGGTGGGCGCGTTGGGGGACAAGAAATCCATCGTGCTCAACCCTCGTGCCGACATGGCGAGTGTATTCGAGTGAATCGCCGCATACGTCAAAGTCAAAGGGTTCGTCAGGGCCGCGATCGGCGTCGGGACGAAGGAGTAGGCAAACATGCTGATAAATCCTGCTAGCCGTGACGGCAGGATCAGCAAGGGGAGCCGGACCGCTAGCGCAAGGAGTGTCGATAAGCTGATCGATCCGAAAATGGTGGTCACCGAGTGATTGAACGCGGCCGACACCACTTCGGTCGATGACGGCGCCGGCACCACGTTGCGATGGAAATACCACTGAGACACTGTCGCAGCTGTGGTTCCGCGCTGGACACCCGATATTATAGAGATGGTCCAGATATACATCAGCACAAAGTATATGCCAAGCCACCAGGTCGAGGCGCTGATGATGAACCTTGAGCCGGCAAAGTACCCGCCGAGGAATACCCTCGTGAACATGGCAAGCCAAGCCCACGTCCACAGAACAACGGCAGCCAAAGAGCCCATGCCGACCAGGATCAGTGCCGAGTTGGCGCCCAGGATCCGGCTCGAGAAGTCAAGAATCTCGATTGCCGAACGGATCGAGTGACGTCCCTTGTAGGCGAGGTACAGCCATAGTATAGCACCAACCCCCGGGACGATAGCTGCCCATCTCATCACCACGTCCTGAAAGGTCTTTCCTCCGGTATCGTCTTGATAGCTCGAGATGAACGGGTACAGGAAGAAGGAGAAGAGGATGACAGGAACGGCGATAAAGATGAGGGTGACTAAGGGCCGCACAAAAGACCTCAGGGCGGCTAGCCAGACCAGCGACACGACGATGGCGACTATCGTATCCACCGCTAGCAAGTGGAATGACGAGTGTAAAATGGTGTAGATAGTGTCCCCCAACGGTAGTTTCCCGGCAGGCGTTGATGTGTGGAGGTATACGAGGACAAACGTCGCGAGCATGGATGCAATAGCAATAAGATATATCCAGGCGAAAAATGGGTCATGCTTGAAGACTTCCGTATCCGGTGCGATTGCTGCGATTGGTGTCAAATTCATATCTGTACCGACTGAACTTGGTGGCGGGCCGTGGCCCAGGTCCGACTCGTGGGTATCTTCCCTGCGAAGAGCAAATCGTGACGGCGCGGCCGTGGATTTGAACTTCTGGAAAGCAGGCACGCTGTCGACTGGCGTCTCCATGGTCAAATCTGCCGGAGGATCGTCGTCGTCCTCTATTTGTGATTCCAACCCGACATCGACCATCTTTCCTTTGCTTCCATTGCTGCTGCTTCCCTCGCTTGCCTGAGAGACGTGCCGTCGACTGGAATCTCGAGTATCCTCCTCCATAGCAGGTTCCTGATCTCGAGCTGGACGGTGGAAGCTCCTCGCACCGTTCCAGCTGCTCTTTATTCCCATCCCCCTTGGCCGTCCGCTGAACGAGTCATTTTCCCGCTCTTGGCTGTGGTCCAGGGACCCACGGCTGCCAGCCTCATGATCTGTCTCGGCACTTTCCGACATCCGACTGGCTGCTATGACACGCCGTGACCGCTGGAGAGCGTACAGATCTGCCGCCTCACGGCCCCTCTCCTCCTCTTCGTCCTCCTCCTGCTCAAGCGCGGCTTGGAACAAGGGCGCGTCTTGTGAAGCGTATCGAGAGCCACCCAGTATTTGGCCGAAACGAGAGCCAGCGTTTTGGTACGGGTTGGCGGCCCCAAATCCCCTACCAAGATACGAGCGGCCTCCGGGCCGCGATGCCCTGGATTGCCATTCTGCAGGTTGCCGCGTTGTTGGTGGCCTGTCGTTATCTGCTTGTCCGAAGTTCGAGAGCCGTGACTGAGACCGGGCAAGAAATCTAGAGGCATCTACAGAGAGGTGTCAGCCAGGCGTATGAACGCAGCCATGGGCACTGAGCAGCATCAGGTGCGTGAGTCACGATGTTAGCGCGGATGGTGATGGACGACGTACACTCTGAGAACATGTTGGAATCTACAGTCGACCCTCAGCAGCTGTGGAGGAGCTGGCGGAGAGCCAGAACTGGAGGCGGTGCCACAAGAACCAGGCGGCGTCGGAGGTCCGCCAGTTCGAGGCACTTCGGAGTGTGTCGTAAGATTGGTGTCGTAGTAAGGATGACGGATGACGGATGGTTCGCCTGGCGGGGACCGATAAGGGCCCGATGTTCCTGATAGTATCAGACGGAGATGCAGTCTGAAATGCACGGTAATAGATGTGATGGTTGTGATACGGGTTAAGGCTTTCGTTGACGGCAAGAACAGAGAGAGAAACAGATGGCGAGGCAGCGGTCAGAATTCGGCTGGGAAGGCAATCGTGTTTAGGTTCTAGGTTCTAGTCTACCTTACTGTGTTAGGTGTTCTAGGTGCGAGGTACGAGGTAGCAGTGGGTGGGCTTATCGAGGCGGCCATGTGCAGAGTGCAGCAGAGCATCAGGCAGAGTCACCGAGCTCGTCAGCGAATCGGTTTGGGCCTTGGGGGGCTGCTGTGCTAAGGTTGCGCCCCACTGACGGCATTCAGAAGGCTTGTTGAAGTGGTGGCTGTTTGCAGTTCGATAAGGTACAGTACCTTAGCTGCCCTGTACATGTAGGCTCGGAGACACGGTTACGCTGTGGGAGTTTGATGCCGATAACAGTCATTTGCACGTCGACCTAAATCTAATTATCCATCTTGTGCCTTGGATTTGACTGTTGCTCTGTCTAGCAAACCTCCGGTACTCTTTGTTCGTACCACCAGAAGCAGGCTACTATCACAATCAGCGCCCAGAAGGTACAGTACATGTACAATACATCAGTGTCGCATGACCTTATACGCTGCATTTGTACAGTGCGTGCTGCTGAGTTGCTCAGGTCCTGAGGGGTGGGGCACAGGAGATACCGGATAGTGGAGCCGCTATCTGCATCTCCAACAAGCTTCTTGCGTCACTGACTTTCCCAGCCCAGCAACTAAAAGCAACCAGCCCTCTGTCAGCTGCTTGCTTGACTCCTCGGCGCCTGCACACCTGCTGATCCACTCGAGCTTGACTGGATCCGACTCAGCAGCACATCCCGCCGGCGTCTTGGGACCAACGCCAGAGCCTCAAGTGCCGCCATCACCTGCGATTCTACCAAAGCACCCTCGCAACTCTACCACAGACAACAGACAATCTCCGTGACGACTAGACACGACTAGACTTGACTCTACCTCTCCACGAGTTCGACCTCAGACGATCAACAACCCAAGCTACCACGAGCCTAACCTTCTCTCCCTTCACCCCTCCTGAGCCTAGTCCTCTCAGCAAATCCAACCAGGGGGAGAGACAGAGAGACGCACCATGTCGTCTCCAACCTGGGACTACATCGCCAAGCTAGTCTGCATAGGCGACTCAGGCTGCGGCAAATCCTCCCTGACCATCCGCCTCTGCGAGGGCCGCTTCGTCGCCCACCACGACGTGACAATAGGCGTCGAGTTCGGCTCCCGCATCGTGCCCGTCGGCCCGCCCCATTTCTCAGGCGACTTCACCACCACCACCATCACCTCCTCCTCCTCCTCCTCTCTATTCCCGTCGGACGACGCCGCAGATCCCTCCTCACCATCCCCGCCAGGGGCAGGGGCCTCGTCAAACGCCGCCCCCAAGACCTCCCCAGGCCTCCCCTCCCCACCCACGAAACCCGTCCCGCCCCCGCCCCAAAAACACATGAAGCTCTCCCTCTGGGACACCGCCGGCCAGGAGACCTACAAGTCCGTGACCAGGTCCTACTTCCGCGGCGCCTCGGGCGCCCTCCTCGTCTTCGACCTGTCCCGCCGCTCCACCTTCCTGCACGTCACGGACTGGCTCTCCGACCTGCGCCAGATAGCCGAGCCCGACATCGTCGTCGTCCTGGTCGGCAACAAGGCCGACCTCGTCGCCGAGGACGACGGCAAGAGGGAGGTCAGCAGGCGCGAGGCCGAGGACTGGGCCCGCAAGAACGGCGTGCTCGAGTACGTCGAGACGAGCGCCAAGAGCGGGGAGAATGTCGAGAATGCCTTCTGTCGCGTGGCGGAGAGGATATACCAGAATATCCAGGCCGGGAAGTATGACCTGAACGACAGGCGGAGCGGTGTCAAGGGCCCCAGCGCCGGTGGCCCGGGGGGAAGGCAGGTGAAGCTCACGGCCGAAGGGGGCGGGAAGGGTTATGGCGGGTGCTGTTGAGGACCACTTTGTCGGGCTAAGGGAGGAGTGTGACCCCGTTGTACATAGTTGAACATTGCAAGCTGGGCGCCAGGAGTCGTCGGTTTCGAGTCATTACACATCTTGTTTAGAGAGGCAAGTCTGTACATTTAAGGAGGTCCAGCGAACAGCACAGCCACAGCGATAGACCACCCGAGTTTTGGATAACAAAAGAGATCATTGTCTTATTACGTAGTAAAGTGCTAGGGGAGCCTTCATCCCCCTATCCATGGTTTTTTTTCTCCCCCTCATAGCAAGTAGTAGCACAGACAGACCGCACCGCCGAACTCCCCTCCAGCTCCCAGATGCTGCTCCGACCCATCCCTAGGTTGAGATTAAAAAGACAGGAATAATGAAGAAAGCGGAGATGGCAAGCCGCTGACACCCATTAAGGTCTAATCTCGTCTCGTCTCGCGTTCATGGCACCAAATCAACAACAGCTTGCTACCCATATCGCACAATCTACCCTCATCTGCGCAGCATCTAGGCGTCTGACATCTTCCACGTGTCGAACCACCTCATGTAGCTATACTTCTTGTTGGAGCCAGTCATGCCCCAGCAGATCGGAATGAAGTAGATGTATAGGCCGACCACGACACCGTACAGGACGGAGTAGACACCGTATTGGATGGCCTTCTTCTGGTTCCGGAGGAACCAATCGACCAGGAAGCCAAGGGTGAGGATGGCGAAATACAGCGCCGGGTAGTAATGATGGACGTAGGTAACACGGGCCATGATGACGAACGGCAGGTAGTGCAGGAACCAGCCGGCTACCGGGTAGAAGCCGGCGTAGTGAATCTGGTCAATCTCCGCGTCCGACAGCTCCTTGTAGCCGCGCTGCCACCTGATGAGGTACCACGCGACCAGGCCGGCGAAGACAGCCAGACCAGCGGTCGACGCCCAGTAGACAAAAGGATTGCCCAACAGGAAGTACTTGACGATGTCATCACTCCAGCTGCACATTCTGAGACCAACGTGGAGGATAGGCCACTGCCACCACTGCGAGGCAAGGTCGTCCTGCTTGTCAGGGTCCGGAACGAGGGCATTGTTTGAGGTCATCATGGCGACGTTCTAGAGCGACTGTTAGTGCACCGATGCGAAGACCTCCTCGGATGCTACAGCTACGTACCAGGTGAATGAAATCCTTGAGGAAAGGCGACTTGTACTTTCCGGGGTCACCAGGTGGAACTGTCGGGAAAAGTTAGTCGTAGCTTACAAGTCTGCCGAGCCAGGGGAAAACCTACGCTTCTCGTTGGTATGCGCCTCGATGTTCCAGTGCGTGTACGTGTCCCGAGGCTTGTTGTCCTTGGTACACGTAACCTCGATCTGCTTGAAGCCCCACTGGGGAAGATTGACGTTGCCGGCACGGAGATAGCATCCGAGGACCTCGTGCTTCAGCCGGAACGCTGTGGTAAGAGTTCGAATCTTGCTGTAGTCCCGAGAAGCAGCATCATCAATGACCTCAATCTTCCAGTGGTCCTTGTCGTCACCGATCGTGAGGTTACCGTACGAAGAGACCTCCTTGTCACTCTTGGTGATGGGGGCAGAGATCTCATGCGAGTGAAGGTTGCGGCCGGTCTGAGCGTGGATCAGACGGATAACATCACCATTTCCGATGAATCGAGGTTCTGCCTCAGGATCATAATCAGCATCCCGACGGTTCGGGTAGAAGAACCAATCGTTGTTGGCATCCTTGTGGTGGTAGCAGGTGACCTGCTGCTGCTTTGAGCCTTCTGGATACGTTTGGACGTGACTGTGGAGCAGCCCTCCTCCATATCCCATGTTCTTGATGGTGACTTTGGATCCGAAGGCAACCTCCAGCGGGCTATTCAGGCCAACCTCGGTACCGCGGAGGTTAGCCTGGAAGAGCGACGACATTTGAGCATCTCCCGGGCCACTGTTGGTGAGCACGGCGAAGTGAATGGCGAAGCTGAGCAGGTAGACCAGGAAAGGTACAACGATCAGACCGACGGCTCTGGCTACGAAATGAGCACCGAGCTCAACCAGAGGCATCTTTGTGTCGCCGAATTTCCTCCAAAGATCCTCGATAGTATAGATGCCGACAAGAGCAGTGACGAAGAGGCCGACAAGCTTGACACTGGTGACAAAACCAATGCTCAGTCCAGTCATGAACAGCCAGAGGAACCATTCGGGCTCGAAGCTCCGGTTGCGCTGAGAGTGGAACTTGGCCCAGCACAGCGTGGTGGCAACGGTGCCAAACAAAAGCATGGAATCGAGGAGGATGAAACGGCTGATGGTGGTGTACGAGTTCTCGCAGAGAACCATGAGAGTCACAAACCAAACGGCCGGGCGTCTCAGATTCAACTCTTTGGCAGTCCAGTAAGCCAGGGGCACACATGCAGCTCCCCAGAAAGCGTTGAACTGGCGCATGAAGGTGTAGTCCACATCGTTGGGATACGCCTCGCCGGACTTGAACTCGAACGATCCATTGTAGCCTGCTAGGTAGCCACTCAAGCCGACTAGGAGCTTACCGGCAGGGGGGTGGACATCGAAGTAGAATTCGCGTTTGAGGTAATGGCTACCAAACTTGCCGAAACTAGTTGCAGATGGTGTCAGTACAGTATAGAAACCCGGAAGATGCGAGCTCGACTAACTGTGCCTCGTCCCATGTGACAATGGGCGAGAGTCCGATCTTGTAGAATCTTGTGAAGAATGCGAGGAAGGAAAAGACAATGGGGGCGATAAGCCACTCCCATTCATCGAGGGTCTGGAGAAAAGAAGCCTCCTGTAACAAAGCGAAGCTGTTAGTAAGATGCCCGCGAGAGGAGGTGGCAACCATCCATGGAAGCATGTAGGAGGCCGGTGGTGATTCTGACCTTCTTCTGAAGCTTCTTCTTGTCCTCTACTTGGGCGATCTGCTGGGGTGCGGCTTGGGGAGTCGCAACGTTGCGCCTCCGCAGAGATTCGCCATGTTCTGCACCCGTGGCAACCGCCGCATTACTGGTTGTTGCCATTGCGAGGATGGTTTGGCACTTTGCTTCGAAGAAAAGCCACTTGAAGAAAGAACCTCTGTGGTCACGACAATGGTTGACGTCGATCGCAGGTCAAGGATGGCACCAAAATGCGGATAAAACGAGGGTGACGAAGAGAAATCCGGGGTCTTTCTGGGCAGTCGAACAGGTGGCCGTAGCGCTTCGACTTTCCTCAAAATCCAGGCTCCGGCTGGACAAGTTTATTGTCCAAACATCAAGGATTCCCAAATACTTGGGAGGAAGAAGAAGAAGAGGGAAAAGAAGTCCTCGAAATTAAGAAAGGACGTGTCGAACCGAGCTGAGGGAGGACTCGGAATGAGCTGAGGGAGCACTGGAAAAGGGATGGAAGCCTTTCCCACGTCGTGGCCTTTTCCCCAAATTCAAGCCACTACGAGCCACGGCGAGCCACTAGCGCGAGCCTGCCAAAAGGGGGTCGCGGTAGTGTCGCGGTATGCACACGCCCCAGGGCTGAGCTAAATCTGGCGTTCCCGCGACCAGAATGATCGACCTCGCTCCACAATTTTTCATCTATGGTTTCAGCATCATTTCAATATCTTATCTTCAATTCAGAGACTGGACTGCGCGTACACTTGAGTTTTAAGACAGACTTCCTCAGATCCGAAATCAGTAACCGTAACGAGGCCTCATACCATTCATTCCACGTGCACCTGGATGTCGGGGGATGATTGCTTACTTTGCACTTCTTCAATTGGAGTTTTAGGAGTCTCCTGGCCTGGTACACGGAACGACCGTTACATAAGGTAGACAGGGAGCTGATGAGAGACGTATCAAGGAGAAGCTGGTACGAGCATCATTCTAGGTTATTTTGAAACACAGAATACCAATATTCAATAACATCAATATCAATCACTCACGTCTGCCCCCTCTTATTGTCTTGTCAGGTCCTTTTGTCGTCTCCTCGCCCTTGGCGACCAAACCCGTACCACGATAGTTAGCACTCCGCCGGCCGTATATGACCGTCTCACTCTCTAAGACCAGGACATGTAGCTACGAACCTCCAGTCTGTTTGCGGGACGCTCTCTCGCGGGAGAGTAAGTCGTTGTTATTGTCCCGGTCCCCTGCTGTGTCATCAGTGCTCCTACAATGGTCCTGCTCTCTGGACAACCTAGTAAAGGTCAGGATTGAAGACAAATCAAATGGGAAGGAACAAGAAAACAACTCAGAAAATGGAAGCGATGCAAAGAGTCAATATTAAGCGACGGAAGGAGCAGAGCTGAAGAAGCGAAGTGGACTCGAAGACAACCTGGAAGGGACGGAATATCAGCAAATCCACATCGTACATCCTGTACAGACCCAGGAGCCAGCCGCCCTCATGCCCATCATGGAGGGCAAGCAGATTTCATCTTCATGCCCTTTCTAAAGGCTTATGCATAGCTTGCAGCCTGTGATACTACCTTATTTGTTCTAACATGAGGGTAACAGGTCCTTACTCGAAGCCAGTCACCTCCGACAATCCTTGCGTTTCGATCTGCGTCTAAAGCTTGTGCCCTATGTCTTCAACAGTTGCTTTACTTGCTCTCTGTACTTCGCCCCGTGCTTCTTTCTGTCGGACTCGCCGTCATGATAGAGATGTGAGTGCTGAGACAAGACCGAGTAATCTTCTGGTTACAATGAACGACAACCGCTGCATCGAATGACCCGTTCGGTCACGCATCCTTCTGGTTAGTCAGAGTCAACCACAGTATCGTAACTGGAGATGCTGTCTTTCAGTGTTGCGCCCTGTCCTTGATGACCGATGTGCCACTCTAGACCTGCCTGTAGAAGTAGAGGAGTAACCACAATTCGAGCACCCCGATACCTTGGGATTGGTTGTCAAAATGGCCAAGATGCTTCACTTGAGTCAAAGTGCAGATGAACACACAACGGGTCATGGACTCAAGAAACTCCACCTCAAGTTCAGGTCTCGTTGGAGGTATAGTTCCAGCAGAGTGTGACAGCTATATCTAAGCATGCCTTTACCAGTTGATGGCGTAGATCTCATCCTTGACCCCGAATCAGCCATGTTGCGTACTATGACAACTTCACATGTAGACTACAGTTATATCTGAGCTGGAATCGTGATGATATCATCACAATATGACTACGTATCAAGATAGCCATGAGGCTCCTCATCGTCTGTCACCCATTGTACGCTATTGTTGGGGACAGGCAAACTATATCCGAGGTAAATATGCTCGGCCCTAACACCGCACGAGTTGTTTAGACATACTGCCAAGACAGAACAAGCACTATAAGGGCTAGGACTAGACACACGAGAGTAGAGTCAGAACTGGACACCGGTGGTCTAAAGAACCTTGACCAAAATACACTCACTGCGTGAGTTCTCACCAGTCAAAATATCGATCATAGTAAGGTCAAGTCGCTGCGTCGCAAAGTAATCAAGGTCAAAACGAAGCTGCATCAACACCGCTTCATTGCATCAAAAAGTACTCTACAAGAACTGAACATTGGGCTGCCCCATACCAAGGAACACGTTTGACCATCGCAAACGGTAAATACAACCCCCTTCTAACCCTCTAAACAAGACACAGGCGATACCAGCTTGAGCCAGCCAGGGTATCCAGTCGCCTACGCAGCAGGGCACACTCCCTCTAACCAACAAGCCCATATCCAATCACAAAAAGAAACGAAAACATTTCTCCCCCACACACTCTTCTTCAGTGTCCGACGAACCGCGCCTTGATAGCCGCGCCGGTAGGCTGCGCCGCCCCGGAGCTGGCGCTGAAGTCCGTCCCGTTGCCGGCGGGGAAGGGGACAACCGTCGCCGTCCGGTCGACGGTGACGGCGTCTTGCGTGGGGCTGGCGGTCTCGGTGACGATGACGTCGGGCGGGCAGGCGGAGTCGGACTCGCCGGCGGACGGGCTGTCGGGGGAGGTGCCGACGTTGTTGGTGTTGCCCAGAACAGCGGTGGTGGTGGCGGCCGCGGCCGCGGCCTCGGCGGTGGACGCACCAGAGCCGCCGATGGTCACGTAGACGGTCGAGGCGGGGAGGGTGACCGTCACGGGGGAGGCGGCGGGGCAGTTGCAGGAGTCACCCGAGCCGGAGCCAGACGAGCTGGAGCCAGACGAGCCGGAGCCGGATGAACCGGAAGAGCCGCCGTTGCCGCCAGAGGCAGTCTTGGTGGAGGTCGAGCCGGCGTTCACGGTAACGGTGCGCGTTCCGGTGCTCGTGGTGGTCTGGGTAGTGGTACCCTCAGCAGCAGAGCCGGCGCCGCCTCCGATGGCATTAGCCACCGAGGTCGCAACTGCCTCACTGCCACCGCCGATGGTCATGGTGACATAGACGGTGCTCTTGAAGGTGGAATGGATGGTAGTGGTGACGACCTTGCCGCCGCCGTTACCCTTGCCATTGCCGCTGCCGCCGCCCAGGGTGATGGTAGCAACCAGATCTGTGGTCACCTCGCTGACGGAAGCGGAGGTGGTGGTGGTAGCCACGGCCTGAGCAGCTGTCTCGGAGGCCGTGAGTGTCGAACCGACGATGCCGCCAGTGGAAGCTACTGATTGGATGCTGGAAGAGATAGACTCGGCTGCTGTGACGGGGCAGATGGTGGTCGCGAGGACAATGGTGTCTGTCACGAGCACGGTCGAGAGGGCCTCGGCCGGGAGGGTGGACAGGTGGGAGGCATCCGCTGGGCAGTCGGTAATGGTAGCTGCACAGGAAGTGATGGTGCGGACGGAGGTGGTGAGAACGGTGAGGGTAGTTAGCCCGCCTGCGGCAGCAGTTGTGCTGTTGGCATCGGCCAGCACGTCGGTTACCACAGCGGTCCCTGAAGGAGCAGCGCTGGCATCGGCAGTGATGGCGTCGGTCGAGTTCTGGCGGCGGAAGTGGAAGTGTCTATGGTTGGGAGTGTAGGCACTAGAGACTGTGGCAAGGAAGCCGAGGGCAATGGTGGTAGTAGCCTTCATGTTGAGTGCTTGTGTATCTTTTATGGAGTTTGATGGTGACTTCTTCGTGTCTCTTCTGCCCTAGATCGAAATCTATGTCTCTGAACGAGGTGAAAGGAAGGGGTAGATGCTTGAAAAGAGCGAAAATCGATTCCGCGGGGTGGCAGCAGACACAGTTGCTCGCTCGAAAGTGAATGTAGATACAGTTGGAAAGTTAACGAGAAGTGAGGTTGCTTGCTTGCAAGAACCGGACAGGCAGAAAGAATGGATGCTTGTCGTGGAAGAGATCGTGGGATCAACAGAAAGGAAGAGACGACCGGGAAAGGGAGGTTGAAGACAGGCGAGAAGGAGAGGACAAACGGAGACGATCTGAGCCTTATACTGGCCTACCATTTCATGAATACCACCATGGTATTTCGGAGCTCCTGTGGGTGTGGGCTGCTCCCCTGGGATTGGAGTTTCGAGTTGTCCAACCCTGACCATGACACTCGACATGGCATCTAAGTGGATGGGCTGTGCCTTGACACAGCGACCGGCACAGCCGCCAACAGCTCAGTGCATCCACCGTCCAGTGATCCATGGCACCCTTAATGAACCAGCCAAGGCCCACGAAACTGCTGGGTTTGCGCTACGGACAGCGTGGTGGAGTTGAGGATGAGGCAAGCATCCAGGAACAAGGGGACCGTTGTCGTCGATTTGGCGGGGCAAGATATGCAGGAACCGCAAACCTGAGACGCGGGAGATGAGCCAATGGGGAGTCTCGGCTAGACACCAGATCTCCATTCAGGGGCTTGCTGACTGGGGGGTCCGAGAGGGTGGATGCGTGTGTGGCTGCATGATTCAAGCACTCGCTGTCCTTCATTTCTGGTGTGCTGTTTTGCTCGTCGTGAGCCTCCATGATCTCCGTCTGATTCCTGGTAATTCTCCGCGGTCGGTTTCGATTTGCATCCCAAGTGCTTCAGAGCATGAAATGAGCAGCACAATGATGTGCGTTATGATCCGCGCCGCAGTCGGGCACTGCCCGCTACTCGCCTATGCGGATCCCAGGCGCAACTCTGTCTATCGGCCGATATTCCACCTCGCGTCGAAATGTTGGTCCCCGCTGCCCAGCCGTCTGCTGCGATAGACCCAGATCAAATCCCACGCTAGAATTTCAGCATACGCAGCGGAAAGGCCTTCGACGTAACCTTGGAAGTTGGCCGACATCTCTTGCGGCTCGACGGTCGAGGCGTGGCATATGACGAGACGGAGGTGCAGCTGGAACAAAAAGACGTGAGAGATGCTTTATCCATCAAAACTACCGGCATCCGAGGGCGTGCCGCCCATATAGGTAGCTGGCGGTCTAAGCGATGGCAGTTGGAACTTGCTATGGTAGGTTGCCAGCATCACTTGAAAAAGCCGAGACTTTAATATCGGGATGAAACGCTTACCCGGTAAGGTGGTCAGGAGTCGGTATTCTCGACGGGGAATCCTTGATACCCTCAATTATCTGCACAAAAATAATTTGCACTTTTGGTTCTGTTATCATACCATAGTACACGTGTACGTGGTACTTCTTGTGATCGTGCTTCTTGCATCGAGGAACCAATTGAAGTAGTTATTCGTCCCCCAAAGCTGTCTCTTGACATTTGGCCGCGCAAACCTCAGCCCAAATTCTTCGCTCCATCCCTCGGAAGCCCTGGTGCTCTCTTTAAACTTCCACAGACAGGAAAAGAAGGACAGGACCTGTGATGTCAGTGGATGTTCTGCGTAAAGTAATAAGTCAGGGGTCGCGAGGAAGAGGAGGCCTGTTTCACGAAGCCGCTTATCCACCTATGTCCGTCGCCAACTCCACCCTAGGTAGCCGCCGGGGATCCCATTGCGGTGTTCGATAGCTGCCGTACCTGGTCGAGGGTTCGAAAATATTCCTTTCAGATCGAAGATGTCAGGGGCCTGTCGCAGAATGATTGAAGCGCATCGTGCTCGGTCAACAGGAGCTTCATAACAAATTACCCAGTTCAGCGCACCTTTTGCGTGGTTGCGCTCAAGGACATTCAAAAATTCACACAAAGATCATTTGGAGATCAGAAGTTTTGTTTGACCCAGTTGAATTGGGTTTCAATTTTTTTCTTCTAACTGGACGTTGAAGATTCCGTTCTTTAGTATCGTGCCATCACGAAAAGCCATACACCGATCCCTTTCCCTTCCTTGCCTGTAAACCTCCCATGGGTATGTTAAATGCCAACCTGTTCGACCGTTTGCGCTCCTTTTCAGCTTTTTGAAGTAGCCATTGGCCCAAACGCCATGTTGAATGCAGCTTTTGTTACTGTTGAATGTAACAGATCCTGCAAACCCTTCAAATCGAATGCAAACCCCAGAGGTGTGAAGGAGGAAAATGAAAAAATGACAAGCCCAATCCTATACGCCGTTTCCTTCCCTCACATATATTGTTCATTAAAACGTCTATTTGCTGTACTTCGCGCGGAAGAACTTGGCGGCGTTGACCATGTTGGTCAAGGCCTCCTTGGTCTCCTTCCACTGGCGAGTCTTCAGACCGCAGTCAGGGTCGATCCAGAGCTGCTCTGGCTTGAGGTACTGCAGCATCTCCTCGATGCGGTCGCGGATCTCCTGCTCGCTGGGGACACGGGGAGAGTGGATGTCGTAGACACCAGGGCCGATGTGGCGGGGGTACTCAGAGTCGACAAAGACCTTGAGGAGCTTCGCATCGGACTTGCTGTTCTCGATGGACAGGACATCGGCATCCAGCGCGGCAATGGCGTGGAAGAAGTCCTGGAACTCCGAGTAGCAGAAATGCGAGTGGATCTGGGTAGAGTCCTCGACGCCGGTCGTTGAGAGCCGGAAAGCCTTGACGGCCCAGTCGAGGTAAGCCTTGCGCTCCTCGCCAGCGCGCAGGGGAAGACCCTCCCGGAGGGCAGGCTCGTCGACCTGGATGACGTCGACGCCAGCCTTCTCGAGATCCACGACCTCGTCGCGGAGAGCCAGAGCAAGCTGCTCGGCCTGGACCGACTGGTGGACGTCGTCACGGGGGAACGACCACCGGAGGCAGGTGACAGGCCCAGTCAACATACCCTTCATGGGCTTCTTGGAGATCGATACGGCGTACTTGGACTCCTTGACGGTCATGGGTGCGGGGCGAGAGATGTCGCCGACAATGATGGGAGGACGGACGCAGCGGGAGCCATAGCTCTGCACCCAAGCGTGGGTCGTGAAGGTGTAGCCGTTCAGGCGCTCGCCGAAGAACTGAACCATGTCGTTGCGCTCAGGCTCGCCGTGGACCAGGACGTCGAGATCCAGCTCCTCCTGGATCTTCACGTTCTCCTCGATCTCCTTCTCGATGAACTTGTCATACTGCTCAGCGGTGATCTCACCCTTGGTGAGCTTGTTGCGCTGGAGACGGATCTCCTTGGTCTGGGGGAAGGAGCCGATGGTGGTGGTGGGGAAGAGGGGAAGGTTGAGCTTCTTCTGCTGCTGAGCGATTCTGACCGAGAAGTCCGACTTGCGGTTGTAGTCCTCGGGCTTGATCTTGCTCTGACGGTCCTTGACCTTGGGGTCGTTGGTCCGGCTAGAGGTGGCACGAGCCTGCATCGACTTGGCGTTGGCCTCGAGCTGCTCCCGGACGGAGGCGGGGCCCTCAGTGACGGCCTTGGCAATGATGGCAACCTCGACGGCCTTCTCAGAGGCGAACGAGAACCAATCAGCAATCTCGGCGTCCAGCTTCTTCTCGCTGGCAAGGGTGTGAGGGGTGTGCAGGAGAGAGCTGGAGGTGGCGACAATGACCCTGTCCTTTCCAAGCTTCTGGATGGCGGACTCGACGGTCTCGATGGCACGCTTCAGGTTGGTCTTCCAGATGTTACGTCCATCAACGACACCGGCAGAGAGGATAGTCTTGGGGCCAAGGGCACCAATGACGGCCTCAAGCTGCTCAGGGTTGCGGACGAGGTCCACGTGGACGGCATATATGTCCTTCGGGACAGCATCCAGGTTGTGGACGATATCTCCAAAGTAGGTGGAGAAGACAAGCTTGGGGATCTTGTCACCAAGGCTGGCGAGCTTCTCATATGTGGGCTTGAAGGCAGCCTTGCTCTTGGACGGGAGATCGAAGACGAGGACAGGCTCGTCAATCTGAACAGTCTCGGCACCGGCCTCCTTCAGCTTGGTCAGGAGCTCCTCGTAGACAGGGAGAAGCTTCTCGAGCAGGTCGATGGGGTCAACGGTCTGGCCACGGTCGGCCTTGGCCAGTGTGAGGAAAGACACGGGTCCGACCAGGACGGGGCGGGTGTTGATGCCAGCCTCCTTGGCCTCACTGAACTCGGCGACAGCCTTGGGACTGGAGGTGAGCTTGAAGGTCTGGTTGGCTTGGAGGGTGGGCTTGACATAGTGGTAGTTGGAGTCAAACCACTTCACCATCTCCAGACTGGGGACATCGACACCATCCTTCTGGTGGCCACGGCCCATGGCGAAGTACTCATCGATGCGGTCGAGGCCGGCGTTGGAGTAACGCTCGGGAACGGCCTGAAAGAGGTCACGAGGTCAGCACTGGTGGTATCCTAAGATGAAGCATATAGCGGTACTTACACCAAAGTCCTGGATATGTGAAAGGACATGGTCATACAGGGCAAAGTCGTTGCTGGGAATGATATCGACACCAGCATCCTTCTGGATCTTCCAGTGTGCGAGCCTCAGCCTCTTGGCCTCGGCGAGGAGATCGGCTTGTGAGAGCTTGCCACCCCAGTCTGATGATCATAAAGTGTCAGTTCTTGGTTCGAAAGCAGCGGTGAGCGGAATGGTATGAGGAAGGGGGACACCTACAAGCTTCGGTGGCCTTCTTCAGGTCACGGTTGACACCCATACGGGGAAAACCGAGAATTGCTGACTGAACCATCTTGAACGATCCTCTGTGCAGTATGGTTGTTAGGAAAGAAGAAGAGATAGTCAGGATGATGGTGTTGGATGGATGAATGAATGGAGGAGTGGAAGAGGGCGGAGGAGAGGAGAGAGAAGAAGATGATAAGAAGTATGGAGAAAAGAAGGGAGTGAGACGAGGGAGGGAAGTGCAGAAGTTTTGATAAGAGGGAGGAATGATGCACGCTGGGCGGTGTGCACTGTGGGATTCACTGGGATGGTGGGATGAGTGGTGGCCCCGGGTCCGCACTCGAATTGCGAATCTGGAATGGTGGGGTTGTGAGGGCAAAGTAGAGCAGGACAGGGGTAGCTTCTGGTGGTGATGAGGGGTCCTAACTTTTTTTCCATTCGTTCGTCTTGGCACTGCGTTGTCGGCGAGCTATGTGTACTGTGCTTGGTAGGTATAGACTACTAGGTCCAGTAGAGTACACACAGATTTTAGGTAGACTATCTGTCCTCAATTCCCGACCTTAGCGCAGGTACTGAGGCTGCTCGTCGTCGATAGTATGGATCGTAGGGTTCTAGGCGATAGACTTCGGATCCTCTGGACTCTGTATCGTTAGGATGCTGACGGCGCCGTGTTCCAAAGAAGGAAACCTGGCTCTGCTGAGGCTGGAGATACTCCAATGGGCTTGCTCGACCGGGAATCCTGTCTTCCGACCTCCGCCGTGCTCTTGAGTTTGATCGTGTTCGTCGTCCAAGCGAGTTCGATCTCGTCCGCGGTTTTGCTTGCCCTCCTCGATATTCTGAGGGCGATGGCGGTGAAGAGGTTGATGACTCTGGGATTTCTGTGTCCAAGTCGTCCAGCTCTACCACGTCACCGCCAAAATCTGTGGGACCCAGCGTACCCTGAAACTCCGTGTAGCTCGGCTCGTCGGTGGTGTCTGAATTGAGTGAGGCACCGACCGCTTCTCTATTGACCGGAATCTCTTCCTCTGGCCGTGGCTGTCGTTCATCGAGTGAAGGTCTGACGGCCAAAGTGTTGCACAGGTTGATCGCGGTCATATACATAAGTACGGTGGCCACGAGCCATACAAGCAGGTCTTCAAAATAGGTCGAACAATAACAGCTTGTCATGACACACGTTGACCGCGTCTCTTGCAAGCGCAGCTGGACATGCTTGCGTCCCGTCGGTCAACAGCCACAACGACCGCACCATCTGACGCAACGCAGATCTAGGACCAGGGCACACTATCTAAACTGATGGCAGGACACGACATCTGTATTCTACGAATGGTGCCTTCTGAACGTGGGCAGCGTCAACCATGCACGAAGCAGGTACGGTAGAGGGGTTCCCCACGGGTCGTGGTGGCCTGTCTTTGCCATGCTGACATGACCTGAATTTGCACGACCTGGGAACCTGCGCAGGTCCTTCTTCTGTCCGCTACCTCACAACGTCGATTTTCAGGCCAAAGTCCATTGCACCGCCGAGATTTGTATTGCCAAACTGGATGGTGTAATGGCGTGATACTAGTCAAATTGAAACCTGACTAGCTCGTCCACCTGAGATAGAACTAGACCTACCTCTTAACAACTCAGCGGATTCTCAACAGGAAAACCACCTTATGGGCTGCTGTAGTTGGCTCGGCTAGTTCCTCGACACTGCAGAGTGACATGCAAATGTCCTGCATCCTGCACCCTTCATCCGACTTTGACCGGGTTGGGCGCCGTGGACCGCTCCGAGAACCGGGGAAGAGTTAATTGAACTGCAGGTGTTACCCGTAACAACCTGGAATTTTTTTTAACAGGTATGAGGTAAAATTGGTGCTGACAACCTGAGGCACGAATGGCACCAATTGGCAATTTGGCGAATATTCCGGCCCAGGCGACCTCGGTTTATGAGTTAGGTCAAAGAAGTTTTCCGACCATCTCCAAAAAATCCTGCAAGTCGAATATGACAGTACACACTTAAGTTGTTTGAGCTGGGGGTACTGCCATATGCCAGCACCAGTTGCTGGACTGACGTTTTCAAGTCCTTGACAGCTCCAACATCTCAGCCGAGAAGCACCCTCTCGACTTGTTGCGGTGCCAGATGTGTTTGCAAGACGGTCTGCAGCGCTGCTCGGCTCTTCTCTATCGCTGGAAGGACTTCATGGATGGGTTGCACATTCTTCTGTATGCTCACCATGTGGCTTGCGATTTGCTGTGACATAGACAGCAGCCCCTCATCCTTCGTGTTCTAAGCGGTGATAGTTAGAGGAAGCCATTCATCAGTACAAAATGTATGATGGAACTCACGTAGAACACCTCGGTCAGCGGTGTGCTCTTCTGACTGACCAGCCTCAGCCCCCCTCCGTTCACGGGGACAAACTCATGCCTGTCCTCTTGCTTCTCAGGTTCGGGAGCCAGAGGATGCGCTTTCTTCATCCTGTCTCGCCAGCCTCTGGCTTCCGCTTTGGCATTCGACTCCAGGGTCCGCAGGGCCTCGTACTCCTTTTCGAGCGCAGCCTCCTCCTTTGCTTTCTCCTTCTCGAGCAATGCTATGGAGTGGAGGAGAGGATCAAGCATCGTCTCCAACGATTCAATCGAATCAACAACGCTTTCAAAATCCAGCTCCTCCACATGCCCACCTCCCGCACCCGCCTTGTCTCCTCTTGAACCAGCCGCTTTCGTTGACGGTGGAGGGAACGGCATCCCCTTTCGAAGTTTAGAGCGTAGTCTACCCGCGAATATTCGAAGGATGGTTTGCCCTTCATGGTGGCGTAGCTCTTTGTCTCGTAGACGAAGGAGCACTGGCCTGGATGTGTCAGAGACGATAGTAGAGATAGCTTCAACCGACGCCTCATCAAGGGGTTGCCACTTGGCTGAAATGGTCGACCGAGGAATCTGGCGTGTCCGCGGCTCGATATGTCGATATCTCGGCACTTCTGGCAGGCTTGCCTCGAGCACGTCGTCTACTTCTGCAACTGAGTGATTTGCCTCTTGAGAACCTGATTTCTTCGATATGCGCCTTTGTGATGCTGTCGAATCCCTCCTGCCCTCAGTGACTGGTTTGTTCGTGAGCCGAGCCTTTGCTGGAGATCTCGCGCTACGATCTTTGCTCGGGGTCTGTCCGGTGGCAGAGACATCGGACAAACGCGGTCGGCCTCTTCTCTTGCCTTGTAACGCCTCCTGCACTGGTGGCTCCTCGTCTCTTGTCGTAGAGATGTCCGACTTTCGCGGGCGACCGCGACGTTTGGGTTCTGGTTCCCCAAAGGTAGCTGAATGTTCAGCAGTCGCTGTACGTGTTTTCGAGCGGCGATCAGAGACTGTGGGATCCGGCTGCGACGATGTTGACTCCTGCTCGGCTCTTCTAGAACGCGAATCTTGCTTCTTCAACCCTGTGACAAGTCCTGTCGACACCCGCGGACGCTTCTTGGGCGGGGCCGAAGTGTCACCGGCATCCTCTTCTTCCTCCTCTGCACCATGAGACCTGGATATCCACCATGGACTATCGTCTGCAGACCGCCTGTCTCTTTTACTACGTCGTACCTCGCTAGTCGCGGCATCTGCCTTCTCCTCGACCAACTGTGATTCTCCTTTCCTCGCGCGACCTCGGTTGCCGCGCTTCTCATTTTCCTTGTTCTCAGCCACGGTTGACTCCTTGGGGGGCGGGTCGTCTGCTGCTACTTCTGGTTCTTTGCCTGTCGCGCGGCCTCTCGTAGCGCGTTGCGACGCGTCGTTGGCAGCAACTGACGATGCGGCCGGGCCACCGCGTTTGCGCTTCTGATTTGGCATAGAGGGCGCCTGCATCTTGTCAGCAAGACCATCAAGCAGATCAAGGAGGTACAGACCATTAGCTAGACGTCAAAATAAGGTTGTTGGTGTGGAAATGGCGTGTCGATTGGTGACATTGGCACGGAGTCCAAATGTGAAGCCGTTTATATGTACACGTCCATCGGGGTTAAGCCACACTTGCACCTGGACTCTTGCTTACTGAAGCACAAGCCTCAGCAGATGGCGGAGCGTGTTGTTGGACCCTAGAAAATTCCGCACTGTGATTGGCAACAAATCCGTGGAATTGCGTGAGTCTTCTTGGCAAGTGTCCCCACCTGTCTTATCCGCATTAGGATGGAGGCCGAGCCGGGCATTTTCCCGGCCTCCATGGCTCCATGACGACCCCGTCGTATGGGAGAACCCCATCTGTGCTTTCGACCTTCCAGGTTAGCAGCTTCTACGTTAGCTCAGTCATCACTCCGAGAACAGCTTTGTTGTCATCAGGACAACTATCGCCTATTTCCATTACTCCTTTCACATCCCCTCTTCCCTTCAAACCATCCGAACTGGTGCTTGATCTCGTACAGGCCGTTGTCCTTCCTTCAGACCTGCGCAGAGGTCCATCATTCTATTCTCCGACGTCATCTTTTCTTCAATCCCTTGGTTGCTCGGTAATCCTGCTGCGAATACTGTTTTCCCTTCTCCGTCTTGAACTTTCGAACTCGGTTGCTCACACCACTTCCATCAACGTCCTTCTACTTTTTCCGACATGCGCCTCTCAACTTCTGCCGTGCTGGCGCTCCCGCTGCTCGCGGCTGCTCAGGGACCATTTGAGCAATTTGAGCAATACAAGGCGCAATTTCAGAACTTTCTTAGCAGCTTTGGCGCCAAGGCCCCGACTGAGGCTCCTAGTGCAAAGACCAACCCCGTGCAAGCCGCTGAGGCTGCCATCGGTGCGACGCAGGTTGACGTCCTTACGCTTAGCAACTGGAAGGACACGCTCTATGGCCCTGTGAAGGCCGACTCGACCACGCCCACAGAATGGTGGGTGTTGGTTAGCGGAGGCAACAAGACATGCTTTGGTGGGCTCCCACGAACTATATCATTATCAGATCCTGTTCACGTCAATGCTAACCACTCCCCTGTCCAGGTCACTGCGAGAAGATCGAGAAGGCCTTCAACGCGTCTGCTGCCAGGTTCGCGCTCCTGCCCAAGGCACCGCACTTGGCGTTAATCAACTGCGATGACCAGCCCGTTCTCTGCAACAGCTGGTCTGCCAGCAGCGGAACGGTCTGGGCCATCGACATGGTGCCTCCTCCTGCACCGGTCGAGATCTACCGCAAGCGCCTGAACTTGACCTCTACAACTGATCAGACCTTCGTGGACCTGTACAACCAGGGTGACAAGGAGGGCTGGAGTTATCATGACGGATACTTCCACCCCTTCAATGGTCCACTGGCCAAGAACGGCCTGTCCGTCCCTCTTGGATACTTCTTCTACATCTTTAACGCCATTCCTAGCTGGGCGATGATGCTAGGCGTGTCCTTCCTCAGCCGCAGCATGATGTAAGTGTTTTTGTCTCAGACTACTCGGAAGTGAGCCGCCTCAGCTGACGGATAATCCAGGAACCGCCGTATGGGTGTAGGCGCTCAGGGCCGAGGGGCCCCTGCCGCTGCTCCTCGTGGTGCTCCCCCAGGAGATGCTCGCTAAGAACTTGACTTGACCTGGGTTTGACGGTACGCTTATTGATGAGTACATATTTTAATATCGTGATCCTTTTTCAAAGCAGAGAGTTCTTTCCTTTTGGGCTTCAGCTGCCTTTGGAAACAAGGAGGGGTGGAAATTCCTCAAACTTTGGTGGCAAGGTGGAGGCTGGATGCTTACGGTTGTAAATGTTCGGTTTTCGCGTCAAGTAATGACGGGGAAAGGATTCAGCTAGGTAGCTAGATATCGTACCTGACCTCACTCAAATCCCTCTTTTGCAAGTCGCGTGCAGATCTGATAAACTTTCTAACACCTGCTCCGGCAGTTGACTGTTTGCGAGGCGTCCGTACCTCAAATCACTCATACTGCCGACTGTTTGGTTGAGAGTCTGCCGCAACTCTGCCTCTTCCTCCTCGAGGCGCTTGATCTCACTCTCTAGGTCGGTGACAGTGCTTTCCAGCTCCGGAAGTACCGACTGAAGATCGCGCTTTGGGCCATTGATGCCTGAAGCGTTCCCCAAAAGCTGTTTGACATACTTAGCCCAGTTTTGAGACATGCTATCTTGGGACTTGCAAAGCCATACACTTCTCTCTATCTCGATCTCTTGGTCATAGTCCTGACTCTCAGCCTGTCGCCGCGCTCTAACCACGGCTCGTCTCAGGCCTTTGCTCCGCTTTGCTTCATTCTCGATGTTGGCTGCTACAGTATCCACAACCGCATTTCTCTGCATCTGCAGGTCACGGTACAACGTCTTGATCTGAGATGAAGGTTGCTGTGGCCGGGGAAAAAACGCTACGAAATCGTGTGGTGTTATTATGGCTGGCAGCTGTGATGGAGCGAGAAGGAAGTTGTTTAGAATAGCTGCCTCGGTGGGCGCCATATTGATTAGGTAGTGAAAGAGCCCGATGAAAATCGAAATTTTACGATTCTTAGATGAAGACGAGAGTAATCTGGTGTCAGGGTCGAGTTAAGCGTGAATTCCTTGAGGGGTGAGTGGTCAAAGGTGGTCGTTTTGATGTTGACGCGTTTAAGTGGTAGATTGCAGAAAACACGCTGCAGACGCGGTCTCGTGACTTCCCTCATCGCCGCTCTTCCTTAGGCCATCCAGGGGTGACTTGCTTCAAACTTACCACGTTCTCACCCAAATTCACGTGGATCTGCCATTCACTCTCGTGATCGGCATCAAGTCTCTCATTTTTGTTCCTCCAGATAACATTTAAAAGAATTTGGCCATCAAGCAACAAACCTTTGCTCAGCATCACTTCGTCGCTTCATCATGGCTCCTCCTAAACAGGCCCCGGGCCCGCCGTTCCAGAAAGACGAGCGGGTTCTATGCTTTCACATGGAGATGCTATACGAAGCAAAGATCCTCGACATTAGGTCTGGCGAGAATGGCGAGGGTTGGCAATTCAAAATCCACTACAAGGGCTGGAAGGCTAGCTGGGACGACTGGGTACCCCAAGACCGTGTTCTGAAATTCACCGACGAGAATAAGGAGCTCGCAAGGCAGCTGCTGCAGAACACCAAGAGCCTGCAACCGGGCAAGTCATCATCCAAGCAGTCAAAGAAGGCGACGGGCAGAGGAGGATCGGAACTCGGTTCTGCTCGAGGCAGCGAGGAACGGATCCAGGCCCAGACTTTGAGCGGGCGCGGTCCACGACGGGCTAGAGACTTCGAGCTCGAGCAAGTAAGTTTGTTTTGGTTTATTATTTGAGACTTCATAAATTCCGTGATCATTTGGTTTTCTTTGATCATGTTGAAGAAAGAGTACGACCTCCAGAGCAGGCAACTGCTTCCCTGTCCGGATCACGGGAGTAGCTTCCTCGCCAGAAACGCAAGTGGTTAATGGCCTAGAAGGAGTGAAATACGCCCAGCCCGTAATATCATTTACATCTATGGCTCTGATCAGGAGGGAGAACGAGTTCTCCGCCACCTCTTATTCCATTGATGTTTCATCTCGCGATAGAGTCAGGTAAGGTTGAGGTGAAAACGAGGTGACGCTCGAGAAGGATCTTTGGCCACCAGGCCCAATAGAGCCCACTCGTGCAAGTACAATAGCAGGTTTACTCTCAATAGCATCTTGACTCTCAACAACGACAATACTTGCCCGAGAGCTGCACAATAGCATCTGGGCAGATGAAAAACGCCAGAGATCAGGGGTCCTTGAGACGACTTGATCTTCAGCAATTCCATCAGCCCTTTACCGGTCAACAACCTCTTTACCACTATCTCCAGCATTCATCAGACAAGTAGTCGCTTTTTTGACCACACTAATCCATCACTTTCGCTTCCACATCACACATACATCCTCCGTCAAGATGGCGAGAATCAAACAAGTCCCAACGATCAGCCCTCCGAAGCCCAAGAGCAATGCCTCTTCGCCTAACAGCGACCAATCCTCCACTCCGAAACCCCGTGGGACCAGCGACTTTGCTAAGCTCGAGGCGCAATGGGAGGCTAAGGCCAGACGCCACGATCGTCTGCTCCAGTTACCTAAACGCAACCACGCCTATGTCAGGAGCAACGGCGACGCTGTTGCGTCTGACGGCCGCTTCGACGTCGTCTCCCAGTCTCCACGGAAGATCAACAAGAAGCGTCACCCAAAGGTTGCCGCCGCCAAGGACAGCGGAACCCTAACGTCGCGTCTGGAGCAGTACTACCAGGGCTTCGAGTTGGGACAGCACCAAGGCAAAGCCACCTGGCAGCATGTTCCACTCGCCGGATTCTGTCGTGATGTTGCCAATGTTCCTGAAGTCCGAGTGGGCCAACCGTCATCTCACCATGTACTTGCCTTCTTACAACATTCCTCATGTCTTTCAAATTTCCCAACCACGCGGATTATCACTAACACCCTTGATCTCTAGGAGGATGCATTTCACGCCAGACCGTCGATCAAGCTTAATGTACCTGATAACCTCAAGGCGATTCTCGTTGATGACTGGGAGAACGTGACCAAGAACCAGCAGGTCGTGCCACTTCCTCACCCGCACCCCGTCGATGAGATTCTGGACGATTATCTCACCTACGAGCGTCCCCATCGCGAGCCTGGAAGTGCCTCTCTCGATATTCTCGAGGAGACCATTGCCGGGCTCCGCGAGTACTTTGACAAGTGCCTGGGTCGCATCCTCCTCTACCGGTATGCTATCCTCAGGTTGGACTCTTTTGCCGGTACGCAACTGCTAACAGAGGCCTTTCAGTTTCGAGCGTCAGCAGTACATCGAGATGTACAAGCAGTGGCAGTCTGCCAAGCCGGAGGACAAGCACAAGAGCGCCGTTGATACCTACGGTCCGGAGCACCTCTGTCGTCTTCTTGGTGAGTACTCTTACATGTTTTCATCAACGGGGGGCAAATTAGCTGACACAAGACCACAGTCACCATGCCAGAGCTCGTTGCCCAGACCAACATGGATCAGCAGTCTGTCAACCGTCTGCGCGAGGAGCTGCTCAAGTTCTCCGGCTGGCTCTCCAAGCACGGCATCAAGTACTTTGTCAACGAATACGAGACCCCCGACGCCGAATACATAGAGAAGGCTCGTGGCACCTAGGAGGAGAACACGAGTTTAGATCGACTTGTTGGGGAAATTGCTTCTGAGTAATCGAGCTTGGAAATGATGGGTTCCGTGTCTCGAACTTGAGAGAGATGGATCGGTTGAACAGTGAGGCTGGCGCCGGCCGGTTGTCAGTAGGAAACAGATAGTCAGTCTCTCAAAGACATGGTAGGTGACTAATGCTAGGCGAATAAGGCGTTAAAGAGTCGTGATCTGTTTTGACATGTGCCATTCTCACAACCTGTGATCCTCGTCCATTGTGCTTTCCGCAGGCGGCGGTGCCCGTTCTCACGCCGATGTCAAGCTTCCGGTAAGGTGACGACTTCCTACTCTATGTCCTTTACTATATCACGCGGGCTATACATGGTAAGAGTTGCGCCACTTCAGCAGAAAAATGGTATTGTATATGTACATCATGGGGGCTCATCTCACCCTTTCTTCCAAGATCTTATGTTACAACAGGGTATTGTAGTCCTACACAGGAAGCTGCTCGACCAGTGTCTGGGCAGCAGGCAGGTCATACTGTCCATCTTATCTGCCAACACGCTCGGTGAGCACTTCCCGGGCGCCTCTTACACGCGTGCCATGCCAATCCCTCGCCTGCCCTTACGACTCTCCCCTCTTCTTCATCCTCTGGTGTTGATCAAAGTCCAACCCGTCCCCCCTCAGCGGCTTTCTCAACATAGAATCCCGCCTCCGGTTGCCTCTCAGCCTTGACCTCCTTTTTTGACAGCGGGCGATCGACCTCCTCCACCCTGACGAGCTCCTTGACTTTCATAATCATGCCCGCAAACTGCGGGTGGACAGGGTGAAACACAGTCTGGCTCCTCTTCCTCAGTCCTAGCGCGGCGAGCACGCCGCGCGTCCGTTGGGGCAGGCCGATTGCGCTGCGGTGGAGGGTTATGCGGAAGAAAGACATGGTGATGGGGAGGTGGGAAGGTTGGAGATGGAGGCTGTGAGCTGCGAGGCTGTGACTAGACTGTGGCTGTGACTAGACTGTTCTCGAGATTCGAGACGCAAGCTCTCGTTTGGCGAGCTTTGGTATATTGTCAGAAGTCGAATGAAGGGGAAAGGTTGAGCACTCGATTCGACTTTGGGATTATGGGACGTTGCAGCGAGGGCCTGATTGGCCTGCGAAGTCCTTGAGTTAGCAGCTTGTCGACGCTGTGCGTGTGTATCATGTAGTTTTGAACTCACCCAATTAGTCAGAAGCTGCGGCTGGGTTCGCTGGTCTACTCTCGTCGCTAGAAGCGCAATCGTGGATCAAGCGGCCGTTATCGACGTCGCAGCTATGAGAGCGTTGTGATGTCCAAAATATTTCGACGGATGTTGCCGTGTACTTGGTGGGGCCGAAGATCGCAACGGGACAAGTGGGTCGTCCTCACCGGAGCCGCAACTGTCACCCCGGTTTGCGCTCTCGCATTATGGGAAGACACGCAAGATACCGTGAGCGCTGGCCGCATATGTGATTTAGCCGGTGACGAGTTACACTACCGCTTACGCGTGCAATATGGACAGTGACGTCGCCCTCTTTATTTGGGAACTTGTTCCCAAGTGCCACATTCACTTGCACTGAAGCTCTCGCGACGGGTACGGTGCACGCAAAGGCTTCACAAAGTTCACGGTTGCCAGTTTCTGACTTTAATCTGATGTTGAATTACAAGGGCTATAATATGTCCTCTTACACGGCTTCAATCGACCGGTGATCCCACGTCTAGTTGTAGTTGCTCCCTCCACGTTCCACTTTCCTCGACGATGAATGGCGTTCAATGATTGCGTGCATGCTCGGATCCTTCCTAAGCTAAGCCGTTCAATATACCGCTGAAATAATCGAAGCGAGACCCCTCTAAATCTGAACCTCCACACGACCCTCAGCGCCCGGTGCTCCGGTCGAGCCCAGGCTGGGGAGAAGGTAGGTGATATCATCCCAAGGATGACGGTAGAGACCGGTACGCAACCTCTTCTGGTCGAGATAGTGCGCAATCAGACCAATGCTACGTCCGAGAACGAACAGACCGTTCAGAACACCCATGGCAAGATAGTCCTCTGCCTCCTCGGCGCTGAAGGCACCGCAGTTGCGGAGGAGATCGACGAAGCAGACGGCAACACAGCCATCTACGTTCAGGATCAGGTTGTCCTTCTTGGAAGTTGTGACGCTCTCCACCGCAAGCGCGTAGTCGAGGAGCTTGTGGTTGGGGAACTTGGCCATGACATACTCTTTGACGAGCTCAACGCGCAGATCGGGGTTGTTCCGCGACTTCACACGGTGACCAATACCAGGGATGAGCTTGTTCTGCTTACGCATGGTGTCGACGAACTCACGCGGGCTGAGGCCCTTGTCAAAAGCCTTGGTGAACTCCTCTGCGGCACCGTCGAGAGCACCGCCAAATCGCGAACCAATCGTGAGAAGACCGGCGACCAAGGAGCTGATCAGATCCTTGCCTGCACGGGTGGTGATGATGGTGTTCATGGCACCAGACACGGCCGGACCGTGATCAGCTGTGAGCATGAGAACCATCTCCAAGAACTTGGAGGCGTAGTCAGGCAGGCGACGACGGAACCACAGAAGAGACATGACACCTCCGATGCCAATATCTTCCCTGAAGACGTCAGAGATAGGCATGCCGGCGTAGAGGAGCTCTTGGCCACGGTCGTCGGAGATAGTGGAGATGAAGGCAGCAGGTTTCCGAATGAGACCAAGCTCCTGAGCCCACGAGTAGTCGATCGGGATCTTGGGAACCTGTGGCTCTGGGAACGGCTTGATGGTGCCCTCCTTGACTAGCTTTTCGTAAACGGCCTTCAGGAGCTCTGGCATGTCTTCAAAGGTGTTGGGCACATAAAAGCCGGCCTGCTTCATCATCTTGTTCTTCATGGCGGCAGTCTCGAGTTGCGAGTTGGCGAAAGAACCAGCGTGGCCGAACTGCACCTCGGTCTTGAACATGCTAGCGCAGGTACCGATAGCCCACGCTACAATCGGCTTGGTGATGATACCTTGCTCAACGGCCTCAATAACCTTGTATTCCTCAACACCTCCCACTTCGCCCAACAGGACAAGGATCTTGCACTCTGGGTCTGCCTGGTAGCGGAGCATGTGGTCGATGAAAGTCGTGCCAGGATACCTGTCACCGCCAATGGCGACACCTTCGTAGACACCATCTGTGGTCTGAGAGATGATGTTGTTCAGCTCGTTCGACATACCACCAGACTTGGAGACGTAGCCGACGGAACCCTTCCGGTATAGCTTTGAGGCGACAATGTTGTCCATCATACCGCCAGTGTTGCCTATCTTGAAGCAACCTGGCTTGATGCCACCGACAGTCGCAGGACCGATAATAGTAACACCCTTCTTCTTGGCCACATGGGCAATCTCACGAGCTCGCTGGACGTCCATTATTAGCACGACTCATGACACTCATAGTAAGCCAGACTTACCCGCTCCGGAACGCCCTCCGCAATGATGGCAATGGTCTTGATCTGAGGGTACTCCATCAGCTCCATGGTGGAGCTGTAGACACTGCGCGAGGAAGCGAAGTTGACAACGACGTCGACCTCAGGGTGCTTGGACACAGCTTTGCCGACCTCCTGATAGACAGGAAGCAGGGTCTCACTGGTGCCCCAGTACATCTTGCTCACGAACTGACCGCCGAATGTGTAGATGATTCCTGCCACGGAAGGCGTCTTACGCTTGCAGATAAAGTCGAAGTCGAGCATGCCTTGAACGGCGCGGGGTTGTAGGCCGTAAACCAAGCATCTTGTCTTGTCGCTGAAGAGGGCATGAGATGGGAGAGGGCTGAGCGGTCTGCTTGGAGCAGCAAAGCGGCGGATGTTGTCGTTGGCAGTCAAACCACCCGAAGACGCTCCGTTGACGCCCTTTGTGCCATTTGTCGCGGCAAGAGGAGTTGAAGAAGCCATGGCTCTGTTTGTCGGCGAAGTGAGCAATACTCAGATTGATGCGGCGAATTGATTGAGAGGAATAACTGGCGATACAATGGCAAACCGCAATCAACCGATTCGGGGGGGATGAAGTTTTGGTGTTTGGGAAGAGTGCGAGTTTGAAAGTTCGGAGTTGGAGAGATGTCGAGGTCGAGGATCTGGCAATTTTTTGGCCGATTGTCGCTTTTCGCGCGCAGGGGGACCTGGAGCTCGGTGCGCTGTGCAGCGTGCAGCAAACAAGCGTCGACAGGCAAAGGGACGCTGATGCGCTGCAATCCACAGCACTCAGGCAGCGGTGGGTGGGTTCACTTGGCTGACTTGGTGGGAAGGAGCTCCCAGAGAGTGGAATGAGACAGCTTCGCTAGCGTAGTTTGGCCGGTGGCTTCCCCAAGATTGTCGAGAGCGGTGATTGGCCAGCTGGCAGCCAACAAGACTGGAAATCCCCAACTTTTTTGCCCACCCTTGTCCGGATAGCCTGACGGACTTCATCAATTCGAGGGACGGTGAACAATTTTCTGGTTCCCAACTCTCCTATTCTGATTTCTCGTTTAAATGCCAAGTACCAGGTACATACCCGAGGCTAAGGTTGTGAAAGCAAGTTGCTCAAGAGAAGCCACTTTTGAGATAGGAATTCAGTTCCACGCACGATGCCAATGTCAAAAACTCTGTTGACAATCATTGCATGCCTTTGCAACGAAAAGCATAGTTTGAACCAACAAAGGCTGACTACCGCTGTCAAACGTGACTAAACTTTAGTCATGTCAGACTGGCAGCTGCAGTAAAGCAATCCCGAGCCCCCAACTGGACAGTATCTTTGGATGCATCCCACATCGGGACGTTTCTCGAACACTTCAGGAACTCCGGAGGACTCCGGGTTGTCGGAGTCCGGATGACCCCCAAAGCACTTCCGTCTCCCGGGAACGAACGGAGACCGAAGCAGACAAATGATTGTCCCGAGTGTCAATTCCAGTCCCTTGTCCCGTCCCATCTCTACCACTTAGGGACGAGAACGTGAGAATAGGGAGGGAATCAAGGCAAAGATAACCAATGTGGAATGTCACCAGACACGCCACAAACACCTCAGCCATGACACTCCGATCCAAGCCAGCCGGAAAAGAACAATACGAGATGGTTGAGAGCATGATGAGCGTGGTAAACTTCGTGAGATATTTCGCGAGATTGCTCATCCACCAGTGCAAAGTACCAGGTACATCTGGTACTGTCACCTCCAAACTTCGGGGGGGCTTGGGCGAGATGCAGGTCCACACATTTGCCCAAGCGGTCAAAAGGTGGAGCACAGAGTTCAACCCCAACCTAATTCCCTTTTTGGCGGGCTGCTGGCGGGGACGTCTCCACAGCACCCGTTTAGCCCAGGGGGGGTGGAATTCTGGTCCCTCGTTTTTTGAGAAAGCGAAGCGAAAATGAATGAGGCCTAGGTAGAGGGCCGGTGCTCGGTGCAAGACCGCCTTTTTGGAGCTCCCTCGATTTTTGTTGAAGTTGGGCAGAACAGTTCTCTTCTCACAACCACCACCGTGACTTCACGATAGCTTGTTCTTCACTCAATCGCCTGCCAAGTAGAGACTTGACTTGACTGTCTTCATCGCTCCGCATTCCATATTGTAAGTTGCGACCATAATTTGGAGCCGTGTGTGTGCGCGTGTTGGACTTCCCAACCGAGCCATTGCATGCCTCGGAAGCTTACGACGCTCGCTCACTTGAGAAGCAACTCTGCGAATTACTACGCCTCGGAGCGACTTTGCGGCAATTGACTGACGGCGCAGAAGATAGGAATTGACCAAAGGAAAAGAGCGACTGAAAACAAAAGGAAAGGGTTCACACGTACCTTAACTCTCTCAAGAAAAAACCACCGCATCCATCATCATATCGCCATGTCCGCCAAAGCGATCTTCGAGGCCGACGGCAAGGCCATCCTCAACTACCACCTCACTCGCGCTCCCGTCATCAAGCCGAGCCCTCTTCCTCCCCCAACCAAGCACAACCCTCCTCCCAGGTTAGCGTCGCTACACTTCCCCGAGGACAAGAACGTTGCGGATGTCCTCGACCAGGCCGAGGTCACCTACCCATGGCTCCTCCAGTCCGGCGCCAAATTCGTCGCAAAGCCAGATCAGCTCATCAAGAGACGAGGCAAGAGTGGTCTTTTGGCTCTCAACAAGACCTGGCCCGAGGCGAAGGCCTGGATCGCCGAGCGCGCTGGCAAGGTGCAGAAGGTTGAACACACCGAGGGCGTCCTAAGGCAGTTCCTTGTTGAGCCTATGCTACCCCATCCGGACAACACAGAGTACTACATCAACATCAACTCTGTGCGAGACGTAAGTGCTGATTCCAATGATTTTCTGTCGTGGAGCTCAAGTGAGAGACGTGCCCCACATGGCGAGTGCTTTGGTGGTGATGCTGTCATCTTGAAGAATGAATTATCTCTGGCCAAAAATCATCGTGAGGACAATGATATGGAGGCTCTATAGGCCTTATTCATATCATATGTTGATGAGAAGAAAAGAAGAAAGAGATTTATGACATGGCTTGCGGTGGGAAAACATTTCCCTTACCCGCCTGATTCGGCAGGTCATGAGCCGCCGGACGAAGGGAAACACTAAGACAGGTTGTGGACCTACCGGACGGTCGAAGTGTACCCACACCAGACTACCCTGCAAGGCTGTAACCAACAAGGCTACATGCTGTTTTATGATATACATGCGAGACTGTATCATATACATGTGCTAATTTACTCATGACATAGGGCGATTGGATTCTCTTCACTCACGAAGGTGGTGTTGATGTCGGCGATGTCGACGCCAAGGCAGAGAAGCTCCTCATCCCGGTCGACCTGTCGCAATATCCTTCCAATGAAGAGATCGCGTCCACTCTTCTGAAGAAAGTGCCCAAGGGAGTTCACAATGTCCTCGTCGACTTCATCACCCGCCTCTATGCCGTCTATGTCGACTGCCAGTTCACATACCTGGAGATCAACCCCCTGGTCGTTATTCCCAACGAGGATGCCACCTCGGCTTCAGTCCACTTCCTGGATCTTGCTGCCAAGCTTGACCAGACTGCCGACTTCGAGTGCGGTGTCAAATGGGCTATTGCCCGGTCACCGGCCGCCCTCGGCATCACAGCGCCTGCCACAGCAAACGGTGCCATCAACATCGACGCTGGCCCACCAATGGAGTTCCCCGCTCCTTTCGGTCGGGAGATGACCAAGGAGGAGGCCTACATCGCCGAGCTCGACGCCAAGACGGGCGCCTCGCTCAAGCTGACCGTGCTCAACCCCAACGGCCGCATCTGGACTCTCGTCGCCGGTGGCGGTGCCTCTGTCGTCTACGCCGACGCTATCGCCTCCGCGGGTTTCGCCGACGACCTCGCCAACTACGGCGAGTACTCGGGCGCCCCCACCGAGTCGCAGACCTACCACTATGCCCGCACCGTGCTGGACCTGATGCTACGCGCCCCCATGGATCCGCGCGGCAAGGTGCTCTTCATCGGCGGCGGTATCGCCAACTTCACCAACGTCGCTAGCACGTTCAAGGGTGTCATCAAGGCGCTCAAGGAGTACGCCACAACCCTGAACGAGCACAATGTTCAGATCTGGGTGCGTCGGGCCGGCCCCAACTACCAGGAGGGTCTGAGGAACATGAAGTCCGCTGCTCAGTCGCTCGGTCTCAATGCCAAGGTGTTCGGGCCCGAGATGCACGTCAGCGGCATCGTGCCGCTGGCGCTCATTCCTGGCAAGTGGGAGGAGAGCAACGCCAAGGAGTTCAGTGGCTAAGTTGAGACATGGTCTCTCAGGGCGGGCAGTGTATGTCTAATTGGAGGACTTGTAGGTTGAGCAAGTTAGCATTGCGGCAACAAGAGACTAGAGCTTTTAGACCTTCATGATGCTTGGTAATGCGGTGGCTTCACGCTGCCATGCACTTCTGACGGAAAGTAACTCCTTCTAATTCTAGACTTGACTTCTACAGCTGTGCAGTGTGCAGTATGCACTTCGCACCTGATGGCTCCATGTACACGTGTATCTGAGGTGACACACGTCCCAATTATAGGACAGGAATGTCCGTTCCTCACAATAATAGAAAAGGACAGTTCGCGACATCGTTGAGTCCATATTGACGACTGAGGAGGTCATCCTATTAGATGTAGTATGTATACAAAATCAAGAGCTGTCCTCTCCTTCTCCTGGTCATCGCCTCCACCGATACGTAAAATATGGTGACGCGACACGTAGCACTCCACTTCCCGGCGGAAAGAATTGTCGCCGTATTCGTGGCAGAAGCGATCATCTTTCCCAGCCTAACAATAATCGGCAGCCAGAGACCAACTACAGTGCCCGCCACAACCAGCTGATGCCCATGGACGCCACAATCGCATAGACAGCCACGGACGAGCCAGAAGTCCGAGCTGCGGCGCCCTTGGTTGGGCTGGAGGTTGAGGCTGAGCCGGTGGCCGTGCCGGTGCCGGAAGGGGAGCTGGTTGCGGAACCGGAGACGGTGTTGCTGCCGGGTTCTGTGAACAACAAAAGTCAGTAAATGTTTGTCTTGCTTGCAAACCAGGGGTGAATAGTGATTGCCACGTGATGAGATGCACAAAAAAATATTGGAAATACATACGGTTTGACTGGTCCGCAGGAAGCGCCTTCACGGCGAGACCGGTCACCGTGGTTCCGTCGGAGTTCTTAACAGTTTGCTTGACGGTCAAATCGCCGAGAGTCACCAGCTTTCCACTCGGCTTCGGGCTAACGCCATTGTCGATGATATCTTGTGTGCCTGGTGGCGGGACGGGCAGTGTGAAGTTGCTGTTGAAACCCTTGGTCAAGATTAGCTTGGGGTCGCATACGGGCGGCTTTGGTGGGCTGCTGGTGGACGCCTTCACGTTCTCGACAGAGTTGAAGTCGAGCTTGGCGTACTGGTCGCGGAGGGTGTAGAAGTCGCTGAGCAGAGTGGCGCTACCGTTGTCATAGAGCTGGACGAGACCGAAATCATTCTCCTCCTGTGTGTACTGGTACACCATGCCGCCGCTCATAACGGCGGTGAACTGCGCACCGTAGATGGCTGGGACCTCAGTGAAGATGCGAGGGGCAGGGGTGTTGCATCCGTACTCCGAATAGAAGACCGGCACGGAGCTTCCAGTAAAGTTCTTGACGACTCCATCGTAGCCGGACGAGGTGAAGGTCGCAGCGCCACACCAGCTGTAGCTGTTCAGGGCGAAGAAATCGGACCGGCTCATATCACCCGAATCTTCGGGATCGGAGCATTGGAGGTAGTTGAAGGTGTCCATAAGCACGTCACGCACATCCGCCGCCGAGTAACCAACTGGAATCTGCCGAGTGCTGTGCTTGCTGATGTAGTTCTTCAGGTCGCGCGTGACGGCACGAATATACGGGGGCACTGTTCCGGCTGGACCAATCTGATCGATGATTTCATTGCCAGAGAAGAAGGCGAGCACGTTCGGGTAGTCTTTGAAGGCCTCGACCATAGCGAAGGTGTGATTGGAGTACTGGGAGTAGTACGATTCCCAGGGGTTGAAGCTTGTAATGTGCTGCGCGACAATAGGCGTGTTGACGTCGAGGACCAGGTACATGCCGGCGGCATTGAAAATGCTGACGCACTCGTCGTGGTTCAGATCGGGGTTGATGTTATAGATGCGGACAGTGTTGACGCCAAGGACTTGCATGATGGCGGCATCGCGAAGGCAGGCCACGGGGTCGCTAAGAGGATCCGAATGGCCGTCGAAGCCGGCAGAGCCACCAGGCTGATAATCGACACCAACGATCTGGAAGCGAGTCTTGGTGACGGGATTGACGAAGAAGTTGCCATCAACTTCGAGAGGCGTGACAGCGGCAGCCAGAGTGGCGCTCAGGGCCAGGAGCACGGATTGTACCTGTGACAGGTCGCGTCAGTGACAAGCTCCTACCAGAGTCTATACTCAGGATCCCGAGTGCGCAGCACAACCCTCTGGAACGCTATGCCCATGATTTTCAGGGTCCAGGAGGATCACCCAATGGAAACCTTGCTTGTAAACGAGGTCGGGGTCCAGAACCAGGTAAACGGAAACTCAAAACTTACAAACATGACGTCGTGTGAGGACTAAAGTCTCGGGAAACTGGGCTGGACGATGTTTATCAGACACATGCGCGTAGTAGAGGCAACTATAACGGGCAATGAGCGTATACTCGTTTTGAACCTATCGTGGTAATCCAGCGCCGAGACAAGAAACTTGTTGAATGAGTGACAAGAATGAGCCAAAGTGCTCAAAATAAAGGCCGAACACGCTTAAGATGCGTCGCCCGTCAGTTCATGGAAAGAGTGAAGGAAGGATGCAAAGGAGGGTAAAATCGCTTCCAACTGCGAGGGACGTCAGACAAAGTTAAGAGCTTATCGCACAACGGCGTCGAAGGGAAGGGAGGGAGGTAGAGGTAAATAGCAGCAAGGTGGAGCACAGAATCTGGGGAGTCTTAGTGTGACACAGCAGCTGTCACCAATTCACACCCATGCGAGATGAGATTTGACCATTTGAGCTCCTCCCCTGCCAGGGCTCGGCGCGGATTTTAGACTTATTGGCATTTGGCATGGTTACACCTCCCGCAGAGCCACCGAGCATGCAACTTCAAGAATGCGCAGAGTTTTAGAGCTGACAAGGGGTTGGCTTGGGGGGAAGGGGACAAGTTCCTGCCTGGCATTCTGGTGTTAGCGGACTTTCGTATTTCGCCCGATTCAATCTGCAACACAATCATGTCTAGATGTAGACCTTTTCTCCAGCCGATCCAACTGACTCAAGGTATCCTACACGTGTATGCTGCAGAATCCGAGCATCTCTAAGGTAGTAACCAAAGTTATTACCCCTGGGCCCCTCCGCTGCGCTAGTGTGGAGCGATATGAGAGGTATTGATGATTAGACAAAGTCAGAAGGCCGGCAATACGAGCCCAAGACTCTTTACCATGTAAGCCAAGGGGCCAAGGTACGTGTTTCTCCTCTGACCAAGACCGAACCGATCATGGCGGTGACCGCGACTGATAATGTACAGCGTACCTATTTCGATTTCCCTACCTCGGCTCGAGCGTGAAACATATGGCGACGTCAATATAACCTTGATCGGAGGCGTTAAGGCTCAAAAAAATGAGGCGCCAGGCGCGCACAGCTCGGCGTCTTCCGTGGAGCTCTGTGGACTCTGTGGGCTGTGGCCCTTGTCTGACAAAGCCGCCCCTGACAAAGCGCCCGTGCCGTGGAACCGCAATCGAACATTCGATATCGCGGCTTATCGTCGGTGACGCCACCAGTTGGATACCTATTCTAAGCCCGAGCTGCTCCCCAGCATTACCAATCGCACACGTACTGTACCTTACTTAGACTGGAGATATAGAACTAATCGCTAGACACTGAATCCGAAGATTTTACTCCTCACGTCATTCTTGATTATTACCTCTTACATCAAGCTAAAGCATACCCTACCTGCATTCCTGTAGCCATCTGCATCTTGTACAGCAACTGACATTAACCGAGTCCGCGCTGCATCGCATATCAAAAGACGGCAAAGGGAGCCAAGGCATCATGGCAGACACGGAGCCAGTAGACTCACCGAGGCCTTCGTCACCTCGAGAAGACGGCTACCATGAAACAGATGAAGACCTCCCTGTCAAGATAACAATCAAATTCACGCCGCAAAACTACACCTCGACCTTATCCTTCGCCGAAGACGCGACCCTTGACGAGCTCATGATCCACTGCGACGAGCTTTGGCCAGACTACGACTGGTCCCAGAGCAAACTGATGCTCTCTTCCCGCCCATCAGCCGGCGCGAAACCGCCAAAAACTCTCCTCCGCGCCTCCGAAGACGGCGAGACACCACTCGCCCCGTTCAACTCCACGACTCTCAAGCTGCTCGCCCAGAAGCGCTCCGACATATCAGCTCTCCACGCCGAGTCCGCCGCCGCGGCCGCCCGCGCTCGCGTAGCGGCTGCTCGTAAAGCTCGACATCACCACACCCACCACACGCGCCGCGGGGCGGGCGATGTCCGCCGTGCCCAGGATGACGCAACCTACACCTTCCACACGGTCCGGCCACTACCCTACCTCCCCGGTCCAGAGCGTAGCTTGGCGCTGCTAGAGAGGCTAAAAGACGACGCCGGCATCCGTGCGGCGATGCGGAAGCACAAGTTCAGTGTCGGGTTGTTGACAGAGATGGATCCCGCCGCCTATACAGAGGCGAACCACGAGGGTACGACGAGGATATTGGGCCTGAATCGCAACCAGGGCGAGGTCATTGAGCTGAGGCTACGGACCGACGCGGGCGATGGGTACCGGGACTACAACACCATCCGAAAGACGCTCTGTCACGAGCTTGCGCACAACGTGCACGGGCCGCACGATAGGAATTTCTGGGATCTGTGTCACCAGATAGAACGGGAGGTCGCTACCAGTGACTGGAAGAGTGGGGGACGGACGGTTGCGGACGCAGAGTTTGCTCCTGAAAGGCCTGGTGAGGACGAGGAGGAGATTGCAGATCATGGGGCCTGGGTCGGGGGGAGCTATGTCCTTGGTGGTGGAAGTGGCGGTGCAAGTATAGGTGGAGGAGAGCAGCAAAGGCCGATGGATCGGAGGGAGATCTTGGCGAGGGCTGCGGAGGCGAGGATGAGGAACATGGCGAATGCTAGGGCTCCCAAAGATGGGTCGAGGAGTGGAAGTGGTAACCATGGCGGTGGACAGGGCTCTTCATAAGAGTGTGGTGCTTTGGTTGAATTCCAGTGGATTTGCGTTGTCCAATTGGTTGTGCGTCTCTTCAGCGCCCATCGTTATTTTCATGGTACTCGTGTCATGGGCTTTGTTTGTTTGGGATCCAGAGAATAGCATGTATTCGGATCTAGCGATACAGGATTTCAGAGGCTTTACATATTAGCGTATATGACTTTATGCTACGAGATAGTCTCAGATCAACTTTGGACGTGAAGGCCTACGCCTTGGATTGGTTCGAACTTTGACCTTCACTGGCACCGCGGACTGCCGTGAAAGCACGATGCAGGCCTCAACGAACTCGTCATGCAAAGACTCCAATACGGTACCTCGCACCCTTCTTCTGGAACTTCATAGCTAAGCTATAGAACCGAGCCGACCAGTTTCTAGATGATAGTCTCCATGGCTGGCAATACTCAAATGGCGGTATAAGTCTAAATGGTACGTACCTGGGTCTCCACTTATCTTTTCGCTGAGACTTCGAGTCAGTGCCTTTCTCTTCCAAAGGCACATCTTAGCATCAGATAACTGTTTCCAGAACTAGAAACTGTAACGACAACTTGAATTTTCAGGTGTGTGACAAGAAGTCACGGAAGATAAGATTGGCTGGAAAATCAGCGTTCCAGCTAGTCCAAGATGCCGTTTGACGATGATGACATCCCATCGGCCGCGCCAGCTGTGAGCGTTGTCGGAGGCGCAGCTCCTGAAGAAGTGCCTTCGGCTGAGGAGGCGCTGGAAGAGGAAACCCAGGACTTTCGATTATTTGCTTCCTTGCTGAAGAAGAAGGCCGTCTCGGCACAGACTATCCGGAAGGGAGAGAAGGATTTTGAGAGCCATGGCACCAAGCAGCAGGAGAATGCCCTCGAGCAGAGTCGAAGAGCGATGGAGGACGTGCTTGGGTACACGAGAGTGTATACTTCAGGTAACTGGCTGAGGGCGTGGTATTTCCCTGATCATTTTGTGGGGTTGCCGGAGGAGGAGGAAGAGGATGCTGGAGGAGTGGAAGGAGACGAGAAGGAGAGGAAGAGAGCTATCAACGCCAGAGAGAGAGTTGTTGTTGTCGAAGGTGATTTGGGAGTTGTGAGCAAGACGCATGGACGCGTTGTCACTGGTCAGGCGAAGGATGCGGTTGCCAAGGACAGGACGTGGTTGTTGCCTGAAGAGGCGCTGTTTCTCATCGAGCGGGGGAGCCTGGATCTTTGGTGGCCTGTCAGGGGGCTAGATGTTATTTTTCCTCCGGAAGGGAAAGAGAAGACACAGGGTGTGGAAGGGGAAGTCGCCACATCTGGAGAAAATGACGAGTACGACCTGGGACTGCCGCTAAGTCTACAAGCTGCCTACTCGCTACTTATTGGCAAGGACGGCGAGAGGGGAAAGATCTCATTGCAGAAGTTTCAAGTCTACTCGAACCTCAAGCGGTTGGGTTACAAGGTGCTGAGGGCTTCGGGACCTTCCTTCGAAGCCCGCTCGGGTCATACAGATCAAACCACGTCATTATGGCAGTGGCTCTTCTCTCTCATCCCGGCATCTAGTCATCATCACCAGTCCTATGGACCTCTCGTCCGACCGGGCTTATACCGTTCTTACAAGCCCATCTATGAACAACTCAGTCTCATCCCGCGACACAACCCGTCGGCTCAACCTTCGTCTCCGTGGCCTACGCGAGATCCCTTCGAGATACACTTCCACGTGTGGAAGTCTAGCACCACATTTTCCAAAACACGGCCACCGCGACCGGATTTTTACCTCTCCATTGTTGACGCACAGGACTCGAGCGTGCCGACGCTAGAAGAGATGTCTGCACTCCTAGACTCATCACCATTTGCGCCACCGAAGGAGGAGTGGAAGGGCCCTGGCAAACTCTATGCTAGGCTGAAGAACGGATATAGAAACGTGATTCTGGCTGTGGTTGATCATGGCGTCATCAACTATCTCAGGCTGGCGGAGGCTGCATTCGGAGAGGAGGAACTGTTTCCTAGGTTTGACTCGAAGCAGGGTCCTCGGGGTGGGAAGAGAGGGGGTGGTAGGGGCGGGAGCCGGGGAAGGGCTGGCAGAGGCCGTGGGAGAGGAAATGGAAGGTGATAGGAAGCTCACGTCCTTTCTGAGAGTGCAAAAGATGCGCAAAAACCCACATCTTTACTGGTCTGGGACGTGGCTGCGATGTCTACAAACGCAGGTACCATCTTTCTAGGAGACTCTCTGCCCGAACCAACCTATTTTTGAATGCGGGATTACAATCCTGTGGAATGGGATGTGTTGTAGAGCAAGGGACGCAGTCTTGTTCGGTGCGTCAAGTTGACACTTCATCCTCTTCTCTGCAGTGCGCATTCCCACAACTCGACTTTCGCAAGGTCAAAGCAGCTCCGGTATGTCATTTCACTGATGATAAGACTGATTCCAAGTATCATCCTCTGTGCCTTCACGTACAGTAAGAATTTAAACCGTTGTATCGGCCAATACGAACACCTAGTCGCAGGGTCGCACAACTTTCGAGGCTTTTGGTGAAGTATACAAGGCCTGCTTATGGACATGGGAGCGTTGTCATCTGCTGCTCGCATCGCTCCATATGGGCATATTTCGGCACTGCTATGAGCGTTCCATCGTCAAACTTGGTCTGTCTTATAATCCCATCGATCACAAGGCGACACCCCTTCCCAAGCTACCTTAGGGTTGGATCACACCTTACACGTTTTCAACGACGATATCGTTGTGTGTGTGATCCGGCTGAATGGATCGGGTCCGAAGCCGCCGCGGGTTGCAATGATGCGCATACTCTCTAGTCTCTGATACCTTCCACCTACCTTGGAATAACAATTATTAGCACATAGATCGGATGCGTTTGCGAGTTGCCGGCAGTAATAATGTGCCTTTACTTTGACCTTGACAGAATTCCCGCTCTTCTCGCTCAAGGGCAGAGTGTAAACAGTGACAAGACAATTTCTTACTTGCTGTCTCGTTCCCCTCCATTTCTTCACCTTGGTATCTATCATCTAGTCTACTTTCTGAGCGGTGACTGTTGTCTCAGTACCACAGCAACTTTCAACGCAATGCTTGTCTCACCTGGCACAATTCACTAGTCGTAAGCCATCTTTGCCATCCCACAGTCCTGACCGGTAATTTTCAGCTCGAGTTCATAGTCGTCTATTGGAGCTTCTGTTCTTATGAACTTCTTCAGACTTGCGACTTACAATATCAAGACAACAACAACCACATAACAAGCAGCAATCACTAACAAACTTTCCATATCCCGCCACCTTCTCCCCTTGATCACTGCAGTACGTCGACGACATTCTGTCGCCCTATTGCAAGCCATGGCAGACCTGCTGTCGCCGACTAGTCAGGTGGACGACGTCGACTCTTCGAAGCCGACGGCACCAGCTGACACCGTTCCGCTCGAGTCTCACGTTCAGCCCAAGGAGCAGGAGCAGGCTGATATTGAGAAGCCAACCAGGTCAGCATTCTTTTTCTTGTGTTATATATGTCCTGGTCCCACTGAACACATCTCTTTGATTTCGAAATGGTACACGAGCTGGCGCCATTGTTGGCAGCTACCCAGGTGTCCAGCTCCCCCCATTATCACTTCCGCACCCCGTTTTCATGGGAGTCCCTTCCTGCATTTGGTTTCCTCTTGTCAGGAAAGTACAATGCGTCGGACTAGTAGCACGGAGAGTTCCTGGAGGAGCTTGACGCAACTTCACATAAGACATAGATTGAACTGCCTACGCTTGTGGAAGGTGGTGTCTTGTCCTCCTCGACTCACTTCGTGGCCTCAGCTATATTCTCCCAGCCTTTTTGATATGCACACAGATCTGTACTTTCCTGCCAAACTTCACTGTATTCGCCCTGGCCACGTCATCGTGCAACATCGATCCTTCTTTGAACTCGCACATTGTAGGTTAGCTCGGAGGCAATGACTAACCGGAGTTATAACGGCAGCTCCTCGTATAGAGGTAGCTCTTCAAGTGGCAATCCGGCTGCCGAAGACACGGAAACAGAACCTGGCATTGCAGCCTTCGGAGGATCCAGGTTCGCGCCTCTCAGCGACGAGGAGCATACCCAGTCCACACCCGTCAATGGAAACGAACTTGCGGACGAGATAGTGGTTGGCACCCGCGCCAAGAAAGCTTTACTTGGTCTCGCGAATTCCAAGACTCTCGAGGGGCAGTCGAAAGTTGGTGTCATTGAGACTACGGACGAGGAGCAGACTATGCCTCGGGTGTCCAAGCGAAAGCGGATGTTGCGATATGCGGCAGATGATGATGATGAGTCTGCGGAGGAAGACCTGCGCCCAGCTACTAGCCGCAACGTGAAGCTTCGACTGTTAACCCGGGAAAGCAATGAGAAAGCTGCCGAAACCCAGTCACAAGATCTGTCTGCTACCGAGAAGCCAGCCACCCGCCAATCGTCCTTCAGCGACGTCAGCGAAGCTGCACAGATGGCGAACGGCGCAATGGTACCTTTGGATGCGCCTATCCGAACAGTTATTCGACAACCCAGAAGCAAAAAGGCGCAACATAGCATCAATAATACCGCCTCCACCAACTCAGCCATGGAGATCTCCGACAGCGAGATCTCCGAATCTACCACCCCAAGGCGCACCCCTACCGTGGCGGCAACCACAATGGCGGCGCCGCCGCAACAGGAGCCAGATGTCCAGCCGGCCGGCGAGAAAACTCGGATTCTGCTTGGATACTGGAAGCACTCCAGCGAGGACAACCCGGAGGACAAGCACGCCATCATGGGTGTGCTAGGCAACAATAACCAACTGCGCCCTCGCCTGGTCAAGGCAACCCGCGACGGCCGCACCCTGATCGGCAACCACCCTCCCGGAGCCGGCGGCGTCTGGAGGAACTGGGACGAGATCGAATTCGAGCCTCACATTCGCCACCTCACCCGAACCCAACTCAAAGAATACGTGCGCCTTCGCCAGCGCCAGAAAGAAGCCGGAGAGAAACCCGAGGATGAGTCCGCCAACCAAATCGCCGCCGCCGAACGCGCCCAAGCCGCCGTAGAGCCGGGCGACCAACCCTCTGTCGCCGACTTTGTCGAGCCTGCTACTGCCATCGCCGCCTCCCAAGAGACTCAAGCGACTGGCCAGAAACGTCCCCGCGGCCGCTTGCCGTCTGTTTCTCCTCGCGACGCCAACCGGCCTAAGCGAACACCGACGGTAGAGCAGTTGAATGCCCGCGCCCAGGAGCAGGTCGCCAAGGCGGAGATAATCCAGCGTCGGAACAGCCAGCGAGTCTCGAACGCTGCCGCAGCAGCGTCTACCGGTTCGACCAGCAGCCTTGCGGCCTTTGCCCCAACACCTCCACCTTCTGGTCCTGCCAACACCAACGCTAACCGCCGGGTGTTTGACCGGGCCGTGGGTGGTATGCAGCGGAACTGGACTGCTCAGGCCGAGGCTGCCGCCCGAGATGGTGTCGACGACGCGAAGGTGTACCTCGGCACGAGGTACGAGTATAAGCGCTCTGGGGACTTCCAAGGGATGTATGCGGCTCCTGGGACGATTATCTCTATTGGTGATGAGGACTATGTTGAGAATCGGGTCCTGAGAAAGGTTGGCCGGCGGTCGTCGAACTAGGTCAGTCTAGACTAGAGGCGGCGGCAGTGGCATGAATTGTGGACTTTCTGGGTTTGATATCGGGTTTGCACCGGCAAGTGCGCTTTCGGACCAGGACTGTCTACCGGTCTGTCTTCCGGACTGTCTTCCGGACCGTCACGGTACTACGGATCCACGGCGAATAGTCTTTTCTATGATACCCTTTTCCTTATATTTTTCTTTCTCTTTCAGATTTCATTCAACAGCCAAGATGTTCGGCCGTCCTTGACCTAGACTAGGCGTGATGGAGTTGAGATCGCTTGTCGACGGACAGTCCTTATGATAGAACGAATTCATACTTGAGACGCGGCAAGGGAGTGTTGTGGCATGTACATTACAACGAGGATGTGCGTTGCTCCTCCATAGGGGATATTACGAGGTAATAGGTAATAATGCACGAAGGGCTGTCATGGGTAGATGTGCTTTCAGCAGAAAGGGGCGCTAGACTAGCATCAGATTCCGACTGGTTTCCAAGGCGTCTCGATGCGTTAAGATTCGGTTCTACTGGTTATATCCTCGTCTTTCACTTGATAAGTGGTGATTGTTCGTGCTCATGCTCATGCTTACTCTATTCGACGATGCGAGATCTAACCTCTAGATACCCAACCGATGAGGCCATCATAGAATTAACAGACAAGGGATATCAACTAAGGTAGCCAAAGGTATATCGTCCCCACTGCAAAACATTTCATCATTACAATGCCGTCTAAGCAGCCACTTCACCCTCCTTTGGTTCCTCCGCAGCCTCCTTCGGTGCCTCTGCAGGCTCCGCATAATTCTCGGTGTTCATGTCCTTCAACCCTAGATCCTCCTCCTCCTCCTCTGTCCTCTCATATTCCTCGACCGTCATCTGCTCGTCCGGCTGGCCAGGGTCATCAGCCAGACTCTGCACATAACTCGCCGCCAACGGGTCGGCCAGGACTATGGTAAACTCCCTCTCGCCCGCGACAGCCTTATCCAATTCCTCAAAGAACGTAGCCCACCTCGTCTTCTCCTCCTCACTCAGACCGTCATGTCCCGTGCCGGTCTCGAAAATCTGGCTCTTTAGATCATCCCTCACCTGCGTCAGCAGGCCCTCGACGGTGGTAAACCGACCGCCCAGCGTGCCTGGGTTGACGCTGAGGTGCAAGTCCGGACACTCGAGCGCACAGCTCTCGCTCTTGAGGATATCCCTAGCCAGATCGACGCCGCCCTTGACCCGCAGCGTGATCCTCTTCCCCAGCTTCGGTATCTCGCCTCCGGTCTTGACGTCGTTGGACTTGTACCCGCAATCATCGCACGAAGTATTCATCAGCACCACCTGCCTGAAATGCGGAATATCCACCATCTTCATGTTCGTTGTGCAGGGGTGCATGCAACCCGGGCAGTGCGAGGGGAACTGGTAGACCTGGTCAGGCACAACCTCTCCGTCCGCCTCGCCGAGGCCTGTTGTGATGCTGCTCCGTGTGTCGACCAGGCCGAGCATCTCATTCTGTTCGCTGGTGCGGAAGTACTCGCGCTTCTCCCACTTGCCGACGCCGTCGCGCGGGTCGGGGGCGATGAAGCTGTTGCCCGCCGGGTCGTCGATGGCCACACGGAAAGGGAAGGCCGTGCCGGCTAGCATTGCGCGGCCTTTGTCAATTATCTCTTGGACTTTGGCAGCTATTTCGGGTTGCTGCTCGCGACGAGCGTCTTGATTGGACTCGAGGTCATCGACAATGGTAGTAAGCAGACCCTCGATATTTGTGAGTTGGCCACGGCCTGGGGGTACTTCGACGTCGAGCTCGATGAACTTGACAGTCGCAGTGTCGGACTTGACGACTTGCCGCTCGAAGTCAGCCATGTCGAAAAGGCGCAGCTCGTACCGGGCGCCCTTGGGCTGGACCTGGTTGGCAGACTGGATCTCGTTGTTTTGAAAGCCACACTCGTCACATTGGAAGGACATGAGTATTATTTCGCGGAAGTAGGGGATTGCGGTCAGGAGGAGGCGGGTCGTGCCGTTCTTGTGACAGTTCATACAGAGAGACTCGATCTGTTCGACAATGCGCTCGTCGTCGTCCTCGACAACAGGAGCGCTATTCGCGTCGGTGGGAGTCGCCTTTGGGGCGAGCTGCTCGACCTTCTGGCCGATTGGGTCGAATTGTGAAGACATCGTACGCGGATTTCGTGAGTTTCTGTTTACTTTCGTGGTATGTTCTTTGATGCGAGAAGCTTCAGAATTTTTGGAGGGGCAAGTTGCGTCAGACGCATTTGAAAGCACCGAGGGGCCAACTTTTTTGGTGTTGCGGGGCAGAATTGCCAGGGGATTCTGTCCGTTTCTTATCTTATCGGCTGCGACGAGGAAAGTTTTGGAGACGGCTCGAAGGTTCGAAACGGACGGCCAGTCGAGATGACGGGAATCTCATTTCTTCATGAAGTCCGAGAGGCTCAAGCCCAAACCAGATCTCACACCGCTGCTACCGGCCTGACTCTGGCTCAGGAGAGCCTGCAGCCCAGCTTTGCGGTTCTTCGCCCGCTTCTTGCTGCTGGCGTTGGCGCTTGGAGGCTGTTTGGGTGGCTCGATCGTCTTGGTCACCACAGCAGAGGGTCTCTTCCTCGAAATAGAAGCTGGTGCTGGGAGTCGGACTCTAGTGTATCTGCCGCATTTTTCGCATGTGAACACCTTGATAGGTCCTGCTTGCGTATCCGACTTGGGGACTGCATGAGCCCTGCGAGTCGCAGATGTGTCCCGCTTGCTCTTGGTCCGTGAAGGCTTCTCGCTTTGGAACTGTAGCGTGCTGTTTTTGCCCAAAATCATGATCTGGCCGCAGGCACCACAGACATGCTGCCTCTGCGTTGCGGATTGCTCAAGTTCATTGGCCAACACTAATCCATTTCGCTGTGTCATGAGATATGCCGATATCTCCGGTGCCGTGAAAGCAAGTAAATGTGCTGCATCAGTCAAGTAGTTCAGATGCGTCGCCGTTTCAGAGGCGCTCATCGTGTCGCTTTGTTGTGTCGAATAGCGAGAATGAAGCTTGAAATTGGGAGCTGGCAGATATCAATGACCCCAGGACGAATTCAAGGGTTAGGGTTTTATATGTGCATTTGGAAGGATATGCACATCACTTGACAAACGAATATGAAGTCAAAGGAGGCTCGAATTCTGCTACCGCGTGGAGGAGCTCAAGCTCGCTTGATTTCCCATTTCAAGTCCTTGATGCTAACCTCCTCACCACTCTTCTCGTCGTAGTCGAACCAGTCGCCATCCTGAAGCTCGATGCCGGCGAATTTTGTGCCCGAGTCAATCCCCTCAGCAAGCCACTCGCCCTCGGGTTGAAACTCTGTGAACTCCAACCCGCGGCAGTCAAACTGGATGATAGGTTTCGCCTTGGGCTGGTCAGCCTGCTCATAAGGTGTCGGGGCAGCTACGATGGTTGCCGAAGATTCCCTCTTGCAGTTCTTGCACCTCCAGACAAAGTTCGCTTCTCCGCGGCTGCCGCTCATCTCGTTCGTCTCCTACATGGTCTCATTAGCGTCCCATTCTGGGGAGCAAGGGAATCAGCTGTCCTACAAATCGGCTCACGGCCACCGGCTTGGGATGAGTCTCTCTGCATGATGTGCATTGGACTTTGAATGTGTACCAAAATGGCGTCTCTTGTGTGTCTTTAGGGCGCAAATTGGCGACTCTGGAGGCACCAGTCAGACACGAGATACTAGTTGTACTTCTTCTTTCCAATGGCTGAACTTTTGATGGGAGTGACGTACCCTGTAAGCTCTGCTGTCAAAACCAGAGAATACATCCTGATGTCGAGTTGACTACCAGCACAGGATGGGCCGCTTGCGGCTACTAAATGGTCACCGCAGTTATGTTTCTCGCTCTCCTGTCGTCAGATGTTAGAAGCTATACGGCAAGGTAGTCGCTACGAATTAATATGGATGAGAGCGAAGATTGGACCCGAACGGCTGGTTAACAGCCCCGCCATCGTCACTTCAGAACCTTAGTGCTGAAGCTCATGAACAGTGCCTACCTTACTATGGTACTAGAGCATAAAAAGTAACTCGTTAGTCAGCAGTCTAGGGTCTCCACGAAGCTGCCGATTGGCGAATGAAATTGACCACCAAGATCAACCAAGATCAGCTCACGAGAGCTCTCCGTGCGCCAGCTCATCGACACACCATGACCGGCCGCCGGACGACATGACTCCAAAATGCACACCATCTGGTCACGGGCTGCTCAGGCCCATGGCTGTCACTGTCGACCATGCGCGCGGGCGGCATCAATACTTGCCAGGCGGTCGGTAACAGCGACAAGACCAGCCCGCCGGAAAGTTGAACCGAGCCATGTATTTACAGCTTGCTACTCGGCCATTATGGCCACAGCTGCTGTAGCCGATGCGGTCGTGAAGGATCAGCGGCGGAAAGGATTGGAAAGCAAGATCGCGGATGAGCGCGATAAGCTAGCTATCCTGCTGGAGCATGCACCTGCCTACGATCCAAAACGAACACGCGACGAACCCTACGTCTTGCACAACGCCGACGCGACGCCACTGGGCATATACGAGGCACTCACCTCGATATGTGTGGCGCCTATGCAGCTGTTGAAGGGCGCCAGCAGGAGAGGGAATCGCGCGTCATATCTAAAAACATTAAGAAGAGAACTGCAACTCCACGAGGAGTCGGAATGGTGGAAGACACCGCACAGCCGCGTGGACCAGGTGCAGGAGATGATAGCCGAAGAGGAGATGGCCGGGTTAGATACGCATCGGGAACCCACGAACGTGATCCAGTTCTCGAAATTGGCCGAAACGATCAACAACTTGGTGGACCAGCTCTTAGTCGAGACGTACAGGGCGCCGGATGGGACCCCGCAAACGCCGGATCTCTTGGAGTCGGCCTGGAACAATATCCGAATGCTCAGATCTAGCGGGTATCCAAACTATCGGCACACAGACCTGGACCCAGTGGCGGCTGCCGCGGCCAGGCGTGACTTGAGCATTGTCACCAGGAATATTTTCAGGGACTGGAAAACCCTCAAAGATGGCTTCCTTGAGATATCTGGAAGAAACGGGCGAATCATGAACCCGGAACACGCGGCCATATACAGGAAGCGGCGCGAGTACTTCGTTGGGAAGATATGCCACAACCTGCTCATTGCTCGATTCGCGCCTGGCATCTATAACTATAACACTCTAATATCCGGCTTCAGCAGGGTGGGGGAACCACGCTTTGGCCAGGCTGTCGTCGACTCCTTTCTTCTCAACAGTCGCCTGAAGCCTACGCGAATGACCATCGTCTCTGTACTTCAGCACTACAAACAGGGGGACATTGTCGGATTCTATAACATTATTCGCCGCATAACGGGAGATGACTCCCGTGGTCTTCTTATCCGTCGCAAACCAGTGGCAGATGTGAAGGGCGACCGTGGACTCTTCCGCTGGGCCCGACACGCTGACGCCGTTGTCGGCCACGGCTTCGTGACGCAGCGTGCCAAAGTCGACGAACCGGTCCTAGAGGCCTTATTGGACCGTCTAATCGACTTTCGACTGGTGCGACATGCGACAGCGGTATTGGGTGCCTGTCTGCGCGAAGGTTACTCCATAAGTTCAAGATATGTGCGCCGTGTGATCGGCCTGTGTGTAGCTCAGGTCGACAGGGTCGCCGCTGTTGAGCTTTTACGAATCCTCCTTCGTGACATCGAGCAGATCAGACCTATGATCGCGACAAGCACTTCAGGTCGACACAAAGCCATTCCCAAAAGGATATTGCGGCTTGTCCAGATTTGCGATAGTAGCGCTGACCTACGATTGGCCGCATATCCGGGAGAGGCGCAGCCCTCCACGCTTCGCCATAAGTTATATTGGAGTTCTCGGGTCAAGTATCTGAGAACAGCTTTATGGACAGCCTTCACAGAACAGTGGGTGGACCAGATAGCGTCTTGCGCGAACCTATTAGGGACCGCACTTGCGTCGGGTCGCGTAGACGAGGACCGCCTAGATGAAATCTCAGCGAGGATGAGGAGAATAATGCAACAACGTCAGGAGGCGGAAGTTGAGAACCAGAAATACCAGGCTTTGGCGAGGATTGACTGGATAACCTCGTTATGCGAAGTCAGTGAGTCCAAAGTCCTGGCGTTTGAACATGACATGGTTCAGATACTATCTGGGAATCTGCGGAATGCTCAGCAGTATGATTACCGTCTGGACAGGCGCCTACCACTGGAGGATCGTTTGCGGCGTCTCAGCAAGCGTGAGGTCAGCGAGATTAGGTTTGCTCAGTCGGCTGTCGATGCCTGTGCGAAGATCGCGCAAGAGCTGGAAAAGAAGACTGGACATATCCTATACGATACGCTAAGCTCGCGGGAACGAAGGCACCTATGGAAGCAGTGGTGGAGGCGAGACCGGGTTTTCGCTGTCGGCTCGCTCGTCGAGCATTGGACGCGCTATCTGCATGTTTTGTCACGGCAATGGGAGGAGCTAGAAAATGGCCTTCCGACGAGCAGTCCTCAGGACGTGGCGGCTACGGAGAGAACGCTACCAAAAGTAGACAACGAGTTCCAAGGAGGATTTTTTGAGAGGCGGGAACCACTGGATCGAGTGAAGATACCGATACCAGCTGTATAATATGGACATACCCCCATATCATCTAGGGGTTAGCGGGTAGTCGATTCAACGTGTCCGACTCTCTGCAACATGTATATAACATTTCCGACAGACACATAACGGGAGGTGCCGACTCAGACGACGGCATCGCGCAAGACATAGAGGTCAGGGCGCATGATTGCTCATCCTGGAAACCCACCGCCGTAACAGGTCTTACAAAAACATTTGTTACTTGCGCTTCGATTACTGAGCTATTGTCGACCGAATTCAAATTATATCTGAGTGACCCAGTCAAGCTAGCCGATCTAGCCCTACACAGAGCCCCTGATTTCTCCATGTCACTTGACTGTCTTGGCGCCGGGCTCCTCGGTTGCTAGCGCACGAAGGGTCCAGGTGGTCTAGATCACGGGGTCGTGACTCGTCACACTCTCGAGCGGTGAGTACCTATGGGGGAAAGACAACGTTAGTTCTCCAACTCGGCTGCAGTAAATGTATATATCCTCGGCTCTCTTCGGCACCGAGTCGAGCCTGAGCTGTGTTTAAATTACAGATTCCACTCAGTACTGCGTCCTAATGTGGACCTATTACTGTGGTATGTATTTGCTGCGGCTATACCGTCGCGTCGGTTGCTGACGTCGGAAGCTTGAAATGCAATGGAGGGGCGGAAAGACTCTCGGGAACATCCAGTTGAAATCTGAGGATCCAATCCATGGGTGCCACGAGGCATCTGATTCGCTGGCATGCGTCAGTGACTGCGGCTTTATCTCTCTGTAGTTAGTTGCCTCTGTACCTGAACTGGGTAGCGCCCCCGCCATCCGAACCCTTACCTGTACACTTGTAACTTTTTTCAAGCAAAAACGACTTGGGTGATCCATTTTTAACCCATCTAGTGCCAGCCTCTATCGTCATATGCTACATATATCAAAGTGAACCCTTCGAACCACAGTTGACTACCCTAAACTCTGGAGCTCTGAGTTCAAAGCTTCAAACCTTTACCCTTTACTATCATTTCCCAATGGCTCCTACATACCAAGAGACAGCAAAAGCTCAGGACATGTCTGACTTAACCTGATTCAGATTCTCTTCACCTTTCGAACCTCTTATATTCAATCTTCGGACCGCTATTCGAGGCAGATCTCCTAATATATATTGCTCAGCATCATGCCATCCCTTGATTTGTCACATATCACTCAGTAAATAAACACTGTTCTCTGCTTCAGTTGGCGAATTTGTCAGTCATATCTGCTTGGCTACAACTCTCGTGACCTCGACTCCCGTGTCGACGTCCAAAACCCCACCATTGTTACCTGTGTACTCGCTTGCTTGGCAGCATGAAATTCGGGAGAAAGTATGTTGACCATTCCTCGATTCCCAGACAGCGGACTATACTGACATTTTGCAGTCTCCCCCGTAACCAGGTGCCCGAGTGGGCTGCCTTCTATATCAACTACAAGGGCCTCAAGAAGCTAGTGAAGGCAGCCGCTGAGACATCGAAGAATGGAGGAGAGGTGGATCTTGCAGGTGGGAGACCTCTTCCTTCGGAGTCCTGACAGGCAAACACATGGGGCGACGTAACTTAACTCACGGAAATAGAGTTCTTCTTTGCCTTGGATCGGAATCTCGAGGACGTCGACAGCTTCTACAACAAGAAGTTCGCCGAGGCATCCCGCCGCTTGAATCTCTTGCAGGACAGATACGGTCGCACCCCGGAAGTCGTGTCCCACTTGGACCAAGATGAGATCGAGGAGCTTCTGGGCGCACTTCTGGAACTGCGCAGCCAATTCAGGAATCTACAATGGTTCGGCGAGATCAACCGAAGAGGTTTTGTCAAGATCACAAAAAAGCTCGACAAGAAGGTCTCCAATGTCGTCACTCAGCATCGCTACATATCAACCAAGGTCGATGTACGTCCCTTCGCCAAGGACAACACCATTGCTCGGCTCCTGGCCGAGATCAATAGGTGGCTTTCCGTCCTAGGCGATGCCCAGCATGAGCATTTGGATGATAACAAATCCGAACGGTCCACTCGCTCGCTCGGACGCGCTTCCGCAAAGGCTATGCTGAGCATTCCACCTGCGTTACTGGAGAAACTGGAGCAAGCTATCCGACAAGACAATCTCCAGTCTCTCCAGGGCGGAATCGCAGAGGCGAATCTCAACCTTAGCGAGCCATCTTCACAAAAATTGCTTCTAAGTCTCCTGCAGCGATCAATATCCTCCCGAGCGAGAGCTACTCTGGCTTATCTGCTCCAGAACATCCAATCCCTGGACGAGCCGGACGACATTAACCAACGCAACTGCGTGCATAGACTGGTCATTCATATCGGACGGAGTAGGACCGCCTCATTAAAGCTGAAGCAGAATGACACTGAGCCGAGTTCGTACCCATTTCCGGGCACTGCACAGTATGCTCAGCCTTACCTCACACCTGCTACAAGTCCCCTTCCGCTCCCGCGGACAAGCAACTTAACAGAGTCGAATATCCTCGGGAAGGACGACGAAGCCGTTCAGACGCTACTATACCTTCTGGAGAATATGCAACCGCACCAGAGGGAGGCACTGCGCTCGAAAGATGCATTCGGGCGATTGCCCCTCCACTATGCGGCACAGTTCGGATTCGTTGTTGTATGCCAGGTCCTCATGAAAGCGATGCAGGACTGGGGGCAATTCAACGTGGAGAATGGCATTGATGCGCCCGAGTGGCAGGACAAAGATGGCAATGCACCTCTTCATCTGAGTGTTATTGGAGGCCATCCCCTCACCACACAAGCATTGCTTATGGGGGAAAACTGGCAAGGCGTGAGCGAGGAAAAGGCCAAGATGCGAAAGTCCATATCGCAGTCCAGCGCTGTCTTGGCCATTGCCACGAAGTCTAATTTCAAGGTCATTGTCAAGATGCTGGTCGACGCTGGGGTGGACATCAACTGGCAAAATCACGTTGGTGAGACCGCGCTACACATAGCCGCTAGGACCGGACATGACGAGTGCGCAAGGGTCCTGCTGAAGGGCAGGGATGACCAGAAGGCTGATCTAGAACTCGTCGAAAAGAACTTCGCCTGGACGCCGCTGCACATTGCGGCCGTAGACGGACATCTTTCCGTCGCACAGCTGCTGGTCGATGCCGGTGCCGACGTTGACAAGCTTGACTCTTCCGGCTGGACGGCCACAGAGCATGCCGCTCTCCGAGGCCATCTGGCTATCGCACGTTTGCTTGCTGCTCATTCCGTCCAATCCGCAGAGGAGACACAGACACAGACGCCCAACTCAGATGAAGATAAGCCCGTGACTAGGAGCTCGTCGCCTCCTACACAATACTCGTCTCTCGGTGATCGCACCTCTAAGTCGAACGGCTCGTCTCGTCCTGTGGATCCGGTTAAGACCTTTGGCCACAGGTATTTAAAAGACGAGAGCCTCGTGCTGGTGAGCTTAGGGTCCATGGACATGAGGAAGAAGGTCGAGGCCGTCAAGCTTGAGAGCGTGCCATTGAAGGAGGCTCACACAACCCGACTGGACACGGCTCTTTCTGTGGCGGTTTCGGCGAGCGGCGCTCAAGGTGAGCCGACTATGATCGATCTTCCGGCCCACGAGAACATATCTACGGAACCAATCGTGTTCACGACCACAGACATCAACAAAGTGAAGCTGCTCTTCGATATCGTACCGACCTACTCTGGCAATATCAAGGATAAGATAGGCCGCGGCGTAGCGCTGCTATCAAGCGTGCGGCCAAGCATGGGCGCCAAGCGGATGAACCTGCAGGGCGACGTCTGTATTCCTATCATGGGCGCCAACCTCGAAGTGATTGGCACAGTCAACTTCAACTTCCTCGTCATAACACCCTTCTCCCACCCCAACATGGAAGTCACCTCACGACAGACGTACTGGCGCAAGCTGGAAACCGGACCCATGGTGATCGGACACCGTGGTCTGGGCAAGAACATGGCATCCAACAAATCCCTGCAGCTGGGCGAAAATACCGTCCCTTCCTTCATCGCAGCAGCCAATCTCGGAGCCCAGTACGTAGAATTCGACGTGCAGCTGACCAAAGACCACGTCCCAGTCATCTACCACGACTTCCTCGTCAGTGAGACTGGCATCGATGCGCCGGTGCACACCTTGACCTTGGAACAATTCCTGCACATCAACCCCGACTCTTCCCGTTCCGGCACCGGGACGCCACAAGCCGTCAACCGCCAGATCGCAAAGACGCGCAGCAACAGCCCCGGCCCGCGCGTGCGCTCCCTGTCCATGGGGTACCACGAGATCGAGAGGTCCAACCTCGAAGAACGCATGAAACACACGCGTGATTTCAAAGCCAAAGGCTTCAAGGCTAACTCCCGGGGTAACTTTATCCAGGCTCCCTTCGCCACGTTAGAGGACCTCTTCCGCCAGCTGCCGCAGAGTATCGGCTTCAACATCGAGATGAAGTACCCCATGCTGCACGAGTCCGAGGAGCACGAGATGGACACCTACGCCGTGGAGCTCAACTCCTTCTGCGACACGGTGCTGAACAAGGTCTACGATATGGCTGGGGACAGACACATCATCTTCAGCAGCTTCAACCCGGACATCTGCCTCTGCCTCAGCTTCAAGCAGCCGAGCATCCCGATCCTGTTCCTGACCGATGCGGGTAGTTGCGAGGTGGGCGACATACGCGCTAGCAGCCTGCAGGAGGCGATTCGGTTCGCGTCTCGGTGGAATCTGCTGGGGATCGTGGGCTTCGCGGAGCCGTTTGTTATCAGTCCTAGGCTGGTGAGGGTTGTCAAGCAGCACGGCTTGGTTTGTGTGAGCTACGGCACGCAGAATAACGATCCGGTTATGGTTCAGGTATGTACCCTCTTCCTCGGGGAGAAGTGTCTACGGATGGGTTGGGTCAACTGACAGTATAAATAGCGCCAGGTGAAGGAGGGGATCGATGCGGTGATCGTGGATAGTGTGCTTGCTATCCGCAAGGGACTGACAACGCATCCGGGCAAAGAGGAGGCGAAGGAAGAGGCTGCGAAGAATGCGCGGAAGTCGGCTATTGATGAAGGGGACGAGCTCAGGCAGCGGGTCAGTGCTGCTTCGGGATGATTGACAGCTCTAGTCCGGATGGTTCGTTCATAGAGAGTGCGTTTTGCTAGCGTTGGAGTTGGGGATTGGGGATTGGAAGTGAGCAACAAGGGACAGTATACACACTACACACGTCGGTAAGGATAGAGCTGAATGGATGCTAGGCCTCGTGGTCTGGAGGAGACCGGGGCCTTGTTTGGGCCCCAGGAAACAGCGTGATATGGAATATTCTTCCTTTATCCAAACTTTGGCAACCCAGAATCGGTGGAATGCTCTATCTCGGATATTACGATCCCGGTAGCTGTGATATATGCAAGTCACATCTATATCAACGGGTCGTCACGAAGTAGCAATATCTGGCGTTGGTTAAGACAACATCTGAGACTGAATTCTATCTGCACACAGGGTAATCCTTGAACCCATAGTTTTCCAAAGCGAGTAGGCCTGGCGCAACCTGTGCCTTGCAGGGCACCGACAACCTGGTTGACCTAACAGGGGAATTGACAGCGAGTAGCGCGTGGAAAAGAGGGAGAAAGGTGGCCTCCCGGCAGAGGAGGCAGAGGGTGGCAAAAGACGAATCAGGATGAAGCAGGACGACGCCTCTGTGGCTGACATCGGTTGACAGACATGCAGCTAGGCTCGAACATTGCTAAAGCTAATGTATTGATCCATTCGGACAGGCCAGAAATGGGGCTGTGCTGGCTGCTGGCTGTGTTGCGTGACCGAGTGTAGAAAGAGAAGAACCAGAGGGAATGCGCTGCCAATGCTCAGGTCTGCTACAGTGTTGCCTCTTTTGGCTTGGTGTGTCTTGTCCTGTGTCGATGTTCTTCTCAGCTTCACAGGGGGTTCCCTTCACTCCCAGGCACTATAATACTGCGTGAATTCGGTGTCCTTTGGTCCCAACACCCTATTGTATGAACTCCGTCACTTCTTGTGCCAGTCTTCAACATTTCCTTGGTCTTGCTGCCACACTTGGTGTATATTACATAGTAAGTAAGGTATCGGTGAGTGGTATTTATTGTTCTTTTGCTAAAGCGACTCTCTAAAGCCCCGCTATCTTTGTCTCCCGCTTGCGTCTTCCCCGCCAAACATTTTAAGTCTCCTCTGGAGTCTAGGGCCTTGTTAGTACCGTACCTTATCTGAATCTCAGCTTCCAGGAACCCCTCCAAATACACAGCCCGGGACGATCCCTTACACAACCCAACCAAACCACACGGCAGCCCGCACTCTCCCTAGGACCGCCTCATCACCTATCGTCGCACTGAAATGGCCGGCCCAGCGTCACCTGGCGGCAGCGGCCCGACCTATGGGCCGCCAAACATGCCCCCTGGCTGGATCGCGCAATGGGACGCAAACAGCAAGAAGTACTACTTCGTCCAGTTGTCTACCGGCGCGTCACAATGGGAGACCCCTACCGATGCCGCACCCGTCGGCGGCGGCACTCCTGCCCACGGCGTCGAGCATCCATATGGCACACCCGGTGGTCAGCCGCAGGTCATCACGCATCCTGATGGCACCCAGACCGTGAAGCACCCAGATGGGACTATGGAACCTATCTTGCCCCCCGGCGCAGACGGCACGAGGGGCATTGACGGGCCTACTGGTGATCGTGGCATTGGGGTGAGTGCTTTTCTCGCCTCTTCTTCAGTCCAGTGTCAGCATTACTAACCAAACCTTTTTCGCTGCGCAGACCGTCCTCGGCAACGCCCTCATCAGCAACCTGTCCGGTGGCAAGCAATCGCACGGAGGAGGCTCACACAACTCGAACCCTCTAGGCTCGATCATCGGAGGGCTAACGGGCTCCAGTGGCCACGGGTCTTCGGGCGGACACGGGAGCAGCAGCATGGGTGGTAAGCTCGCCGGCCAGATCGTTTCGGGCATCTTCTCTGGTGGTGGTGGTCACAACAAGCCCTCTGGCTCCCAACAGCATAACTACAGCGGTCAGCAGTCACAAAACTCTCATGGCGCTGCCGGAGGCGGCCTCGTAGGTTCGCTCATCGGCGGTGCAGCGGGCATGTTTGGCGGCAAGCACAACCAGCAGGTATGTGACATGTAGACGGCCTCGATCCTATTTTTTGTCAAGAAGCTAAATGTGTATCCTGCAGGGCCAAAACTTCGGCTATTCAAACTCAGGCCAGAGTGGCACCTACACCGGCCAAGAACCGCCCAGTTCATACCAGACGCCATCAACAGGCGGTTACCAACCACCCCACAACCAGCAAGCGTCCGGTACACCGTCCTACCACTCTCCCGCACCAAATCAGCCCTCAACCAACCAGTCCTACCCTCCTCCTCCAGGCCAACAACATCAGCAACAACAACAACACAATGCCTACGGCTCAACACCCTCGTACGCACCACCCCCCAACCAACAGCACCAAAACTACCCGCCACCTCCACCGGGTCAGCCACCAGCAAATCAGTACGGTGCGCCGTCATACGGAGGAGCTCAGCATCCCGGCGGATACGGACAGCCGCAGTACTCGAGTCCCGGGGCAGGAGGGTATGGTAACCCCCAGTACCCGCCGCCGCCAGGACAGTCGCCGTACCCGCAGCAGCCTACTTATGGTGGACAGGGCGGAGGACAGCAGTATCCGGGGCAGCCGCATTACTAGATTCGGGTGATTTTGTCTTGAGGTGTCGCGATCGGAGCGGTCATCTTTTGATCTGAACGACGAGTGTAGGACAGTAGAACGAACCCTTTGGTGTCATGTGGTTTTGGTGTTTCTTCCCCTCCCTTCCTTGCGCTGGCGGATGAGAGGCCGTTGATAGTTTAGGAGGAATTGCAATCATTCAGTATCCTTAGTGGTATAAAAAGGTTGACTGTTTGGAGACTTCGAAAGGGAGAGACAGCGGGTCTTTAGCTGCGTCTTTGTTGCTGTGATCTTCTGGGGGCGTATTTGAGTCTGCGGATGAGTATTTTTGTACCCAAGACGACGATAGGTTCCCATTCCTCCTAGGGTATTGTGATGACCCGATCCAAACTCCGTACTGAAAAGAAAGAAAGAAAAAGAACCACTACCAAACTTCACTGCTGCTTCTTCACCTTCCCATCTGCCTTGCCACCCTTGATGATCGACTGAAGAAACCTCAACACGAATTTGGCAACGAAGAAAGAAACGGCAGCGACAACGACAATATACCCCACAGTAGGTACCAACGACCGCGGCAGCACGTTCTGGACGAAAGGGTCTAGGATGATGTCCACGTCAACGGGCGGCACGTCGCTCATGAGCGTTGCGTTTGTGGTGAAGTAGTCCGCCTTAGCCGTAATGCGCAGGAAGAGTACCGACGCCTCTCCGTGCCCCGTCGCCGGACGAGACGGTGACGCTACCTCGTCATCCGCCGCCGGTTGGCGGCTATAGGCGTACTCGGCCAGCGAGGTGATCAGCTCCGGCGTCTCCCATACCGTGGGGAGGGGGTAGGTCTCTAGGGCGAAGGAAGTCGGTTGCTTTGTGCCCTATTAGCATATGGTAGTGGACATAATCATTTGTAACTCACCGTGGCGGGCCAGCAGACGCGGACTTCGTAGCGCTGGGAGGGGGTGAGGTTGTCCAACAGAAACCAGGACGTCTTGCCATCTGGCGCCTTATCATTGGGGAAGTCGGCGGCGAGCTTTGTTCTTAACGACCAGGTGTCTGGGGTGAGCACGTCGAGATGCAGGTCTTCCAGCGTTGGGTGTTGTTGTGGGATGTTGACTGTCGCTGGGCCAAGGAATATCGTCTTCTCTACGTTGGCTAGACAAGACTGGATGTATAAGGCTCCGAGCAGGAGGTATTTGAAGGTCATTGTGAGTGAGTTGTGGCTTGAATGCCTATGAGTGTAGGGTGTGTAAGCTGGATGTTTGGATATTGAAGGTGGAGCACCTAGAAACACACCAAATCAGACAGCAGGTAAGGCACCTTTACAGTGGAGATATCTGTTAGCTCAGAGAGACATAGCACCTTTGCTACTCATTTACTAGACCAGAAATCAGGGATCACAATGGCGGCTTTGATTCTAGATCTTCTAAATCAGTTATCGATGCTATCCTGAACTGGTTCTGTTTGGTCAGGCACATGGATTGGTGTTTAACGTATTCACCACAACTCCAGGTGGTTCTGGATAGTCCTAACACCGACGCCGGGGATATTAATCCCTAGAGAGGGCGAATGAGGCCTAGCGACAGATGCGGTAACTACTAGAGAAGTCATGGCACCAATCTAGCCATTCTGAAACCTATGATCCATGATACCGGTCGAAGACGCAGTTCCATCTCCAATCCTCAGTGAAGGTAGCAAGTCTACCTATACAGCAGATCTAGACTTGAGTGAAGTACCTTACCGTACTGTTAGTCAGCTCGTTAGACACGGCAAGGGTTCTCCACAGCAACTTCCCCAGAATCACATGCTTGCTTGCATTCCCCAAAGTCATATCCGCGAACCAGAGCTAACCGTTTGCAAGCTTGCTGTGACGCAACGCCGAGGAAGAGCAAGGGAGCGTCCGCCTTCCTATTCCTGTCACGGTAGCACACGCAGTACCGACAACTTGAACAACACCACACGTTGCCAACATGCTGCCAGGCAGAGATCTGAACCATCCCGTACCTGATTGATTTGGCTTCTACTCAGATTCCGCGCCTCGATTGAGGCGCATCTTATTTGCACACCATCGACCAAGCCAGTCCCCTCTTCCGAGACCCGGTCTCCATGCCATAGACAGGGGATAGCGACGAAGACATCTCACCCGCACTTCTCGGCTCAATCCTATCCAGCCTACCTTCCTCGAGATCAGTACCATGGCGCCTGCGCAATCCAAGCTCGCTTCTCCGGGCGTCCTGCGCGAGCGCACAGTTCGCAACATCATCGCCCACCTGACACAACTCTACCTCGCCCACCGGACACGCATCTCGCGCGCCGTCTACATCACTCTCTTTCTAGCCCTGATCAACCGCGTCCGCAACGCCATCGCCGACCAGAAAGCCGCCTCCGCACGCGCCGCGGCCAAGCGCGAACACGAGGCCACAGCCGTGTTGGAAGATGACGGCGACGACAAGACCGGCAAGAAGATGAGGAAGAAGGTCGAGCTGAACCGCGAGTTCTTCCGCTCGCTCCTGAAGCTGCTGAGGGTTGTCGTCCCTGGGTGGAGGAGCAAGGAGGCGAGGCTGTTGATCAGTCACAGCTTCTTCCTGGTGCTGAGGACTTTGATTAGTGTCAAAGTGGCGGCTATGGACGGCGCTATCGTCAAGAGTCTGGTCAAGGGCAATGGAAGGGAGTTTTTGGTTAGGATTATATGGTGGATGGTCATTGCTGTGCCGGCAACATTCACGAATTCCATGGTCTGTGATCCTAGTCGATGAGTTTTCGCATATGTTTGAAGGATCTTGCTGATTTTGTCGCAGTTGTCGTGGCATCAAGCCGAGCTGTCGCTCAAGTATCGGACACGCTTGACACACCACATACACGACAAGTACCTTTCGCAGCTAACGTTCTATGGTATCTCGGCGCTGGACGACAGGATAAAAAACCCGGATCAGCTTATTGCTGTTGACGTTGCCAAGTTCTCAAACAGTTTGGCTGAATTGTACAGCAACCTGGCCAAACCGATACTAGACATGGTACGTTACTTGCCCATCTACGTGGGGTATTGAAGGGCACTTATTGACTCAGCAATAGACAATCTACACATACTCTTTATCCAAGAGCGTGGGAGGGGAAGGCGTCGTCTTAATGTCACTACTTGTCCAACTCTCAGCAAACGTTATGCGAGCGCTAACACCGCCCTTCGGGAAATACGTCGCCGACGAGGCCCGGTTAGAAGGCGAGTTCCGATTCCAGCATTCACGACTGATAGATCACAGCGAGGAAATCGCACTGTACGCTGGCCATGAGGCAGAGAAGGACACACTAGACAAGGGGTACTTTACCCTTATCAAGCATGTCAATTACATCCTTCGACGCCGCTTCTACCACGGTTTCATGGAGGACTTCGTCATCAAATACTTCTGGGGCGCGCTAGGCCTGCTCCTGTGCAGCGTGCCGGTATTCGTCAAGCTGCCTGGCCACCTGGCCGTCAACATGGGCGATCGCACCGAGAGCTTCGTCACCAACCGCCGCATGCTGTTGTCGGCATCAGATGCGTTTGGTCGCGTTATGTTCTCGTACCGCGAGATCATGGAGCTTGCGGGCTATACCTCGAGGGTGTCTAGCCTGCTGGATGTTATGGACGACATCCAGGCGGGACATTTCGAGAAGAAGCTCGTCTCCAGCGCGGGAATCGAGAACAACGCTGCGGTGTTGAAGGGGCGCGGTAAGGTCGTTGAGAGCAAAGATATCGAGTTCATTGACGTGTAAGTTCTTCGCAGCTCGCTTGTGTCACCCAAGCCTGTGCTAACTCCGACACTAGACCGATCATCTCTCCCAACGGCGACGTCCTAGTGAAGGCCCTCTCTTTCTCCCTTAAGCAGGGCGACCACCTCCTGGTCGTCGGCCCCAACGGCTGCGGCAAGTCCTCTCTCTTCCGCATCCTTGGCGGCCTCTGGCCCGTCTACGGCGGCACGGTTTACAAGCCGCCCTTCTCGGACATCTTCTACATCCCGCAGCGGCCGTACCTGTCCCGCGGCTCCCTCCGCCAGCAGATCATCTACCCGGACGGTGTACGGACGATGCGGGCCAAGGGCGTCACGGACGCAGATCTCGTCGGTATCCTGCGCATCCTTGATCTAGAGAACCTGCTCGATCTCTACTCCGAGGGGTGGGACGCTGAGGCGGAATGGCGTGACGTCTTGTCTGGCGGGCTGCAGCAGCGCGTCGCCATGGCGAGGCTGTTTTACCACCGTCCACGGTACGCGATCCTGGACGAGTGCACCAGCAGCGTCACGCTCGAGACCGAGAAGGTCATGTACGAGAACGCCAAGGCTCTGGGGATCACACTCATGACTGTCAGTCACCGGAGGAGTCTGTGGAAGTACCACAGTCGGATATTGCAGTTTGACGGCCAGGGGAACTATGTCTTTACCAAGCTTGACGCGGAACGGAGGCTGAAGCTGGAGGATGAGAAGGAGGAGCTCGAGGTGCTGCTGCGACAGGTGCCTGAGTTGGAGCGGAGGGTCGAGGAGTTGACTTCTGCTTGATGGAGTGTGTGACTGGCGTGAAGTTTGATGTATATAGCACGGGGATGAGGCATGTACATTTCTTGAAGTGCACACAAAGCTCGTTGGTATGTTTGCACTTACTGTCCAGAATACTGTCCTTTGGAAACAGCTAGGGTGTGTTGCTGTCCTGTGTTCGTCGTAACAATGGAGAGGAGAAGTGGTGTGGTGAAGGAAGCGGTACAAGAGTGTGGATTGTTGGAAACGTAGATCATTAATATATTAGTGGTGCAGATGTCGACGCCAGTCCCAGTGTCCTAGCTCAATTTCCAACAAGAGTCGCTGTGTTCATATTTGCCAATCCCTCTCCAGAGCATAATTCATAGAATTCCGATTCCGTGGGCAGGGTATTTACTGATACGCTTCCTCGCCAGATATCATTTCTCAGGATCAAAGGTCCGACTCTGGACGCTCGGCATGGAAATATTAGGAACTGTACCTTGTGTTCAAGAGAGCAATAGTATCGGTCAGTTGGCAGTCAGCTCTTCATTCCGAAGTGCCTGAACACCTCAGAGCTCTCTGCAAGCGTCAGGCATGCCAATGTGAAGACGGGTAGGAATTTACTTGAAGAGAGTGCATGTTAGGTGTCTTTAATGAACCAGTATGTCGAGGAGTACGAAGATCGATGCGTCAGGAAAGAGGTTTACTGCACAGTCATGTTTTCGTCCTTTTGGAGGATGTTGAGTATGCAAGACTGGATAGAGTTTGGGGGACAGGGGTATCGGGCAGTAATATTCGAGTGCGTTGTTTTATGCCTATTTTCATGGCCGGGTACAGGAGTTGGAGCGAAAGACTCCTTTTCAACGGCGATGAGGAAAGCGCAGGCATTGGTGAAAGTATGTTTCAGCTTGGGTTTTGTTTTGAGCCAGGAGACCCTGAGTAGAGAAGAGGTTGGAAGGCGTGAGGGCGGTTTGAGGAGTGAGCAGGTCGTTACGGTATAGGTCCTTAGCAGGCTTCGGCTGGTCCAGTGTACCGTAAGGTAGTCTTTACTCGACGCTGGTCGAGCCAGAAGTGCCTGGTGCACGATAGTTAACGACACCTACAGGATGTCCAACCATTCCTCTTCATCGATAGACATCTTCCGTTATTTCCTGTGGCATCAGCTATCTTATTTTCACAGGGTGCTGATGATTTGGCCAGACTTCTCATGTGATACATCGAGGCTCAAGGATGTCATGTAAGAACAATGCGTGGGTCAAGTGAATGCCCTTGATGTTTGATGTATACGTGCTCGTCTACTATGTATACTGCAAACGGTTGCGCCGCATTTCCGTGGTTGACGTTGAAAGTCCTTAGTCATCGAATTCAGTTCATGGCACGGACGGCAATGAGGACTTGACAAGGGCCTACGCGTCCCTCGGGCCTCCCTTGCCCAACTTGGCCTTGCGCCAACCCTCTGATTCGTCTGGGCGGTGGCAGTCGGGAAGGACGGCATTCGACAGGCGCAAAGGGCTAGGCGAGAGCCTTCCTGTAGCACAAATGGATATCTGATGGTGAGACACGGTCGCATTATGTCCTAACGGTGACGTGGACAGCGGAGGAAGCCAAAATAGCTACAAACAGATTACTTTTACCACGTACCGGGAATCGTTGACGATCTGATTATGGTGCCGTGCGGCAGGGATGGGTAGATTGATGAAAGATTGATTGCGGGAGTTGCATTGCGATCTGACGACTTTCCTACAATTGGAAAGTGCGTATTGAGGTTGGGAACTGCTGCGTGCTGTGGTAGTACTTCACTTAGTATATGTACATGGTACATCTTGGGATGACTTGTGGAGATGTGGAGATAACAAAAACTCACGCGAGCAATTGCAGTCTTTGTCGATAATCTACTAGTATACAGGGTTACAGTACGTGTCGATGTCCACAAAAATGTATGAGCCGCACACGCGACCACTTTGCGTCTTTCGACCACTGGAACCACGGCGTCTGTACTGCGATACGAAGCGGCCACTGGCGCTATTTGCTGGCCTGCAGCAAAACCCTTGATCGACAGCAGCAGGCCCTGGTCGTCCCAAGGGTGTATGTAATCTTATGATGAGGAAAAAAGGACGCCTCAACCTCAACCCCCATTTCTAAAGATAACGACTCATTGAAACACCCTTTAAAATGCCCTTGGCTTCCAAGCTGTCATGAACCCGACTCACGCACCCTTGCGGGCATGCTGACTTACGTAGGCCCTCTTCCCAGCCTTGCAGAGCATCCACTGTCCTGCGTTCCGCCCCAAGATCCTGTCCTCCTTGGTTGATAAGATCTTGGCTCGAACCATATTGCTCTCTGCCAAGCGTGCTGAGTCCTCCATACTTTTGTACATGCTAGATAACCCATCTTGGCGCACCTTGTTTTCCTCTACGATTTTTGTTTCTTTTTTCTTCTGTGACCCTTCTATTCGCACATGTGTCTTCCCTCTCGTCTGAATATTCAGTCACAGTCCGACTTGCATTCGCTTGTGTCGCTACGCATATTCAGTCCTGTCTGACCGGCTTAACGGCACGCTCCGTCGTTCGCGTTACACCACTTCCCTCAGCTTCGCCCTTGAGGCTTCACGAGAGCCTTATCGTCTCATTTCGCATAACACACACACGCCCCGAGCTCTTAACCTTCACTTGTCTAAACCTGGCCTCAAAGCAGCCGCCTTGAATTGAGCGGAGGAATTTGGCCCGTTTTTGTTGGTGGGAGAACTGCGGAAGGGGGCATCTACCTCTCTCGATCAATCCCAGATCACGATTCATCTCAAGGAGCAACTTCAGCCTCACCAGGAATTGTACCTGCCGCATGCCACAACAACAGCCGGCTCTTAGCTCTCCTTGACTTCATACCCACCTCTCCAGCAATGAAGCTCCTCGCCTCCCTCCCCCTTCAAACCCTCCTCCTCCTCTCCAGCCTCTTAACCCCCACATCTGGCCTGCAAGGCCAACAGCCCCCAGCAGCCCCGCGAGAAGACAAAGGCATCCGCGACAACGAGCCCAAACAGGACCCAAAGTATTTCCACGAGCCCGGCATGGGCGACCTGCTCAGCCACTACGACGCGCGGTACTACAAGGGCCAGGTTCCCTACGCCGAGCACCGGCCGAACCTGCAGCACCTGATCCGGTCGTACCTGACTGTCTTCCGCTCCCTCGGGGTCGAGACCTGGCTTGCGCACGGAACCCTCTTGGGTTGGTGGTGGAACGGCAAGATCATGCCATGGGACTACGACCTGGACGTACAGGTGTCCAACGCCACCCTCACCTACCTGGGCGAGAACTACAACCGCACCATGCACGAGTACAGCTACGTCGACTCCGCCACGGGCAGGGAGTTGAAGAAGACGTTCTTGCTCGACGTCAACCCGCACTATCTGGACATGGACAGGGGCGACGGGCAGAACGTCATCGACGCGCGGTGGATCGACACGGAGAACGGTATGTTTGTCGACATCACGGGTGTGGCGGAGCGCGATCCGGACAAGAACCCGGGCATCTGGAGCTGTAAGAATTTCCACCGGTACCGGACGCGCGACCTGTATCCCATGCGTGAGACGGAGTACGAGGGCGTGCCGGCTACTGTGCCCTATGCCTTCGAGAGGATCCTGATTGAGGAGTATGGGACTAAGAGTCTTGTTATGACTGAGTGGGGAGGGTGAGTTTGATCTCTTCTTTACCCGCTAGGATACGGCCCCTTCTTTGCTAACGAAGTATCATAGTCATCGATGGGAACCGGCACTGAAGGAATGGGTAAGGATAGCAGAGGAAGTGGTCTTGGCAAAGACATCATAGCCCACGGACAAGGAGGATGATGGCTAGAGACTAGCCTTGGGCGGGAGGGAGCATCGGCATCTGCATTGCATTGGCGTTACATCGGTACCTGCATTGCATAGACAGTATCGACGGGCGGATGTCTGTCATTTGTGTATTTCTAGACATGGTTTACAAAACTGTATATAGTCAGTTGGGCATTCCGGGAGCCAAGCAGCTCCCGAATGCTGATATCGTTGGATAAGAATCCGAGTACGACTGTGCATATTTCATATTCTGTAAAGTGCTTGCTTTTAGTCTTCACTCCTGCGAGCTTCTGGTCTTCGGCGGACAACGTCAATTCTGTGTCGTCCAGTCGTCTACTACATATTTCCTACGGTAGAGAAAATCATGCATGTTCCATCCCCACGCCCCTTTCGCCCTTAACGCACAGTACCTGCCAGCGCGCCGCCATCTCGCCACGGTGAGTTTACTCACCCTGACTTCTCACCCCTTTTGTCTCCCTTCGTCCCGAACGCACAATGCCTCCTTGCCTGCTGGTAGGAGAACTCATCCAGTACCGTGTCTCTAAGACGAGGCCCAAGAAAAAAAGGAAAAGGAGGAATCGGAAGACAGATAAAGTCTAGCGCAAAGGCAGACTCGAAAACCTCGGCAGCAAATCCCTCCAATCATCCTGCGAGTCGCCCCTTTTTCGCAACAAACTGAACTGCAGTTCCCCCCCTATCTTCTATGGTATCACTACAGATATGAATCAAGGAAAAGAAGAGCTAGAAAGAAGTAGCAGAGACGTCTATACATGGACGGTGGTGACACTGCGTGCCGCTGTCATAGTCCGTAAAACTCCCAGCCGTCGATTGAAGCTCCTGGCTGCTGGGGACGGAGGGAAGGCAGTGATTGTCGTTTGGTCGATTCCCTGGCGGGAGCAAACTCATTCCGAAGTTCGACGGAAAGTCACAACTCATCGTCCTCTGGCTCCAGCTCTGACGGTTTCAGAAGGCCGCTAACCTTTGAACGCCGCTCGATATCCGCAGCCTTGGCGTCACGCTCCTGCTGCTCCTTCTCGAGAAGGAAGAGCTCGGTGTTGTCGCCTGCGAACTCTCTCAGGGAAATGAGGAAGTCCCGCAGATGTAGGCGGAACTTGTCATACTGAGTGTTGTTGGCGAAGAGACCTTCGACGAAAGCGGTTATTTGGTTTCTGTTTCCTCGTTAGCAAAGCATACCATAATCATGTTAAAGAACAACTTACGCAGTCAGGTTGGAAAAGGCATTGTGCAACGTAGTGGCGACAAAATTGCCCAGGAACTCGCGATTGCTCGTACCAGCTTGGGCTTGGTCGGGTTGGTAGATCGGACCTTGAATCTTGGGTGGCGTGCCGTCAGCTGGCTGTATGAGGTAGAACATCTTCATAAGCAGCATGGACTGGGTCTTGAATCCAGCTTTGTGGTCCTGATCCGTCACAACGAAGAACACGTCTTGCAGGATAGGGATGAAGAATTGGTTGAAGAATGCGTTGGAAGTGGCGATATCCGTCTTCTCCGCAATATTGTTGATGACCTCCAGGCACATGTTAAGACCTGCGGTTTCGACTTCGCGGTTATCGTGCTTGCTAGCCCACAGGCACGAATCGATGACGAACTTGAACTGGCGGTTGTCAAGCTTGAGAAGAGCCGGGAAGCAGTGCAGATTGATGGACCGAAGCAGGTTGAAAAACTCAACGCGATGCTCCGGGTACTCAGAGAAGTCCTTGTTGATCATCTCAAGAGTGCACTCAAACACGTTCTCCATGATGATAGGGACCTGGTCCTCCATAAGTGCGGAAAGCTTTGTGATGATAGCAGTCATAGCCTTGAGCACTTCGGCATCCCGGGCCCCAGGGACATTTCGGTTGTAGTCGACCAAAACGGTGTCCAAAAGCTGAGGGACCATCTGGAGTCGGACCGCTTGCAGATCCTCTGCCTTGTCAACGTATGTCTCGATGAGCTTCAAGATCTCTTTCTTGATAGTACGAAGCCCACGAACTTTGGGCATCTTGGTCGCGATTTCTCCCTCACGAGCCACGGCCTCCGATATCAACTGGCTGGTCGCCCGATACATCTGCAACATATTCTCGTAGATGCGTCCAATTTGCGGATAGAAGTACGATCCGACGGATGAACAGGCCGAGACATTGGTCTTCATGATATTGCCAATGACCTTGATCGTGTCGTTGTCCTGCAAAATGGACGGGTTGTTGGTGGCCTGCCTGATGATTTCATCCCATGCACTGTTTGGAATCGCCATAAGCTCCGCAAGTAGTCGCTCTTGTTGGTTCCTGTTGCCCTGAGCAGCCACCATGTAGCCACAAGCCTCGTAGAAGGTATGTACCTGCTGGGGAGTCAGGTCACAGGTGATCTTGCCAAGATTCCGAATGATCTCCTCGATAAAGGGCTCATTCTCGCTCGGCTGTAGAGCAACAAAGTGCCGTCTGCACTGCTTGGCGATTTTGATGAAGGTATCGCACGCCATGTCCTGGACACCTGGGAGATAGTTAGTTGAGCCACGACAAGAGACGGTAGGTAGGGTGCATGCGTACCCTCGTGAGACTCATGCATGAACTCAAACAGCTTGTTAACGACCGTCTTGAGGAACTTCCAATGAGCCTTCAGGAACCGCGGGTATTGTCCAACAATGTACATAATGTTGCTGGCTACGACGGCCTTGTTGTCCTTGCCCCGCTTCATTTCGGTCAGTCCTAGGAGATCCTTGATGACCGTGACGAGGAACCGCTTCTCCGTCTCTTCGTTCATTGCAAGAGATATAGAGCCGATGGCCCAGCACAGCACGTTGCAGTTATGCCAGGACCATTCCGAGCCGTCAACCTGTCGTGCAAGCTTGTCGGTCATGATATTCTCAGTGTCGACAACGTCGAGATGGGTGAGGTAGACAAGACACTCCCGAATTGTCTTGTAGAGCTGAACGGTGTCGCTCTCCTTCACGAACTCGCGGACAATTTCACCCTCGTCATTCTCGACAATCAAGACCTCCTCTGGACGAACCATTTTCTCAATCATCACAACACGCAGGTTTGACAAGATCTCCCCGTACTTGTGCTTACGGAGTGGGTAATTGGAAAGTAGGGCTGGATTCGGGGCACCACCTCCTTGAAGTGTACCGATGGCCACCAAAGGGTTCATGTCCGTGATTGGCAGAGCCTGCATCTCCTCGTACAGCTCCTGAACAAGCTTGAGCCAGTAGTCAAGACAAATCTTGAAGATCTCGCGATCGTCAATCTGTGAGATGCGGATCAGGTAGTAATGACCGTGGGTGAGGAAGTCACGGTTTGGTAGGTTCTCGATGAGCTATGAAGTTATCAGTACCTGCGGCAATTCATTTCCCAAGGTCTCAAGGTGATGCAAGCTTACGTTCAAGTGCATGCCAAAAAAGTTGCAGAGGAATAGAGCCAAGTTCTGAATAAATTCCTGGTCTCTGGTATTGCTCTGTGGATAGGTGGCCTTAAGATCCAGGCTCAGTGGGATGAAGTTGGAGATAGTGGTCAAGACCTCCGTGAACATCTTGACGAGTTGCTCGTCATAGGAACCTGGTTGGCCAGGCCCACCTGTCTGCAGACCACCGATCTCTGTGAGACATTGAAGTGTGACATTTCTGAACTCGGGCACCTCGAGGAATCGTGTGCGTAACGTCTCAATAAGCGGAGTCTCGAAGATGTAGCCCAACGGGATCCAGTTACAGAAGCGGAGAAGCGTCTCGAGGGTGGCCTTGATCAGGCTGGGTTGTGTTGCCGTGTTCAGAATCTCTTGACAGAGCTGGAAGATCTGAGAAAATTCGGCACACATAGTGGTCTTCAGGTTGCGGGTCTTTGTCGAGGTCATCTGTTCGGCAGAGTAATCGAATACCTCCTCGGACAGGAGACGGAGGATTATCATGTTGTTCTCGCAGATCGACAGACTGGAGTGGCAGGCTGTGATGATCTCGTTGATGAATGTCGGCCAGTTGTGAGGCCACTCCTGCTTCAAGACCGAGACAAGGACGAGGTTGAGCTTATTGAGAAGGGTCCGTTGTGACCTGAGAGACTCTTCGGAGCTCGAACATTGGAGGATGTACTGGACGATGAAGTTGCGAATTCCTACGAGGTATTAGCACCCCTTGGGTAGCTACAGAATGGTGACCACACGAACCTTGACACTGCTCCCGAGGCAGAACCTTCCATCTCGTCATGATAACATTATCCAAGACTTGAAGACCCAAGACTATTAATTTGTCAGCAGTTGCATTCTAGACATGGTGCAGGAGGAAGCACCAACACTTCGTCTGGTCGTGGGTGGCCTTCGAGAGTATTTCGTCGACCATGAGCCATGCATCAGGGTCTTCTTTGAACTGCGGAAGACCAAGTTAGCTTAAAAAAACCTTTGTATCCTGGAAAGGGCGGTATGGAAGGCAGCCTACTTGGTTGAGAGCAGCTTGGGCAGCTTTTTGCTGTGAGGAGTTGACAAACACGTTAGCACTGGCGAAACACAAAGAGTTGATTCACAAGCGCTTACCTGCTCGCCGCGACTCTCGTAGAAGGCTGTAACAGTAGCATCTAGCTCTGCGACGGTGACCGCCATGGTGTTGCAGTTTCGAGTGGCACACGCCCTCGAAGCAAACTGGGGAAGTTTGGCGATGAACGACCGAGGCCGAGGAGGTGGAGGCGATGATCTGGGCACGAGAGGAATGCCGGAGCCGGGTTACAGCTTTGCAGACTGTAGTGGTAAAAGAGAAGTTCTGGTTTGGGGTTGTTGTCGGGTAAAAGTAGGAAGAATAGAGTGGGTGCAGACGTGAAGAGGACGACGGAGGTCGGGTTGAGAGCTAGAAAGGTAGAGACGTGCCCCGCCAGCCACCGCAGCCTTCCGCTAGGTAAGTCTAAAGGTTCACCGTCACTGAGCCCCTCCCCCGCTTATGTAAGTAGGAAGGTACCTCATGCAGATATGATTGGTCAGAGAGTCCCAAGCATCGGAAACTACGTAATTGCATGAATATGAGGCCATCACCACCGGTCAAAGATCAAAAGCCTTATAACTTACCAGTTGGATGACAGACGACTCAAGGACTGCAACATATCAGATTCACCCCTACACCGTCATTCTGGTTCAGTACTATGTAGTAAAGGTGCTTGTCCCTCTCAATGCTTGTCTCTTGTCTTGTTTATGACCAAGCCTTTGATGCTTCGATTTGTGACTCGCAGCTGTGAAGCTATCCGTTCGGCTCGCTTATGCCTCATCGTCACAGCTTTACCACGAACCGACGGTATGGCAATGTCGTCAGCTTCACTTTACCCTCCCTCACCTTGGCCTGCCGTCCTGTGTCCGCTCTACGATTGACTCTTGTTCCAGCTGTTCCAATGTGGTCCTCAACTTCGCTCGCCAGGCTTCCCCTTTGCGCCCTTACCTTACTTCTTTTTTCTTCCTCTCATCTCATTCTGCTGACGATCCCGAGAATGTGTTTACCACGAAACTGGCTATCTTGGACCGAATTTCTTGGCACATGTCCTCCTCTAAGCTGTATCTGATCGTATATTTGTCCTCGTCGCCGCAGGTTTGGCAGGTACTGATGACATCCTTCGTATCAAGCATTCTCACTACTTGGCTGCTCGAGTGTGTGGATGTCTTTCCATATGAATATGCCTGATTTCATGTCAGTTGTTCTCGGTTTGGTTATAATATGATTAGTGAGGTGTATGATCAGTTAGGACAATAAGGAACGAAAGGCATTGCATATATCAATTCTGTCGTGTAAGTGAGGAGTCACACAAATTGGCAGCATCCAGAAGACTCATTCAAGTTATTAAATTTCAAGGGAGGGTTCGATCTGCGGTCGTTATTGTCATCACCACTCTTCTTGTCGACTTCTCGTTGCTTTCCGCCTTACGTGCTTGGCAGTGCCGGCTCACACAGGAGGCCCTGTACCTTCCAATCCTGCTGCGAGCAAAGGTAGGTATTCTTCCCCCTGTCCTGATAGTCCAAGTCCCTAGAGACGAGACGGGGCCATTGCAAAGTGTAGTTCTTGTGATCCTTGCCCGAGAGTAAGATCCTGATGCAGCTGATTGCAGGATCCATGTACACTTATGCCACATGATAAGAGAGATTCAGCCGGACTACAGCTGTCTGTCTGGGCGTGTGCTAGACTTGTGTCTAGATTCAAGCCCTGGAGACCAGGGAGGTTCAGAGCGAGCACCTGGCGTCCTCCATAGCTACCAGTCGAACTAGCCGCAGGAATTGGATCTACTATCAAATCCAGCAAATGCTACTCATACGAGGAAGTCTGACAACAAACACACTAGTTATTCCCAATATATGACTGCTATCGCAGTACCTTTTAGAAGACACATATCACTTGTTTTTCTCTCAGACTAACAGTCTGCGAATGATAAATTCAGACATTGTCAGACATTAACGCAGAGTATAGAAGTCCTTCTCCATGCTTTTCTTTTACCGCCAGTTGCTCCTCTATATGGTGCTTGGAACATGCTCATCGTTGGTATCAGTGTTGGCAAGCTCAAACTCGCTGCTCAAAACATAGCACTTTGTGCTCTATGCCTTTTGATATCCGCACTCAGCCAACCCATCCTCCAAAGCCTTAAGCGCCTTCTCAACGTGGCCCCTCTCGGGTTCCAACTGGTAACAATTAGTTTCAATACTTTGAGGCTAGCAAGAACAAAATTACTTACCACACTGACACCCATATGGCCGAACCTGATATACTTGGCGGCGACCTCTTTGTGAATGCCGCCGGCAAAGACAACACCCCTGGAGCCCAGCTTCGGGAGAAGCTCGGTTCCCTTCACATTCTCAGGAAGGTAGATAGCTGTCATACCATGAGCCTGGTCATCAGGGTTCGCGGCGAGCTGCTTAAGCCCAAGATCCGCCACAGCCTTCTTGATCCTGTCGGACGCCTCCTTGTGCTTTGCAAACCTCTCTGATACCGGTCTCGACAGGATCTGCGTCAGAGCTGTATGCAGAGCATGCACCAGCTGAGGAGAGGGAGTTGCGAAATACGAAGGCTTCTTAGCCTCGTAATTCTGCATGATAGGCAGCCAGTTCTTCAGCGAGCCAAAGTACGAGGCCGGAGGCGTCTTCCTGTTCTTCAATGTCTGAATCGCCCGGCCGCTGAACATGGATATCGACAGGCCAGCGGGGCAGCCGATGGCCTTCTGACTGGCCGTGACCACACCGTCGAGTTTCCACTCATCGAAAGCGATTTCCTCACAGGCAACACTGCACACACCGTCCACAATAATCAGCGTATCCGGCGACACTCTGTGCACCAACTCGGAGAGCTTCTTGAGCTCGCTAAGCACGCCAGTCGATGTATCGACGTGCGTGACGGTGAGCACCTTGTACTTCTTCTCCGACAGCGCCCTCTCGATCTCCGGCAGCTGCGGCCTCTGGCCGACGGGCGCCTTGATCTCCGTGACCTTTGCGCCGTAGACGCCCAGGCAGTCGGCGAAGCCGTCGCTGAAGTAGCCGGTGCTGAGAACCAAGACGTCATCGCCGGCCTCGACGAGGTTGGCGGCCACCAGGTCCCAGCCTAGAGTGCCGGAGCCGCTGATGACGAAGGGTTGGGAGGCGGGGTCGGTTGTCTGGAAGAGCTTCCGGAGCATGGAGAGGGTCTCGCCAAAGGTGGCGACGAAGGCTGGTCCAACATGGCTCTCGCTGGGAGGAGCTTCACGTTAATGTGGGGTGTTTTGACTGATACCGACATGAGAAGACGAACCTGTAGTGACTCATTGAGTGGAGGACGGCATCATCGAACTCAATTGGGCCCGGGATTAGCAGGGTTGGGTGCTCCGGTTGTGACGACATGGTGCGGGCTGGTGTCTTGGGAAGTAGCGAAGTGTCGATGGTGTTGGGAAGACGCTCAGTGGTATAAGGAGTATTTAGAGGTTGCTGGTCAACAAGATGTCTGGAGATAAGAGACAGCCGAGATGATGGATTGGAGTAGCCGACGTTGTTGATGGACCTTGAGGGGTTGATGCTGGAGCGGGGCATACCGGCTACCCGTCCCGACAACGTCCTCAGCAATGGCCGGAGTGGATGTGCTCTGGAAGCCAGCTTGACGAAGGTGCCTACTGGTCCGTCGCCTACAACTAGGTATCGCGTGTGTGTGGGTGGTGGAATTTGGAGAGCCTTGGAGAATTTCAATGACAACAACGACGGGAATTGGTTGTCAGACTTCTCCTTTACAGATGAGTTACTGCCCAAATAATGTCTGCAAAAATTCCCAATACTTTTAATTGACCGACTTTGTCGCACTGACACACATTCCGAGTAAGCTCCGGCTCTTGGTGCGGCTCTTGATGCCGTGAAATGTCTTTCAATTCATTACTAAAGTCGGCCGCGTCCGTCATCGGAAAAGGACGAGACTTTTGGACCCCGACGAACAAATTGCTTGGCGTAGGTGGGGGAGGCTGGTGCTAGTGCGGGGACAGTCCGCATTCAGTGAGCCACAGTCAGCGCCACAGCCAGCCGCTTCACCTCTCACCGAGACCGACGTCGTCAGGGACCCACGTAAGCTTGTGAGAGCTTCATACAACCTGCCGGCCGTAAATATAAGAGGTTGCTATCCCAGACAAAGCTCGATACACGGCAATTGCTGTAGCTGAGACAGAAAGGACAACAGGGTTGCCAATTCCTCGCTTTCGAGCCCCTGATAACCTCTAAACAGAGCGCACCGCCACGTCCGAACAGTCGAACACGAGCTCATCCCGTTGCCGGCAACGCTGCTCGAGCTCTTGTCGCATAACGCCTTATCTTTGGAGGCAGTCTGCGCAAACCAACCATGGCCTTCCTAATCCTGGTAATAGGGGACCTACACATCCCAGACCGCGCCCTCGATATACCCGCCAAGGTCCGCTGCCCTTCCTCCTCCCAAATACTTCGTATACATTAAAAAGCTAAACAACTTTCTCCTCTCTACAGTTCAAAAAGCTCCTCGCCCCCGGGAAGATAGGCCAAACCCTCTGTCTGGGTAACCTCACCGACAAGCGCACATACGAGTACCTCCGCACGATAGCACCCGACCTGAAGATCGTCAAGGGCCGGTACGACGTCGAGGCCACCAGCCTGCCTCTCACACAAGTCGTCACCCACGGCAGTATCCGCATCGGTTTCCTGGAAGGCTTCACGCTTGTCAGCAACGAGCCGGACTTGTTGCTCGCCGAGGCGAACAAGCTCGATGTGGATGTGCTCTGTTGGGGTGGCACGCACCGCTTCGAGTGCTTTGAGTATATGGACAAGTTCTTCGTCAACCCGGGAAGTGCTACCGGCGCTTTTTCAAGCGGTTGGCCTGTGGAAGGGGAGGATGTTGTGCCGAGCTTTTGTTTGATGGATGTAGGTGTTGATGATAAAGCTTCATGAGACATGTATGGTTACGGAGATATGCTAACATACGGTACAGGTTCAAGGGATATCCTTGACGCTCTATGTCTACCAGCTGAGGAAAGACGCTAATGGTGTTGAGAATGTGGCGGTTGAGAAGGTTACCTACACGAAGCCAGTTGAGCCCACAGGCGGCGCGTCATGACGGGAGACGTAAGGCGTGAGGTGAGGAGCCGTAATTCATTCGATGGCCTTCTGCATGTAATGCGTTGTACATATTCTTCTGGCGACCTTTCTGGCTTCAATTGAAAGGACTGGATTACTACTGGCGTGGTGAACTCAACCTAGAGCTCAAAACAATTGGTATCATCATTACATCTCCGGACCAGCTATACAAGGAACAGTTACGTCCAGCTGCCTACGCCCAAGCTAAAAGAACAAACATCACAGTCATGAGCAAGACAGAAAAAGCTCTAAACCAAGAACGCCAGCCGCTATGCCAGTCTTGCAGGCCATAATCATAGCATCATACTCCTCCGCCTCGATATCCGATCCTTGGCAACTGCTTCACCCTCCAAGCTCGACTCCTCAGTGTCTTCCAGCTCCAGCATCGACAGCTTCGTCAACGCAGCTGCCATGGAAGCCCTCTTTCCTCTCCCGCCGTATTTGACTCCTGGCACCGCATCCGAGGTCAGACCACCGCTGCCATTCTCCTGGAACGAGGAAGATGCCCTCGATTGCCTTCGCTGAGGACGCACCACTATAGTCTTTTCTTCGTTCCTTTGCGCCGGGACCGGTGAAGAGCTTTCAAAATCGTAAACATTGCCATCGTGACCCTCAAGCACTGGCTCCCCGGGCTTATCCGCAAAGCTGAGGGCCGCTGTGCTGGTAGTAGTAGCGACAAGGCTGTCCATCGACGATGGTCCCATTGACGAGCCTCTCTTCCTTCTTTGTGTGGTGATACCACTCGGCAACTTCTCCTCCTCCTCCTCCTCCTTCTGTCCCACATCTTTCGACGCCCCGGGCGTGGGGCTCAATACACTCGCTCTCCTAGACGCCTCTTTCGCAACCGCCAAGTCCGCAACAGACATGCCCTCCTCAGTCCGCAAATTTTCCTTCCCCTTGCCTGAGGAGGCAGGGCGAATTGCACTGCCAGCGTCGTCAGACGGTTTCTGGGCCGTGCCAGGAGGAGCAATGCTATTGCGCCCCTTGAACTTCCCCTCGCCGGTCACGGCGTCAAAGAGTTCCTTTGTCGGTCGGCGCATCTTGTCCCGCAGGTTAGGCTCCGCGTAGCTAATTGCCGGTCTTGCGCGACGGCTGGGGCGTGAGGCTTCGCCCATGCCGGGAGGTGGTGTGTCGCGAGTTGCTGGTGCTGCGCGGTGGTCTGGGGTGTTTGGTGAGAAGAGGTCGGCTTCTGGTCTTGGTGTTTCTGGTTCGAATATCGTGGTTATGGGAGTCGGGTCGGATGGTGCTGGTTGTGATGGTGGGATCTGGACTATGGGGGGAGACTTCTTCGGTAGTGGTCTGGAGTCGGGCTTTTCGGCTGCTGAATTAGGTGTTTGCTTGGCCTTGTTGTCCCCTATGTCGATCGGCTTTTTGGACAATTTTACGTCATCGATGCCGACCGCCTGGCTGACTTTTCGGGGAGAGTCGTTTGTGCTCTTCGCTGCAAGTGCCTTCCTCGGGTTGAGTGAGGGCACGTCGTGGGCGACATTCCTATCTCTTGCCTCGCGTTTGCCGGAGGGTAGATTCTTGATGCTCCTCCCTTTTTGGAGGTCCTGGACGGGCCGAGGCTTCTCTGTTTGACCGCTTCCCTTGCTTTGCTTATCGGTCTGCTTGAGTATTGTGAATCCGTCATTTTCTTCACCTCCGAATTTCCTTTTGGCTCCTGCGCGCGATGGCTGGCAAGCTGGTGCTTGCGTCCCTGGATTTACTGCTCTGTCTAGCTTGATCGGTGCACTTTCGCTCCGGTCCTTGGTTGCTCGGCTGCTATTTGCAGTCCCCGTAAGGTCGAGTTTTGGTGCAGGCATCGCGCTTTCCGGTATGGCAGATTCTTCTTCGTTATGTGACTTCACATTGGCGGATATAGGCTGGGGGCTTGGTGAGCCGACCTTAACCAGATTCTCCTCCACGAATCGTGAAACGGGCGGCGGCCCTAGATCTGGCGAGTCTGTGGTGTCTGCGGGGACTGGGTCACCTCGCAGTGCGCGGATTTCTTCGCTGCTATGCGTATGTCAGTATCTGCGGCTGAATAAAACAGGAGCAGTGACATACTTGAGAGTTGCCCTGGACTCTTTTGGAAATGGCTTGCACTCCGGAATGGCTGGTAATCGTCCCTCTTGCAGTGCCATCGCCTCGGCATCCCGTGCTATACGCAACCTCCGAGCAGGTGATGCTAGGCTTGGACTTAACTTTGCCTTGGCTACCCTCCGTGTAGAAGGAGAATGCCGCTTCCTTGGCGGTTCAGTCCCAAGCCCTTCGAGAAGAGAGCTAAATATACTGAGTTGCGCCTCGAGCTTCGCCTTGACTTCGAGAGCATGGTCTGCTATGCGATGTGTGTTGCCCGTCTCTATCTCGTTCTCTAGGTGTAGTACTTGACTTCTGAGCTCGAGGTTCTCGGACAGCATTCGGGCGCAGTCATTTTCTAGCTCACGGATGCGTTGCGACTGGTTGGAGTTTATCCTTGCGATCTCTCTGTTTTGTCGGAGGAATTTGCGCCGAACTAAGCAAGAGTTCGTAAGTCAGCAGTTCGATCTTCTGGTCACTGGGTTGGACGGGAATCGTACGCGTCTCTATGCTGTCGGTCGACATGGCTGGTTCATTGAGCCGGGCCATACTTCATTGCCTGGGTAGCCTTTCGTCGCAGGTGACGTACAATTACGACAGGTAGGCTCAAGAGCAATCAGTCCAAATGGAAATTATGCGAGTGTGTCGGTAGAATCGACGTATTTCTTTCGAGGCCAGTGGAGCTACTAGCGAGCGTGGACGGCGCAACAATTTTGGGCACCCATGACGGTAGTTAGATGATGTTTACTCAATTGCCTAATCGGGATTAGGTTCGCAAGCTGGCAAAACCGTGTACGAACATCCTGTGCTTGCCTTGGTTGGCCGGGCAAACTAACCCCCCAGCTAAGTCTACCTAAGGTACCTAGTGTAATTGAAGTAACCACATTTCGCTTATGTTAGCGGCTATGGCTGCCCCACCATCCAATCACTGGATAAGGGAACCATCCTCTAAATGCTTCAACAATCCAAGCCTGCGCAAAGATCGATCGCATGTGAAGGCGCAAGCATACAAGCTCAGGCTCTTCGTTGAAGTGAAAACATAAGGGCAATCATGTCGTTTCCTACGCGACCACTCTCCACCCACATGCGGCAGCCATCCATGGCTGGCACCTCGAATACGGGCTCGACCGGACCCCCTCCAGCCTTGGTTGCGCGTGTCAACGAAAAGAAGGCCGAACTTGAGAATTTGAAGGAACTGCGCCATCTCAGCGCGGCTGTAGCCTCTCAGATGGAAGCCTTAGAGCAGAAACTTGCAACTCTGTCAGATGGGACGGAAGGTTGGTCCAAACTTGGGATAGTCGATCGCATCTTCCCTTCAAACTGCTAACGATGGTGTCTTGACAGCAATTGCTCTAGTCATGGGCAACTGGACCTCTGTTCTGCGAGCTATCAACATGGCTTCCTGTACGTGCATTGCCCCCTAAATCCAGTTTGTCCTTCTTCATGTTTCGATGTTCAACTCACAGGAGAAATAGCCAAACTACCGAAGCCAGCAACAGACGAAGCCGGAACCACGGAGACGATTGCCCTTCCCCAGACTCTGGTGCGAATACCGACCGAACACGCGCCTGCCTTGCAAGCCCAAGCACAGGAGGCGGAAGGAGCCACGGGGGAAGAGGACTGAGCAATACGACAATCACAGGTGTGAGGTACTTTACCTGGTACTTCAAATTCACGGTTCTGTGATACCTTACCTCGATCGGACTCGGCGTTGATGCGGCACCTATCCACTTATATTGCTCTCCTCAAGGTACTCAGGACGCCATCTATCTGATCATCACCGACTCGACGCAGCTATGCATTTTGGTAGCATTGTCTCGACATGATAACAGCGCCATCGCTGCAGATGTGCTCACTGTGGTAGAGGGGTCGCACGGCGGGGCCATCCAACAACGGCTAAACGCGGCAAGCCTGTCCACTATCGGACGCGTCCCGAACGCGTTTTCCTGCAAGAGAAACAGGACAGACGGGAAGCACCTGCCATGAGTCTTGAAAATCAGGATTGCGGCAGACAGGGCTCGCTGTAATTGTGACAGTCCAAGGCATGCCGGATGAAAGAGAAAGTACATTGGAATGCCACAAGCGCATCGCCATGACGAAGGAAGTGGGTGGAGATGGAGACGACGGTTGCACTGCAGCGGCGCGACTTGCAGCAGGTAAACAAATCAGAAATCCATAACATTTCTGGCTTTTGTCTCGTCTTTTCTCCGCTTTGTGCTCAACATTCATCCAGCTACTATCCATTTTGCCATTGTTCCAGATCATTGAATCCGAGAACTCGTACCACAGAACATAATTGATCATCATTGCCAGAAGCCTCTCCGATCGATTCTTCCTCGCAGATCAAACAGCCTCACGGAAACCCCGCCAGATCCCCAAATTTTTAACCGTGAAATTGCATTGATCAAGATCCTTGTCGCCAGTGCTCCCTGTCCAGTGTCCAGGAACGGTATCGCCCGTGGTGTCTGGTACTGTCCCAATTGAAAACCCCCGTCCGTGTGTTGGCCCCTGGTCGAGTCTAGTCCCGCGGAATCAAAGCCATGGCAACTCTTGGGACGCCCTTCAAGGGGTCCCGTGCCAGAGACCTCAACATATTCGATGTCCTCGACGACTGTGACGACACTTCCAACTCGTCGCCTATTGCAATCGACTCTCAACAGCCCGGCCCTTCTGTCTTGAGTGAGGTCGCCGCCAATAACTGCCACGGAGCTTCTCGCTTTTCTCCCGACGACTTAGCTCTCCAACTCGAAGATTTTCACATCGTTACGCCTGCAAAGATCAACAAGACACGCGGACTCAGGCCCCGTCCCACTATCGACCAGTCGACATTCGACTTCCCAGCTGAGGAGCAGGAGAATAGCAAGCTCGTGAGCGGAAGTGGAGGTGCAAAGCCCCAAGATACTGATTTCGAGGCAGCTGAAGGTTGGACAAGCATCATCTTCTACAAGTCATCAGTTACTGACAACGCGACCTGATAGAAGTGCCCTCGCAGAACTTGTTTCCCCTGCCAAACCATAGAAACCTTCCTTCGGATTCCACGCAACTGGCAAAACATCAAGCAGGAGAGTTCGACTACGTGCTCTCGTTGCCAGCTGTGATCAGTCCGGAGGTAGACACGGCGACCAATGGTACATCGTCTGCTACGGTTCTAGAAGTTCCGCAGGAAGCCACAACAGTTCACTTCGGGTGCAACCTCGTCCGTGCCGACGGAACATCCGACCTTGCGCGGCGCAACCGTTCGGACTCAGGCAATACGTACACATTGATAGTTACCCCTATCGAAGGTGATGAGAAAACAGCGGCCAAGCCAGTCGAATCGGTAGCAGAGAAGGTTGATGATATGGCGACCGCGACGGTGACCAAAATTGCTGAAATTTCGGCGCTTCCGCAACAGGAAGACAGACCGGTGAACGAGGGTGAACAAAGCCCGAGGACACACATTGAGGGCTTGCAGAGAATCGGAGAGCCATCAAAGAGTGCAGCATTTGCTCATATCGAGGAGGTTCAAACCGCTGAGATTCCATTGCTTCCCAAGGGATTTGATGAGCCTGAGAGCAACGGCAACGAGAGAATGGCTGGTCTCATCTCGATTACGACGGGAGAGGTATCGTCGGATCACGGCAACGAGTCCAAATACGACGGTGATTCTGGCTCCCGCCGTGCCTCCGACGTTAGTGCAGGCCAACCGCTCGTTCGACATGAGAACCACCACGGCCATCAACTGGGACCCAGCCGCAACCACAGCTCACGCCGTACATCCGAAGTCCTCAGCGATGACAAGGACGACGTTATCGATGAGATCATGTCAATCCCGCCAGCTCCAAGCCCCAGCTCACGCATCGCAGACTCGGTTGAGGCCCTGGATAAGCTCGAGGAGCAACTTGAGGCGTTGAACGAGGTAGAGCGCGTGCTCTCGGACGAGGCAGCCAAAGTACCGCTCGCCAGCAGCAAGCCAAGCACAGCAAAGGCGGCGGCCGCCGCCAAACGCACCCAACCGGTGCCAACAAAATCGGCCACCAAGACCACAGCCGACTCAGTCCGCAGCAAGACTGTAGGCCGTAGTGCCTCAGTGCGCCACTCAATCGCAGTTCCTCCCAGCAAGCAGACGGAGCAGAACGCAGTGGCACAAGCCACAGCCAACAAGCGCCTCTCAGTCATATCCCGACCAGCCAGCCTCGCCCCTCCCAAGCCTCTAGCCCGGTCCGGTAAGCCACCTACAACATCCACCTTCGAGCTGCCGGGCGAGGCAGTCGCCCAACGCCTGAAGGAAAAGCGTCTAGCCCATATATCCATGTCCATGCCGGCCTCATCTCACGATGCCGGCCGGACATCATCACCCACCAAGCCCAAGACAGCGACCAGCACCAAACCCCCCACCCGGCCCAACTTTGAGCTCCCAGGCGAAGCCATCTCCCGCCGCAAGCGCGAGGAACGCGAAGCCAAGCTCAAGGCAGAGCAGGAAGAGGAGCGCAAGCGACGCGAGTTCAAGGCCCGTCCTGTCCGCGCGAGCCTCGTGGCCGGCGCGACGCTCCCGCGGCAGACAGCCGCCAGCCGGGCCAGGATGAGCCTCAAGGCCGGCATGGCCGCTGAAGCTCCGCCGGCTACATCTACGGCTACGACTAGCACAGCCAAACGGCACTCTACCATCGGCGCTGGTATGTCGAGCCGTCCCAGCCTGGCAGTGTCGACGGGGACTTCCTCCCTCTCACGGGGGCGCGCCAGCGTAGTGGCGCTGTCGCCGTCTACGGCCGGTATCTCGCGGGCGACGTCGACGTCGACGGGCAGCGTGCGGGGCAGCACGCTCAGCGCGGAGGAGATGCAGCAGCAGAAGCTGAGGGGCAAGGAGATCTTCAAGAGAGAGTCTAGCTTCGTCAGCGAGAAGGAACGCGAGCGTCGCTCTAGGGAGGAGGCGGCGCGGAGGGCTAGGGAGGAGGCCGCGGAGAGGAGTCGGAGGGCCGGGAGGGAGTGGGCTGAGAAGCAGAAGGCTAGGAAGATGGCTGCTGTTGGGGTGAGTCCGTCTCTTGCTGCTTAGTGATTACAGAGGAAAGGAGGAGTTGTAGCCTGTGGTTTTTTCATTGTTGCATAGCAGGCTGGGATTGGAGTTCAGTTATGGCTTGTTGTTCTTTTGATGCTTCAGCAAGGACTTGGAAAGCAATGAGGTTAGTTGGACGGAATCGCTAGGAGTCTGTGCATTGCTTGTTTATGCTAGTGTACTCCAGACTAGTATGTCTACCTTAGGTAGTTGTAGGTTTGCAATAGGAGAATTATTTGTTTACTCGTCCGTTGCTTATGTTCGGGGAATGGACAAGGCATGTGCTAACCAAACAAAAGAGAACTTCCGACTTACAAAGAGTCAACACTTGCACACAGCTGGCTGATGCTCGTGAGGTCGCTGTCGGCCATTGATCTGGCGAGCGGCTCAGGGTGTCTCCCCGCTCTAATGAGTCTAATACCACCAGGCTGCTTTCAGTGCTTGTGTAAGGAACCCCAGGATTGATAACGATAACGGTAATAAAGGTGGTACTGTACCTACTGTAATGTAAACCTGTGACCACGCAGGCACCGAGCGGCACAGTTAGCTTAGTTGGCTTTTGGAGAAACCATGCTCGTTCATCTCTGGCCTCGTCTTCCAGGTACCAACCTGACATTGTCACATTGGAATCAGGGGTGGCTCTCATCACAATAGCAGCCCAATCTCTCCTTGTTTTTCCTACCTCAATCTTCCATCATGACTACCGTACACTGATCCCTCATCAACAGCCTCTTGGACAATGGGAAAGAGGCCAGACGCATGCCAAGGAACCCCCGGATACGGCAAGATGTAACGGATCTCCCGCTCGACAAATATAGCCGAGATCTCAACGGCATTTCTCCAATCTCAAATAGGTACCTTACTTAGTGTTTGGCGCCCTTCCCCCATATGGGGCCCCAACGCCGTGTTGCCGGGCGGAGAACGGTGCTCTCCGCCGCGGCCTGGCTGTCGGCAGTTACCATTTTTGCCTTTGTCTCGTGGTTCTACGTCTTCCGTCATGACATTTCTGTTGCACGTCACCAGCCGCCTCCCGTGTTTGAGCCGGTAACTGAGAAAGACGATTTGGTCGTCGACATTGGCCCAGAAGACATCACCACATCGAGGACAAGCAGTTTAAGTTTTAGCCCGGCTGATACACCCCGCATCTCCAGCTCTACTTCGAGTCCGACTGACAAAGCTATTGTCCTCACCACGCTCTCGTCTGTCATGTCGCCGCCGTCGTCAACCCCTACAACGGCGTTGACCACGCCTCCGGAGCCATTGCCCACAAAGCCGGGCGGCGCAAGCATCAAGCTCCGGCAGGGCACTTACATCGGCGCCACCATCCCCGCCAACCCAGACACCTACCCCAAGGCCGTCGATGCCTTCCTCGGCATCCCCTACGCCCAGTCAACCGCAGGCGAGAACCGCTTCCGCCCCGCGGTGCCCCTTCTGGAGTCGACATCCACCTTCCAGGCCGCCGCATACGGGCACGCCTGTCTTGGCGCTAACTCTGGCCGGCCTGAGGGCGAGGATTGCCTGAACGTCAATGTCTTCCGCCCTCAAAGCACCGACAGGGTTCCGGGCGAGGTGTACGGTGTAGCTAAAGCTGCCCACCGCCTACCAGTGGTCATCTACGTTCACGGAGGCGGCTTCAATGCCGGCCATGGCGGCGAGCGGAACATGGCCAGCTTCGTGTCGTGGGCAAAACCGGACATTGTGGCCGTCAGCTTCAACTACCGTGTTGGTGCTTTTGGATTCCTGCCTTCGGCGCTGACGGCCAGGGAGGGGCTGCTGAATCTTGGGCTGAAGGACCAACAGGCGCTGTTCACCTGGGTGCAGGAGAACATTGCTGACTTTGGAGGCGATCCGGGAAATGTGACTATCATGGGCCTCAGTGCCGGTGCTCACTCGGTTCGTACTCCCCCCTCCATTCTATCCTCAAGCCGTTTCCAGTGTTGTCTAACACACGAGCTAGATTGGCCACCACCTCATGTACTACTCCCGCGCATCTACTCCCGTTCCCTTCGCCAAAGCCATCCTCGAATCCGGCGCGACAACCGCCCGCGCCACCTTCTACCCAACGCACCCCCGGCATCTCATCCAATTCCGCGAGTTCCTCGTTGCGGCAGGCATAGAAGGCGTGCCCGAGTCCGCCATCTTCTCTACTCTTCGCACCCTCCCCGCAGCTACCATCCTCAAAGCCTCCAAGTCCCTCTGGAACAAATACGAACCAAGCGTGACCTGGCCCTTCCAACCCGTAATCGACGGACCCAACGCCCTCTCCAACTCCAGCCACGCCAACACCTCCACTCAAGCCGTGATCCCAGACCTGCCCCTCCTCTTGTGGCAGCAGGGTCACCACCTCACAGTCCCGGTCCTGACGGGATTCAACACCAACGAGGGAACGCTATTTATACCCCAGAAAGCCAACACCACCGCCGAGTTCAGGTCTTTCTTCTCCACTCTCATCCCGGGGTTCAGCCCAGCCGACCTGGACGCGCTGGAAGCGCTCTACCCCGATCCCGTGACCAACTCGTCAAGTCCATACAAGGCCGTTCCCGCCGGCATGGGCGCCCAATGGACCCGTCTAGATGCAGCCTACAGCCATTACGCCTACATCTGTCCGGTCCTGCAGACCGCGCACTTCCTCTCTACCTCTTCCTCGTCCCCCACAAACCCATCATTCTCGAAATCGGCCCACAACTCCTACGGCCTGTCCCGTTCCGCGGGTGAAACCGCCACCTCCCACTCAAAAGGTAGCCCCGTGTACGTCTACCGCTACGCCGCGGCCTCGAAATGGGGCACGGCCAACCACGGCGACGAGGCGCCCGTCGTGGCGCACGACATGCTCGTCATCTCTCCTCCCACTTCTTCTTCTTCTTCCTCCCAGACTTCGACGGGTCAGAACAACCATACATCTGCCCGTCCGGGGCTGAGGAAGGTGGCCGACGCGATGCACGGCGCCTGGGTGAACTTCATCGTCTCGCCCTCTGGAGATCCGAACCCGGTGCCTCTCGGCGGTGGGGAGGAGGAGGAGTGGCCCGTCTTCGTATCTCCGCTCGGCGCAGAGGGAAAGGCCAGGGGAAGGATCATCGTCTTTGGAGAAGGGAACGACGAGAGGTGGACGGAGAAGCGGGTCAAGAGCGCCGGTACGCCTGTGCGGTTGGAGACGCTGACGGATTGGGATCTGGAGAGGTGTCGGTTCTGGTGGGACAGGGCTGAGCTTAGTGAAGGTATCGGGAAGAGACTTGATCGGGGACGGCTATGAGTGAGTGAGTGCCGTGGCGGCGAGGTTTGGAAGATATATGGTTTTGTGTGTACGGTTGAGAGGGTAGATTGCTGATGATATTGGTTCAAGTACTGTCTGGGATGTCCAGGTCTGTACGCAGGCATGTCAAAAAGGTAGCGAGGCAGAAAATTGTGTGTATCAACTTGTATTCGTTAGAGTGAGTAACCGCATCTCCGTCAGTCCCATCTTGCGGGAGAACTCCTTTACTCCTTGGCAAAGGACGCTCTTTATCCCTGCTTCACATGAAGACAACGCCTCTGCTCGCTCGCTAGTTCTACTCGGTAATCACCACCCGTCTCTCCAGCCCAAACATGTGCTATCCTTTTTGACAGAGCACATCGTTCCATCTCAGGACATACATCCTGACGCACTGAATATAGCCCTTCAAATATGCAAGTCAAGAGAAACCAAGCCCGAGACTCTCATTCCTAGATTAAAGGAGAATACAATTGTAGTCCAACGTTTTGTGTCTTGACTTTTTGTAGATACATGGATCCCGATGGTCGGGAGGGTAAGGCGACTGACGCCGATATGTGCGGAAGACGTGACGATTCCGAGGTCCGCCGTGGAAGAAGCCAGACCTTTGGTCACTGGGGAAGGCAGAGAGTGGGTGATTAGGTATAAAAATAATGGTGTGATCGCTAAGACTGTGAAGGTATGCCGAGTATGCAGAATCCCAAGAGACCGAGAAAAACGCCAGGGACAACCCCAAACCTTGGCAGAACGATGCGTGTTCCTGTCAGCCAGAGGAAATGGGGCGTCATATGCAAGAGAAGATGCAAAGGAAACCGTTTTGCCAGCAGAGTGGTAGTGACCAGACTACCCAACTAGAAGTTCTGGGAGATACCGGCACTCTGCTGCGGATAATGTGCCGGGTTCTCGATGCGCGTATTCCTCCTCGCGGTCACGTCTCTGATGACGGGCTGCCCGCCGCCCAGCTCTGCGGGTCCTTGGCGGTTCGGCATCGCGCCTCCGTCTGCGTACGGGTTTCCATTCGCGGGATACTGGTCGTAGAAGCCCGGTCCTCCGCTCCCGTACGCGACGCCGATGCCGCCGTCTCCGGACCCGTCTGACCGCGCGGCGGCGCTGTAGGATGACGAGGCGTTGGACGGACCTCGGTGTACGTCCGTGACGCGGTTGTTGGACGAGGAGGGGCCCATGGCGCCCAGTATCTCGCCCTCGGGCGAGTGCGATCCGTCCGTCATTGTCATCAGCGGCTCGCCGGACCGGGTGTCCGAGATATTCCCGTGCGTCGGCGAGGTAGCGTCGCTGTATGCGACCCCCGCGGCACCGCCCGACATGGTCGTCGAAGCTTTCCTACCTGTCGAGCTGGCGAGCGTGGTCGAGCCCCAGCCGCGATAACCCGCTGCGCCATCCTCCCTCATCTCGTAGGCCCCAGCCGCCGCGCCAGCACCGGCGACTCCGGGGATGGTCGGGTCGGCATTGGGGTTGTAGGCATAATCTTCGACTTCTTTCCGTCGCTGCTCTTCGAGGTCCTTCCGTGCCTTCCGCCTGCGCCAGAGGAAGATACCGGCCGCGACGAGCAGTGCTACGCCCACAATTGGTACGACGACCGCGATGGCGATCCTTCCCGAGTCGCTGAGAGCGCCGTTACTGGAACTGCCGGCCGGGTCGAGCGCGGCTCCTGACGAGGAGGTGTTTGTTGACGAAGATGATGAAGATGTGCCGGTATTGCTTCCCTCTAGAGTGGAAGTTGTTGTGACATATATCGTACTCGAGGCACCTCCAGGTGTGGTTGGCGTTATGACAGATGTTTTGATGATGGTTGTTTGCGAAGGTTGACTAGTAGTGGTGGATGAGCTTGTTGGCGGTGTCGATGTCGATGATCTCGACGACGTTGTAGGTGTGCTGGATGTCGGCGGCGGAGTTGATGTGGTTGGAGGGTTACTTGTGGTTGGAGGAGTTGTGGGGGGAGTCGAGGTCGGTGGTGGCTCCGAAGTTGTCGGTGGTAGAGTGGTTGGAGGGACCGACGAGCTCGTGTCTGGAGGGGCGGCTGTGGTAGGAGGATTAGTAGGAGAACTTGTCTCAGGAAGCACACTCGTCGTCGGCGACGCTGGCGGATCCGATGTACTCGGACTGTTCGTACTTGTATTATTAGACATGATGAAGGCACGACGCTTCAACCGCGGGAAATCCCTACGACGAACGGCCATGTTAGCGACAAAGACAATGCATTTTTAGTGCTGTAAGGTAAGGTTGGAATATCAACTGCGAGGACATGGCGAGATGGTGGGTAGAAATGGAACTGACTGGTCAAGGCCGGAGCCCGCTCAGTGTAAATCTTGCGGGCGACAGTGACGCAAAGGACGGAGAAGGCGGGCAGATGGTGATGCAGGTACAGCGAAGATCTCAGGTCCATAGGCTCAGAAGCCAGAGATGAGTGATACAACGATGGAGCAAGCGGAGTACAAGCAGGACAAAGCGGACGATGGACGGTCGAGGAGAAACACGCATGCACCAACGTACCTTCAGGTCCACACGAAAGCTGGAATAGACGCGCTGATGATGCACGCAAGCCAAGAATCAATCGCGCTGGCGTACGGCAGGCAGGCAGGGAGAGTTTCGCAGGTGGTGCCAAAGGAGGTGTTGTAAGGTTTGAGGTCGCAATCGTGAGACGAAATGAATGGACGAGGGCCGAGCAAATACCGTATTTTGCCTGGTCCGGGAATAGTCGTTCGTCCTTGGCGCCCGTGGCCTTGGTCACGACAAAAAAAGACTCGAAGCGATGTAATAGGGATATCGATGATAGAAAAAGAGAGCGCCGAACCACAGAATATTGTCGAGAGGAGAGAATGAAACGTTGGTAGGCCGGGTTCTTGAGCGATACCTTTAACCCCGTCCGTATTCTGTCGTCTTTTCGACAACAGATGGGTTTTGGCGTCGATGGCGCAGCACTGGCACCGTCTCTTGTTTGGTTGCACGCAGACTGGGGCAAGAACCTTGATCGTATTTTGCCAGTGGCGCCCCCTCTTTCTTCTTGCTGCCCAGCTGCCTTCGTCGCTCTGCGTCGAGCAAGGAGCAAGAAGGTAGAGAACAGGACCGGCCGGGTGTGAGTGGATCTGCGTCAGACCGTTCTCTGGCTCGTGCAGGGCGATCCGAGATGAGATTCTGCTGCCCAGAGGCTTAGTACTTGTGGATGTATAAGGTAATGATTTGCCTGATTGTCGCGATGCATCCAGCGCTGCGTTGTGTCTGTCTACACTTTTGTTGTCTCGGTGTCGATGGTCGGCGTTGAGGTTTGGTTTAATAACTGTTGCGGTACGTAGACGACGGTGTCAAAGTGACTCGGTTCGCTTGTCGTGACTCTCCTCTGGTCTCTCTCCTCCGCTCAGTGTCTAGCTGTAATAAATGAAAGATCGTGCAACTTGAGAGATGGGATCCAGACCGAGCGGTTCGATGCTTCGAGGCCGATGAGGTTGTGGATGAACTCTCTACTGCTGCTTCCGTTTCAAATGTCCCCCGTATCTTCCAAAAACCCAGCCCGCAGTGGAACAGGAAGTGGTTTGGTGATTCCGATTAAGCCAAATCTCACTTTTCTTCCGCAATGACTAACAGAGTTCCTTGTTGAACGGGCGGATGTTGACGTAGTAAGATAGACTTCGTATGTTATCGTGGTCCGAGTCAGCAATTGCGCATGATCCTTCTTTGGGGAAGTCCACGGGATCGCGAGTTCACGGGTAGGTGTAGGTATGTATCGTATGTCTTCGAAGGTTCAAGCTTTCGGACCGTCCAGAATCCACCACGTCAAAACCAAAAAGGTCAAAAAAGAAGGGGTCCCGGTGCCATTAATATTTCGTTGTCAGCTTGCTACTCCAAGGCTGTCCTATGGTACGAGCAAGATTCCTTGGTAAACTTGCTTCCTTGATAGTACCTACATGCAATGTTGTACGCTACGTAGCAAGCTCTCCACTCCGAAGCTGATCGCATCCAAATCGGCTTCATTCTGTTCGTTCCCCCCCAGTAGTCACTGACTCGGAACGGTGAGCCCGGCAGAAAGGGGACAACCCATTCCCCACACCTCCAACCAAAACATCCCGAGAGCGTTGAACTGGGAAGAACAAAGATGGTGAGCAACAAACTCCAGCCTCCCTCCTGCAGCTAGTTTGCAGCTGTCGTACAGATCAGATGATCTTTGCCTGTATCTTTGATCGTCTCGACTGGTGGTGCTGCTGCGATTTGCTGCACAGTCAGACTTGCATACGCAGATGCTCACTTGCATTACCACTACACTATACGGCAATTTGATCCTCAAATGTTCAATTGCAAGTTTGGCAACGCAATTAAGTTTGGATTACACGTGTACCCTAAAGTGTCAATCTCTCCTTCCTGTTATGACGTTGTGCTACACTAGACTCAAACTACACGTGCACTGAATCTACACATAAGAAGTCTAGAAGGGCAGAAAGGGGAGGGATACAGCCGTCAGTCTGACAGGGAATCAGCTCAAGAACCAAGCTCAGAAGGCCATAATAGGCTCTGTTAATGCAACGGTAATCTTCCGAAACACTTCTCGACGTCATCCCGGATCGACGGACAACTGCGAGGAAGAACCGAACCGAACACATCGCCATGTATGCCAACTTTTGGGGTCGCTTTATGCCGACGACCCCTCATTTGGCCTTGACAATCTGATGGACGCCAAACGAAACCTCGTTTCCAAAACTTCCAAGGCAGTCCCTTCGGTCAAAAGTAACAGCCGTAGCACAGTAAGGTCCGGTCGTGAGTTGTAGGTCTGGCAGACTACCCTGACTACGCCTCTTCAAACCGCCCTCTGCCTTTTCATGTATACATCATTATGCACATCGTTGTGCACTACAGATGAGAGCCAGCTGAAGCAATCACCCAATTCTCAAATTCGAGCTGAGCCTCTTCAATATGCCTCTAACATTCCATATGGAGCGCCACCATCGGTCCACTGCTGAGGCACAGCAACTGATTGGGCGCGCCCGCCTGGGACGTTCAAAAATAGCTCTTTGTTCCAGTTCACCTCCACGTGTGAGCTCTTGGCACCGGCAGCAGCGTCCAGTGAGCGACAATGCATCACACGTTACTGCTATACACTACTGTATACTTACTGCTCGTGGCGACAAGCTGACTCCTGCGGGACCTCCGGTAGCAGCTTACTGCCATATTCGGAAAACAGGATCCCATTCGTCGTAAAATAGGAGCCAGTCAGGTGATGTAGTCTAATGTATCGCACAAAGAACCGACGACAGTGGATGTGAAGCGAGCGTTGTCTGAAGGCTTCATTAAAACCGCCAACTTTTTGCTCATGCAAGATTCTACCCTAACCCCGGAGTGCCCAGCCGTTTCTATATGTGACAAAAGCATATGATGCAGCAAGACACCAATGATGACGGTAACACAGTGATGATGACAATGTATGCGCTGCTCAAGTAGCCGCTCTCCTAGCCACCGGGGTCTGTCGACCATGACTTCGCTAAAGTGGTGATGACACGGTGAGCCCTTGAGCCCAACAGGCAGGGTCATCAGGCCCAACACATGGCCTTCCCCTCCAGAGTAGCGGCCAGTGGATTGCGTGCGCATTCGGTCACCCAAAAAAACTCCTAGCTCCTATCCAAGACCAATCTCCAGTCCAAGTTGAAACGGGCCGGCGACTAGTCGCGCATGGACCACGCGGGCTTGAGCTTCTGCTCCATCGCGGCCTGGGTGAAGATGGTGTCGCCGGGGAGCTTGCTGACCCTACCAGCACCGCTCCGGATGGCGCCAAGCTGCACGGCCGAAATGCCGCTGCGGTTGCTACGGATAGAACCCGTCTCGCTGCGGTTGTCGCTCTCAGCAAACTTGCGCGGCGGCGCAAAGTCGAGCGCTGTGAAGGTGCTTGATTTGCGGAGGAGGTGACTGGAGAGTGTCAGTTACATGAGGACAGGGTAAGATGAGGCTTTTGAACTTACGGGCTGGGCAAAGAAGGCATCTCCTCAAAGGCATTGATCAACGGTGAGTGAGCGGGAACGGCGGGCGTGTGATACGGCCTGCGCTCGCCCATTGGGCTCTGTGACCGACCAGCGACACGGTCTTTATACGTCTCGGGTGGCGCAAAGTCAAGCGCGTTGAAGATGGCAAATGAGTCGTCCTTAAGCTTCGAGGGCGTCGGCAGCGTGCTCAGGACTGCGGGAGGGGGAAGTGCTTTCTTGGGAGGCCCGTTGCGACCTGGTCCGTAAGCTGACAAGCTTGAGCCCGCCCGGGGTCGGCCCCAGGCTCCTGACTGAGAGGTTCCAGGGCGCGGCGGGCCATACTGCCTTGAGGCCGACGAACCTGGCCTGGGCGGCCCCCGCATGCCAGGCATGCCCATGTTCATGTCTCCCATGGAGCCATGATAGCCTCGGGGAGGCGCACGCTGGCCTTGGAATCGTGAGCCAGATGGGGGAGGCGTCATGGCACGGCGTGCAACCGGCTGCGCGTATGGCATAACGAAAGCGTTGGCATTGGGATCGTAGTACGGATCGTCGGCACCGCCCGCATAGTGCTGGTCATAGTCTTCGTAGTATTCTGTCCCCCCCTGAGGGTAGTTGCCGTGCTGTTGATACTGCTGTGGCAGCGGAGGGACCATCTGTGTTTGCCGGTTGGCGCTATCCTTGGAGTCATCAAAGTACTCTTTGTAGAATGAACGGATTCGGTTTGCCCGTGTTTCAGGATCTTCCGTATCCATCAATTCATCTGGAGGGAGGGGCCGGAATCCTACAGAGAGGCGGTGATTGTCTTGGTGTGGGATGCCGAGTCCGACCTGATGCTGTTCTGGTTCATAGTATGAAGACTCCCTGTGATGTGTCCTACCACGATCTTCCTCATAGCCGTTGTTCCCCGGGTGCTCATAATTACCCTGAGGCATTTGCGTGTAGTCGTCATAGTAGTCCGAAGGCTCTTCTAAAATAGGCGCAGTAACTTGCGGCTCTGCGGCATGCTGCGGATGCGGGGCGACAGGCAAGGAGTTAACCGCCGGCGGTGACGACGGGAGTGCCGAGGGTTGCTGTGGAGGGGACCTCGCTTGTATCGCGTCAAGCTCGATCGCTGAGGGCCCCCTCTCGTGAATGACGGCCTGCTGACTCCGAATACGGCCGTCCTGACGATTGTGCTGTACGACGCTGCCGGGGAGTTCGTTGACAGGCTCATAAGGCTGCCGTGGTGGACTGGACTTTTCGGAAAGTCGGTACGCAGCAGGAGCGGGCTCTTGAAGTTCAGGGGCTGCCGGCATGTCCACAACGTCTTTCTCGTCAGGATAAGGCGAGGTTTCAATTGAACGCTCAGAAGGTGAACGGAAGGGATCCTTGGCCGAAGGTGCAGGAGAAGATGTCGAGATTGGGGGGAGTGCCGGTGGCGGTTTCCTATACGCGGCGTCCTTGGGGATGAGATTCTGCCGGCCAGGACCACCAAGCGTACCCGGACCAAGCAGCGACCGTCGCTGTTGACGGTTAGACTCATGACTGTAGATGGACGCACCGTCCGGACCCCGGGAGGGCGACCTGATCGACGTGCCGTCACCCATGAGTTGATTTATAGGCCTGTAGGGATCTTCATTTTGGTGTATGGTCCTTGCCAAGGAATGCAGAGACTCCCGTGAGTCGTGCAGAGCCGGCGGGAGGAGATATGGGTTTGAGAGGTTTAGGTCCATGGACATCTGCCTGTGACGGGAATGGCTGTCCTTCTCCCTTCCGCCAAGCATGCTCTTCCGATTCGCCCTTCCCCCTTTCCCCAGAGGGCCGTCGTCCAGGCCAAAGTCCAGAGACTTGTGAGGGTCTCGGGCATCTTCGTTCTCCAACTTTCTCTTGACCCTAAAGTGAAGATAAAGCAAGACGGAAATGATAGCCACCAAGGGGATTCTATTAGAGCTGTTAGAAAGAGCCCGGGTAGTGGAAGAGTATGCACTTACGCAACACCAAGTGCAATAGGGAGGGCCATGCCGTTTGCTGAGGCAGGCTTCTCGCAAAGGTTTGCAGGTGCCGATTTGTCTGCGCATGGGTCTGCAGAGGTCGTGGCGGCTGCTCGAGGCATCACGGGACTGGGGACTCTCCCCTCGAGAGCCGGACTAGGGACGTCCATAGCATCTCGCTTCTTCAACAATGGGATCCTAGGACCGAGGACATAGCCGTCCCCGACCATTGGTGCTCCATCCATTCTCAACGAAAGTTTTTGTATCCCTCTTCTCGGTCCTCCTCCTCCGGATCTGCGAATGATAACCTGTTATGCGGATAATGAGAGAGCTGTGCTTCCGGCAGAGCGGAAGAAAACCACGATTAAGAGCTGTGCTATAATGTTGTCATTCTAGTCATAACGCGGGAGGTTCGTCGTGAAGATCTTGTTTTCGACCATACGGGAAGCGGTTCGTATCGTAGCGGGAGATCGTCTGACGAATTGAATTGAAACAGACGGGACAGGATGCAGGTTTTCGTTTCGTGAAGTGTCTCCGCAGGTATAATCGGCAAAAAGAGTGGCCAAGTTCGTACAGGAACAGGTTGTGATGTGCGATGAAATGAAGGTCGGAGAGTTTGTGAGACTCGTGAAAGGAACGACACGCCTGCTGGCAGGCACAAAAGAGTGTATCACCAACGCCCGACAGACGAAGGAAAGGGAGAGACTGAGGTTGAGGAAGGGAGAATGAGGTTAGAGAAGAAGGTCGGGTGAAGGTGAGAGCAGATTAGGATTACCACTAAAGAGGTGTACACAGTAGAACCTTTGTGAGAAGGGGCAGATTGTGACACTGGCGGAGGACAATGAAGGCAACACCACCCTGGCAGTAGCAGGGCTAGGCAGTCTAGGATAGGGAGCCGAACAGGGTCCGGCCATCAACACACACCGTGCCTGTGCCAGTTGTGTCCACTCTTGTTCTCCTCTGTTAGCAGGCCAGGCTCCTCTTTTGCTGCTGCTAGCAATCTCCGAGCGGAAGAAGCTCAAGTTCGAGTGTTCGACAAGGAACAACAAACTGCAGCAGACAAGGTCACTCGGCGGAGCTGCAACGACGCGGCCCTGGCCGTCGACGAATAGAAAGTGCTCATTTCAGCGTTTAATCAAAAAAGGGGATGTGTTGCAAGGGGTCGGGTCTGGCAGAATTCCAATGGGTGGGTACTGTTGCTCCTTAGACTTGCCCTGACCAATCAGACGGGCAGATCCTCTTGGGTTCCTGCATCAGACCCCTCGCGCAAAGAGAACCCGCAGTAAGTACCCAGGTACTCTACACCAGGGACCTTGCAGCATTATCCCACCGGTGCTGCAGCTACTGCGTACCACAGTTCCCTTAAGTGTGCACTAGAAATAGCGCCTCAAGACCAATCGTGGCGCTAATCTCGTCTGTCCCACACGACTGCGCCTGACTGTTTGTTAGGTTGGTCAATTAACTCAGGTATATACATAGCAGAACGATTTCGCATGTGGACAGGAAGGTCGCCTACTTCGCCGAGAGATACGAACCTGTGGCCCAGTGCCCACAGTTGGGAATCCAGCGCGCAACATGTTTGAATATGCACGTTATGCTTACTGTGTGTATCGTGGATGTCTAGGCTCCATTGACAAGTGTTCATCTCTATGCCGACCTGGAGGTACTTCTTAAGTGTTATACTGGCAAAGTTGCCTCAAGGACCTGGCTTGAACGAGACATCGAATCGCAAGTATCTTGCAATGATATGGAAGGCTGATACTTCGCACCGCCAATGTACTGATCAAGAGGCGAAGACGTGTGCTTCTTTTGTCCCTCACAAAGCTGACTCAGGAACTCAAGGCGGCAAGATATAACATGCACCAGATGTGCCCCCTTAAGCTGTTGCTCCCAGTTGCATACCATGACCCGGATCTTGTCGCCTGCCTGACAGGTCTTCTAATTATTTGATTTTCAGTTTTCGTTTTCGTTTCTTGACATGGCGCGATTTTGCAGACCACAGGGAATATATATGCCGAGTGACATTGTTGCAACATCCAGACGTTCTCCAATCCTCTCATGACCTAGGAGGGTGGAACGAGAACGCCCCAAGAGCCCGTCGATTCGAGTCAGAGCTCACCACGAACAGATCATGACTTTGTCTGGTAGAACGTCGGTGCATATTCCAGTAGCCAGTTCTTCTCGATTTTTGTGACGTCCCTGATGTAGATCTTGTTGCCTGTCTCAAACACCTCATGGAAGATGACCCAGTCCGCCTTCCGGTTGAACATGAGTGAGCTCGGATGCGCGTGTAGGACAGTGCCTCCCGAAACATTTCGGAATGTGCCATCGGGTTGCATCCTCGCGGCATGTGCGAAGTAACCCGTCGTCAGGCACCGACTAATCTGCTCGGCCTTGTTGTTCTGAGTCCCTGCGCTGGCAAGCGACTCATCAACTGAGATCCCGAATCGCTCAAGATAACGCTTGAGCTGCGCCCGGATACTGACCGCGCGTGTCAGGGCCTTGAAATTGAGAAAGTTATCGTGGCAGAAGCGGCCCTCCTTACGGCCCTTTGTAACGAACGCTTGGTACACATTGAGGAGCGTAATGTGGTCACCTTCTTCAGCAGCAAACTTCCGCCTTGTACTCTCTACGCGCTTCTTGTCCTCATCTTGCTGGACCCAAACATTGCCGCCGAGGCTCGTCATGGCTGCTATGGTGAGGATCTCGCTGAGACAACCGAAGCTCGGGGCCGAGAGCAACGTCTTCGCCATCATTGGCTCGACCGCTAGTTCCGCCATTCTCGTGCCTAGGGGCTTGGTCAACTTCGCATAGTCGTCGAGGGCTCCGAGACTGTAGAGAAGCTCTAGTGCCTTGATCATCAGCTCCGCCGGCGGAGGGGTGAGGAAGTCGAACCGCACGACGTTGTCGATCCCGAGTGCCTTCAGCTGCAGGATGAAGGGCGCCAGGTTGGAACGCTGGATTTCCGGCACATTGGTATCGTTCAGGGCCCGGTAGGAATCTTCTGTGTATAGTCGGAAGCATTTACCAGGTCTTGTTCTTCCTGCCCGTCCGGCTCGCTGGGCCGCGGAGGCTTTCGATACGGGAGTGACTGTTAATGTTTCGATGCCGGTTTTCGGATTATAAGCGCGGAGCTTCACGAAACCACAGTCCACGACGTAAGCAATTCCATTTATCGTGACGGAAGCCTCTGCAATGTTTGTGGAAAAGATGACCTTTCTCGTGTTATCTGGTGCTTCGTCAAAGACGTACATTTGCTGTTCGGTAGTGAGGCCAGCAAAGAGAGGAAGCGGAAGTAACGACTTTGAATGAGGCGGTAACTGAGAAGATCGTTCCGATACTGCCTGAACCGCATTTTCAATCTCTTCTCTTCCGGTGAGAAAAACGAGAATATCACCCATTGGCTCAGAGGTGTGTATGTCGAAGACCGTGGATATTGCCTTCTCAACATAATCCTCAGCTGGTGATTCCAGATATAAGATGTCAATGGGATATGTCCGTCCTTCGAGGCTGATAATGGAGCCGATTTTCTTTGCGTCGTTTTGTAGTGTCGCATCATCTGCATCGTCGGAAAAGAATCGCAGGAATTCCTCCGCTTGTAAGGTCGCACTGCTGACGATGATGCGTAGCTCCGGCCTGCGTTTCCGGACCTTCTTCAATAGACCCAATAGTATGTCGGAGCTGATGGATCTCTCATGAGCTTCGTCCACCATGATGACAGAGTAGCGGGTGAGGAGAGGGTCCACAAGAGCCTCTCTGATGAGGAGTCCATCCGTCAGAAACTTGATGCGGGTGGTCGCGGAGGTGACGTCTTCGAAGCGGATGGAATACCCAACTTCTTTACCGAGCTCGCAGCCAACCTCCTCTGCAACTCGGGCCGCAACTGTTGTTGCAGCGACACGCCGTGGCTAAGTTGTCAAGTCAGCAGTCTGATATGTGCCGAGGGCTCGGAGATGGACTCTACCTGAGTGACAGCAATAGATTTACCGTCCGCACACCATCCTGCCTGTTCAAGGAACTGCGGGATCTGTGTCGACTTTCCAGAGCCAGTCTGACCAACGACAATCGTCACTGGATAGGTCTCGAAGAGGTAGAGAAGGCTCTCTCGGTGCTTCGCTATCGGAAGCAAGGCTGCAGGCTTGTGCAGTGCTGGAATAAACGACGCGCCAAGGTCGAATTCAGCCATCTCATTGACGTGTCTCTTTTGCGAGAAAACGATCACAAAGGTCCATCCAGACTCCTAGATGAAAAGAGGCGACCTGTCATAGCACACAGGGATTGTCCGCGGGTGTTGTTGGGATCAACACTTCCGCAACATGTCTAAGAGATATGGACAGCTTGAGTATCACTAGAGAGACAAGGTATCAGATATAACTATGATACAACAGATAGTCTGGCTGTGTTCATTATGTCTGCCCAAGTGCCAGACAGTCAAATCTAGAAAAGGTACTTGGTGACCTTGCTCAGAGTGAACAGGCACAGTCAAGCCACATTTGTTCAACTCGGGTGGCGCATGCCCAAGGTAGTTAGCGCTGAACTTTCACCAAGCATGTCAGCCACAAGGCTCCACATTCGCGTGTCATCATGCCTCTGGCCGAGTTCAACAAGAGTGAAGTGGCGGGCGGTCTGTTCCTCACAGGCTTCCTACCTCCACACAACATCTTGAAATCGAGGGCGTGCCCGATTTGGGAGGCTCTTTTCGCCAAACAACCAACAGTCTACCAGCGTGACTTCACTTCACGCGAAACCGATCCTGTGTGGATTAGGTATCTTGGTTTTTTTTCACAGCCTCAACAGTCGCAACGTTGAACTTGAGAACGTGCAATTCTTGACGGAACTTCGAGTACCGTCGGGTGTTCTTCCCCCTCAGGCTTTGCAAGAGTCCAAGTCGCATCTGAGCTCCGTTCATTTCCTTTCATTTGAGGGCTTTCCGTTCTTCAAGTTGCCTGCAGGCTACCCACCTGCTGTCCGCGTCGTATTTACGCTTCGTCTCGGCAAGTGTCCGTCTGTCTTGATCATCAAGGAACATACCCAGAACACTTCCTTTCCTTCCATTCCGGAAGTGTTGGAGGTGGCGCGCACTCTTGGTGGACACCGTTGGTCTTGCCATAGAACCAGGTGGCATCATATCTGCACACTAACGGCTTGATGCTCTCCAGCGGACGCGTCATCTTTTCGTCGCATTGCCATGGTAAGCTGTTGAAGACCCAACATGGGGAGAACAAAGAAAGCCAGTAAGAAGGCTGGGGCCAAAACGACTGGGAGAACCACGTCGAGGTCCCTGGTCAACGGTGCAGCCGGGAACCATGCTAAAGCGAGGCATATGAGGGACAGAAGAGGCAATCTTCATGTCTGGGACGGAAGACTTCCCACTGGCTTGGTTGCCAAGCCCATCGTGGCTCAAACGAAGTCAAAGCATCGCTCATACTTTGAGTTTGTCGAGAACACAAACAAGAAAAAGAAACTCGAGTTTACGGTAGTCAAAACCCCGGCCTGGATCGCATGTTGCCGAACACCCTCTTACCCATTAATAGGTCACCCAGAACAGGGAACCCCCGCCTGGCTACGAATTCGTCCCTATCGGGAACCCTGCACTGACCGCAGCATGCAAGGAACTCTCCAGAGAACAAGAAGCTATGATATTCATCGTTTCGGTTTGTTATGCTTGCCTGCTCTCGATGTTTTACCTCGGGCAAAACCCTCGCTTACGGACGTATACTGCAGACATACTCGAGTGGAAATGACGTTCCGGACCTCACGGTCGCCCTAAACCGAGTTGGCCATCACATTCGGGAGAGGATAGTCGAGCAGGCGCGTGCATCTTTGGGCGAGATGGAAGACATTTCTCAACAAGCCCGCCTGGACGTTCCTGAACCCATACCAGAGGACCAGGAAGAAATCAATAAGCAGGCTGACGCCGCTATAAGGGATCTCTTTCCAAGAATACCGAATACAGATCGACAGATTATCATCGAACACTCTTTTAGAAAGGTATGTGCTTACTTACGTCTTTCCGGCGCCATTCTTGTCAACATGAAAGTGATTCGAACCGGTAATTCGCGGTCGTTTTAGGGTGCCAAGGCCGCTGATGGTATGCCGCTTGTTGGGCTTGCGGCCGACCTCACATTATCAAGAAGAGTGCAGCTTGCTGTTATCTCTCATATTCGACATACACATACACGGTATGATCAACTCTTACGTGAGACGACGTGGGCCAACGCGAGACGAGCTGTAGAGGAGCTGTGTCTTGATATCCTCGTCAAGTGGCGAGGAGACGAGGAGAATGGTCGAGATCAACTCGATGAGATCCTGCGAGAGGTTGTTGTCATTTCTGACTCCGAAGATGATTACGAGGACGAGGAAGACGAAGACGACGATGATGATGCCGATGCTGAGGACACGGAGATGACCTCCGGCGAGAGCAGCGATGAGACTGCTGCTTCGACTGGAGAAAGGCCCCCTCTTGGGCAGCGGCACGCCTCTGCATCTGCCAGTAGACCACCTCCTCACCCTGCAGCAGCCACCGCTAGACAACCCTCTGTCCAGCAACATGCTGAGACTGAGCTTGTGAAGGCTGCGGCCAAAAGGGCTCACCGCGGGTTTCAGCGATACCAGGCCGTTAGAGACCAAGCTTGGCAACAAGCCCTAAATCGCCAGCGACAAGAACATGACCAGGCACCGTTTGGCTCAATGCCGCCGACCATGACTAGGCCGCAGAGCCACACACTTGAGAGACCTTGGGAGCTTGGAACACACTATCCGCCGTATGGAGGCGACCGCGATGATGGTGCTGGGCCGAGCGATTACCATGCTCGTCGGGGCCCTCACGCTAACGCGGTACACCCGTCGGGAGCACAGCGGGATGACCGTATGTCGCATGCATATCGCGTCAATCCTGATCATTTGACTGCTCACGGGTCACAACAAACTGCGTACTACCATGAGAAAGATAAAGGTCAAGGTAATGGGGACGGTGACGAGAACGGATATAGGCCTATAGTTGGGTCCCGTTCCGCATTCCGCTCGTCGCCCGGGCTGCGTACAGTGGTAAGCCGCCCGGCCCCTGAAGACCTGAAAGATTACTTGGTGCCTTCCATTGAACCGACATCTCCTTTGGCTTCCCAGTTTTCAGCCCAGACGTTAGAGGATCGCCGACAGGATCAGCGCTCTGAGCACTGGCAGTCCAGGCCAGCTTTGCAACACGGAAAGACAGAGCCACAGTATGCTTCCTCGCAGCTCGCAGACGAGGGTTTCATCCGAGTCTATCGTCAAGCGGGTGACCGCGGGCGTGCTGAGCCCATGCCGTATGCGTATGCACCTACAGGTGCTTCCAGGTCGAGGAACAGCGATATCCGTCCAGAGGTGCAAGAACCAGTCTCGCATCGTCCTGTAACCATGGCCAATGCCAGCTCCCACCAGGAATATCCAGCCCCTTTCCCCCACAACAACTATATGCCTGCAAATGCCACCTACTCCAGGCAGGCAGACGCGCGTGTCTCACTGGATCAGACTCATAGAGTTACCTATGAGCCAGCGGAGAAGACCAGGTGGCAACCGGCCGTCCCTGATCACGGTAGCGGCGCTCGCTATAGAGATGCTACACGCCCTATTGTTGTAGAGGACGAACGCACATGGAGAGAGCCGTACGGTCCTTGCGCAGCACCCGTTCGAGATGACGGTAGCAGCGCTCGCTATAGGGATGCCTCGCGCCCTATCGTTGTAGAGGACGACCAGACATGGGGAGCCTCGTACCGGTCATACCCGGCACCCGCTCGTGTCGGAGAAGGTCCAGAGGCGGTACTTGTCCGACGGCCGGTTCCTGGAGAGCGAGGGGAGTATATCAATCATCGAATCCCAAAACTTGAGGATTCACATCCCCAGGCCCCCGAGGCCGACCGCCGTCTACCTCTGGATTTCATCCCGGTCTCGAACATGTTTCCTCGACCACATGGACACCAAATCAGGAGAGTTGAGCCGCAAGCATACACCAGTGCTGCGTATCCAAGAGGAGCTATTATGGATGGACCACCACAGGGATCAGCTGGAAATGGGTACGACCAGCGCTACATCCGCGACACGCCAGATTCACGGAACAGCCTGCCTAGGCAGGAGAGAGTTGTCCGCTATGAATTCGTCAACAACGAGTAAGCCTACTAGCCATTACAATGAGTGTGTTTTCGGTATATGCTGATGTCGGACACAAGACGTATGAATGAGAAGCAGCTACAACGTAGCGGCGACCAGGAAAGTACAAACCGTACTCAGGATCCACTTGCAGGCGTCATTGCTCTAGGGGCGGCGTACGGCACACCTCCTGCACCGCGGCCTTCGAGACAGGATGGCGTTATTTATCTCGAATGAGAATGACGCTTTGCTTGTTTGAAGTATTTGCCAGGACGTTTGGCGGGTCATCATACGTACCGTAGAGGGAGGAGGAAGGGTAGGACTGAGCGGCATTTGGGGACATGACCTCACAGGATAGGGCATCTAGAGGGTGTCCAGGAATAAGGGTGGTTCACTTGGATGCATTACGTGGCGTTCGCTGGTTATATACCCGGTTTCGTGTTGCATCAACATGGGTCAGGCCTGCATAGAGTCGTACAGGCAGAGTTTCTTTCAGAGCATTAGGTGAAGGCATAGAAGGTATGTCTAAGGTTCAGCTTGGGAATTGACGAAATCACCAACTTGCTAGTATGCGCATGTACAGATAGCTTTAAGACTCGACTGAAACCTTTTACATACCACATCAGCACACTACATGAGTGCTTCCATAAAGTGTGACACTCGTGATTGAGCGCCTCTTGCCGTCTGTCTGCGACGCTGGGATTATATAAGTCGAATAGACACCGAGATACCCAAGACAACTCCGACATGCGCCCACACCCATCCATGCAACAACTACGCCAACATAGCCTGCCGTTCTTCCTGCCGGACCCGCGCCGGTTCGGGTTCTGGTCCGGTCTGCGTCTTATCCCCCCTGAGCTCCGTGTCTGGCACACTTGGTAACGGCACCACAGCTGTGCGGTCCCGTCCACCGAGCTCGGCTTCGAGGGCTGCGAGCTCCTCCTCTACCTCGTCTTCGTCCTGGTTGGATATCTTGTCTCCGAGCATCTCGCTTACTTCCTACGTGTGAGGAAAAACACGCGGTTAGCATCACCCCATTTACCAAAAACATATGCGGCACTGCGGCCAGGGGGGGAAAGAAAAAGGAAAAGGAGAAAGAAAAGGAATAAAATACCTTCTGGTAAGCAATGGCATCAGCTGTCTCCCCCATCAATTTCTCCACGTGCTCGATCCCGCCCATCTCGGCGTGGATCTCCTTGAGCACCTTTGTGCCCTGCTGGAGCCCAAACAACACATCCTTCTGAATGAGTGCGAACTCGACGCTGGAGGTCAATTTCTCGAGCTGCTCCAGCTGGCCGTCTGTCTTTGAAAGCAGGGATTCTTGGTACTTCTTTCGTCGGAGGGCGAGGAGGGCGCGCTTCTTGTCGCCCTGGGCGAGCATCTGTTTTGCTATTTGGGTCTCGCGGTCGGTCAGGACGGTTATGCGCTTCTGGTATTGGTGTAGCTTGTCCCGCTGGTTCTTGAGGTCGAGGATTGCCCTTCACAAAAGGGGCTTTGGTTAGCTGTGGCTGCTGAGTGATGTGATGGCAAGAGGAGGCTTGAAGTGGCCGATCAACCTGGAACTCACTTGTCTTGCGCCGTAACCCGGCTGGAGGTGTTGCCCATGGTGGCATGGAGATGCGCAGCGTGAATGATTGCCAGCGGTGTCGAGGGTGGTATTTATTTCCACGGATACTTGCCTAATTTTACTCGATCTTAAGCTCCTCGGGTCTGGCTGGCCGCATACACCTTAGCTGTGCAGTACACAATCCGGCAGCACGAGACGTCACCGTCACAGGCTTATCGGGTGCCCGCGTTCCTTATCGTGGCAATGGCCTCCGGTCCGTGGCTTGAGGCGGGGCAGTTGTGTGGCGTCAGCTCCTACGTAATCTCCCTGAGGTGGGCTCGCATTAAAGCACGGTCAGGATGCGACACTCTGAACACTTCCACCAAGGCAGCCGAGGAACGACTTGACAGTCCTTAAGCTTTGGAACTCGACTTCCTTTCGAGCTCTTCTTATCGTGCGCTATCTAGGTATCTCTTTGGGCTCTAACATCAGACATTGCAGCTGAACTACCTCCCTCTTAAAGGCCAGCATGTCGGCACCGGTGGATACGGTGAGCTCCTTCCCGTCTCTAAGCTACCTTATCAACTTCTCAAACACTTAAATGAACCAACGTGTCAACCTCGACTTTTACCCGCTAATCACTAAATCCAGGCCAAGGCCGCAACTGTAGAATCAGTCCCCGAATCACCAACAACCGCCCGACCTCTCGAGATGGATGACGACGACGTCCAAGAGTCCGGCATCACGCTGGACGATCGCACCGGCGTGACAAAGGAAACGAACTCAGCAGCAGCAGCAGCGACCGGCGCCCCGGCCAGTACCGAAGTGCCACCACCCAAACCACCCCGGCCAGTCAGCGAGCAGCAGCAGAACGAGCAGATCCTCAAGGAAGCCTTCCCCAGCATCGACGCCACGGTCATCCGCGCAGTGCTCCGCGCCAGCCGTGGGCAGGTCGAACCGGCGTTTAACGCACTGCTGGAGATGACCGATCCCGACGCCGTCAAGGCTGATGAGGAGGAACAGCCACCCCCGCCCCCACCCCGGCCGGTGGCCGCTCCCGTAGGCCACTCGGCCACCCCCGCCGACCAGCTCGAGGCAGACGAGCTGTACGCCAGACGCCTCGCGGAGCACTACGAGAACAGCGGCGCGTACGAGGCCCGGACCTCGAGCCGCGGCTCGGCCATGCCGCGCGGTCGGCAGCAGACGGGTCTCAAGCCCAACGAACTGTACGATGACCGGGAGCACAGCTTCTTGGATGACGACTTCCCGGTGATCAAGGAGAGTCTGAAGAAGGGGTTTATGGAGACGCAGACCAAGGTGAACTCGTGGTTTAATACCCTCAAGAAGAAGATCGATGAGCAGTTTGACGAGGGCGAGCAAGGGCAGGATGGACAAGGATCTGCCTTTGCGGGCCGGCCGACGAGGAATCAGAGTCGGAGGAGTGCCGAGTATGATCGGTATGACGCTGACCCGGAGGTGTTGAGTGATGATTTTGGGGGGTTGAAGTTCAATAGCGATGGCAGTGAGTTACCTCCTACGCGTGTTACGGACTTTCTGATACAGGTACATCTGACTGACATGTGGCAGCGCCAATCATCCCCAATCAGCCATCTCGGGCAAATCCAAACCTTTTCAAGCCCCCACCGCCGTCCAAGTCGCCCAAGCCCAATGACGGCAGGCGCGTGGCCTTCAACGACTCGGTGGAGGACATCGACGCCTACAATGCGTCGCCGCGGATCCCGGCCAAGGATGCGTCGCCGGGACCCGGGTCGGCGGGCAAGACGAGCAAATGGCAGCCGCTGTCGATGGTCGACCCGAGTCCCGTAGCGGAGAATGACCCCTTTAGTCTGGGGGACAGCGATGACGAGCGGGAGACGAAGGACAAGACTGCCACTGCCGGTGCTGCTGGTGCTACGGGGGCAGGGAAGGACAGTAAGACGGATGATGATGCTGAGAGACTTAGGAAGGCGGCTGCTGAGGCTATGGCTGACAGCCTCGTTGCGGATGACAAGACGAAGACCAAGGCTTAGGCTTAAGCATTGTCTTGCTCAATGAGAGGATGAGGTTGTAGGAGGATTTCGTCTCTTGTTTTCCGCGTGGAATTGCCACATGTCAGTTGGAGGCAGCATTTCGATATCCAAAGTTCTTCTATAGGTTGTCCCTGACGCAGTGGGATAGTCCAGCCCAGGTACTCTACCAGAGAATTGTGTTCTCATTGCTAGTACCATTCACCCGGCGGTTATGTAATTTGAAGTAAGGAAATGTACCCTGAGGGACGAAGGCATGTTACCGTGCTAAGTTCTTGGACTGTCTGTCATAGACCTCGAGAAGCGATGTCACATGGAAGCTTCGCAGAATGGCCGGTTTACATAATGGACTCCCATATCTGTCGGCAGCTGCCCGCTCTGCTGCATAGTAGGTACCTTTGGTATGAGTCTAGCGGGGTCCTAGCGTCAGTAGTGCAAGCTGCTGTTCAGCCTCGCTACTCGCTCCGAAGGAAGCCACGGGGGCGGATTCGAGCTCCTGATTGGATGGAATTTCACAGAACTTTCAAGATCACGAGCAAGAATAGCTGCATCATGCTCCAACTGCAGAAAAAAAAGAGAGAGAGGTCCGCAATTGACGGACGGCACCGAACGAAGTGGTAGAATTTGCAAGGACGGTGCCCTACTGATTTTGCCATTCTGGATGCAGGTAATGTAGCACAGATCTGCACAGCGCTTCACAGGGAAATAACAGAGAGAGAGAGAGAGCAGCTGTATAAGGTACCTAAGGTAGGTACGGTACTGCCAGGGCGCTGGTATATTAGTAGCGTAGAGGTAGTTGTGTACACTAGCGTGGCATACAAAGTAGAGCGTCTGAGTGGCCCCGGTGCAGAAGAAAGAGCTCCACAGTCTTGGCTCTTTTTGGAGTTGGGACTTCTTCAGTTCACCCTGTTACACTACAACTGTGCTATTCGTACTTGAGTTCATCCGCATCCAGTAAGAAGTACATCGTTATCCACAAACTCTCACCAGCCGCAAGACATTCCGTGCTGTTAAACCATTGCCGTTGTACGATATCCAGCTTCTTTCTCAATACCGGTTGGGCTTTCTTCGCCACATGATACACTTCGTCCACTCCCTTGCCGATGCATGAGGGCTTCGATATCAGAACTTGAATATCTCATCAAGCCTCATGGTTTTGCACCTTTGAACTAGGAACTTGACGTCAAGTTACTCGTCATCCTGTGGAGGCTGTCGGACGTCTGCTCGACACCACAACATAACGGACGAGACAAAACCCAATCAACAACCTCTCAGCTGCGGATAGAGAGAGGGCCTGCTTTTATCCCTGCCATTGCTTGGATCTAAGCTCTGAGTAAGGGGACCCTTCAACGGCACTACCTCGCCCCGCCCCTTCTGAGTCGGATCCATCTCCGTCTCTGCACACTCCCCAGAGGGGTCTCTCAGTTCCTCTCTTAAAAACAGTGCTCGTCCGCTCTGGATGCTCCCGGTCCTGCCCGTCGCATCACATCGACCTGGGACGTCACCAACAACATCGCCTGCTAACCCTGCCCTGCACGTGCAGCTTCCCGACGGTACGGCACCTGGCTTTGACATCAGGTCGTCTTCCGCCACTGGCAAATACCACTTAACAACTGTACACACGACCACTTACACGGCCTCTGACCCCCACTACCACCTGAGCTTGACCTGGCACATTATTGTGTTGCCGGCAGGACTTGACCCCCATACGACTTGGAGACTTTACGTACCGGCAGACCCAAGTAGGTAACCCCCTCTCTCATCGTCCGTCGATCTGTCTGTACATACCACCACGGTCCCTGCCTCCTTTCTGCGAACCCTATACGTGCCCGCTTCAGCCGTTGTCCAGGCACTCGATGCATCACTAGGCTCAAGAATCGAGCTCGCTGGCTGCAGGTTCTCCCCTACTCCGGAAAGGAGCCCCGTGCGACGGTGAAGCAACCCTTCTTACATGCTCCTCGGAGTTCCAAGGTTACTATATGTTATCCGTATATCCTCCACTCGTTCCACCGACTGCCTGTTCCACGTGCTACCAAGTCCATTCGGATAGCTCAAGTCTCACAACGTCATCCCGCAGATAACATACCATCCGGTCACAAGCCAAATTCGCGACCGGCGGACGCTGGCGCGCGACCAAAACCAGAGGTTGTCGGCGCTCATCTGCATGTCGTCCCTACTAAGGCGCCACGTCCTTTTCTGACACCGAACCAAGACCAAGCACGTAGGAAGGCCCTGTCTTCCTACATCCTGACATGTAAGTGGCACTCTTCCCACAGATCTCCCACTCTCTTCAACATTCTTTCTCTCCCTGCTGCCGACAAAGTGGCATGTTCTGCTGTTTTCTCACACCCCCGCAGGAAGTTTGGGAAACAAATACAAAAGCGGCAGCTCGAGGTTCCCGAGTATGCCGCAAGTTTTGTCAACTACAAGGCTCTCAAGAAGGTAACTTAACCCCGCTCCTGGCACCGCTGCCGTAGACACCGCCAGTTGTTCTCTGCCTCCCATGGAGACCCTGTTCATACAGGAGACAGGCACGATCATCTGAGTCTAGTAATGGTGTGACGGGGAGAGCTACGTGGCTAGCGATCAGCTGGCTGAGACTTGTACAACGCTGACATGCGCCATATCCACAGCTCATCAAGAAGCTCTCCGCGACCCCTATCCTCAGCGCACAAATTGGCCCCGGCGAACACATAGATTCCCAAGCTGCCCTCCAGGCGAACAAGGCCACCTTCTTCTTTCAACTTGTGAGCTTTGAAATCCTCCATGCCATGAACCGGCAGCAAGCGTTACTGACTGTCACACAGGAACGGGAGCTTGAGAAGGTCAACACCTTCTACCTACAGAAGGAAGCAGAGGTAAGCTTGGAAACCACCGGGTCCGACCTCGTCGGCTGATTCCAGACTCTAACTTATGTTTGCAGCTGAAAGTACGACTCAAGACCCTACTAGACAAGAAGAGAGCGTTACGTTCCAGAAGCAATGGCTTTTCGAGGCGCTCGGCAAAGTTTACCACACTTCAAGAGGGGTTCCAGCAGTTTGCAAACGATCTGAACAAGCTCCAACAGTTCGTCGAGATCAACGGCACTGCCTTCTCCAAGATTCTGAAGAAATGGGACAAGACATCGAAATCCAAGACAAAGGAGCTATACTTGTCGAGAGCAGTTGAGGTCCAGCCCTTCTTTAACGCCACTGTCATCAGCGAGCTTTCCGACCAGGCTACCACCAGCCTGCAGGAACTGGGTGCCTGGGCTGAAGGCGACAGCGTGAACTTCGAAGGCCGACCGGACCACATCGTCAGCAGCCAACATTTACTGGGAACTGACGAAGGCGATGCCGATACTCTCCTGCTCGATACCGTCCTTACCGGAAACCTTGAATCGCTACGCGATCTTCTGGGCCGTATGAGAGCCTCGGCCGATCCGAATAGTACCATGGACATCTCGCTTATGGAGCGGGTGACCCGTACATTCCTTGCCTCCATCAACGAAGGACCAATACCAGCATTGCAGGTGTTGCTCGAGACCGGGTTGGTGGACATACAGTCTGAGGACGACATCAACGAGCGCAACTGTCTTCACCAAGCGACGATATACGGGAACACATTTGTGCTCAACTACGGTCTTTCAAAGGGAGTGGCAGTCAACCGCACAGATGTATACGGTCGTGTGCCGCTGCACTATGCCAGCATGCACGGCCGTCTCGATATGCTTGATCAACTCCTCGAAGGTGAGTTAGAGACACATATCGAACACTCGATCTTGCACTGCTAACTCAAGTTGCTTCTGTAGCTGACTGCGCGACCATCGACCTCATCGATCATGACAACTACACTCCTCTAATACACGCCATCATCCACGGCCACTTTGAATGCGTCGAGCGGCTACTCTCCAAGTCCGCCCGGATAGATCCAGCATCTGAGAACGGCCATGTTCCTCTCAACCTGGCATGCGAGCATGGCTCCGTTGCGATCGTGGAGCTGCTGCTCAAACACGGGGCTCAGATCCTTGCTGACGCGGAAGGGCTTTACCCTCAACACCTGGTTGCCAGATCAGGACAGACTCCTGAGCTGTTATTACTTCTCCAGAAGTACGGCGCCGATCTCGACCAGATCGATAAGCTGTATGGTTGGACACCCCTGATACATGCTGCGAGCGAAGGCAATGTGCCCTGTCTTCAAGCTCTCTTGGATGTCGGGGCAAATCCAAACATCCTCGATGAGAAGGAGCTTCCGGCCATGTACTACGCCGCATGGGAAGGCCACCTGGAATGCATGCGGTTGCTCACTCCTCTGAGCAATGGCAGGAAGCCAAGCCCCCAGTCGGTACAGATAGGGGGCTCATTGGCACCGATGAGCAGCAGTGCCCCAGAGCCTATGTCCCTGGACCCGGATGCAATACCTATCCTCGAACTTCCGCCACCCATCATACCCCTCCGGAGATACGGGCACAACTTCCTCGATACCAAGACGGTCGTGCAGATCAGCTTCGAGCAGAACGGTGACCAGCCTTTGGTATTCTTCCACGACAGCAAGTACCCGGCATCGCGGCTGACCATCTCCTCCAAAAACTCCGACCTCATTCCTAAGAACATCATGCTGCCCTTCCAAGAAGATACCCGACTTGTCTCCTTCCAGATTGACAATCTCGACTCGTTCACTCTCGATTTCGACGTCTTCCCGACCTACGGTGCAAAGATCATCGCCAAGACGGTAGCTCTCCCGAACACCTTCCGCACCCTCCTCAACAGCTCCAGCAGCTGCTGCCTCCCGCTCTTTGATCCCCGTCTGAGAGCTATCGGGCAGATCAGCTTCCACACACAAGTTATCAAGCCCTTCCAGGGCAAGCCGCTTGAGATTACGGATTTCGAGACATACTGGAAGGCAACAAGCCAGTTCGACGCCAACCCGAACACGTTCGTGACGGGTTCCAGCTTGTCAGGCGACTTCGTCCGGCTCTACGTACAACATACAGGCGACGGCATCCCTGTTCTATGGCCGACCTGGACCCTAAGCTGCGGTGGCATCGAAATCCCCGTCTCACGCTTAACATACGCGCAGTTCGAACGCGTGACTGGGCAGTCCAACCCGAGCCGAGAGGACATACAACGCCTGCCATCCCTCAACCCCAATCTCGCAGACATAGCGCAGATCCACCGTGTCCTAGCCACGGCCGGGATCACGCTGCACGACGCCCTCTCGCTCCTACCGCAGGGAATGCACGTCAACCTGCAGATTCTCTACCCGACGCTCACCGAAGAGCGGACCCTCGGCCTCGGCCCGAGCGCGGACCTGAACTCATTCGTCGACGCGATCCTCACCGTAGTCTTTGACCATGCCCGCGCCCAGCGCGCCCAGAGTCCGAACGCGGTGCGGAGTATCGTCTTCAGCTCGTACAACCCTGACCTCTGCACAGCGCTGAACTGGAAGCAGCCCAACTTCCCGGTGTTCTTGTGCAATGATCTTGGCCGGCAGGATGTCGATGCTGGGCCGGACGGAATAGCGAGTAGTGGGCGGCGGACGTCGAGTATCAAGGAGGTTGTGAGGACGGCGCAGAACAATAACCTGATGGGGTTGATTTGTTGTTCGCGATTGTTGGTTAGTTCAATCCTTCTTCTTTCCTTGCATTTCCAGAAGGGTGAGAGGTTGCTAACGCGGTTTGGACAGGATATGGTACCCGCCCTGATAGAAGCGATCAAGTCGCAGGGTCTGGCGTTGGTCATCGACAAGTCGGCCGAGGGCGAGGGTGCTGCCGGTCCGCTTGCTGATCCGTTTCCTCGGATGCCCAAGGGTGTGGATGGGCTGTTGAAGGCGAATGGTGTTTTGAGGTTCAATGAGAGTATAGATGTCTGATGGTAGGAACGTGAGGAGTCGTGTGAAAATGGGCAATTGTAACGTGGGTGGAGGAGTCTTTGCACTGATAAAATGATACCATCTGTCCATACGGTCACATTACCCCCAAGCATATAAGAGGTTTTCGCAAAAATAGACGAGGAGTACGGGAGGGACGACATTGGGGTGAAATTCACGTACGAACAATGAAGGGCATTGAAGCAGAGCAGAGCAAGCAGAGCAGAGCCGTGTACTATATATGTCCCAGAGCAATACATCTGCCGGAATACCAACGTTCGCAGAAGAAAATGTCGTGTACCAAGGTCAAGTACACGAGTCGAAAGAAGGTCACCGGGGAGCTCTCAATTCTTTACAAGGCAGAGGTACGTAAGTTGTCATCACGGAGAAGTTCATATTTCGTGGCTCGTGAATGCATGGTACTGCTCATACTTTACACATGCACCAAATTAGAAAAGGACCAGCTGTTAGGTCCTACGCCATGCTAAGCCATAGCATGCCTCCAAACCCAAGCCCGAAAGAAAGGGACCAATCTTATTATCTATCTCATCCACAGCCTGCCTCAGCTTCAGCCTCTACGCACCCTTATACTCATACCTCAAGCCCCCCAACTCCCCTTCCGGGTCCACCTCGCCCATGACCATCTTCGCAGCCAGGACGACGGCATACACCACCCCGGGCAACAGATCGAGGACCAGACTCCCGCCCCCGTTCTTCGCGCTCTTGAGCACGCCGATCACGAACAGAACCCCGCACAGACCCAGGTTGAGGTAGGGCAGCCACTGTTCCAGCGGCGTGCGGTGGAAGACTGCGTGCGCGGCCACCGAGAACGAAGACGCCCTCCTCCTCCTCCGGCTGGTGCGGCTGCGCCTGAGGGCCGTCGCGTCGTCATCGTCCTCCTGGTCGGACAGGATCCCGCTCCTGACGGCCGGTCGTGTGGATGGTTGCCCCAGCTTGTCGAGGTAGGGGATGCCGGTCTCGGCGGGCGGGAGGCAGTAGAGCAGCCACGCCGTGCTCGCCAGGCTGGTGAGGGCCAGCAGGGCCGATTGGGGGTGGCGCAGCGTCACGAGCGAGATGAGGTAGGGGATCGAGGAGAGGGTGGGCAGGGCGAATAGGAGGTATCGGAACTGCGCGTTGCGCGCCTCGTTTTGGGTTGCTAGGGTTGCGATGAGGGTCTCTTGTTCGTCTTCGTCTAGGGCTTCTGGGCTGTCGGAGGCGGTGCTTTCGTCTGTTGGGTAGGCGAAGGTGCGCCGCAGACGGGCCGTGGTGGATCTTAAGGGTTCCATGGTGTGTTTTGCGAGAAAATCATGGCATGATATGATGAGGAGGAGGTGAGTAGAGGAAGAGAGGTTGACTTAGGGTGGATGAGTGGTGAGGCTGAAGGTCAGCCCTATGACGTTGAATGTGCACCGATGGTAGCCTGGCGGAGCTTGAGAAACGCTAGACTAGTAATTCTTTTATCGGTTTCCCGTGCCCCGATAAGGAAATATCTTTCCATGCATTTTGAAGCTGTGGTCTGACTTCCACATACGGCCTATTGTAACTGAGGCAGCAGGATAGCTGTCGACAGATACCCGATAATGCTGTCCAGACTCGCCCACAGGAGAGCTTCGGCTCTGTTGTCCAGAGCAGCCAGATTACAACCAAGGCGACTACCAATACAACCCCGCCGGGCCTACCAGGCCGCTCCCAAACGAGGCGATGGACCACTGATGGAGCGACGGGCAGATCGCGAGTTACCAGGTTAGTCCCTTCCTGTTCTACCGCGGCCTTCCCGATAGCTGACAAGTGTAACCCCTTCAGATGTCGAAGCAAACCGCTTCCGCTGGTCGCGCACCCTCCCCATCTTCTTCGCCATCATAGCCGCCTTCAGCGTCGCGATCTTCAACTACCAGAAGCTTTCCAGTCCGGTCGTCACCTCCACCCTGTACTCCCTGCGGACCTCCAAGAAGGCCCGCGAATATCTGGGAGACGAGATCTACTTCAAGCATCAGATCCCCTGGATCGGCGGCGAGATGAACCAGCTGCACGGCCGCATCGACATCACCTTCTCGGTCAAGGGGACGAAGAACGAGGGCATGATGCGCTTCGCGAGCAACAGGAAGACGCCCAAGGGCGCCTTTGAGACGACGGAGTGGAGTCTCGTCACGAGCGACGGGCAGAAGATTGACCTGCTCGAGGATGCGGACCCGACTACCGGGTTCAAGCTTGAGGGTGTCGAGGAGGACGACGAGGGGACGAGGGGGTTTAGACAGGCTATGAAGAAGCAGTGATGAAGGACAAGACGGGCAGGGGAAATGGCCGTATGAGTCACGGGCTTGATCGGTCTCATTGTCATGAGAAAATGGACTGTGGTCCTTATACGCAAAGGGATGGCATGAAAATGTCCAGCTTGGGGGGCGATGTCTCTCCCCAAGCAGCTCTAACTGTATTGTACAAACAATGGGACGGATAGATATGTATATTACAATACCAAACAAGAAACTCAACCCTCACAACTGAGCGGCAATCTCCGCCTGTCCCTGCGCGGCCTCAATCACACCCCCAGCCAGAATCTCCTCTATCCTCTTGGCCCTCCTCGCCTCCTTGAGCTCGAGATGCCTCTTCCGCGCCGCCTCCAGCTGCTCCTCCGCATGCGGGAACCTCTCCTCGACCAACCTCCGCGTCTGCTCGATAAACTCCTGCGGCGGAGGCGGCTTCTTGACCGCGTCCTGGATCTTGACCACGCACCCCTTGGGGCCTGCCACTCCGCCCTTGACCACCACGATGCCCAACTCGTTGTCGACCATCAGGACCGGCAGGTTCTGCAGCGTGACCCTCTCGTTCCCCATGCGGCCCGGCATCTTCTTGCCCGGCAGGACGCGCGAGCCGGAGCCCTGCGAGGGGCCGGCGGAGCCGATGGTCCGGTGGTTGAGCGAGTTGCCGTGACTGGCCTCCTGGCCCTTGAAGCCGTGCCTCTTCATGCCGCCCGCGAAGCCCTGTCCCCTGCTGTTGGACCGCACGTCGACCCACTGCCCGACATGGAACCAGTCCGGCAGCAGCTGCACGCCGACGGGCAGCAGGCCCTTCTCGTCCTTGACCATGAACTCGGCCAGGTGCTGCTTGGGCGCCACGCCCTTGGCCTCGAAGTAGCCCAGCATCGGGGCGCCGACGGCCATGGGCTTCCGGTTACCGAGGCCGACCTGCACGGCCCAGTAGCCGTTCTTGCGCCTCGTCTTGTTGGCTATGGTCTGCACCTCGTCCAGCTGGAGCACGGTGCAGGCGATGCGGGTGCCGGACTTGCCCATGAAGGCTGTCATGCCCTTCTTGATGGCCAGGACGCCCGTGCGGAGCGGGGTGGTGCGCGCGCGCCGGGCCAGGGCGGCGGCGGGACCGGTCGTGGGCGCGGGCAGGCCGAGGGAGGTCTGGTTGAAGCGTCGGGGTTTGTCCTGCTTCGGCAGGGTGGACCAGCCGTATTTCACGCTCTGGGTTGGGGTAGACGAGAAGGCGCGGATGGGGAGGAGGGATCGCGTCGGTGATGGTATGCGTGGCTGTGCTGATCGGAGCTGGATCTGCCGCCAGCAGCGGGCTGGCAGCCGGGGCGCCATTGTCGAAGAGTGTCGGTCGCTCTCCGAGAGCGGATGTGATTAGTGTTGAATCGGTCTCTTAAACATGTGGAAGTGGTGCTGGGCGGAATTTCCACAGTTCGTTGGTCGGATGTGATTCGAGGTTTGAGGTTTGAGGTTGACGACGGCGAGCTTCTTTGACTAGCTAAAATTTCGGGAGCCGTTGGAAAGGATGGAGAAATGTTACGGAGGGCGAGAGGCCCACTTCTGCACCTCTGGTCCAATTGACCAATGTCTTTTTTTGATTCGTGAGAACCTCTTAACTCGAGGACGAAGGGCTTGAAGTCACTTTTAAGGAAACATTTGTCGCCCTGCTCTTCCTTCAATCTCTTCATATTTCTTAGCTTCTGGTCGGCATACCACCGTCTGTAAAATGGTCTACTATTTCACATCAAACGTCGTAACGCCTTCGGCCTACATCTACGTCGGAAAAGACAAGTTCGAAAGTGGGTATTGACTTACAAGAAACTATTGCAACTCGATCATCCGAGGCTCACTTTTATGGTTCAGATGAGGAGTTGATCAAGCATGGCTGGGAGGAAGATGTGTGGTAGGTTGTTGGCACTCCCTTGTCCCTGATTAGTAGACCAGTCCTGTTCCTGAACATTCTCCCAGGGTAGGAACATGCCAACAGACTCTATGAAACGTCACTTTATTCACGTCTGCCATAGTTCCACGTAGACAAGCTGTCCAGTGCACATATCTATCTCAGGCTGAACGAAGGAGACACATGGGACAACATCCCCGAAGCCCTCCTGAAGGACCTCGCCCAGCTGACCAAGGCCAATTCAATCGAGGGCAACAAGAAGGACAATATCACCATCATCTACACGCCATGGTCCAATCTCAAGAAGGACGGCAGCATGGCTGCTGGACAAGTCAGCTTTCATGATAATAAGAAGGTACCTTGCTCCTCTACCCTTTGGGTTGATGACCCCTTGGCTTATAAGCCACCTACTTCCAGGTCAAGCGCATACTTGTGCCCGAGCGCGAGAACGCCATCATCAACCGGCTCAACAAGACCAAGGTCGAGAAGCATCCGGACTTGAGGCAGGAAAAGGAGGACCATCTCAAGGAGCTGCGGAAGCGGGACCAAGCGGCACAGCTTGCGAGGGTGAGCAACACTACTAATCAATGTCATGTTATCAGACAATACTGACGAGATGCACGCGCCACAGAAGAAGGAAGAAGCCCGCATAATGAAGGAGAGGCAGGAGAAGAAGTGGCAAAAGGACCACGCATACGAAGAGCTATTCTCGGAGGAGAACATGGCCGCGGCGAGCAACCAAGAGAGAGACGAGAATTGGGAGGACGATTTCATGTAGCGCAGCATACCCATGACTTGCTGTAGTCTTCTTGCTCAACTTGATATGAAAGGTACCATGCTCACCTTCCGGCCTTCTAACCGCAATGATAACGCCTTCAACCCACCGCAATCAACTATGCCTACTCACATCCCCCCTCCGCCACCGCCAATGTGGCTTCCCATCGTATTTACATTCGTCCCCTTCACCTTGTGATCACTCGGATTTGCCGCCGCCTCGTACAGGATATTCGCCGGCGCGCGACCGAGCTGCATCCACTCTCCCCTAAACCCAATGTAACCCAGCCTCGTCACGTCCTCGTCTCCGTCCCCAAAGTTGTCCGGAAAGAACAGCGACAGTCGTCGCACGGCGCTGAACTTTGCCCGCTTGACTGGGAGCTCCTGCACCTCAGACGTCTGCGACAGCTCAAAGGTCTGCGTCCCCTCGCTCTCCTCGGCCACGCCAAAGTCGACGTCGTCGCGGTTGATGATGACCTTGAGCGTCTTGGGGGCCGAGTCTGAGTTTGAGGTGCGAAGGAGGATGGAATGAAGTTTGACTTGGCCGGTGAATCTACCAGGAGTTTAGCAGATGTTGAGGTTAATATATTTTAGTCGGGGAGACGGTGCTCACGGGATGTTGATGAGCAGCTGCTCGTCCGCGTCACTCGCCAGCTCGGGGTCGTCACTCAGCCGTTCTGCCCATGTCTTCTTCACTATGGCTTTTCCCGAGCCGTACTGTGCCTCGTTTAGGGTGTGTATCTCGTCGAAGTTGATGTGTTCGTACAGCGAGAACTGCACGGCCGGCGTGATGTCATCTGAGTGGTCGTGCTCGTGGTCGTGGTGGTTGTGACCGCCGTGTCCTGCATGCTCGTCGTGGCAGTGGTGCGACATCTTCCACAAGAGGTAGATTGCTTTACTGTCTTCCCTTTTCAACGATTGTGAGAACTGTGTTCATATGTCATGCCTTTCACGGTTGAACGTCTATGTGATGTAGGATAACGCCGGGGACACTAACAATTAATTTGCCTTGGTTTACTGTCAGGGTTGGGGTTTAATTAGTGTTTCTGGCTATCCCTATGCTGCCCTTCCGCTCGTAAAGTTAGATCATAATCGAAACCAGTTGATTTACCGATGTAGAAGGCAAAACCATATGTCGTATTCTAGATGATGAGTGGCAGCCAAACACGACAGAGTCACGGTTCTGAAGGAGTAAATAACACCGGCAACGGTCCCTCAAACAGTGCAAACCATCAGCTACCAAACCACAACTGTCCTTCGCTCAAGAGTCAAGAGCAGAGTAGATAATTCGTATCATTGACTTTCGATTTGATTCCTCTGGCTCCGATACTGCCATGTGCCGAGGTCAAGCATTCTCTAGGGTGATCTGGAGACAGACATTTGTGAATGTCCTGTGAACTTCCATTCGCCTTCAAGAAGCGCCTCTCTCTCTGATCCTCTCTATCTCTCTTCGAGGTCCTTACTTCTCTTTGGTGTCTGGTCAGCTTTTTGAGCTTGTCTACTGCAGTTTCAGCTCTGCCTACGTCATCTTCTCTATGCGAGCACTCCCAATGCCTCCGGGTGCGTTTCCTTGAGTTAGACTTCCGGGGCCACCGATCTCCCGTCTTGTCCTCTCCTCCACAATACTGGTCTCCCATGTGGACAAATCAATAGAGTGGTCGTCATTACCGCTCTTCCCAACCTGTCTTTCTCTCTGTCCTTGGCTCCTCCTATCTCTACCGCGACTCCGCTGCGTCACATCCTCTCACTCTATCGTCCTCCTACTCGTACCTCACCGGTTGTGGAGAGCTACTCGGTGATGTTGCTTCTTCTGGACTTAGCGTGAGTGCCCTTTCCAAGCCATTTGCACGGCTGGGCTGCGAGCTTTGACTGTCCGCCATTGAGGTACAGTGTATTTGAGCCTGCCGTTATCCCATGGACGAGATCGCCAGTTTCTGTCATTTGAGGCTGGCTTCGGCGGCAATATGCTCTGGGGAAGGGTTCTTTGAGCATACGTCGAGCTCGTGCTCTAGGCCCGCCACGAGACGCTCGCTGAAGTCGACATGGAGCATGCTCCCTACAATACGCTATATTGCCATGAAGTCAGAAACACGCAGCGCTCATCACTGGTATCAAGCCAGTGGTTGTGACTTACATGTAGTGCCTTCTCCACTGCTCTGAGTTTCTATTGAATATGTCGTAAGGCTGATAGCTTGAAAAAGCCCCGGCTATTCAGACATGGGCTCTCTAGGCATCTTCAAGAGCGTCCGAGCCGCGCAACGGCAGGCCAGCAAAGCAGCAGGGCATGCTCAAAGTTAAAGTGACAGGTGGAGATGTTCAATACTCACATAAACCTTTCACATAAAATCTTGATTTCAAGGTCTGCCAATGCCTTTCCTTCCCTAGCTTGAGAACTGATTGGTTGCTCCATGATCACAGTACAATCGACGATCGCATAAACAGCTTGTCCTTGAGCTGGTATCTGGACAAGCCGTCCGGCTGGCCATCAATGCAGTTGTCCACTGCTATTTCCACTTCTTGCTGTTGACAGCTGATAGTTATTTCTCTACAGACCTGACCTCCATGCTTTGAATCATGTTATATGTATGTCCGTGCCATGGAGGCGTGAAGGGAGGTGCCGAGTCACCCCATGAACGTCTTTCCCATCCTCCCAGAGTCTTGACTACTCTTCCAAGCAAAATTAGCACGAATCTTCGAACCAGAATGCCTCCTTCTGCTGACCTGGGTTCATATCACCCTCGTGTTCGGCCTGACCGTCAGATAGATGAATCCGTCAACAGAAGCTAGACTCAGTCTTAAAGTCCGCGGGCACCACCTTGACATACTTTCTGACGAGCCGCCAGCCTTGCAAGGCTTTGCGTGACAATGTAGGTAAGCAATCCCTTTTACATAGTAAGGTGTTGACGTCGAACATGCCAAGGAAGCGAAGCTAATAAACCATTCCAACACCCTCGTCTTCCACGTACGGCCATAGATACTGGAGAATTCGGGATCCCGTCCGCTCTCCCAGAGACAAGCCAGTAATCGTCAGACTAGTACTCGGGTGGGTGACCACCGGGGAATCCCTGATGCTGTACGTTTTTTGCATTTTGCAGGATTCTTTTTGTTGTGGAGAAGCTCCTCGGTGACTCCACAGCGGCGACGCTGTGAGGCAGGTTGTTGTGCAATGTATAGTATCCATGACATATGCACTATACTGGTGGAAGTGGCTTCTCACAAGCAGCACTCCAAGGGAGTGGACAAGGGAGGTAAGAAGCAAGTGTTGTACGTGATCACACTATGAAGGCGAAATCCTGCAGCCTCGAGCGAAACATCCCATATTTTAAGCATAGGTTGAATGGAAGCAGATGCAATGTTGAGTAAACAAACCCGAGGAGTAACGTAAACAAAGTATGGACTCTATGAAGACGTTATCACCGCCGGAACGTGGGTCTTGTTCTAATGCGGGCCATTTCTCTGCTTGAGGAGCAAAACCAATATTAAAAAGAACAACTAGTAGTCCTAGCTCCCAGGTCTGTTATCCAAGTGTCGATGGACATTCGAACACATACCCTTCATGGTATGTACTCATGGATGCTGCTCGAAAAACTAATCAGGGACATACACGTTGCTTGTCCGAACCCAGCCGTAGCAGCCGCGACCCAGCACCAAACTTTCGTGGTAGGCAAGCAGACAAGATATGAGCTGTATTCAAGCCTAGCCATGAACAAAGCTTACGGAAATGCAAAGCAACAGCAACAGCCCTCGCTTCCGCATCGACAACGACAACGACGGCCATTTGGGATACCAGCGCACCAGCGCGCTGCGCAACGAAACAGCTCCGTGGGGGCTGATGACCGACATCATAATGAAGTCAGGCACGAATCAAGACCGTCGTGACGAATGCTCGCCCGACTCAAGGACCTGTGACCCCAGTACCACTCCAGCGGTAACAGACACATACATATGTCATGCCCTCCACGGCGGCTGCCCGCATAGGTGTCTGGTCACTGCCCATCGGCCAGAATCGGTTGTAAGACCGTGGTCGCTCTCGTAGGAGTCCCAGAAGGATCCAGACGGGGATGCCAACTTTGTGTCCTCAGCAACCAGTAGCCTAGTGCGACAACCATTTTCCCAAGACGAAGCTCACCGAGACATACACCGACTCACCCGCTCTGTGGTTGTGCACTTGCACAGTCGCGATGATAACCGGCTTGTACTACCGTGACGATAAATGGAACGCGGGTAAAGGGGCACACAAGTCTCACCTGACTGGGCTGTGATGCGAGGTCTGGGAAGCACGTAACCGGCCTGGTGTCTGGGCACAGGGCCGAGACCTGCCCATCAAGACTTCCTGTTCAAATTTTGGGTGGCCAAGTGATAGCGAAAGGGGTCGGTGTTGGATACATCAAGAACGATCTTCATTGCTGTGCCACCACCACCTTTGACCAAGTCCTCGCTCCCAGCAGCGATGGTTACACAAAGACCCCAATTGACACGAAACGGTCACCGGGCTCGTCACCTCGCCAATTGCTGAATCTTGTTCGAGACTATTGGCTTGATGGGTCCCAAGCTACCGAGGTCTGGACGCCGGGCTTTTGATAGGCTGCCAGGCGTTCACATTGCTGGAAGAACCAGTTCGTCAGCAACTGGGTCATATGAACCAACAAGATTCGTATCACATTCTCGCGCCAGCCACCAAGATTGCGAGCAGCATGGTGACATGCTGCAGAGTGACCAATGAGACAGCCTGAGCAGTCTGCGATAGGCGTACGCAATCACCTCTCCTCCCCCATACTGGATTCTAGGCTGTCGCTCCTTCTGGAAGCAGGTTCATGGTGCCCTCGAAGCAAAGGAGGGGGTGTGAGTCGTTGATTAACAGCTGGCGAATGGGAGACAGGGAGGGCAATGCCTTCTACTCCAAAAGCGTCGCAGCTGAACTCGACAGTCCAAGACACCACTTCGGACCCCGAAGACGAGTGAAAGAGGGCTGCCTTGTTCCAAATATCGTAATGAGAATTACAATCGGCAAAGACAGGACTGATCAGAGCCGACGGGCTCGCAAGAGCTAGGTTGCTGGATGACCGGCAACGGGATGTTCGTTTTGCCCCCCGAGCTCTAGAGTCTAGACTTCAGAGAGGAGAGCCTTTATCTTCATACTCGCCACTGCACTAGTCGTGGAGTGATACTTACACTGTACGGTCAGTAGCCAGGGCTTGTCTTTGTTGCTCAAGGACCGACAGACTGGACACTGGATGCTAGACGGCGCGTTCCCGACCGGCGAAAACTTTGTTCCACCTATCCCCTGCCGTCCCGGCAGAGGCCGACAAGCCACGGCCCGAACTCATCTAGGCCGATCCGGTGCGATGGAAGCGGAGTGTGATTCAAAGGGGTGGCTCGCATGTTGGCTCGGAGGGATTTGGAAGCCTTTTCGGACATTTCTCGAGGTTCTGTTGGTGACAGATAGGAATTCGTACAGCCAGCAGCTAGCGCTGCAGTGTCTCGCACCCTCTCATCGGGCCAAGGCGACCTTCTCCATAGCAGTCAGTGGATGTGGTGGCGTCTACAGCCAGTGGTAGGTGCAGGCCGGTCACTCTCGAAGCCGGCAAAGGAGTGTCTGTCTGGTGTGGTGGTGTGCGTTGTGCGACATGCAGAAGAGACCGCTTTGGGAAAGCCGTGAGGTGGCTGGTTGAGCGATAGCATGTTGTGATTGCTCAAGCGTCTTGGGCTACAACGAGGGTCGCCCGAAATCCAGCACTAAAACACGGCTGTGGTATGTCCCAGGAGCAACTAGCTGCAGCGTGACAGAACAGGATTGTCGTGGCCTCTCATGCAGGTCGACATCTCACAACGATTTCATTCGCCCCTCCGCCGCTTAGTGTAGCTCACGATGCTACCTCCGTTGTCTTGGTATGGGCCGGGCATTGGTGGCAGTGGATGGCGAACGAAAGGGGAGGCGACAGATTTCGTCGTATCTCACATTTGCTGTCACTCCTTGTCCTCTGTAACGCCCCCGAATGCATTCAGGCTAGTGTGTGCTCCTTTCGAGTAAGACCAGGAAGCCAAAGCTACACTAACGTGCGAAGATTGGGCGGGGTAATTCGTGTGCGTGATCAAAATAGCATGTACGTGTGAACAATAATAAAGAAAAGTACCTCGCCGAAGATCCGATCTCAGTTCTCACATCCACAATCAAACACTATGCCAAGAGCGTTGGAACTAGTCAAGTCTAGCCTAGCCCAGTCAACCCTGAAGCATGCTACACTAATCGAGGGACGTACTGTAGCGGACATTGGATGGTCCAGTGACTTCAGTAGTGGAAAAGCCCTTATCGGCAGCACTTCCACGGCCATGCATGCCCCTCGTGTGGCTGGTCAGAAGGACGGATGATGGATCTTGGACTGCGCGGTCTATCGAGGCAATTCTTCTGTTCATCTTCGAGCTGATATTGCCCTCACGTCAGCCCGGATCCGTCGTCATCCAAACCAGCCTCGTCTTCTGTTTTGGTTCTGGGACAGCGCCCCTGATTTGGGTCTTGGGAAGTTGGTACTTGGGAGTCGGGTGTGATCATCATTGCATGCTGCAGGGCCTCACAAGTTTGATGGGTAAGATGCGGATAGCAAGGACATGGCAGGTTCTCTCAACTACGCTCGGACATGTTGTGTGTACCGCGAGAGCTTCACACAATGATAGGTCACCACGGTTGCGGGTACACCGGTTTGAGTTCTAGTGAACCAAAGCCAGGGGAATTTCGCGCGCATGGCTTTCTGGCTGTGGCCCGTGGCGCTTATTCCTTCACCATTGTCCTCGAGGCTCGATTCCTTCGGTAAGCTCGAGAGGCCGAGGCAGCCGTCACATCCGTGTCTTGGAGGCGGACTCACAAGTGTAGGACTTATGACAAGTCAGTGCATCGCAGACAAAAAAGAGCCGTCCGAGGCTCGCTGGATTGTCGATGTCATCGCTGTTTTCCAACCTTCCGCCAGGCACGGAGCACTGTCTGCCCTTACTTCGTGTACTATGTAGTGTAACTCAATCAAACTCCACCATCGTTACATTGTTTCCCTTGGCAATACTAGGGGGACGAGGGGTTATCTGGGGTAAAGGAGGAGGAGACAACAAAAGAAAGAACCTAGCGCTCAAGCTACAGGGTATAGCGCAGGCGCGAATACGTAAAACGTTTGAAGCTTGGCTCCAAGAGGTCAGGCGGTCATCAAACTGGCGGTTGGCACGATTCCAGGAGGGTAGAAGCGCCATGCTGACGAGGGTTGCATCCAGGTCTCAAAAATCTTCTGTCATCTCCTTTGGCGTTCTGTTGCAGGATGTACACTAGCATTGGTGCGCAGTACACGAAAGTGTACACTAGACTAGGTCATAATGTAAATGTCGATCGTGTGGCATACTCAGTAAGGATAGTCACGTTGACCATGTCTGATTTTCGTTCTTTTCATTCTAACCACGGTACACGTGTATTTATACACGATAGCCCCAGGCCTCGGTTTTTGTGGATGATCCCCTGCTGTGCCCTCAAACTACTCCCTGCCTGGCAATACTGGCCAATGGCAACCTCGAAAGAAATCAAAACAGCATCGGCAGGGGGTAGAGCTCGACAGGGCGCATAAAAAAAAAAGTTGAGCTCAAGGTGTATCCGTTCATGGCTTTGAAGCCTGGGGCTACAAGGTGACCACTTCGTTGTGAAAACATATCAAAAACAGCCGGCGTCAAAGTAATTCTTGTTAGGAGCTACGCCCAACCAATGCGGCGCCTTTCAGGATGACTGTTGCTGAACCTCGAGGTCACAAGGATTTGCAAGTGGCCAGGTAACCTTCCGTAAAACGGCCAGTATTAGCATCAGCTGTGGTAATGGAGTCAAACCGCCAATGCGACAACAGCGACGGTTGCGCAAGACCTTTCACATAAATCTTTTCATGGCGGTCTCCTGAGATTGTGCACTAAACCGAAAATCTGCATGTACACTACAGTATGTACACATATGGAGAAAGATGCAAAGCGGGAGGGAGGGACTGTCCCTCGCATACTATTAGCGTCACAATAATGGCTGTATTATAGGCAAGTAAGTTCGAGCGTCGTAACGCACATAGTCGAGATTGCTTCAGGACCTCTTCGATAGAGGCCGCAGACGACAGACCCAGCTCTCAGCCTAGCGAGTCGCCGGTCTGTGAATCATTCAAATCGAGATTGTGGTCGGTTCGCCAGCTGGTATGGGTTGCTGGAGCGCAAATCAGCCGCCTTGATATGTATACTGGATAGTTGCCAAGTCATCCCCAGTCTCGTCTCGCCAGGACGTGTGCAAACTTACGGCCGGTGAGGACCTGCCCCTGCACATAGAGTACAGGGGGATCGTCTAGCCCGTCCTGCCCGTGCACCTTTTCCAATCCACCTGAGATCCAGGGCCGCTGACTGCAGATGTGCTAGACATAAGATAGGTTAGCGTCAACTAGCAGCCCGAGCCAAGCCTTTGAAGGTCCGTGGTTTGAAAGCCGAAACAAGGATCTGGGACAGAGAAGTGCCACTTCTGCCAGGGTGATTGAATCAACACGAATATGTGTAGTTGTCGTGTTGAGTAGAAGGAAGTGTACCGTCTTCGTAACGATCAAGCAACTCGCCTTGAAAGGATGAAATGTCCTCCAGCCAGCGTGATGAGGACCGTCCAGCTCACTGTGGTCTATTCTCACGGCACCATGACTGATTGCGGTTTAGAGCAGGTTCGGCAGTAAAATTCAGCGTGGGGGCAATCTCCAGCCGGTATCCACTTCCCCAAGGTTGTTTTGGCTGGACACAAAGCCAAGCCTGACGCTTAGCGGGGATTTCCACGCTTGAATGACGAGTTCGCACTTCGAACCAATCACGAGTCAACCTTGTATCGCCAGTACTCTTTAGCCTCTTGGTCTGTGTGTCGAGCTCGATTCAGCGCTATGCCAACTCGATGCAGCGCCATCATCTGAGAAATGTGATTGATGACAGGAGCACACAAAAGCCCGTTACAGCGAAGCTGACCAGATCATGACGTTTAGTGTAGAAATCCACCGTCTCACAGCAATGATATTCTCAAACCGTATAATTTGCGACGACAGAAGGTGTTCCATCTGCCTGGCAGATGCAGGAACACCCGATCACGCCGCGCCAAATCCACAGTGACTACACTTACTGGTGGTAACTTGGAAGGGTGGTACCGGGCATAAAACCGGGATACACCTCCACTAGTCCAGTTGGAGATATGGTGGCACGCTCGTGATAAAAATACAACGCGGCTTGGGTATGGCTTGCTAGCCACACCAAACCCAGCTCGACTCTGTGTACTGTGCTATGAACATTTCTGGTAGCATTTGTGGGATGGGTACTGTGGTAGTGTAGGTATTCGTGATCCACCAGCTGACGAGGCCGCAGGTCACAATTTCAGATTTTGACCCATTCTAGGATGGTAGGCTGGGGTCAGAAGGTCTGCTGTGGGTCGATTTGACTGCTTATTGAGTCTCATGCAAGGCAGAGAGCCGTTGGTGTTGAGTCCTAATTCCAAAGTGCAGTCCGAAGTCAGCCTTCCAAAAGCGGTCGTGGTCCCTCGTGGGCTGGCATTACGGGGCCTCTTTGCACCTATTCGCAATATGGCGATGAATCTGAGGATTGATCTTTGACAGTCATCCTCTGACGCGACCCGGCCTCTCAAAAATTGACAGTCGCAGGGTTGTCTGTCATTGCAGGCTGACCAATATCGATCAGGGACCTGAAAGGCTGTTGACCCTGAGTGATTCGCAATCCCGGGACTTGATTGTGCCGAGTCCAGCGTTCCGACGCCGTGCCGTGTATCTTATCTGCCTGGCTGTGCAGCCCTCCCGTGAGATGGACTCAGCTCCAGCTTCAGAAGAACAAGCCAAAGATCGACATGGCCTACATGGGTTGTGCGGTGCTCGATATGCGCTTGCCGAAGAATCCGTCCGCTCGCTTGATTCTGATCACAGCCGCACTGGGCGTTCGATGGTCGCATATTATCTTCTCACGGTCATCGACGTCCCTTCATACCAAGCGACTTACCCGTTGCGCATTGCTGCCAAACATCTCATGTAAGCCGTGCCAACTCAAATCAGCTGCTTGTGTATGTCATTTGTTCCAAATCGCTGGGGGGAAAAGAGATGGCATGACTCCCGGTGTCATCCTGTGTCTCCGATAAGAGCCAATATCATGTCAATCTTTGCAACGGAGCGTGTCGCCTTTGGAGGTTCAGCAATCGCCAAGCTTGCCCCTGGTAGGACTCGCCATAACCCAACCAGAGAGCAACATAGCCCGGATGTAACGACGAAGCTAGTTGGCATGAGGACGATCGTCCTGAGTGCCGCATGTCCGCGTGTGTAAAAGCTCGCGTATCTGGGAGCACTGCCCTGCACCACCAGACCAGTTGCTGCGGGGTGCTTGACAGTCTTGCAAGATAATGCGTAGATCGTTACCGCTTGAAACTATCAGTCCGCCGTGAGTTTCGCTACGTCTCGCAAACTGGGATATTTGCCAGGCGGATGTGTCTCCCACAGCAGCGACAAGCAGTAGATGTGCGAAAAAAACGGTGGGCCGTAATGTCTCACATTCCCATCTTTGCCCGCCGAAAGAACCATAAATCTGTATGGTAACAAGTCGCGGAGGTGGTACTGCACTGTAAAACAAGTCGATTATGACGCACGTTATTATACCCTTGAATATGCTGCAAGTTTCCGTGTTTTACTATGCAGTAAAGATGCATCCAAGGTGTTGCAATAGTGACGACGGATCCCGAGGTACGTATCGTTGCACATCTTCGCACGCCCTCGAAAAGTAGCCTGTAGTGCATCGCGGGGGCAAACCTGCCACGTTGATTTGCTCCGAGTTCTGCAACAAATGCAAGGTCCTGCGGGCAGAAACGAAAAGGGGATAGCGGCCGCGATAACCTGTGCATGGCTGCGAGAAAATGGCAAACGATTCGTGCGTTTTAGCGGGGAAAATGAGGTGGGGCTCAAGCTGGGGAAGCCGCTGAAGTGGCACGACGCTGGCTGGCTGGCTGGCTGGCACAAGGACAGTGATAAGATCTTTTTGTCTCCACGAGGGTTCCGCGCTTGAATCCCCGTTGGCCGAGAAGGGAGGGTATTCCCGTCGCTAACAGAGTGACCCCGAATACGGAGACCCGTCTCTCAACGGACCGCTCCTGCCCGGGTGCTCCGCTGACTCCAGTCTCGAAACATCAAGAATGATATACTGTACACTACACTATAAGAGGCAGATCGCGATCAGTGACAGTGGTTGGCTTTGGCCCCAAGTTCGCACACGACATAGCGTCTGGGCAATCAAACAAGGAAACGCAACTGGCAGCATGAGAGGAGGGCACGTACTATAAGCGTTGAGAGGCAAAGAGGTTGGCACCAAGTGCATTTGATGCCAGGTACGTACAAGAGGACCTGCACAACTATGCATCATATATTGAAAGACATCCTGCTTGCAATCGTGATATAAGACTCTGCATTCTGGGCGTTATTCCCGCCCATTGTGGTACCCAGATAACGCCAGCTAGCTGTATTGGGCTCACGTCGTCGTTTTTATGACCAGCCAATGAACATGACCTTGAACTGGCCGGCAGAAAGCGAAACTTGGGTCTCCAAAGAGATAGGGTGCCTGAAGACGTGTGCTGCTGCGTCGGTCGCTGGCCCAGTTCGGACCTGTTACTGCAGTGGTGGGTTGTCTTTGGTCGCTGTCAAGCCAGCACGTTGCACTGCAGTTCGCCTATCCGCAACCCTCGCTAATACAGTAGTCTGGCGTTGTTGGTCCACGGTGGGTGAAACTCCACTCACGATATCACAGTCGGTCTTCACACAAGCCGGACCGTGGCAATATGTAGTCTTGAACCAGGAAAATGATACACTGACTGCAATGACCTGTCGACTATCTCGTCGCCAAACCCCCACGCGGGCCAGTGATAGTCCTCGAGTGCATGATGTTATTGCAGACGGCAGGAAAGAAGGGACGGCTTACCAGTCAGCGTCAAAGGAGACGTCGACTGAAACCAACAATGGCCTCTACACAAGAACGAACATAGATAGACATGAACCTGAGGAGCTCAGTGGATGAAGTTGGTTTGAATACACAGTACCCTGGTGCTGCAGAAATTTTCTTTTCAATTATCGAAACATAAGCCTGGTCTGGCCAAGGGGACGCCGAACGATATCTTGCCTAAATAAAACGCTTCATGCAAAAACAAGCGAACAAAACTAAGGTATTTTTTTTTTTCGATCGACTCACCGGACGATTGCGAGATGAGCAGACGCAGGGAGAGAAACAGGCCACGCACGACGAGAGAAAAGTGGGCACCGGCGAAAGTTCAATGGACAGGCAAATGGAATGAGCGAGTTGGGAGCCTGACAAAACAGGCAAGAGAGGGCTTCAGGCTGTCCACCTTGTTGGCCTGCATGAAAGCTGCAGCAGACCAGACGCCCACCTGAGGATCCAGATTGCGCCTTCCTCGAAACACTTCACACCACTTGGAGCCACCATCAGGCTCATCAGGCCATGCATAACCCCACGCCCACCTGCTGGAGAGAAGAATTTTTCAGAACCCCTCACCCCTGCTCTGACCATTTCCTGGCCCAGCAGCGCTATGCCAAACAGAGCGTAGCGCCTGTCCAGTGTTGAGACCCACTCACACGAATGAGACACCCCTGCCTTGAACTGGGGACCCTGGGCTGGTCATCGGGTCTCTGCCTCACCCTTGGCCTGTCTAGCGTGGTCCGCCATGTACTCTTGCCTCTCTGCCTGTGCTTCACAGCACAATCGAGGAAAATACATAATAGACCAGGACCCTGTTTCTCATCGTCCCCCATTGCCTTCAAGCTGACACTTTCATACCTCGATAACAACTTCGTTGCTGGACGTGGACCTGTGCTCATCAAAGCTACAACAACCCGAGCATAAGAGTCAATCTTTCCTCTCCTGCATAAAGCTCCTCCAGCTCCCAGTCACCCCCATTCGTCTGTCCGTCCTCGCTCAACGGCTCAACTCGAGGCTGTCAGACTCGATAGATCACCAGTCGCCTACCCCCAAGCGTACCAGCCTACACGACGCTACCTCAATATGTCTCTTGACTGGACCCATCAGTTTTGCCTTGCCTGCGATAAGCAGACAGACGGCACTACATACTGCTCAGAGTCATGCCGTCTGGCTGACTACGAAAAGACGTCAACACCCAGCTCCGGGCAAAGTTCACCAAGTCTTGATGACCATGCTTCGTCCTACCAATGGACATTCTCAAAGCCAACGACGACAAGCCGACCATTATACTTGACTCCAGCGTATGACTTCAGGAATGCTCAACCATACGGCTCGTCACAACGGTCCCAGAGCACTGGCGGTGCGCTCGCACCCAAACCACTCAGCCCTTCCAACTCGCACTCGAGCCTCTGCTCGATGAAGAGCACATCGTCAACCGACTCTCAGTTGTCTGAGAAGACCACTCGGGAGCTCCGAGCATATGCTCGCTCCTTCGAGTCCGTCAGGCTGCAACGCAGGCGCTCATATTGAGCCGCCTTCCACCAATAACTCCACACAAACTGCTTTGCGCCTTAAAACACGGCTCTTACGAATAATACCCCATCTCAATCAGCCATGTCTGTTAGATGCGAGACACACGACTCACTCCTATTCCTTTACATTGTTTCTTCTCTTCTATCTCGTTTAACTCTTACCAACTTGTTCACTCTTGGGCTGTATTTCCTTCCAATTTGTTGTATCAAAAAAAGGCATAAGACGGAGCACAGCATTATAAAAAGTTCGGTTACCGCGGGAACAAGGTCATGGATTTTCACTTATTGGCTTTCTGCGAAAGGCGCATGATTTGGGTCAACCAGGAAGTGGCTCAAGCGCTATTTTGCCCCTGATACACCATTGTCATATGTCGTTTGCTAGATGCATGCATCCGCGGAGGGTTCGCTTGGATATAGCAATCATTGGGCTGGGCGCTTAGCGGTATCGTCCGAGCACGCCTGCCGGCGGTCATTGGATATGGTTTTGGCGTTGGAACTATGGCATTACTCTTTGGGCGTGTAGCGACACGCCATCGAGTCGGATTTGATGGATGATTCACGATCAGAGGGGTGGACTACGGAAGTCTGGGACACATCCGATGCCTTGGGAGAAGTGTACTACATCAACACAACACTTGCCTCCCGGGAAGGAGCTCGGAGGGAATATTTTGATAGCTACTTGGATCCAGGCAGACACATGACTGCTGGAAAGTCTGCCTCCAAACAGACTTGCAATGAAAAAACGAGTTCCTACACCTCACACAGACAAAGTTCTTCTTTGCTATCCAATGGATACCGTGATCTTAGACATGCACAAATCTTCAAGCACAACGAGCAGCCTTACATGGCGTTGTTCTAGACCGGAGCCACCCGCACTTGCTTCGAAAACCTTAATAGCCACACCTGCATTCCGGGGAGGCGCGATACCATTTGGTCCCTGATCTGACGGTGGAATGCTTCAATTGTCAGCATCCGACCCCCTGGCTATCTGCCACTGTAGTGGCCTACTGGTACGGATACTGGTAAGGGATAGATCGAGCGAGAAAATTTCCTACATCGGAGTGCCGTGCGGCCCCTTACCGCGGTCGGTCCAGACAGGCGGCGCCGTTGCAAGCCGCTTGCCAGTTCGTGGTACCCTAGTGCACGGGTTCTGAACACGCAACTGCACGTATTACTGTGTACACACACACACATTATTGATAAGATAGGCAATTCGGTACCTCCATGCCCTCTATTGGGGCATTGGCCGCCAAATGGTCAAATTGGCTACCTTACTGCAGTTAGTTCGTGTCCCGAAAAGAGATCGGTTCGGCCTCTCCAGACTCCGCCGTCAACGCCCGGCTTATTAGAGCGAAAGTCCGCTTCGGCTCCGGCTCTTCCTCTCTCTGAATCTCGAGTTGGCGAATTCCGCACTGGTCCATTGTATGTAGCATACGTTCTTTGCTTTATTTTGGCGAGAGTCTGGGGAAAACTCCATCTCCCCGTCCACTCCCCGCAGATTTGTCAGTTTCTCTTGAGTAATAGCTCGTCGTCGCGGACTGGAGCATTCACCTTCCCCTCGCTTAGGCTAGCTAGTGCGGAGAGGAGGCGAGAAGACATAAAGACAGGTACGTAACAAGTGTTGGACAGGAACAAGGTTCACCTTAACCTTTCGTCCCAATGCTAGCGTCCAACGAGAGGCGAACTCGCCACTGCGGAATGGAACGGTGCCCGGAGCTGCCCTGATGGCGTGCCCTACAGGTGGGGAGGTGTGCTACAAGTGTTGCAACGGTTGTACACTATGTCTAAGGGGCCCGACGATAATAGTGGCAGCAGGGAGGACAGTGAAAAATTTTCCACTCCATTGAAGACGTTATTAGCTGCAATCAACACTTTTCACGGCCCAATGCACTGGATTCAGCTTAATGAGAATACACGTTTGGACATGTTTACGCCGTTCATAGCCGTCAACATCCGGCTGGTTGTCCTTGGCTAGTGGACACCTTGTGGGCTTCCGGGCGTACACGTGTAGTGTTGTGAAGGGCCTCATGGATAATTCCAATCCACGTGTATGACTGCATAAAAGTTGTGAGACTGGTGTTGAGTGTTTGACCACTGTAATATGTCAATATGTCAAGGAACAACCTAGAATCTTTGCAACGTGCTGTAGACGGGCCGCTGTAATTCGCTGTCGCAAAGGCTCTGTACGTAATTTAGGCCACTGTCCACACATTCCATCTCCAGAATCTGACAACGAACAATAACGAGCCGCCAATGTTAGTTACGGAGCAGTGAGGGGAATGTGTTTCAGCAAGAGGGGCGGGTTCTTGTCATTGGAAGAATGAAGAAACAAACAATGCCATGGAGTCATAACCCCATCGTCGAAGGGGAGTCGTAATCACAGCTTTGGACAAGATCGAGGGCATTTGCGAGAGATGGAACCATCCAGGTGACGAATTGCGCTGTCGGAGTCATACTTGTCTCTGAGAATTTCAGAATGTCCCCCACTGTCAGTCGCAGGCCCCCTTCCAAGAGTCATATTTCCGTGGATATCCTTGGGATAGTAAGGCCATCTCACCACACTTGGCGCTGAGAAATGGGGGCATGGAGCCACGTATGGGACGACTCCTCGATTGTGCCATCGCGGTCACAAACTTCACCACTTGACGAGATAGAAATTTTTCTCCTTCATTCAACCGTGCGACTGTCGGTGCAGATGTCGAACCACATGACTGAGGACCCGAGAGACGTGCCGATGACGTCGGTGAAACTTGGGCTTCTGAGACCGTGTCCTGTGTGTTTTTCCCTGTCTGGGCTACTTCTGCCGGGGTTGCTAGAGATGCCCTTGTTGGCATTCTTACCGAAATAGTTATACTCCATCATGATAAATTACTCGTCCTACAAGTGTTTCAGACAAAGACAACAAGATCCGCTGTTGAACTGAAAAATCTTCTCTGCTTGCCCTTGCCCTTTCCATCCGACGTGTGGGCAGAATCTCACGTTAGCCGTTAGCCACAATAAGGGCGACGGACGGTTGGGAGCGCTGTCTCATTGCTGTTGACAAAGACTTGCTCGACGTGTTTCGAGTGGTCCGTCGGGCAAAGCACCCTGGTTCCATGCTCGCAGAATAAATGTTATTACTATCAGCAGCCGAGAGATCATACGCAGAGCACATATGAAGGCACAATCTCGAGTCCGTCCTCAGACTCTGTCTAGTCTAGCAAATGCGCGCGACAGAACCAAAACCGGTCAAGGTAGTCCGCGGCATGGTGTTTCAGGTACCCTGCCCGGAGTCTATCCCTCGGCCAATGATAGCCACCGCCTGCCGCGTTACATAAGCGTATAAGGCGTCAATATCGACAGGGATGGCCAATACGTCGGATAATTCTTTTTTAGATTGAATGATCTTCCCGAATTTCAGATTCACGAATCACGATGGACTTCAGCCGGGCCATCTAAACAAGACGACAACAAGGGACACCGACTGCATTGATTACCGGACCTGCTATGTATAGTGTCGTGTTCTTCCTCAGTCCCAACAATCCTCATGATTCGCGGCCGGACCAGACTTTGCATGTCGTATGCCGTGTCTTCCCCCGGTAGGTTCCGCTGTCGTCATATTCATGCCGTGTCGTGCCTGCCATCCCGTGTATGCATGCAATCATTGCAATGCGACCCGACTTCGTTCTTCCACGATCGGTCTCGTTCCATTGCATTTACACGTCGATCGACGGCAGATTCGTAACTCTTATCACACATTACCCACTGGAGGTTCGAACCTTCAAGACAAAAACGCCTCATACTATGCGCGGCCGTGGAACAAACCGCACGCCCTGGACGCCCTTTAGCTGACTGAGTCCTCTCACCGGTCTCCAAGGTGCCAGCCACCACGACGCATCAGGCCAGAATCGGACCACATGTCGAGACGACAGTTCCGGTGAGAATCACCTATCTACCTAAAAGATTTTGCTTTTTCCAGCTGAGAGCCTTATCCGCCGGTAAGGTTGGACGACGATCCGCCAGAAAAGGCAAAGATGCTATTCGTGCATTGGCGAGCAAGGCGAGCCATACACGGGTGGTGACAAGATGCGGCCTCATCCGCCCTCATTCCTTCCAGTGCACCTCTCGGCCTCCCTCCCGCCCATCCTCCCCTCTGTTTGTTTCGTCTTTGCCCGGAGCTTCGCCGTGGAGAGAAGAGCTTCAATGGCTTTGATTGGCCGCCTCGTGGCCCAATCAGGTATTCATGCTGCTATTGACAGCCTTAGCTGGTGCCAGCATGCCACTACCCCTGGCTAACCTTTTCTTTGTGAGTCTTTTTCTTGTGCCTCTGCCTTGATGGCTTTCGGCCACAGTTACATCTCACGCCCAGTGGACTGGTGTGTGGTTTGGCTGTTGTGCCGGGATGGTTCGCCGGCACCTACAGGCGAGTAGAAATGGGCGACGAGGCGCATCTGGCAACCAGTCAGGCTGTTCCAAGGCGCTCGCCAAGGCCGTGGCCCTTAATCAGCCAGGAGGGGGGAAACTGCCTCGGCCACGGTGACGCCGCGTTCCAGGGACTTTGCCGTTGGTTATTTGCCCATATCCGAGACATGGCTGTCTCTACTTGCTGCTGAGGGCGTTGGGACATGCCAGTACACCTGGTAGCGGAGCGCCGGTGGAAGGGGATTTCTCCGAAGCGGTGCGGATCACGCCGGCGACCCACCACCGGGCGACTGGATTATGCTTGCTGTCGGTCAGATGGTTCAGTAGCTCGAGGCATTCTGCTTGCATTCCAGAGGCCTAACGCGGATATTTCGCTGTACGAGAGCTGGGGGCCTCCTCATTTGCAATAAACAGACTCTGAGACTCGCATGCACTAGCACGTGGCAGCCAACCGGCTACACATCATGTAGGGAGGCGTATCAACTTCGATTTCATCAGCCATGTCTCAGTCCAGCTCAGGGCCCTGTTCCGGAAGGAGGAATGCCTTCTCGATATCGAGCGTCGAGACCCTGAATTCGTCCGACGAATCACATGTGCTGTGTGGTTGGTGGCAGCATTGTCTTGAAAGTCTACTTCGCGTAAAAGTTCGCTTGTCTATGCTACAACAAGACTTCAGCCAGCCATGTTGAAAGACTGACTTACACGCCTACATCGCAAGAGGTCCGGATTTCACGTCCGCTCTCCGGCACATGGTGTGACGATACGAGCCCAGCGATCACCTCATTGACTGCAGCTGCAGTTCCAACTCATCCAGGCCCCTTCCTAGCGTATCCTCCCCACCAGCAAGCTCAAACTCCATCTCGACATCCGGCTGCGCCTCCCGGTACAGCACATGCTTCTCGCTGGCCATCTTGAAGTTATACGCCGCCTCCTCGTCGCTGATTACATTCCTCCTCAAGCCCGGGTTACCGGCACACGCCGCCTCAACCTGCAGCTGGATAGCGCAGCTGCGGTCCAGCAGGCCGAAGAGGAACCCAGCCTCGTCCACGGTGGATCCGACAGTGAGCAGGCCGTGGTTCATGAGAATGGCCGCCTTGTTGGTCTCCCCAAGGGCGGCGGCGATGCGGACCCCCTCGTCTGACCCGAAGACGATGCCGCCGTAGTTGGCGTAGACGGCGTGCGCGTTGTGGAAGTTGCAGACGTCCTGCGTGAGCATCTCTAGGGGGCGGGCGAAGACGGACCAGGCGCGGCCGGGAATGGTGTGTCTATCATGGTGTTAGCCTGACATTCTTTTGCTCCAGTGGTCTTCTTTACACTGATCCAAGAGACGAAGATCATTAATTCCCCCCCACTCTACTAGACAAGTCGAACTTACGCGTGACAGATGGCGTGCACATCGCCCCTTGCCTGATGTATAGCCGCATGGATGAAGTAACCAGCCGCATTGGCCGTCCGGCGCTGGGTAGTCGGATTCGCGGCGCCAGCTACGATTCGACCTGAGGCGATATCCAGTAGGAGCATGTCGCCGGCTACTAGCGAGCCAAAGTGTCGGCCCAGAGGGTTCATCCACATGAACCCCGGGAACTCCGGGTCACGCACCGAGATGTGACCAGACTGGCCCTCTGTGCAGCCCGTCCTTGCCCAATAACGAAACATGGCGGCCATGTGGGTTAGAATGTGGCGCCGCTCTTGGGCGAAGGTCGGGAAGGAGGGAATACCTGATAGGCGTTAGGGGGGTGAGCGATGGATGAGTGGGGATGGAGGACTGGACGAGAAAACTACCTGGCATCACATCCCCGTGTGATATGGCTTCCAGAGGGGTCGTGTCATGCTCTTGGACCTCCGTCCCTTGCTTGACGGGGACGGAGATCTGGTTATCTTCTTCGACTGCGGAGGGTGCCATGTCTGGATATGACAGCTTGCCCGCTCAGACAACCTTTCCGCTCGACTATGAACAGTCGGGATATATATATACTGTCCTTGTGTCTTGTTTTGACTTTTACCACGACGGGGTTTTATAGTCTACGGAATCTCGCGCACTATTAATACCTGAAGACGCGTCCAAGAGATAAACGGTGTAAGTTGTCGAGTAAAAGGCGTAGTCGCGATAAGCGTGGGTCTCTCGACGGCAGGGCCGCCGGGTAACCCCGCCCGTTCGGCTCCGGCTCCGGCGAGCACGCCGTACGCACATTCAGGGGATAGGTTGGCTTTCTTGTGGTTCTACAGTGACAAGAGACACACAAGTCATCGCTGTTTCAACAAATCCTCGTACTCACACTTGACAGACGCGACGATTGCAGGCCTCTTGAGTCTACACAACACATGAACATCTAGTCATTGACGCCGTAAACTATCGCAACTCCTTTCACAAAAGCAATCTAGGTATATCCTCCTCTAGCCTCGGTCACGATCCCAAAAACAGTAGCAGCAAATATCAAGTTTTGGGACCAGCCTCATGGTATCGTAATAATGCAACGGCTATGCATCCCCCCTCTCTCTCTCTCGGAACACGACCACTCTCCATCAGACCACCCTCTCCGTAGCATTGCATGCATGCCCGCTAGAAAACACTCCCCTGCACACCCCTCTCCTCCCTCTCCTCCCTCTCCCCATCATCAGGCTCAGGTTCGGCATCAGCTTCATGCTCGCCATCGCTACTGTGCGGCGCGTCGCCTAGCCGGTTCGCCCTCGTGCCCCTCCCCATCCTACTATCCCGCCGCTTCTTGTGCTGCACTTGGTCCCCATCGCTGCTATTGTTCGCACTCTCGTGAGTCGACTGCAGGCGGCTGTTGCTACCGCTCGCGCTGGGTATGGTCGTCAACTTTGGCCGCAGAGGCTGCGCCGCCAGCCGGCGGTGGCGGTTGCGCTCGTCTTCGGAACTGTCTGCGTCGCTGGCCGCTACGCTGTTATGGCCGCTGTAGGTACCGCCGCCGTCGCGGCCGACGTGGAGAAGGTGGTGGTGGTGATGGCGGTGGTGGTGATCTTCGTCGTCGTTGGGGGTGTGGTGGCCTGGGCTTTTGAGGTGGCCCCTAAGCCGGTCCTCGACTGATATGAAGGACGGTGTGCCGTCGGGGGAGGAAACGACGTCCTCGCGCGCTTTGGTCACGTCAATTTGCGGGCCTGCTTCCTCGGGGACTTCTGCGTCGGCGTTCTGCGCTAAGAACCGCTTGCCGGCCGGGCGGCGGCTGGCGAGCGACTTGATCTCGGCGCTGCCGCAGAAGGAGGGGTTGGAGTGTATCATTGGGCTGCTGCCGATGTTGTCGCTGACATTTCCGTCGGCCACGTGGTGGTGGTTGCCGTTCACCGCCGCCGGGTTAGAGGTGCTGCTGTCGCTCTTGACCAGGTCAGCCAGGTTTTGGCGGATCTTGAAGTTCTTGTCGTGGTCGCAGCCGTTAGGGCAGCCGCCCCAGCGCCGACGTGTCTCGATAACAGCAGGGGAGGAGGGGTTGTGGGAGGAGGAGGAGGAGGAGGCCTTGTCTAGCTTGGAGCTGTCCTTACTGGTTCCGTTTGGCTTGACAACCTCGCCGCCCTTTTCGCCCTTATTTTCTCCTTTCTCCTTGGCTGCCTGAAGGGCGCGCTCCCGCCGTAGCTCGGACCAGGTCCGGAGTTTGTTCTCGAGTATGTACTTGCCGCTCTCTTGCTTGTTCATGATGAGGAACTCGCAGTGGTTGACGTTACGGAGGTCTTCAAAATATTCGACGCTAAAGTGATACCACTTCATGAGGAAGACACGCGACATGAGGCCGTGTGTTACTGTATGCAGTCAGTATCGAGATATGCCAGATATAATACCACGGTGGCGTTCGGGTTGAAACGTACCCAGAACACACACGCTCGCAAAGTCATCCTCGCCAAACTGCCTCCACAAACTCTCATTGAAGCCACTGATCCTGTCATATGCGTCGGCAGCGCTCTCGCCGTTGGGAATGCGGTAGAAGAAGTGGCCGTAGTCGGCGCGCTCCTGCCACATGCGCTCCATCTCGGCGCTGCAGGGTTGGAAGTTGCCGAAGTCCTGCTCGCGCAGCCGCGGCTCCTCGTAGACCTTTATATTGTTCCGCTTGAAAGCGCTCGGCTCTGGGTCGTCTGATGTAAGCGTCGCTAGAATGCCTTCTGTCGTCTCGCGCGTCCTACGGTAGGGGCTGGTGAAGAAGTGGACTGTGTCGTCGGCGCGGAGCATGGCTCGCAGCTTGCGGCCGGCCTCGTACGCTTGCTTCCATCCCTCTTGTGTCAACTTTACTCGGTGGTCGGGGATTGTCTGGTGGATGTCGCGGTTTTCTGTGGCACCGGGGGACTTGTCAATGCGTGGTTCTCTGGGCCATGCCTGGCAGAGATAGATGGAGGAAGGACAGGCTTCGGTCAGCCGATCAGACGTACTGTTTCCTTCAGACTGAGCATGTCTGATCAGTATGATGAGCCTTGGTTTAGCCATCGCTAATTATGTGAAAGGTTGATCACGAAGTGTCTTGCTACGATGGCAATCGCCCGAGAGAGAGGTAGGTTTGTGTCAGACTTGAAGTGATATATGTGTGTGGCAAAGGAGGGGAGCTGCGAGGAAGCTGAATGCGGGTCGGGCTTGGTTGTTACCACTGGCTGTTAGTTCTCGTCCCAACGAGACGATGCTGTGGTGCAAAGGCGCGGTTTTTATGTACAGCTGAATAGAAGCCAAGAAAATGTTTGATGATGACCCTGAGCTATGTATCTTGAATGTAGAACAGGCGGCCGCTGAGGGTGATGCGCCTATTTTCGGAGCACCTACCATTTAATATCTGACTTCGCGGGGTTTGCTGCGCAAGTCGTTGCCAGTCAGTCACCCCTGACAAATACAAAGGCAAAATGCAAAGAGGCAAAAGATCGTGCGACCAACGCGAATCAAGTTGACGCTGCAGGCCGATCGATATTGGGCGCTTAGAGACAGTGTGTTTCTCCTACTGTGGTAGCCCAACTGACTACACTTCGTATCTATCTCGATATTGTTGAGTTGGGGGCAGTCATGAGGGAAATCCACAAGTTCATTAATAACGCCTTTGCCGCCTTATTCTCGCGATTGCTTGACCTCGGGCAAGCTCCCTTTACTGCGGCAGTTGATCCATTCAGGGTCCTCGGTAGTAAAAGGCCGTCTGTGATTGGACAAACTTTATTTCGATGCCCTGAGAGTTTACCAGGGAATGGAAGGTCTACCGTGGTAGGTAGAAAGTATGCACGTACCACAGATGCAGATATACAACCGGTATACTTGTGCTTGGTATATCGCACATGCCTTCCTCATCGAGGCAGCTCGTACAGAGGACAAATTCAAGCAAGCACTGGACTTATCTTACCTAAGGAACCTCAGCTTACCTTATGTTTCGTGTGTATCTGCACTGCCTTGTATGAAGCTGATCAGTAATTGGTTTACGAGTATCTCCTAATTCTATAGGCGTGCTTGGGCCATCTGACATGATTCGTCGACTCTGGAACAAGTATCTTCGTCTCCCAGCAAGAAGCAGAAGAGGCCGTATAAAATGCATGTGATAATTCCCCCGTGGCTAATCAAAGCATAGCAAGTCATCAGGAACGACAAGCCACGCAATGTTCAAGAGTGATACCACGAAGACGTGACATCATTCCGGTACAGTGGCCACTCTGCGAAAGTCAATGTGAAGCTCCGTGATATAGTTCCTGCTCATTTCACAATGTGCACCCTCTGTGATTGTTGCAAAGCGTGGAGGTCTATGCCTGGACCATACGTGATGCAGGTCCCATCTTTAACGTGGTCAACAGCGTTGTCCAGTCGGAAAAACATCATGAGTTTCCACAGGCGGCTGCCCGAGCCATTTACTGTCGAGAAGCTTGCAACACTGTGATACTGCAAGTGAGCCGACCAGACTGTGTGAGAAGCAATTGCTACGGGAGTTTTCCTTCTAGTGTGCGTGACTGGGCAAGCCCTGACACTGAAAGCAGGGCAAACCTTACGTCCACAGTTGGCGGGAGCGTCCCGGGTGTTTGTCTCGCACCGTTCCAGCCCAAGCGGACGATGGCATCATTGTATCTACCTCCTGACAGCCGGGTTGGGCGGCACTAGCTACTAGAGTCAGTAGCTCTTCGCTGTTGTGAAGGAGTTGAGAATGTATAACCCTTCATGGACACTGAGACATGGATCGAAGGCGGCTGGCAAGAAGCGTTGTATGTATCGATTTTCATGTTTCTTTTCTGAGTTGTTTGCTTGAAGAGAAAAGCCAATGCAACAAGTAAGGTATACGTGTAGTAAGGTAACGAATGAGGCAGTCCCGCAGCCGCTCGGAGATGCGACACAAGAAATACTACATCAGATCGGCTCTTTTGGCGGCTTGGAGCATCAGGAATCCTAAATCATCTGCATCTGATTTCAGCATCCGTAGGAGAGAACAACTACCATTTTAACACAAGGAGATAAGGAATACACTTGTAATCGAGAACAATCACAATAGCAGCATCCCTCTCTATCAGATCATCGATATCGGTATCGGATTCCGGTTCGCCGCAGCTCCACATTGCCCCACGGCCACAACTCGGCGGGTACGCCCGCAGCGTGTAGATTTGCACGACTTGGCAGGCTTAAAGGCCAAGATCGAGAAAGAAAAAAATACCCTCCTCTCAGCAGAAGCGTTCCTTGCGCACCTTTCCAATTCCTGCCCATTCATGTGTTCCATCGTGTAATACCTGAGAACCAACCTGAACGTCATTCGAGAGTCTGTTTGCCAGTCTAGGTACTGCACTATTCTTCACATCCGACGTACAGGACATTTCTTGTCTTGCCTTAACCTCCTACCTCGCTTTATCCTCCTCCGGGAGCTTCGCCAAACTGGCGGTATCATTACATAGAAGTTCTAGCTCTGAAGTACATGACCCTACCCATGATTCAATAACATTCACACTGCCTGCTCCGGCCTCGAGTTATCGTTGTCTCCTTGCCAACCGCGACAGCAAGGACGACTCCGGAGTGACCTGACACTGTCAAAGTGACTACTACAACATACACCCTCCACATCAATTACTATCGACGACGGGTCAGCCCCTAGCCATCTGTCAAGATGCCCACCTTGGCGGTCAACAATTTCAACATTGTCGTAAGCGTCTTAGGAGGCTGGATCTCGCTGTTTGGCCTGGTCTCGTATCTCTGCAAAGAAAACTTCTACCTGTCCGAAGCGCGTATGTCTTCATTCTCCCCGATGTATATACTCTGGTTGTTTCTACTGGAGGCTTGGCCCAAGACTTGGCCATGTACTTGGCTTACGACATCCGGCAACCTTCGCTGACTACTCCCTAGTTATATCTCTCTTGGCTGGCGTCGCCTTCTCACCACCCGCAGCTAACTTCGTAAGGCCCCTGGACTACACCGGCTCACAGGAGAACCTGGATGCCGTCATCCTGTACTTTTCCCGGCTCGTCCTAGGCATCCAGCTCGTGCTGGCCGGTGTCCAGCTACCTAGCAGGTATCTGAAAAAGCAATGGAAGCCTTTGTCCCTCCTTCTCGGCCCCATCATGGCGGCCATGTGGGTGTCCACAAGTCTCATCATCTGGGCTCTGGCACCCAACCTGAAGTTCCTCCACGCCCTCGCTATTGGTGCCTGCGTCACGCCCACCGATCCAGTGCTGTCAAACGTCATTGTGAAGGGCAAATTCGCCGACCACAACGTCCCCAGGGAGCTCCAGCAGATCATCATTGCGGAGTCCGGCGCCAACGACGGTCTCGGCTACCCTTTTCTCTTCTTTGCGCTGTACCTCATCAAGTATATCGGTGATGGTGGGGTGGCGGAGACTGGAGGTGCAGGGCTCGCCATGGGCCTTTGGTTCGGGGAGACCTGGGGCTACACCATCATCCTCAGCGTCGTCTATGGAGCTACGGTGGGATGGATTGCAAAAGAGCTCCTCCACTGGGCCGAGGAGCACAAATACGTGGACAGGGAGAGCTTTCTTGTCTTTGCCATCTCTCTGTCCCTCTTCATTGTCGGGACCTGCGGCATGATAGGAAGTGACGATGTCCTCGCTTGCTTCATCGCCGGCAATGTGTTCACTTGGGACGATTGGTTTCGCCTCGAGACGTTGGATGACTCTCTGCAGCCTACAATTGACATGTTGCTCAACGTCTCCATCTTCATGTGGTACGGCGCTGTCTGCCCTTGGTCCAGCTTCGTCCACAACACGGTCATCCCCATTTACCGTCTGATACCCTTGGGCATCATGGTGCTCCTTTTTAGGCGCTTACCGTGGGTATATGCTATCCACAAATTCATTCCTCAGATCGAGGAAGCCAGGCAGGCGATCTTTGTGGGGTTCTTCGGACCTGTCGGTGTCTCAGCCGTTTTTTACTTGTACATCACCTTGGAATTTGTCAAGACCTTGGAGGTGGACGGTTTTGTCCGTCCGGATGTCGAGGACCTGGCGGAGACAACACTGGTCGTCGTATGGTTCATTGCCATAGTCAGCATCGTAAGTCCTATTGCCCTGCACAAGTTGGAGTCGCCCAATCGCTGACCTGTCCTACAGGTTGTCCACGGCCTAAGCATCCCTCTAGGGAAACTAGGCTTCTACCTACCCCGGACCTTATCTAGAGGCCTTCATTCTCCGACGGACGGCCAGGAGTCTACACCCCCTTTCAGCCTCGGCAACCGGGTCAGCACATTCATCCACACAAGAGGGAGATCTCGTCGCAATTCGGAAGAGAATTCGACGCCCGTTACTGGCCAGTCCTCGTCGAACCGTCCGGTGTACCGGATTGGAGGGACTGTCATCCCTAAGCGCAGTGGATCTCCCGTCTTGACGACTCGACAGCGGACAGCGAGAACTGGAGATGCGCACGAAATCGATCCCGAATCTAGTCCCGGTACGCCTAGGCCGACTTCGACGGCGCCCGCACTGCCTGGACTGCCTGGACGGACGATTAGATTTCCCGATGAGCAGTCGACCACAGGGCAGCCCGAGGCCGGACGCCAGCTTGAGGACAAGCATTTGGCTGTTGAGTAGCGAGTTGGATTGATCTCGGCATTTTCCGATATCGTCTCAGTGGCACACGGAACGGCATTCGGGTTTCGGGGCGAGAGAATGGACGTCGAGTTCTGGCGAAATGGTGTCCAGCGTCGCTTGGTAGTTGACCAAGACGATGGAACAAGCCGAAGCCGAGGATGATTTGAGTGTACAAGATTTGATTGACAAGGTGGCGAACATTAGATGGATTTAAGTATACGTTACTTTAGCTACTGGTGCTATATGCAGATATATGGTTCACGTATCGCAAGTCCCAATGATATCGAAAGCCGATGCGTGATTTTGGAGACATATGTATCATAGCCTTCCTTGCAGACGGGCAGACTTGCACACCATACCTGCCGCTGCCGAAGTCGTCAAAGAACCGGAGAGGAGAAAGTAGGGCCGCAAGAGAATGAACGGAGTCCAAGAAAGACCTTCCCCCCTCCTCCCACTCCGACTCCGGCTCCGGACCCTGCCGAGTTTATTATGGTGGTGTGGCTAGTGAGGCATTCAAGCCTCTTGGCTAGCGAAAGATCAAGCGACTTCCAGGTTGATGGCTCGTTGATATCGTAACGGCACAGGCGAGTGGGAACAACCTGGGATCGGGCATATGCAGGACGCGAGTGCCTGCAGATAGATTAACAGATAGGGTCGAATAGGATGGTGCTCGGGCGAATGAGGCTGCCACACGGATGCAGCTTCACGTATGTAGCCGTACGGATTGAGTGATGGTCTGAACAAGCGAGGAATTTACTTTACGCCTTGACGGGGACAGAACTCGCATTATTCGCCGTTATTTATATTTGTGATGATGCTGGATGAGAGTTGGAAATTGGATTCAAAGCAGGCATCTCTGGTGATTGGGCCTGGAGTACTACTATCTCGTCATTTTCGCCATTTTCGCCATCGCGGTCGCTGTACGACACCGGACTGAACCCCGGCTTCAAGCCACGATATGTCATGAAAATCATCGAAATGCTTTTGAGACACAAAATGATATGCAGTAGAGATGTGATTTCAAAACGTCTCCCTTCCAACGCGACAAGGTTGCCTAATTGGGCGTGAGAGACACAAAGTTGAAATAGAAGGAAGGCAGCTGTTTCTATTATAATTGATTGATCGTGCCTCTCTCGCCCACTTCATGGTTACCATCGCCGTTTCACGTCACACCCAGCCCCGGCGTGAGGTAGGTAGTGTATATTACCTTACAGTACTGGCGGTAGTGGGTACCTTCCAGGTTACCTATCGCGAGGACTGACGCAAGCAGTTTGCTTGCTCTCTGGCTGGCACCTGCCTTGCTCAAGACAGCCTGCGCCACAGCCAGTTAGCGTGGAAGGAGTGGCACCCATCTTCCACTCTTCCCCCCCCCCCCCTTGCCCCGCCTCCGCGGATAAACGCACCAAGTCTCCGCGAACTTTCTGTCGTTCAACTCTGGTTTGCCAAACCATCCCTGGGCTCCATAACTCCATAAATCTGTCTCGGCTTCACATTACGCGCACGACTAGACCTCTATACGATCTTCGACACCTATCTACCCACCCCGTACTGGAGCACATCCGCACCGCGCAGAGCATCGTGGTATAATCTCTGCGATAGCACTACACTCGTCTCGAGTTGCGAATTTCGACTCGGCCGGTCGCTCGTGCTCCAACGTCACCGCCTTCGCCGAAAATAACTGGCTCCCCCCTAGGCGTCGATAAGGGTCCAAATCCTTGCTGTCCGTTGTAACCTGGACCCATCCTCCATTCTTGTCTGTCCAGCAACATCGTGCTCTTGCCTCTGCGGACTATCTCTTGCCTGCTGAATCGACCATGTCGGTCTAATCTGCGGACCCCTACGCTGCTTCCAATTCGGTCAGACACCGAGGACACGACCATTGTGAGCTACACGAGCGAAAACTTCAAAGAATCTGTTGAGTCGGTGGCATACGCTCAAACGCAGTCGTCGACATGGCCCCCGACGCCATCTTGAGTGGCGAGTATATGCTGGAATCGGATGAGGGGAGTCCACTGCCGATGATTGACTTCGGCGACGACTCGGAAACCCTTACATTTCTTGACACGACCAAGACCTCGGCGGCCAAAGCCCCCTACCCTACTCCCACATTTGCGCCTCTCTCCGTGCCGAACGATTTCGTGAGCCCTCAGTCTTTGCCAGAGTCTCGCGACTCGTTGTCTGCCTCATCATCCTCCTCTTCAAAGCGGACAGGCAGATCCTTCTCGGCCAAATCTACCTTCACAACAGGCGACGTTACGATGAGCGATGGCCTTGATCAGAAGGAAGCATGGAAGATGTCCGATTTCATCAATGATGACGACGAAGAGGAAACGGCTGCTGAACAAGGAGACGGCACAATCAATCCCTCCTCGATCGACAATCCCTTCCAGTTTGGCGCCCCGGCCTCCAACCACATCCGAGATCCCGCCAGTGCGTCGAATAGTCCGGGTCCTTTCGACATGGAGACGAGCAGGTTCACGCCTGAGGCAAGTCTGTCGCCCAACGGACATAGCCCCAAGCTCTCTTCTCCGTGCCCTCCAAACGAGGCACGTGGCCATATGAAAGCCTATTCAAAGGAATACTCGCTGACGAGATCAATGAACGACTTGAAGACGAACGGCTCAAGAGAGACGTCTCCGTGGAAAGATTTATCCGGAATACCTAGCATGAACAACGCTCACCATAATCTGCCCCAGTCAAAGGCTTTCAGCTCGCCGTCACCAAATACGAATGTGGATTTTGGCTTCTCTGCCGCTGCTGGACAGAATGGACATCCAACATGGCTTCCAAACTTCAATCTCAATCCTGGCTCAATGCCGCAAAACGGCATGAACGGCATGGCCTTCCACATGCAACCCGACATGCAAGGCTTAGCGGCCTTCAATTTCCCACAGCACCAGCTATCAAGTCCCGGGACATACCACCTCAAGGTCGATGGCGGTGCGGCGAAGTCGCGCGTCGAGACACAGATCCGAATCAAGCTGATACTCTACCCACTACCAGCAGGCGTCAGGCGTCTTCATCTGCCCACTCACACAATAAGCAAGCCTAAGCTGCTGGCTAGACCAACCCCGGCACGGAGCCCTGATATGCTGGAGCTTCATACCGCCCTCGTCTGCACTAGCGCTATGCAAGACGACATGCTAAGGAAGAAGGCCTTGCAGCGGGCGCGTGCGAGCGCCATGTCCATGAAACTCGACCCTCTGCCAGAGCCAGGTTCTCAGGAAGAGGAGAACGAGGGTCAAGACGGTGCCGAAGTCCATATTTGCAGTGGCTGTATGACGCGCGAGAGAAAGCGGGCAGCTCGAAAGAAGATCAAGAAGCCCGAGGACGAAGACCTGTGGATGAAGGACGAGGATCGGAGGATTGTCGTTTTCAACAGCCAGGAGGTCCGGGACTGGTCGCCACGGCAAGAAGGGGATGGCTTTTCTGTCGATGTGCAGATGAGAATCGCTTGTTACTGCCGGCACCACGCAGAGAAACTCGGATTTCAGGTCATCTTTACCATAACAGACTGCCGGGGCCGATTTGTTGCTCAGGCCATGTCCTCGTCCATTATGATCACCGACGATCACAAAACACACAGCCAAGCTGCGAGCACCCTGGCGAACAGCCCGGACAATAACACCAGCTTGATGCCAGGTCCGAACGTGGGACAAGATATGAGTTCTCTGAGCCCTCCAAATTTTCCATACGGGATGCCTCATTCAACCTCCGAGATCCAGTTGCTCCCGAACAACGGTGCTTTCCCACCGGCGGCAATGGCGCCAACAGTTCCGCCACAGTCGGCTCCTGTGGTCCCCGCTAGCAGAATGCTCTCCCGGCCGGCTTCCCCTTCATCCCTTTCAGGGCCTTCTGCCAAGAAGAGGAAGGCAAGTAGCTCGATGAAGGTTCCTACTGGCTTGTCTATGACCCGTATTGACACCGACCATCTTGCGGCGTCACCACCTCATCAACAAGTATCGGCGCCTGTCAGTTCAACCGTTGCCACCTCACCATTTTCGCCACAGTCCTTCGCTCCTGGAGCCGATCCGCTGTTTGGACAAAATGTTCTCAATGGAACTATGGCACAAGCTTTTGCGACAGGCCCGCCCACGCCAAACGGGAATGAGCAAGTCATGTTTGCAAATGGTCATCGGCCGACGACCTACGATAATACTCCTATGGGGAACACGCCGCAAATGTACTCAGCACCGGCGTCGTCGCACCCGAGTCGTGCTCCCAGCCCGGGCAGCTTGAGAAACGGCAATGCCAACGGTATGCAGCAGCAGAGCAGCCAGTTCGCCCAAGCAGTTGCAAACAGCCTGTACAATACGCTCCCCATCGGCTTGAACGCCACCCCAGCTCCAGCGTCCGTTATCCATAAGATAATACCCGCAGAAGGGCCAAAGTCCGGCGGTATCGAGGTAACGATACTTGGTAGCGGCTTCCACCAAGGCCTGGAGGTGATGTTCGGTGACGTGAGGGCGACGACGACCACATACTGGGGAGAAAGCTCCCTGGTCTGCCTCTTGCCGCCTTCGCCGCACGCGACAACAGTGCTGGTAACCTTCAAACACCAGAGCTCACCGGCTGCCCATCAGTTCTCTGCCAAACAGCAACCCATCTTCAAGTACATGGATGACGACGAGCAGCAGTTGATGCGCACTGCTCTGACCGTCCTCGGCCATAAGATGAACGGCAAGGTCGAGGACATTGGCGACATAGCCCGTCGTATCATCGGAGACATGAGCTCTAATTGGGGGCAGTCATCATCTGCTGCCAACGGCCAACATGGGGGAGGGCCTCAATTTAACAACTACTCTGTCAACACGCAGCTTGAGACTCAGCTTCTGAAAGTGCTTGAGCTTATTGACCTTGACGATAGCCCGCACAAGCCACGGCTGAACCTTCGTCGGTCAACAGGCCAGACGATGCTTCATCTCGCATGCTCTCTCGGTCTGCATCGCTTCGTGGCGGGCCTCCTTGCGCGCAATGCTAATCCCGACGTGCGTGATAAGGGAGGATACACGCCGCTGCATATGGCGGCCCTGAATGACCACCCGGAGATCGTGAGGCGGCTTGTCACCGCAGGTGCTGATCGTACCATCCGCACTCTATCTGGTCTTACGGCGTCCGACGTAGCCCAGTCTCGTGAGGTTGTCCGGGCTATCAGGCGTGTGGAGCGACACGCTCGATCTCGTAGCGGCGGATCTCTCACAAGCCGTACTAGCAGTCTGACCTCTCTCAAGTCCCTCTGGGAGCCACCGACAGCCACAAAGCAGGTCGATCAGACGACAAGCGACGAATCCGAGACAGGCGAGGAGAGTCCGGAGTACTCGGGCGAAGAGAGCCCAGAATACTCGTCGGACAACCCGGTTTCTTCGGACGATCCTGACGCCGACGACGGACCGTGGCTGCAGAGCCGACGCGTGAGTACGCATGCGGCCTCTCGCAGGGCCAGCTTGGATACGACTCTCCAAGCACCTCGACACGGGATAGCTGGAGGCCTACACTTACCCGCCGCAGCTGTTACTGCCTTCAAAGACCAATTCGCTACTCAATTCCACCAGTTCCAACAGGCCATGGCCTTGCACATTCAGAACCTTGCGCAGTCACCATACCTTCCCCAGATGCCCACGATTCCTGCGATGACCCCGCTGGCAGACTATCAGGCCTACCTCAACTCGGCTGCTGTTCTCCAGCGGTTATCGGCGATGGTTCCGAACATTGGCGGTTCCAGGCCAGGGTCTGCCGGCGAGCAGCCCTTGGGTAAAGAGCTAGACGGCAAGTGGTGGGATGCACTCACTTCCGCCCCTGCGCCTCCACCTCCTGCCTACGAGGAGATCTACCCGCAAGGCGACCTGGACACGAAGCAAGCATCTGCCGCCCAAGCTGCTGCGGAGGCCGAAGCAGACGAGAAGTGCGCCACTCTATACGACGTTTCATCTGAGGTTGCTGTAACGACCAGCTCAGGCGCTGCCACTGAGCAGCAGTACAAGCTGCCGGCGCTGTTGCAGATTGGCAGGAAGAACGCCATCACCAAGGAGCAGCAGGAGAATCTCCAGCGCGCACGGGCAGAGCAACTGAAGAGGTTGAGCCGTGACCGGAACCTGTTCTTCGTATGGGTAAGTCTTTAGCCCCTTTCTATTTGCTGTTGGCTGGAAGATAACTAACATCGTCCCTTAGATTCCGCTTCTCCTCATCGTTCTTTGCGCCATGCTTTACAGCACATTTCCCGGCCTATTCTCCAGCGCATGGAACCTTGTCTACGAAACCGCAGCCTCCAAGGTTGCCAGCAGCACCACCCGCCTGGGCGAAAGCCGCGTCGTCGAGGTTCAGTGATATAATTCTGCTCCCATCAGCCCTTCAAGCGAGTTTTCCCTTTATTTCTCTTGCGAGCGTAGCGCGAGACGTGTTATAAGATTCGTTTGTGTATATATGATTTGTCTACCACGGATTACGGGATGGATGGCTCCCCACATAGACTGGGGATTTATGACAGGTCGTCCTAGGAGTTTTCGAGAACAGTCGCTACATTGACCTGGTAATCTGAGCGCGAGGCGACTGTCTGGATTAATTGCTTGAGATACACGCCCTGCAACAGGGTAAGGGGGCGAGGGGCCCTCTATATAATGGTTCTGGCCACGAACAGCGCCGCACCGGACTCTGCTGGTGGTGAGCTGTCGGCCTGGAGAAGGAGGCCTGGGCGTTTGGGGGTTTCTTTAGAATAGCGTCTCGTAGCAGATGAGGCAATTCTCCGTTTTCCAACAGTAATCATGTGAAGCTTGACGGTCTGCGTGTGAACCACGGCCAACCCTTGATTCAACATTGGCAATACGACACCCATAATCCAGATGAGAATCCACGAATATACTGGCCCGAACCATGCCCTCTTAGGCTGCGACGGGACGATAAGGTATACTGAGCCATAAACACTTCTCGAAGCAAGACTACGCGTGAGTCGTCCGTCACATTCATTCATTCATCGCACGGTAAGCTCTTTCACAGGCTCACCCTAGAGTCCTTGCACACCCCAGGACACTCTGCGAGACAAGCCCCAACCAATCTACAAGAGTAGACAAAAACGCAACAGTACCCATCCCGGTGACCCTACCCTTTATTCCCCCATCCCGACTTTTCGGCCGTTTCGTTCGTTACTCTTTTAACACGTTCAGCCGTTTCCAGCCGTTCATAAGAACGCCATCATCACACTCGTCGTCGCCCCTTCATTCCTGTGACACATCCCAAAGGGGAAAAACCCAAGCAACGGAGGTCCTAAACCCACCCGAACCAAGGCAACCAAACCACTCCCTATTCCTGCCCAGCCCTGCCCTGTCCTGCTCCATACCACCGGAACCTGCAGAGCAAACACATCCATCTCCAAAGCACACCAGAAAACGACCCAGGTCCCCTACCCATCTGCACATTAGCAAAAGAAAGAAAGTAAAAAAAGGTTTCCGCCTCAATAAACCACACAGTTCTCCTTCTCCCCCTCGTCCCCCAAGCCCCCCAGCCCAGAATCCCGACCGCCCACGACCCCCCCGGCCGGCGGTCCGAAACAGAAGCTCCCGCTCTTGACGTGTCCGGGCTCAGGGACCGGGTTAGCGTCCGGGACGGCGGCAAGGGCGAGGATGTTCTTCTTCTTCTGCCGCTGGGGGTAGTGGAAGCTTGGCACCGTGAGGCCGCTGGGCTGGACATCGAGGGAGGCGGGGCGGGGCTGTGGCGGGGAGGAAGGGGGCGGCGGGTCCAGAACCATGGGGTCGCCTTCACCGCTGCCATCTCCGCCATTGTCGTAGGCTGGGTTGGAGGATGTTGAGGGACGGGCCGTGGGTTCGGGATCCGGGTCGGAGAAGGGGATGATGAGGCCCCCCGGGGTTTGGTGTGGTTGGGTCCGGTGCGGGGGCACGGGAGGAGGGGGTTGGGATGGGACGGGGGGGATGGTGGGCCGTGTGCTGCTGTTGCTTGATTGGGGGCGGCCTAGGCTCACGCGCCGGCTGATGGAGCGCTTGGCTTTGAGCAGCTTGTTGGGCGTGGTGGCTGGTAAGGGGATGTTGTTGTTGTTGGTGGGTGGTGGGGTGTCGTTGCCAGGTGCTACGGGCGCGGTCTTACCGCCGTCCCGCTTGAAACTGTTGCTCAGGCTCCGCACGACGCCCATCGCCCGACCGGCTGACGAGAGGGGCGGTCGGGGCACGAGGTTGACCGACGTCGAGCTCGTGGCAGCGCAGGCGTGGACATCCATGGTGGTGCTGCCGCCCGCTATTAAGGAGGTCAGGCCGTACGGATGGGTGCCGGCGTTGCCGCTGCCGGCGCTCGTGGCCGGGCGGAGCGACAGGTCGGCCGATATGCGGCTCGCCGACTTGCGCAGCTTCTTGACCAACTTGCGCGCGCCGGCGTCGGCGACGTTGTCGGTGCTGGTGTTGGCGGCCATCATGTCGCGGTCGACGGAGCCGCCCGTCATGTCCGCCACGGCGCGCTTGGTGCCGCGGTGGGGAGAGATGGGCGGCGGCGGTGCCATTGGGTAGGTGGTTGGGTGTGGGCGGCGGTATTTCTTGGGCAGGGAGATTGGTGGTCTGGGATCCGGCCGGGCATAGGTTGTGAGAGGCGCGTCGCCTGTGGGCGAGGGTTGGGTTGCCGAGTAGGGGATTGAGACGAAGATGGAGGATAAGGCCGGAGTGGCGGGGTTGTTTTGGATCTGACTCTGGTGCTGTCGTTGGCGCTGCTGCTGCGTCTGGGCGACGAGCTGTGAGAAGGGCGCCGGTGGTGCGTCTCTGGATGGTGGAGGAGGTGCCGGCAGGGGATGGTCGGTCTTCACTCCTGACCGTGACGGAGGCTGCTGCGGGTGCCGAGTGCCCTGGATAGCGTGAGAGGCGAAGAATCCCGCGTCGACCAGGCTCTTGTAATTCTCCATGACCTCTTCCCTGGAGGGGTAGTAACCAGACACATTCTCCTTGTCATTGGGGGCGCTAGGTGCTACTGCTGGCTGACTCTGCTGACTCTGCTGACTGAAGCGGTTCGAGGACCTGCTCTTGTTGCTGCTGATGGTGGTGATGCTGCTAGAGGACTTTGTCCTAGTGAACCTGTCGCGGATGCCATCCCAGAACTTGCTGCCGGATATCTTTGTGAAGGACAGCTCGCTACTGCTGATAGGGCGGCCGCGCGTGTGGCTGTCGGCGTAGAACTGCCGTTCGTAGGCGGCCATCTCTTCTGGGCCCAGGAATGTCGGGGGCGGCGCATTTGAGACCCGGTCATTCATGGACCCCTCGACAAAACGGCTATGTGCTGCTCGAGAGGCAGATGCAGAGGCAGACGCGGCGGACTGGTCGGCTGGTGGCTGCTCTGGCCTCGGAAATATCGAGTAAGATGCCATGGTATTGCACTCTTGGATAGGATAAGGGTTGGTGTTATTGGTGGTGACGCTGAAGGGAGTTGGGTGTGGTATGCGGCGTGTCGAGGTTTTGCTGAAGGAATGCGACAATGTTTTGTTTACAATGTTATGTCATGGAGGATAAAAGCTCGTCGCGATGCTGTCGATGAACACGGCGGGCTACAGCCTACACCTGTTCCTTCTTATTGAACGCGTTATCTGCGGACATGCAGGGGGAGATGCTGCAAAAAGGATTCCGGCAAAACACAATGGTCTTCTCCTGTGGTAAGAAGGATATTGCTGCATCCGTCGTCGTGCATCACCGTCAAACCTTCGCCAGGAACCGGGAGGGTGCAGTGTGGTCTGAGCGCGTTGACGCGACAGCGAGCGCGGTCCACTTTACCCGTTCGTTGCTGAGTACACGTGTAGTGAGTGCTCCTATCCGTCCATGCTATCAAACCCATCCAACCCATCCAATCCATCCAACCGTGCCATCGCTCACTACACCATCAAAACCCACGATAAGTCGCGTTTTTAACCTTTGGAGTTGCAGCAGGTCCGTTCCCTAACCCGCTCACGATCAGAGTTTTTAAGTTTCATGTTACCACTTTCTGATTTCTCATATCCCTAATGGTAGTAGTAGGTAGCTGCTTAGTTCCCCTGGGCTGCGTTCGAACCTCAAAGTGTTGTCCTCATAAGATCCATTCCCACCTCCTAAAACCTGACGCATTAAATTACAAGTTCACCCAGCGAAATAACCTCAAATCTCTCTCAGAGTAGTGTAGCTTTCCCATGTCACGGGTTATTTTTGTGTCCCAAGACCATCGAAACAGCAACTGCGCCCTAAAATGTCCATCCCCTAACTGAATTCAAGGTACCTGTAAGGAAACAATTCGGCCGTTTGTTGAGTTGACCACACAGTATGATAAAAAAAACGGGGTCAAAAGACCGCCGGAAAGAGTGTATGACAGGTCATCGAAACCCTCAGAGTGAAACAAAGAACAAGGGAAAATGCGGGAGACTAACGTCTCAACCGAACTAACAACGCAGTTCGAGGTTGTCATATATACACACCTGCAGTCCTGACAGACGGATAACTCGTCACAAAAGAATAGTACGCCAACACCTCAACGCTCTGCAAGCACCAAAAAAACTCCAGCCAGTCGTGAGGTCAGTCAGTGAGGTCCGCTCATCAGATACTGTAGTCATGGGGAACCTGTATCTCATGTCCGTTGGCACGGCGGTAGATCAGCTGCGGCTCGCCATTCTCGTCCAGAAGCTGCGGATCCTCGCGCGCTCCGTTGTGATACCGCGGCGTGTCAAGGTCGTACCGGCTGGACTCGTCCCGGCTCCTCTTTGACCCAGCAACACTGGGCGGCGGAGGGAGAGGGATAGTGGATTTTGGTGGCGGCATGGCCTGCAGCTGTGGCACTCTGTCGGATGTAGGACTGGTCAATGGCGCCATGGCACGAGGTGCAAGATGCTTCGCAAAATCAGAGATCGGCGGCAAGGTCAACGGCGTATTGGCCCTCGGCGGAGGGTGGTGGTAGGACAGTGGCTTAAGTGTTGGCGGAGGCAGGATGAACTCTTTCGACGGTTGGCGGTAGAGCTGTGACGGGCCAGCAGCGTCTCTGAACTCGCGTTGAGCCGGTTCGCGATACTGTGGTGCCGCCGTCTCCCTGTATTCTCGAGGAGCCGTCTCCCGCTGTGGCGACGGGTTGCTCTGCGCATACGGTTGTGGCTGCGGCGGCTCGGCCTGGCTGTAGGTCCGCAGCGGAGGTGGCGGAGGGTAAGCAGGTTGGTGCATGGGCTGCTGCTGGTGTGTCTGGTGGGTTGGTGCCTGGGCGTGAACATTCTGCTGCTGAATCTGTTGGTGTGGAGACTGGTGAACCGGAGGGAATTGAGATCCATGGCTGGTCTGATACGACGGGGAGGGCGGCATCGATGGGGGTTTCGAGTGACCCTGAGCATGAGGGTGGTACTGCGCTGCATTGCCCAAGAACTGGAGATGACCGCCCGCAGAAGCTGGAGTCTGGGGGAACTGTGGCGGATACTCTGCCCCAGACGTCCGGCGCTGAGACTCGGCCGAGAACGACGTCCTCTCCACGCTGCCACTCATTGACCGTCCTCTGTAATTCGACTTGACCTCGGGCGTCGCCGTCCTCTTCTGCCTGGCATACTCGTCCTCGCCATTGTCGTAATCACCGCCAGCCTTGCCACCATCGCGACGGCGCATACGCACGTCACGGCGGATCCGCACACGACATCCCTGTTCAGCAACCACACGGCTGAGGGCTGTGCTTTCCGTCAAGCCAGGAAACTTCTTGGCACTGAAGACGACAAAGTCGCGAGACTTCACTTCCATCCGGAAATCGAAAGAGCCACCAGTGGCATTGGCGAAACCCGGCGCGATGATGTTGGAGTCCGGCGTGTCGGGATCCTTGTCCTTGTCCTCTTTAGTCTCCTCGTACAGGTTGAAGGTCAACCGATAGCGGCCCTCATGGCGAACCGACAGGTCGGGAAAGAGGAAGTATCCAGCCTCATTCGGTCTGTCCAGGTAAGCCATGCCAGAGACGGGCATGCCAGTCAAGACAGGCGGTTGGTTGGCAGCGGGTGTCTGGACGCGACCATGAGCCATGACCCTAGCATGCTCGAGCGTCGCAAAGAGGAAGAAGTTGGCATTGTACAAAAAGGTGATATCTTTCTGCTCTGCTTCTTGCCAAGTGTTGCCTTCAAAGATACGGAGCTCAACAACTGGAGGGGGATCAACAGGACGGCGATCGGCCGAAGCTAAAAAGCGTGTTAATCACCCGATTCTCAGACGAGACGCAGCGAAAGCGAGCTTACATTTGGGACCAGAGCCACATGCACGAGCACGCTCGGGTTGCTGAATGACTGTCAATTTATACCACAGCCTACGGCCACTCTTGGTCACCCTGTCGAGAAGAGTAGGCTGCAGTTCGTCGTGAGACGGTCCTGGGTGCGCCGCTGGCGCCGGAGCGACATGCATATTCATGATTGCTGGGATTTTCCAAGTCGAGAATTACAGGCGAGGAAAGAATGATGCTGTCCAATGGCAAACACGTTATAGCAACACGCTTGCTACCAAATTCACACGAGAACCGAAGGTTCAGAAAAAGGTCCTGGAGTTCAGACAATTAGCTTGTACCTCGAAACGCGTGCGGAGTATTGCCAGAAATCCGAAGGTGTGGTGGAACAAAGAAAGGCAAGGGCGTTTCTTTCATCTAAAGCTGACCCAGCTGGTCGGGCTTGGGACTCGAACTGCAAATTGCAGGCGCGGAACCACTCACCACTCTGTCGGGAGATTGCGTTGGTGTTGAACGATCAGGGCACGTCGGGCGGAAACACTGGCGAAATGAGACCGGTCGATTTTCTGATGCGTCGACAAGTTGGACGGAGAGAGATGGCAGTTGGGAAGACCCAAGAGGCTGGAACAGCGGGCTATCTCGTTGGTTGTAAGGCGAAAGAAGGGATGAGGGAAGGGTGCGCGCTGTTGCTGGGACGGACCCAACGCTGCGGAAAGTCTCAGGACGGACTTGGACGGCGGGCTTATGATTGGGCTGCACCCGAGCGAGATGATTTGCTTGGCTTATCCCAACTCCTCAGCTCATGCGTCCAAGCGTCGTCGTGGAATTTCTCCTTTGTTGATGTCTGACACCGCTCCTGCAAACGCCAGCCCGACGCTGCGCTTTGGATGTCGAGTTGTCGTCTACCCGATGTGATATCGAGCAGATGGGGATGTTGAGGCGTGGGAGAATGGAAGGAAGGAAAGAGAGGAAGGCGGGTGTAGTGTACGAAAGGAGTTCTGGGTCCTTGGGTCCTGGGGAAGGAAGGAAGGAGGAAAGGCGGGAGGCGGAGGCCGAACCAGGACAATCCTGGTAGCTGGATGCAGCCAATCAGTCCCAAATTCAAGAGAGACGGCAGGTCCACCGTGTGCCCTGGACGATGGCCCGTGAACCACACTAGCCCGCCGGGTGTGGAGCCCTTTGCTCCCGGTGCTGCCTCTTGATTGGCAGGGTCACAGTCTTGGCTACCAGACAACTTCCCACGCGGGCTTAGCGGAGCCGCTAGCGTAGCCGACTGTGGGCCCAGTCCAGCAGCCCGGCTTTGGTTGCCGTCTTCTGTCTCTGTTTCGCTGTTTCCCTGTTGCTGAAAGGTCTCGAAACTTATTCGACACTGTGTGTGTGAGACTGTCTCTCTCCTCTTTCTTCCAACTGGGAGGTTCTGCCGTCCTTCCTTATCGTCGCACGTTCTTCAACCACAGCTGGTTCTGCCCCATGATTGGTGATCCGTCGGTCCTTCCGCATTTCTTCCGCTCATCAGGGCGGGTTTCTGAGCTCTGCCAGTCTCCCTTCTGCCCTTTCTCAGACGCACTGCCATCACTTCATCATGTCGGGTGTGTGAGAAAAGATGATCGTGCCCTACACTTTAGCCAAATACTCGTGATATTCTGTACCCGACACAGTCGTCGTTGTTTTATCGTGTTTAAATCACACTTGCCCCATCGCAAAATCTCCATAACGCTAGAGGGGCGTTCGTGGGCGAGACTTCGCTAGAGTCCGATTATTTCTTTGGGGGAAAAGCAAAGGCACTCTGGCCTGTCTGGGCACCGAGGACCGAACAACTGGGAGCGACAGTGCGTGCGCTGGAAAGCGTCGTGATTCGCGGTCGCAATCCATGTCTGAGGACCTGGGCGGGCGGTGCATGAGACACAGTGTTGCAACACTGTGACTTCACATATTCCAAGGTCCCAAAAGGCCACAAACGCCAGCTTCTGGCGCCATTTCACAGAGGGTCCGAAAAGGCGCCGATCCCTTCTCCAAAAGCGAAACCTCGAAACCGCAAACAGCGCCCATGCCTCCTCCCTACCGTAGCAGCGTAGTACATGTTGTAGGAAATAGTATATGATAAGCGCTGAACTCTTGCAGGCCGGGCTCGATCCGCCCCTGTGGCTGCAGAAGGCACAGCATTATTAAGAGGCTACTGGAGTCTAGTGAACTTTGAAAATAGCACTGTTTGCTGTACATTGCGTCCCGTTGCTACTAGTTTTCACACCGACACTGTACACGTAGCTTCTTGCGTGCTTGGTTTTCCTTTTGAGTTGTGGATATTAGGCGGCCAGCCCATCGAGCCATCTAGCCATCGAGGCCATTCGAGCCAAGCTTTGGCCAGAGCGGGCCGAGAGAAACGGACCTCTTTGGGGCGAATTCCCCCCACGCCCTTTGTGGACGTTGACCAGATACGTGTAGATACCTGTGTCAAAGCAATGCCTGGTTTGCCAACCAATATCGACAGAGTCACTGGCAAAGACTTCAATCCGTGGCACCGGGGCGATGATCATGCTCCCGTCTTGTCAGAGTGCGGGTACGTATAGGTGCAGAGTCATGATGTGTGGGTGTTGGCCTGTTGGCGTTGTGTGGCACTGAGCATACAGCACAGTAGACAATCGACGGTAAATGTTCCAGATTCCTCGGACCACAGCCATCATGGCTTGGTTGTGTCAGGGTGGTCCCGACAGGTCCTGTTCCATCGAATGCGGCTTGCTGGTCCCGAGCACATCATCTACCGCCACGCTGGCTACTCTCTTTCGGGTTTCTCTTTCTTTTTTTCCCCTTTGGAATTTGGAAACTGGTGTCTTCCAACACAATCCGTCTTCAGCCTGAACTCGGAGCGGTTCGCTGCCTCTACCTTCGGGTCCGAGAAAACCAGGGGCGAGGGTAACGCATGGTCAAAACAGAACTGCCGAGGAACAGGTCGGTTTCATCAAGTCTCTACTTTATCATTTCGTGTCCCGTCTCTGGGGAAAGGGAACACAAAACCCAGGTTCGAAAGAATTCTCCGTGAACCGAGCCGCCAGAGCAAGCCGGCAAGCCACCCAATTTTCCTTGTTTTTCGCTCACACGTCGTTCCGTGATCGGGAGGCAAGCAACGGCTTCGTTCCTGAGAGGCTGAGACGTGCTACGACATCGCGGAAAAGTAGCTGCTTGCACAATCAGAGGGACATGGCCGAGCACCATCTGGGCCATCTCTGGCTTCACTGCTGTGCAGTACGAGCTCGTGTTTGACGTGATGTCGGGTAAACAAATAGAACACGGTGGACCTCTGGACACTGCAATGAAGCGATGCGGTTGGTCTTCTTAGCATATTGCAGCATGCATGAGTGTGCAAACTGCATACAATGGGCCCATATTCTATCCCAAGAATACGATGCCGCTTTACTCTGGGGTCGGACGGAAGTGGCATCCGGCTGTAGTCTGAACGATTCGAGTATCTGACTGAGATGTATGCGATGCCACTTCGCAGTATAGCGAGCTGGTGTCGTTTTAGATTCTAAGGGCGCCGTCTCAAGCTTGATGATCGTCTGATCCTTTTACTCGTCCAGGCGTCTCCCAAGACTGCGAATGTTGCCGTACATCAACCGATACGGCAGTTCTGATGGGAGTGGCCTCAAGGTGCGAGGCTCCTACGTATCTATCCACCTAGGCGTCCCCTGCCTGCTGCCGGTCTCGCCACGCCAATTTACCGGGATCTTCAATCTTCACCTAGCCTGAGGTCCTCGACTTATTGCTTTTGCTGTATCACGCGCGCTCGCCACAAGGGATACCCCGTCACACGTCTCACGGCTTGTTTGTTCTAGTTGCAATGGAGGGCCCCTTTGGACACTCCGGCGCTTCATGAGACGACGTCAGCAAGACAGGAATCCGTCGGCGTCCAGCCGTGACGAAAGTTTGACGCGTACAAGCATCAGTACCCTCTCACTAACCTTCTGGAGGACAACCTAAAAGCAAGGGTCGCGAAGCGAGTTGCGGCTCGCCAAAGGCTAAGTCACACTGAAACTTGTAAGGTCAGGCACCGCTGGGTCCTTACCGGTCGATATATTCATCGTCGCGATGATGCGAAGAGTCGCCATGGCGAGCGGGCCGATGCCAGCATATTGACGCACCGCATGCGTCAACACTATGATACTTAGGTACGGGAGACCAATGAAGTCTGTGTTTCAGCATTAGGCTTTCGCTCATACTGGGGCTATGCTGTGCAGTTACGTGCTCTGAAGAGGATTTCTATCGGATCTCTCATTGCTCAGGGCTTCAAACTGCTGGCACAGATCGTTACTGCCGCGGTCACAAGGAAAACTTAATAACAGTTGAGAAGTGACTGCTCGCGTGGGACTCGACCTCATCACATCCACATCAAGTGCATGGCATGGTAGCTCGTGACACAATATTGTTCTCAACTCACGCTTTGGCTTTGGCTTTCCACCGTAAGGATCCCGACACGGCCTCATACGCCATTGTCTCTCGCTAACCATGCGTCGTCTCGCAGCAGTAACACAGAACTTGTGGGAGCACAATCAAGATCAGACCATCCTCGCCCTCCTTGTCCCACGAGCCCGGGTGCGAACCTACAGGGCGCCACACTTTGTTTCCCCCTTCTTCCTCGCTTCTGGATGCGGGTGCCCGGTTGCGGCAGATCCTTGGGGTCAAAGTTGTCCTGTTCTAGAGGCATGGCATGGCGTGCCATGGCCCGATAGGGCCAGGTGACTACACTCTTACCGCTTTGGAAGGTTAGGGTGCTAGGGTCCGAATTATATCGGTCAAGCGCGATTGATATCTCTCCAGTAGGACTAAATGAGGACAGACACTTGAGGCCGACCAGGATCGCTTCTCTAAAGTCCTCTCATTGCCATGGCTGGGTATGATAGTCTCCGTCATCGGAGGCTTCAACGTTGCCGCTGACTATCTGTTTACGATTCTGCGAGTTTCCCCGTTCGCATGCTGCTGTACCACACAGCACAGACGAAAGCAGGCCATTCCAGTGGTAAGATTCGCTAATTCTGTCTGGAATGCCGTTGATGCTAGCTGCGTCGTCCCGAGATGTCGGGAACAGCGCATTCCTTTCTTCGTGTTCTGGTATGTTCGGCAGATGGAATGCTCAGACATTAGGGTATCCCCCGCTCGTACTATGTGATATCTGATAATTTGTGTATGTGTAGAGGAGCACTGCGTCACATGCCACGACTTCACATCTGGAGCTACTGGGAGGGCATGGGTATGTTTAATTATGACGACTGATCCGACGTCATAGAGAGTGAGCATGTTGCTGTGCGTCCGCCAGTAACCCTACACGAGGTCTCACAAGTTCTCGGTATTCTCGACACATGCAACTGAGAACAGCGTCAGACTATGCCGTCTTCCATTCAGCTCGTCTGCCGGGATCAGTCGATGCGAACGTGGCTTACCTTTCCAGACCAAAGCTCGCATGTCTGCATGTTTGGTCAACACAATCGTAGCCTGAACTGTGCCCTCTCCTCCCAAATTGCTCAGATATCCATCTCAAGCGTTCTGGCATAGCCAGCCCGAAAGACTACCATGCCCAGAATCTCGTGAAGCAATCTCTTGGGAGAACATATCTGCAGACATGATACATGCTGGTATGTCCTACTTTGGCTTTCATATCAGCCCATGGGCCTTGGGACAGGTAGAGTACATGACTACCAAGCATCTTACCGCAATCTATGCGAAGGAGGTCACAAGTCGCCAGACCATCTCGATTGCAGACCACCGGAGGTCTATGACACAACAATCATGGATCTAGCAAGGGCACAAATGACAGATCGTATAATTTGATAATTAACTATTAGATTTTGTCGCTGAGCCTCAGGTCAATAGACCAGTCCCAGGAAGATAAGAGAGATCCGAGCCCGAAAGACCAAGAACCCTAATATCCCATTACCGCAGTTTTCCCACCATTAGGGGTATCAAAATCATACTCGCATCAAATGTCTAACGAACGACGAGGGGGTATTTCCAACATGTATGACGAACGCTTCCCAGACCAGACCGTTTGAAAGGCGGCACACAAAACAACCCCCGACAGGGCGCGAAGGAGTGAACCCAGAACTAGCAACTAGCATTAATCATCGTGCCAAAGCACGCATTTTTTTTTTCTTGTCTTCTGAGCGGATACATAGACCGGCTCAAGGACGGATTGCCCTGTCACTCCCGTACTAGAACAGCCGCGCGGGAGTTACGATATCAAGCTGATAAAGAGCTTATATCTGTGACCGCTTAAGCAGCAGAGACCACGGGGTCGGCGGCAGGGGCAGCAGTAGTGTTCTTCTCGGGGAAGGTGCCGGGCTGCTGGTTGACACGGCCGTACTGCGTGAAGGCGATGTTGAGGCGGTTGTAGTCCCAGCGGCGAGCGAGGAACAGGAAAGCCGCGGCCGTGACGGGCAGGAGCAGGAAGTCGAGAATGCCGTACCAGATGAACGAGGGCGTGATGCCGATGCGGTTGCCGCCGTCCGACAGGCCCCAGGCGATGGGGTACAGGAGCCAGAGGAGGTTGACCCAGCCGGTGAGCGCAGTGTGGTCGCGGGTGACGCCCAGGCGCTTGGCGCCGATGGAGCCGTCGCGGAAGGTGTGCACGGCGAGGATGAGCCAGGCGAAGGTGCCGAAGGTGAAGAAGCCCCACTTGTAGTTGGTGGTGGTGAAGGCGCCGACGAGGTAGGAGATGACCCAGATCCACGAGAGGACGACCTCGTAGAAGATGGTGGCCCAGGAGATGCCGCTCAGGAGGCCGAGGGCGATGATGACGACGGGGAACTCAACGACCCAGAGGACGTACTTGGCCCAGAAGATCTGGCGGGCACCGTTCTGGAGGTTGTTTGCTTGGGGAACAACCTTCCAGGCGAGGTCGGAAGCCTGTGCGAAGTATACGATGGAGCCGACAGCCAAGGCAGTGATGAAGAGATAGTGGAAGATACGTTCACCGCCGCGGGCAACCCAGAGGAGCGCGAACAGGGCAAGCTGCGGGAAATGAGTCAGCACGGCGGAAGTCATTTTTGATATGACGTGAAATCGACGATATGCCGATGACTTACCCATGAGAGGATGAAGACAGCTGTGACAGCCCATAGCCAGTCGGAGCCGTGTACTGACAGCTGCTGGTCACCGGCTGGGGGGTTGATGTTTAAGGCATCATTTGAACGTTCAAAGATGATAGCAGGCATTGTGTTTGTTTACGGTATGTGCCGCCAAATGAAACCAGTAGAGTAATATGCTTGAGTGCGTTTTGTGTCTGTTTTATGTTTTGAGGCGTCGAGTGCCTAAGGGTATCACCAGGTGAAGGATAAGGCTGTCCTAGGTATTGGATGTCTTCGTGATGTGTGAATGGACAAGTGGAATGCGCAGACGTGGGTGGGAGGGTAGAGCTCTTATAGGTTTCAACAAGCTTTCGGAGACAACGCATCATACTTTGAATGATGAGATGAGCGAGGGTCATGCCCGATCCGCACGTCATAGTCGAGTGCATCTTGGGAAAGCTCTCGAAACGAACGCCGAAGCTACCGAGCGGGTGTGTGGAAAACCCAAGCTTACCGATAGGTACGGCAGAGCGCGACCACCAAGCAGCGAACATGGATGTGCCCGCCAGCGCCAGGAGGACATCGGAACATCGAGACCGGTAGATATTACACAGCGGCTCCAACATCGAGCTTCTTGCAGTCGTAAGACCCTTGCATTCCGGCATGTTGTGCAGGAAATTCTCCATGTGACTTGGACGGATTCGGCCGGGCTACCAGGGCAGGCTCTTACTCAGTAACAGAGCTGGCCATACTCAGCTCCCGGTTAGCTGTCACGAGAAGTCTATGACGAGGAAGTCCAAGCTTCCGACCCCGGAACAGAAAAGCTCATCGTAATCTGGTGCTTGTCTCGATGGTTATGGGGAGATTTTACAAGCGGGTGGCCAATCTCTGCTCTGCTGTGTTATCACAGTTGGTTGTGGAGAAGCAGAGCGTGCCATACATAGTAGGTACCGCTATGCTATCTCCACAACGACAAGGCATCATGAGCTGGACCAGCTGTAATGAAAAACCTTTTTGATGCCGATGCTCTTGATGGTGTGGTACATCGCAAAGAGAGGGGAAAAGCGCTGAGGGCGCAGTGCATCGACCGGAAGCAGAGGTCCGGACAGCGAGAGGATCAGAACGTGGACCAATCAAGGAAACAGCCGGCTAGCTCCCGCAAGGGGCAGCAGTACCGCTGCTGCTGGAGTACCAAATAGCATTTGCTTTTTGCGCTTGTGGTTGCCAGTCCTGCACCCTGCAAACTCGAAATCCACTTTGGATATAAACCTCCAACGTCCAGATGTCGACATCTCTCGACTCGGAAACGTTGCTCTTTTCCCACTACATCTTCGCAAACAATAGGTTGTGCCTAACATTTCTACTTCCATGAACATGCATGATGGCACAATGTATCACTGAGCGCCCGGATCTCGATGGGCTTCCTGACCGTAAGACGTGCGGCTTCGTCGGATGAGGTGATGATGATGAGAGGTTGATGTCTGCAGAAGGAGATGCGGTTACCTTGAGGAATGGCCCATTCAGCGTTGCAGTCTTGGCGGCCCACCACACTTGTGCGGGACGATCATTCGTTTTAAAAAACTGGGGTGGGCCACTGCCGTTGGATCCACCTGCAGGAAGCCGGCAAGCTTCAGAGTCGTATGGGTACTTACAGTTCAGTACATTCTTCTGTCCTGAGTGGCACAAACCACCATGAACCATGTAGTAGTACTTCAGCAAGTCTCGACTTCGACGTCACCAGAAATCAATGCTGTCATGAGACCCTCACATTCTCGCCTCTCTCGCCTTCGTCGTGCTCAATTCGGAGTCACGAACAGACCTACCAGTACCCATCAACTCCAGGGCCCTTTCCAGCTTCCGCTGGCTCTGCCGGCGCTGAAAGCGTGGACGTTTGCTCCCGTTCAACGCCAGCTTCTAGAGATATCAAAGCTATCTGTCTACTACTATATACACCCGCTGACATTGTCGTTATTTCGCAATTCTTGCTGAGCTCGCCGGTCGTAGTGCCATACGGCGTTGCTAAGAGTGCGATCCGCGACTTCTCGAAAAGACAAATGAGCGAGAAGCCAAAAAAGGGCATCTCATACGGATCACATAATGCAAAGTCGTAGCGAACTTTCCAGAGCCGCAGGATGCCGGCACTTGCAAAGTGATTCTGAGCTAATACGACAGTAGGCCATTTCAGCCTCCGGAAAAGTGGAGACGCGGCGACCTTCACCTGTTCCGCGGGCCTGAGAAATTTCGATGATGGACGTCGGAAAGGACTGCACTCGGCACTGCAGAAGTCCAAAAACAACGCCCTTAAGCACGGTAAGCACATGCGGTGGGTGTGTCATGCCACCATTCAGAGACTTCAGAAGTTGCCAACCTTTTTTTTTCACCACGCCGTCGATGGTTCGCCGATGCAGCCCATTCGCTCGAACTCCACGTGTAGTCATCGCGCTCCGCTCGTTCCGAGCAGAAAAGCACATGGTGAATCACACATTCAGATACAAGCTTAACACAAAAGGGAATTCTAGGACTTTCCACGATATCAGCTGATGACGGTCACGCTCATCACGATGCTTCTCCCGTTCCACGGCCAGGTGCCTCAGCTGCCCGATGCCGCTGCTCTAACACGCTCAGGGCATCCCGATGGGACACTTTCGGCATGTCGGAGTTGGTAAGCTTCTTGGATTGATCGTCGTCAGTCAAGCATGCTTCATCTAGGAACTTGGACATGTCAAGCTCGCTGGCAGAGCTTTGGCTGCTTGAAGAAGTTTTCATCAGCCATGCAGACCGATTTTTGGCATATTACTCATGTCAGACTCGACTGGCGGAGCTTCAAGCTTCTCCTTGTATACGTTAACAGCTTCGTACCCTGAGGTTGGTTTACAGTGTGATACGCTAAACGCGTGGCTTGACAAACCTCTTGGCACCCGCACTTTGATGATTTGCAAGAACGAGGATCACCACCGTTGCCGTTCCCACGTGGTCAAAGCTCGGATCCATAGAAACAGTTGATCTTCACACCACCCGCTCAGGATCAGTGATCAGCAACGGAGTTCAGGGAGCTCCGAGCTGTGTTACCTTGCATTTTATCATGCAAGCTTCAAAGTGTGCCATAGCTTGCCGACGGCAATCAATTGGTTCAGTCGTGATGTCCTCAGATCCTTGATCAATCACGACTCAGCTGCCTTTAGCTCGTGACCACCGCCCAGCAAACCAAAGAGCTTGGTCCGCCAGTTTAGATATGCTTACACCCGCTTATACACAACCAATGGATTAAAATACATTACCCAAAAGCTCCAACTGCAAGCTTGTCTACCCGAGCTTGCTTATGGCCCGTGCCCCAAAGAATAGGCTTCATGTCTAGTAACAAGATGCTCTCTTCTCCCCCGCACGCTGTGGCGTTCCGCATGGCTGCACAAGGGCCAATCCATGTGCAACTGTGATATCCCTCCGCAGCTCAATCGTCTCAACTGATTTGGTTTTGACAACAAGCAGTCGCAAGCCCTCATTGGGGCAGTTGCTTCATCTCCCAGACAGCTACCCGCGCCCGCTCCCGGACATCAAGCTCGCTGTCCCCGCTCTCGAGCGCCTCCAGCTTGGACATGAAGCCCAGCCGCCTGAGCTCCGTCGCCCGCGCCGCGCACGACTCGGCGTCGTTCTGGTCGTCCTTCCACACCAGGTTCGTAAAAAGATGGCAGAGCGCCCTGCGCACGAGGCTATTCTTGCTGTTGAAGTGCGTGCCCACCTGCTTGAGCAGCTCCGTCTGCGAGATCACCAGCTGCCGGTGGCGCGGCACGCTGGCCGCGATGTGCACCAGGATGTAGACCACGTTCTCCACCGTGCGGGCCTGCGGGTACACCACCCGCGTGTCCCGTCCCGAGTACCGCCTCTCGAAGGGATGTAGCACCTTTGTCCGGAGCTTGGAGGTGAGTATTTCGAACAGCCGGTCCTGCCCTAGCTCGTTGAAGACGTAGTCCACCATCTCCGTCTGGTCGCTCACCATCTCGGCGCTGGCCGCGCGGGGGACCGGCGGCCCGAGCAGGTTGCGGATGAAGCCGAGGCCCTGCTCCTGGATGGCGAGGTCGTCATTGCGGGCTTTCCTCACCGGATTTATCTCCGCCTCGCGCAGGGCTGTGAGACGCGCCTCGGCCCTCTCGATCCGCGGCGAGTGCGCTCTCTGGCCGGTCGATCGCGTGGAGTTGGTGCGGTACAGCGCAGGCCACAGCCACGGCCGCTCGGCTTCTTCCTCGTACTCGCCCAGCTCGGGTTCCACGTCCATATCGCCGTAGTCGTCTCGCACGTGTCTGTCGCGCTTCATGCGGGCGAAGAGCGCATCGTCTTCTGTGTCGTCGCGTATCAGCTGGACGAGCCAGCCTGGTTCCAGTTCGTCCAAACATTGCTTTCTTAGCGTGTTGGGGGCGTCGTTGACCAGGTGTTTCAGAGACCAGATGGCGTTGTGTCGGAGTTCCGCGTCCTGCGAATGGGCATGCTCGCAGAGGACTTTCACGATGCCGGCTTGCAGGAGTTGCTACGTAGCAGTTAGCTTTGACACTCCGTGATAAATCGGGGATGTTCCGGCAGTGTGTGACTCACGTCTCTCACGGGACTGTACTCCAAGACCAAATTACACACAGCACCGCACGCTGCAACCTGTACTTCGGCGTCCGGATGCTTCAATAATCTGAACAGCGGCATGGCCGTGCCATGGTCTTCGAGCGAGGTGCGCAATATACTGATCGACCGTCCTAGAAGCCTGACCACATGGCAAGCAGCGATCAACACGGAGTTGGGGTTGTTTCCGTACGGGGACGGCCCGGACGGAAGAGGTGCGTCCTCAGCCCCTTTCTCTGGCTTGACTCGTTCCTTGCCCGTCTTCGGTTTGGATGGGTGTGATTGTAGAGATTCGACGACATAGCCGATTACGTCCTGCTCGACAAATGCTTTGCGATAGTCGTCTTTGAATGGAAGCATAGCCGCGATAAGCCTGAGGGCGCTCTCCCTCATTCTTAGCTTGTGAGCCACCACCGGTAGATGGCCTGGTTCACCCAGCCGGGATGCAGCTGAACGCTGATCCGTATCTGAAGGTCCGCTTGGGGTTGGCGACCAAGGCCTTGGGGCTGTCTGCTGCGCTGGAAGGTTGTATGATTCAACGAGCAACTGCGCTGCGGTCTTGAGTGCCATGCAGTCGTAGGCTGCTTTTTGCAGGAGCTCGCTGCCCGCTATGAGCCGAGCCAGTACTGCGGGCGTACGTTCTAGTATCGCCCGAGAAGCGTCCACATTTTCTGAGAGCTCAGGCAGGGTAGAGTGGTGCTTGAGAAGCCGGCAGAGGATAGGGATTACTAGGGTGGCGATCATCGGCTCCCGCTCCGTGTCGGCGAAACCAGCCTTGAATAAGGAAGCCAGGATTGAGGCGGCCATAACCCTATCTAAGCCGCTTGTAGACCTGACCAGGTGGATTAGCCAGGGGATAAATGGACTCTCCTCATCAGCCTCGGGTTCGCCAGTAGTGCCAGGTGCTGTGTCCCTGAACGAGAACTTGTACGATGACCGTGCGTTTCCGTTTGTAGAAGGGGTATCTCTCGACGGTGTAAATCCCAGAGGAGGAAACTGGGCTGTTTGGGGCGACGGCTTCGGCTGGACGGCCGGCACAATGGGTAGGAAGTAGTCCACGGCGCCGAGAGGAGGGGTCATCATGCTGCCGAGATTGTTGAATGCCAGGGTCACACGAACTCGTTGCTTTGCCTTCGTCGCAGGCTCGAATTCGGCATTTGGGAAGACCGCCATGATGGCTGGGGAGCAGACAAGCAGGTAAGCGCGAAACCGCGATTCTGCTATGATGGCGGATATGGCCTCCAGTACCACAGTTAAGTTCGCCCCCGGTGGTGCCGGAGCTGGTATCATGTCGTCCAAACCATCACTCTGGCCTATTTGTGCAGCGGCCGGGATGACTTCTCCCCGGGCCACGACGAACGCCGCCAGCATGGTGGCAAGGTCGTCAAGGATCCCATAGTTGGCCAGCGCGTTCTGGTGCTTCTCGACATGACAGAGACGACTTATCAACGAGGCGACTAGGTGTTTCTGCTCTTGGGCGACACGATGCCTGCTCTCCGACGCCAGTATCGAGTGGAATGCCCCCAGGCAGAGGGGTGTGAAGAGCAGGTCAGCCAAAGCCCCCAGACTCGACGCCGCATTGCTCGCTAGACTTGAGGATTCGGCTATGCTGTTCAACGAGCGGAGCGCCCACAAAACTATCTTCGGATGATTATCAAGAGGGAAGATGTTGGCGAGGATGGCTGGGATAGCGCCCGCAGTGTGAATAGGCCGTAGAAAGGGTGGTCCACCTGTAGGAGGACTCTGATCAGTTCGTGGTTACGCGACGAGAGGTGGCATCGTTGACCTACCGTTCGCGATCACGGACAACAGTTGTAGAGCCTGTAACCGAATCTCCTCTTGTTCCGAGAGACTCCTCGGATGTGATATACTGTCGCGGCGCTCCTTCCCATTGTGATCCTGGACAGATCGTGAAGTCTGCAAGAGCCTTACGATCTGATCCAAGACGCCCTTCTCCACATATTTCTCCTTCTTCTGAACGTGGCCAGTGATTTCGTTCTTGAGTAACTGCAGAGACGCTATTTGTTCAGGGCCACTTCTCGACGTTCTAAGCCACTCGGTTGGACTCTGGGAGCGGGCCATTGTGAGTCGCGAGCGGCCGAAAAACAGAAACGGGAGGTGCGTCGACGATGGGAATATCTCAGACACAGCAGATTGCCTGTGCTACCAGGCCCTCGTGGTGATCGTTATGGTTGCAGCGCTTTTCGTCGTTTGTATCTTGGAGGAGCCTTACAGACGCGTAGATATTCGTTTCTCACGTCGTGTTGGCAATGGTCACTGTCTAGAACCGAGCGTATCGACGTAGGTTTCGTCTATTTCTGTGATCGATCCGGGACAGGAAATGGGAGATGACTATTTCGAAATGTCTGCTGTTAAAGCTCAGGGTGTAGGTAACTTATGGAGGGCCGTGACGTCGTCGAGTCGCAGCTGACAAGCAGTGGCGCGGGAGGAGTGGTGGCCGTCGGAAAAGAAAAGAAAGAAAAGAAAAAACTAGTCGCTATGATCGGGCAATGGTAAGCAGCTATACGAGCGGCGGTCGAGGTATTGACTGCACTAGAAATTCGAAGATGCAAATTTGTTAGTTCAATACAAAATCAACTTCCAGTTCATGACGGCTTGCGCGCATGTGCAATTGCGCCAAAGTGACGATGGGCCGTGGCCGTGGAGAGCTGCTGCGGTCGGCCAATGTTTGCCGAGCGCATGGCAGCTGGAGTCCCCAGAACGACAGCCGGCACCGGTCTCGGCGCGGCATCCGTCGATTCCACGTGCCTTCTCTCCGGGAACATATGAACTATCGACACTCTCCATCTGTCGCGACGTGTATCTCGTCGTCACACTCTCACTGCTATCTGTGGCCAAGTTCTCAAGGGCTTCAGGCCAGCTCCACGACAGCCCTGGATACATCTTGATGTGAAATTAGTCGAGGATGGAAAGGGCACGTGCCACTCGGTTGGGAAGCTGCCTAGTACAGTTAGGGAGCTCCGGTCTACGGTGAAAACCCAGACTCTTCAAACCTTGCTAAGGCAGGCAGATCGTTGTCTTCATCCTGCGTAAATAAATGGCCGACTTGCTCATCCAGAGCTATGTATTGTATGGACGAAAATCACGAAAATGGGAGGCCTACGGACGATGGGATTTGAGGCTGCCATGTCTCCATGTCGGTACATGATTCTTCTTGTGTCCTTTTCGACGTCTGCCAAATCTGGAACATCTCTTCCTGGACCGTGCCGGCGTGAAAAGTCTTATCGTCGGATGACATGGACTCGCAGTTGGCGCGCGCGGATCAAGACAACTATCGCAGACCAATACTGACACCTAAATTAGGCTTGTTCCTGAATCTAGACGACTTCCACGCAGATGGATACGCCTGAAGGATGACTCTCATAGTGGTTCCCGCATACCCGCGAAAACGAAGATTCACAGCGATAGCGCATATAGGCCTCAAATCGGAGTCAAGCACTGATATCACATATCGCGGACATATCTTCCATTATGGTGAAACAACCTTGCACTGATAATTGCCGCCGTGACGCGGTACGAGAGCGACCGTGGCCTGTGCCTCAGACACCAATATGTCCGACCAGAAGTGGCTATGCTGGATCTGTGGCTACACCTCTCGATCAACAACGATAAACATCTGTTGACGGTACGCTGTCTGCATTGCATTACTCCGTGCGGTTTCCAAGCGATATCGATGTGAAAAGAGATCGGACACGACCCCAGGCGGTAGGAAGCGGCTGGACATCAACGTCCAGAGATCAGGGCATCTGATGTGTGAGCATCTGCAAAGATACAGCTACATTAAGTCGCTGTAGCGAGTTGGGTTGGCTCACTGGACGAAGTCACAATGCCGTCGTCCTCCTCTCTCCACGTCCTTCGACTATCCTGTCACAGTGTCAAGAAGCGTTCAAGACCACAGCTCCCTTGAGCCTCAGAGCAGCCGAAACCAACACCAAAAAAGGATTCTGGTCAGTACGATGGCGAAATGAGCCAGCGGTATACTATGGTAGAAACGAACCTAGCATCCTCCTCCTCGCTACGTTGTCGGCCGCTGCCCTGCCTCGCCGCCTTCTCTCCTCGTGACACAGCGTCGTCTTGATTACTCGCCGCACATCTTGTGGGCTTTCGTGGGTGCGGACCCTGTCAATGCCTTGATTTTGCAATGTTTGTTGGGATATTTCGCAAGTGGTAGGCTGATACTTGGCGGCTGTGCGACAAGGTGCTCTCGATGGCAGGACGATGCGAGTACTTTCTTCATAGGATATCCCACGAAACAATTCGGAGCAAATGTTCAGCGACTGGAGATCACTTCTTGAACAACTGCCCTTGAAGTAACCAACTGTTGGAAAAAGACACACTTGGTGGTAGTCTCGGTCGGTTTGCTAGTTCAGACATTCACAAACCTGCCGCACCGGCATTTCGAGCTAGGTGTATCCAGGTCTTAGGATATGGGAGTCGAAAGACTGCAGCTACACGCCTTTTTCCCCCGTCATGTTCTTGCCTTTTGCCGATGTTGCTCGCTTCCTCTCCCATGCGTCCTGGCCGTGTCGATCCTATACAACCTCTACTACTCCATACTGAGCACCTTCTAGTCCCGCGCCAATTTCAGACGCATGTGCGACTCGAAGGACCGAAATTTAGTCCGGGTGTCAAAGCCGATCGCTGTCCAGCGCTCCGTATACTTAATTTCGCTGCTGTTGTGTTATGTCATTTCACTATGCCTGTCATTGGGCGTTGCGCATTGGCTCAAATCGCCGAGGTTGTTTTTGGCACATATCGAGGCCTGCTTCCCAATCTAGTGTACTGTGCGTTTGATATCTATGGGATATCATACTGCACAAGTTCACCTGCTAAACCAACCGTGGGACCCTGCCTAGTGCTAGAACTCCCTCACGGGCTTATAGAGCTTCGATGCTACCAGGAGAAGAGGCTCGACGAGAAGGTGAACCAAGGCCATGGCTATGTGCTGCCCTGAGGTACTGCTCCCGACAATGAAATGATGAAAAGCTTGCTGCGATGCAAGTGTCACTAGATACCTTATCTGTGTGTCCTGCCTACGTTATCCATTTGGATACAATCGAGTTGTACAATTGCTCAAGTTTAGGTCATCAATCCGGAGCCCACGTGGGCAAGGCTCTGGCCAAAGTCGAACCAAAGCCAGGAGTGGCCTAGAGTGGCCTGGCCGCAGCTACACGTGGGCGCACAGTGGAGGCACCTCTGCGCCGCAGAACGAATCATAAGCCTGGAGATCCAAGCCTCTTCATTCCCTCGGTGAGGCACGCACAATCATGTTATCGCTGCCATTGTGCTTGCAAGTTAGGTTGACAGGAGTGTTCTTTCCGTACAACTGACTCGTCCGCCCAACTGGGAGGGAAATGAAGTTGGATGTTGATTCCAACTTCAGCAATGCCTCAGTCTAGATTGCCGGCTCTGTTATTGAAAGTCTATCGTAGTACCAGCATCATATTCACGACTGTCCGTTTTCGGAGTTTTATTTGGGTGTTCTCGCTTGTCTTTAAAAGCCCAATCATGATAATCGATACCGTATCAACCATAGTAACGCAACTGGTTGAGGTAACAATCTAGCCCTACCTACCCCCTTTTACATAGAAGGCCAGCACTGTATCCTCCCTCTTTTTGTACCAGACACGCAAGCCCTTGAGTCTCATGCCCTCCAATTGGCAGGTCTCTCACCGTACTTCCGGCAGCGCGTCTGGGGGCTTGTCGGATGCCGTCAATCGTCATCGCTGGCGGCGTCGGCAAATCCGAGACCGCAGACTTTCCCTGGGGCCCTGGGCGGAAAACTTGCGGGCTCCACAACCCCACAATTGACCGCCCTGTCCCCTTTCAACTCTCTTTCTTCCCTAGCAGGTCTTTTGCCCCCGCCGACGACGCCATACTACAGTGGTTATCCCATTCTGTCCAACAATCACGCGGCCAGATAATACAATCTCATATCAACATTACGACCCGTCGGGGTTGGGATTCGCGTTTCTCATAAAACGCTAGAAAGGATGAGCCCAGGATAATGTTGACCCGGTCACCTGTCCAACCTAGTCCGGCCAATGCGTCCTCCCCACGATCCTCCTTCCACGTCTTCCACTATGCCCCGGCCATCTCGTCTTCCCACCAATCTCCGTCTGCCAGGGCCGTCGCCGCGGGTGCCTCGTCGCTGCACCGGCGCAAGTCGTCGTCTTCGCTGTCAGGCACGGGGAGCAGCAGCACCGCCTTGACAGCGTCGCCGTCTACCTGTCCTCCGCCGCCGAAGCGCTATGTCGGCGTTGATGCCTCGACGCAGTACTCACCTATGGACGATTCCCCCTCTGAGGCGGTAGTAGCCGCAATGGAACCGACAGCAGTTCTCGCCAGCCAGTCCGCGACCGGGTCAGGGCGCGAGATGCCACCCACACCGGAACCGAAGCATAGGGCTCCCCTGGATGAGCACTCCTCTGAGCCGGCGAAAGCTGTGCCGTCTAATTCTACTACCGTACCGGAAAGTGCGCCTGCCGTAACAACAGGCGCTTACACGTCTATAACACAAGCCGTATCACCTAATAAGAGACGAAACTCCGAGAGCCAAAGAGAAGGCGATAGCGCATTGGAACGCATTGTTACCGGAAGCCCTAAGCGTGCCAGGGCCGAAGCCGCTCCTGCAAAGATTCTACCCCAGAAGTACGAGTTCTGCCGTGTCGAGGACATAGTAATACTTATCGCAAATATGCTCTGCGAACTCATCGAGACAAATGACGCATTGGCGCTCAAATCAGGACACCTGACCAGGTTTCACTCGAGGTGAGAACGCTCCGACTGATTCACCAAAAATCCCCTTGACTGACTTCCTTTTGTCTAGAACTGCCCCAGGCATATCAGTCCTAGACTACCTTCACCGCCTAGCGAAGCATGCCACCCTATCACCCCCACTACTCCTTTCGATGGTCTACTATATCGACCGCCTCTGCGTCTCATACCCGGACTTCACAATAAACACGCTCACTGTCCATCGTTTTCTCATCACAGCGGCCACAGTGGCTGCAAAGGGTCTATCGGACTCGTTTTGGAACAACTCGACTTACGCCCGAGTAGGCGGAGTCAGGGTTGCGGAGCTCAAGCTGCTAGAGCTCGAGTTTCTTTATAGGGTCGACTGGAAGATCGTTCCGAACCCGGAAGTGCTGGTGGCTTATTACCGCGGCTTGGTCGAGCGGTGCGCCGGGTATGAGTTGGAAGATGACGAGGAGGACGATGATGGTGAGGATGAGAGTAGTGATGGTATTGGTATTGATGATGATGACGAGGTCATGACGACTACTCGAGATGATGTTGTGCAGGAGACTAGCGAGACCAAGGTGGTCGATGGACAGTACGCTCCTGCTAAGACGGAGGCTGACGAAGCCGGGAGTGCGTAGCATGGAGGCTGCACCCTCGGACGAGAACCTACTCGGAACATGAAGCGCGTGGAATATGACTTCATACCAGCGCCCGATTATGAACAGGGGGCCATTGCAGAGCTTTTATCGGGTCCATCGATATTCGAGCCGCGGAGCTTTGATAACGGTACATTGAAGGCTTAGAGAGATCAAGAGGTTGACACGTCGCGGCTCTGGATCTAGGTGAAGGAGTCTGTTGGGCTGCAGGCCGATTTTGGCTGAAGATCCAGCGCTGAGAGGGCATCGGTTGGCGTTATATTGTTTGCCGACTTTTACGTTTATGTGTAACTAAGTATGAATCATTTATTGAAGATACCACCGATGGATGATTGCCATTGCTCGTTTGACCTTGAAAGTACCTATCGCGCATGATACTGATCTGCTCTGATCTGCGGTGGTCATGGGTTAGTAGACTTTACCAAGCGTGAGGAATAGATAAGGTAGGTTTATGGTGTCGCATCCCATTTGACCCACTCTAGCTTCCTCTGACGACAAGCCTGCTGCGCCCAATTCCAACATCATAATATACTGGTTCGAACAAGACGGACGGACCAAAACCAAACACCTAGTTGGAAAGCGGTCGCAATTTGCACCGAAAGCCACGGGATGCGTCTCTCATCCATAGCCCTGACCCTCATGGGCATCGGCCTGGCGTCCGCAGCCGAACGAACAGCGTCAATCTACGTACAGCCTGTCACACTACCACAGTCCGCCGACCCTAAGCCGACCCTCCTAGCAGAAGTCCGTTACCAGACACACACCCCCTCCGACTCCGAAGTCGTAAGCTACGAGGCTCCCGATCTGCCTGCCGACGCAAAACTCCTGCGCATCGGCGTCTACGACCCTTCCACTGCGCGGTGGTCGACGTCGACCTCCGTCACATCGGTCGACAACTTCGGGAAGGGCTACGCACCGCACTTTGTCGTGACTGTCGACTCTCAAGGCGAGGTTTTGGGCGCAAGTGTGAGGGGGATCAAGATCGATGCCGGACACACGAGGGATTTCGGGCCGCAGGTGCAGGTGGTGCCTACGGCGCAGGGGAAGCAGCCTGATTTGAACCGGCCGGTTGTGCTGAGTCCCGAGGGCAAGAAGGTACAGCCTGAGGCGGAGAAGAGCCTTTTGCAGAAGTACGCCACCTGATCCTGCTCCTGATGTTCTACTCGGAAGTTGTGCTAACATGTCAACAGGTACTGGTGGGTGTTGGCGATAGGGGCTATCCTTGTGATGAGCGGCGGAGGGGACGGGAAATAACGAATTCTATATCACCAGGGCTTATGCCTCGTTCCTGCGCCCTTTGGTTCAACCACTTGTCTCCTTGCATCCCTGTGATCTTGTGTTCCGGGTTGTGTCCCTGGCGATGCCACCCAATGGCTCCTCTAGCCACTTCCGCTCCATAGCGTTCCCGTTTCCGCGCAGCAGGGCAAGTGTCAAGCTCGCTCGGAATATCGCAGGCGAGACTAGCCTTTGCTTTATCGTCCATCGCACATGCGTTGTCAGACGCTTCCCTCCTTTTGTAGTGGTCGAGGCCGGCCTCAGTCACTGACTGCGTCACGTGCTTGCCAAGGCATTTGCGGGAGTTGGCTTGGCTAGCGCGATTCGCAAATGGCCCCACAAAAGTTTGACACTCCACGTCCCCCAAATAAACTTGGTCGCAAGCTCCCAGCCAACCATCACCTGTGTTTGCGATCTTCCACGAAACTTCCCGACCACTCCCTCTTTCCACCTGCACCACGCGTTTTCTCTTGCGCCCGACTTCGTTCTTCTTGACAGCTCACCACAACAAAGCTAACTTTGCCACAAACAATTCAACTTCAAACCACACGTCGCACTGTCACAATGGCTACAAACGGCAGCGGCGCGACCACCACCGGCGCTGGGGACAACCCATTCGTGGCCGAGGGCAAGGGCAAAGGCAAGGCTGCCGCCTCTGACATTCCTCAGGACACCCCTATGGGCGAGGACGCGGAGGACGACGATGACGATGATGACGACGAGGAGGAGGTAGAGGAGGTATGTTCATCCGCCTGGATTTTCCATGTTCCTTTCCGAAACTACCGGAGACGAAGGCTAACGCGCAGTTGACAGGAGGGTGAGCGTATGTTTACCACAACGAAGTATTGACCACAGACTCGTGAACGTAACCGCTAACGAATACCGCAACATATAGCTGAGGCTGAGGACGAGGATAACATGGAGGAGATCGACCTCGACAACGTCATCGGCAAGCGCACCCGCGGCAAGGTCATCGACTTCGCCAAGGCCGCCGAGGAGAACCCTCCCGAGGACGACGACGACGAAGATGACGACGAGGATTTCGAGGCGGAGGATAGCCGGATGGATGAGGACTAAACTCTCGTCGACAAACCGAGCAACTGCCGCTTTGTGGCGTCTGAAAATTCATGGTTACACGATGTGAATGGTGGACGATCGTTGCATGCTCAGGACATAGGATCCGGAATGCGTCTTATGGACATGTTTGCATTGGAAGGTCTGGATGCACATAGGGCTTGTTATACGTTGGAGTTAGCTCATCTAGATGGGTGGCTGTGCTTGGATGGTTCGGTTGGTCGGTTCAAGGATGTCTACCATTCTTGTCTGACAGGGCTGGCTGACTGTCGGGTCTCGTACCTGCATAGAGTTACTGCCTGTGGACCATACATACAGACGTGTGTCTGGTATTCATGGGTTCCTCGATATAGAGCAAGACCGGTGTGTGACAAGTTGTTTGCTGATCACCTGTTTCTTAATGCGTGCCTCGTAACCTGCCCTACCCAGACTTGCTCCCCGGATTTTACAAATCGTTTAGCTACCTTATGCTTCCTGAATGCATTCAAACTTGCGCCCAAGATACTAGTTGGCGACCTGTCAGCTACCAAATCCGAGAGCTTAGCTTTATGCCATGTACTCACTCCTCGATACCTTCAGTCGCACAAGAAAGCCGTCAGTTGGTTGTGTCGCACCTGGCTTCGTCCATCTGAAAGTCAAATCGTACGCTACCACTCCATCCATCCACCACTTAAATGCGCCCCGCCAATTGACCAATCTCGGCACGCCAAATCATCGTCCACCATTCTGCGATGCAGTGGCATGCGACAAGGGGCAGGCACCGATAAGATAAATGATGCCAGCAAGGTCCTAAATTTCCATTGTTTCGCCGATCATTTGCTGTCCGGGTCTCTCCTTTTCCCACAAACACTCTGCACTGTTAGTGCAAAGACCACGATATGGCGTCAAGGTGAGTTTGTTTCATTTTCTGAAATCTGAATGACGAAGCGCTGCTATCTCGGCGTGGCCTCGCGAAGCGAAAAAAAGGACAAATAGCGTCAACTTCGTCATCTTCAACCGCTGCCAAGAGTTCGGCTTTTGAACCCCCAACGTCGGGGTGCAGAGCCGACCGTCCAACTTTTCCCTGCTGCGCGACAAGTACTCGTCGCATGGGCAAACGGCTTCTCCTACTCGAACAAGTCGACTAACCCGTCATTCCTCGCAGATTCGGCTCCTCCAACCTCCACCAGCGCGACCCGCGCTCCGCCCTCTTCGAGGGCTACACCGGTGGCGGCTCCGGGTCCGACAACCGACGGGCGGTCTCCGCCAGTCCCTCGCGCGGCTACGGCTACGGCTTACCGCCTCCCGTCACCTCCTCCGGCCACCTCGGCGTCGACGCCAAAGGCTTCCGCCCCGCCACGCCCAACTCGAGGGGCCAGTACAGCGGCGCCGTGCTCGATGAGCTGGAGTCCCAGAACGACGCGCAGGTGGAGGGGATCATGGGCAAGGTTAGGATTTTGAAGGATGTGAGTACACAAAACGTGTCGAGAGAGACAACTGGGTGTGTGTGTGTGTGTGTGTGTGAAATATGTGGCTGACCACAAGGGGACATACAGATGACGGTCGCGATCGGGGACGAGATACGGGAGAGCTCTGCGCTTGCGGAGAAGATGAACGACACCTTTGACCAGACGAGGCTGCGCCTGCGCGGCACGATGAACAGGATGCTGCTGATGGCTGAGAGGACGGGTGTGGGCTGGAGGGCCTGGCTCATCTTCTTTGCGGCTGTTATTCTGATATTCATGTACGTGTGGCTTTTCTGATGCGCGAACACGGACGATGCTACCTTCTGCCGGGAAGGAGAGGTGCGTGTCTGTTTGGGAACTGGATATATGTAAAGCGCTTTGTGACCAGTGTGCGGGCACAGCATTGGGATTTACGGCGTTTGGGACATGTGCAAAAGCTTTTCGGGCTGGGCTGGGTGTTACGAACGGCCAGTGTGGTTATAATGCGACTATTAGAGCGGCAGGTCCCGATATGGACCTTTAATGAACTCTGTACATCTGTGCAATAAAGATGACTGAAGGACGGGGCCATCCCTTTGACTACATTGGATCTCTTGGATGCCGTTTTTGGTAGGCCGGCCGTGTTCCTCCCGGGGGTATCTAAATAATGCTAAACTCCAGCTCCCTTTATTTTTAAAAAGCAGTTTCGTTGCCCTGACCGTTCCTTGCCCACTGCTAGTTTCTCCGTCGAACGTGCGGGCTGCTCCCTAGCATGCTGCTGTCCAGTATACTGCTGATATCGAGGCTCTGTCGCGTCGCATTACTCGCCAAGCTGCTCCTGTACCGACTCGCCGTCTGCGGTGCCCGCCCGCCCCGACCCGCGCCGAAGCTCACGTTCTGACCACCGCCGTCATCCTCGCTGCTGCTAAGCTCGGCGTCGGAATCGGTGTGTTCATATCCACCTAGGCTCTCGGCTTCCGGTATGTCGTCGTCGAGGTTCGCATCCATGTCCAGGTCCTCTCCGGGCTCGACGTCGTACTGAAGATGCTGATTGTGTTCGTGCACGAGGTCCTCTTCCTCGAGTAACTCGCCTTGTGCCTCATCGTCTGGTTCCTCGCCGGTGACACCGTAGATGTCTGCCCCTTCGACATCATCACCACCGCGCGCCATCAGCTCCCGCAGCCTGTCTTCTCGTGTAGCCAATTCTCGTTGTTGAGCCCTTCGTTGCTGTGTGTTTGAACCACCAGTATCATCGTCATCGTCCTCGTTCTCCCCATGATCGACATCGTCCTCCTCCCCCTCTTCATCCTCACTAGAATCCTCATCATAATCAAACCCCCCCAATCCACTGGCATCAGCATCCGGGATCTCGTCATCGAGATCAACCTCCCCCTCCCCCATCCCATCTCCCTCTTCAACATCCATCATCCCACCGTCCAACCCCTCCGCGACCTGCGCCGCCTGCGCCGCCTCCGCCTCGGCCAGCTCGGCCGCCAGCTGTTCGCGTCTCACAGCCTCCGCGTGCTCCTCGGCCTCGCGGCGCTCCTCGCGCATCTGGTACAGGCTCTTGGCCACGCCCGGCGGCTTCAGCCACGTCGAACCGAAGTTGGATATGTTGGCGAGCCGGCGGGCCATGTAGGCCTCGTCCGCCCGCAGGCGGCCTAGCGGCGTGCGCTCGAGGGGCACCATGCCCGCTTGTCGGCCGCCGGGTCGGTTTTGGTTGCCATTGTTGGCTTGGGGTTGGGAGGGGTTGATGTCGGTTTGTGTCTGTTCGTGTTGGGAGGCGTGCAGGTGCGGGTTGCGGATTGATGTGTACCAGAGGATGTGGGACTGTGCTAGTATTAGCTATCTTGAGAATATTGGAAGGTGATAGTCATGCAGGAGGTCTCACGTCGCGTGGTGTCAGGTCGGGTAAGGCGTCGAACATCATCTTGGCTGTAAGACTCGGTCAAGCGACTCAGTTCAAGATATGCTGCTGGTGATTCAGCCACTGAAGGCCATCACTATAGTTCTTCTGCCAGATTATAGCGCTAGATAGCTGTGTCTGCGCGATGTACTCGTGTTCTGGCTCGCTTTCCAAGCTTCGTCTAAAATCGTTGTCGAGATACGCTTTACCTTTACTTGTGTAGAACTTCCTGGTAAACAGACACAGTGCGATTGTGAGAAATGTCCTTGAAATTCCTACTGGCTACGGGTAACTTACGTAGTGCGGTACGTACTTTTACCCCACCCTTTGCGGCTACTTCCAGCTGATCCGTGCGTCCACCAAGCCCCACCAGATCTCACATACATAGTAGATCTTGCTGAGCTTCTTGTTGGTCCCTGGGTTGTGGTTACCGTGTGGGAAGGAACCATTGGGATGGATGCCCTTGCAACAATTTAATGGTCGTAGATGGCGTCAGGACGCGATCCGAGTCAGAATTGTCTGCTGGGCACGTATATTTCGAGTACACCTGGAACTGACATCTTGCGCACATCTCATAGTTCAATTGATACCTACCTCTGCAACACGTTGTCCATGTTTAACTTCTGTTTGTCCACGAAGTTGTCGTGATGCGCTAACCCCGTGTTGTGTGCCCATTGCATGGCTAGGGCGGCATAGATTTGTCGAGCATTCGCAGAGTTGATGCGCAACTGTGTCCAGATCGTATTTGTACGGCGGATGTCTCCAGACCGGCCCGCCCACGCCGTATATGCTGCCAGAGAACCTGGAAGTTGCAGCGTGACCGCCGCTGCCTTGTGTTGTCTTCACTCCGTCAATCGGTCCTGTTAAGTCGCAAATTTCTGGCAAACGCGCCAGACCGCCATTGATGGGATCAGCCTTCGTTATATTCTCTGGCTGTCGGTGTATTGTTCCGAGAGAGACGTCGTTTCCATGAGGTAATGGCATACGCTTCTCCGCATCTGTGATTCGAGTGCCTGAGTTCGGCGGCTGTTCAACGCCACCAACCGACCCTTGTAACGGATTATAGATATTAGCTCTTGTTCAACCATTGGGCTGGGGGTTCTCAGGCAATAATACAATAAGTATCTTCGCTCCGATGTCTCTCCAGTTCGTCCTGTAGTCCGGGTAGTCCAATTCGGCGGTGGCCTGTGGACTTCCACTAGCCCAGGCAAAGTATCGGAATTTTTCGGAGCGTATTCATTGGGTTTGGTGAGTCGCTCGCGGCTTCACCCACTGAGTACGAGTCCCGGTGGTTCGTTCAGAGGTTTTACTGCACTATGGCGAAGAAAATTTTCTCTGGAGCCAAGGCGCCGGTGTCGATCCGCTGTTTTATGTTCCTAACGACCCTACACTATGTTGCCGCTCAGAGCTGGCATTTTTGCTGGTGCCTTAAAAACCGCTGCCGATGTCGGTACGCACTTTAACCAACAAGTGGTATCGGTATTCATGCAGTCACACAGGCTGATGTAGCATCAATGACTTCAGGGAGTCACCCTACCCCGCAGGAAGCCCCCGAGTTCGAATTTCGGAGATGCATCTCGACTCAATGGAGCCGTATGGTTGATCAGATGTAACAAACCTCTTTTCTGACCTCGGGCTCTCACCCGTTCTGGTCAAACGCCACCTGATCAGTCTGAAGTGCGAGTTCAGTCGACATTTCCCGACAGCCCGGGCACCGTAATGAGCACCAACGTCAGCACACCAATGTCGTACGAAACCTCAAACGAAGCCAACAGCTTCTCTGATCCACTGGAGGTGCGTCATGACAGAAACACCAGGTTTCAAGGGTGCGGCATATCAACGGTCGCGAAGCTTGCGCGGAGCACATGTCGCTGGTCTCATGTTTGATTCGGAGGTGCCACAGTGTCTGGCAAATATGGACGGCGGAGCTATCGAAATTCTACTGATGGTTTACACTCACTGCGTGTACATAGTCAGTCGTTAAACAACTAGGTCTCCAGAGTCGCATACCAGATCAGGGGACGTGGTTGGTGTAAGATAAGCTGGCCAGGAGGGACACATGATTGGGCAGTATCTGGGTGTTTTCTGCTGACGATAATTTGACACCAAGCTTCACTAGTGTACTCTTGTATGGTACGTGTACCATAGTCAATAGCAGGGGTCATGCGAGGCGCCGTACGATGCACAAGTCTGTCTCTGTACACTAGCGCACATCTGTACTGCAGCAGACATCAAGATGCAGATGCAGACCTGCCGTTTGCTGCAACAAGCATGCGTGTGCCTTGTCGTGTGTTGCTACTTTACCAGTGAACCACCGGCGTGGCCCCTGGTTGCACAGCTTTCGGCGGGACTGCCTCTGATGCTGCAACTTGAATGACCATTTGACGAGCCTGCTTCTTCCAGTTATACTCTGTTCCTGCCACAAGGCTTCGCATCCAGCAGGCCTACCAACCACACGTAGGAGCTGCGCACCATGACGGCCAACAGCAATGGTCGATGAGGCTGCCCTAGAAGCAAGACACGACGACGCGACTGACCACCGATTTGGGCATCACCACGACTAAACTCATGAGAGGTCGACGCAGAGTCCATGCTGCTCTATCCATGCCGAGAGACTTGTGTGCAGATGTCACAGCTCACACATTGTTCGGCCGCCGTTCCGCGGCCTACTCTACTTTTGCCTAAGGTTTTGTGGCGCTCACCACAGTTACCAGGGAGGATGATGACGATGGAAATATGCTGCTATTGTGGTAGAATCTCGCATCCTTTTAAAAACGGCCAAGGACCATGTTCCTTCAGCCCCGCGAAGTTCTGCGCCCGGCGACATCGGCCAGCCTTCTTTGAAAACCGCGATCTCTCATTGGCTGGACACCAAGCTTGACGTCCTGACTGGCAGGGTTTAAGGATGCTTTGCATGCAGGCCATGCTTGCGGATCTTGAACTTTACCAGGGTTGACCTTGCACGCATGCAGGTTGATGTGGGGTTGAGTTTGTGACTGGCTCCGTGTTTCTCTTACACGAGTGATTTTTATTTTGTTCGACAACCTGAATTACCAACCTCTGTCTACAACTGCCACCGTGAACGGACCGGGAACTCTGTGCTGCTGCGTTGCCCGACGGCAGTAATTTTACATGCCAGAGTGGCCTCATCAGCAGATAGTCGGTGGGGGCCGCGTCCGGTTCTCGTCCGCTTTGCTGAGTTGGCGCCGCAACCAGGGCTGCCATACCTACGATGCAGTCACGGATGTTTGTTCAGTGTCATGTTTTATCGCGCAAAAAATATTTATGTGCAAAGTACCGTAGTGCAGAACGCAGGCACATGTCAGCCTCACCTCAAGATCAGACCATGCAATGCGTGAGTACGATTATGGTTTTTTGTTGGAAGTTGAGCTTGGGACAGTGTGTGCCGAAGTGAGCTATAATACTGTTTTGGACGATGTGCGATTGGCTGCCTTGAACACTGGCTGCCAACTTCGGAATGTGGTCTGTACGAAATCAAAGCTTCCGACTTTTTTTGCACATGTCAGCCTTCAACACACCTATACATTATACATAAAACTGGCATAACATTCGAACACTCCAGGCCGATCGCTTGCACTAATTTGAAAGGCTTCAAAATGAGTTTTCTAATTGTCGGCTCCTTGCAACAAGTCTTGTCCTAGCAGCGTACTATTGCAGCATTTCAGGAAGTGCTTACATCTTCTGTTTACAACCTCGTACTGACAGACCTGACAGGGAGACACTGCACGAATGTGGGCTGTAACGTATAACCAGGACTACGACCGACCGATAGAACGGTAAATAAGACCCTTGTCATACCTGACATAGTGACAGGGGTGAATCGACTCGATGGACCAAAAGAGATGCGCGTTTTTGTCCAAGCATGCGGACGGCGTAAAAGGCACGACATAGATGGATTAGAGTCGGATGGAGAAAACCCTGCCGACTTATTAGCTGCAAAGATAAACCGTAGACTTCCCATTCAGATCGTCAGATGTTGCAGTGGCAGCTCCAAATATTTCTGAGAGAAAGCAGCCAGTAGTCTCGCAGTGAATGTTGAGCAGCTGCGTAAGCAAGACTCCTTACTCGAGAGTCGAGTGGAAGAACGGAGAGCTTTTCCCCACATTGCCCCCACCCGAGGCTCTCCCCCCTCATCGTCCCTCCCAAGGCTCCAAGCGTCTAAGTCCCTGTCTCTTCGTGCTCCGCTCCGGCCGGTCTGTGTGAATTCAGCAAGGCCTTTGCTTGTGAATCCAATCCATAAATTCCTCCAGAGTGGGCTGCTTGGCCACTTGAATCGCTCTACTGATAAAATCCCCGGCTGGCCACCCCTCCATCCTCTGACTCTCTTCCCTTCTCTTCTCTCACGAATCCTCCGCCGAAATACCCTTAGCCAGATATTTCTTGCTTCTGTGAAGACTCTCAAGAGCAGAAGATCAGAACTTGCGCCTCTTCATCAGAGCAAGCACAAGCGACAAGGTAAGCTATACTGATCCCCCGACCTCCTTCTGCTCAAATGTGATTTGCCCATGTGTGGAGTCAGCGAGAGTCCTAATGGCTCGCCCTCGCGGTTTCCTGTTCCTCCCGGTATCGATGACTCGCCCCGGAATTCACAACATAAAGCCTACGACCTGAAAACCTTCGACCTGAACACCCTCAGCCTCGGCCTCATAGAGAGCCCCCTTACGACCCGAACCAGGTCCAGCTGTCATGAGCATGTCCCGAGATAGTTTTGCCGGTGGCATTGACGAATGACAAGCTCAAGAAAACCAAAGACATTTTGGGCGGCGCGGCAAGCATGGCAAAACGAAGAAAGCATTGCTCACAAAACACGCAAAAACACTGGAGAAACCACACCCACACAAACATACACATTCCAGCACTGTGAGATTTCGATTCACATGTACCGAAGGTGGAACTGGCTTGCGTCAGTGAAACTCGTGGTGCTGGTAGTCCCCAAATGGACATCCGGCAACTTCCTCGTGCAGCATCCCACCGCCCCGCCCCCTCCAAGCTCCCTGGCTCCCCCGGCTACCCTGTCGGTCCCAGTACGACATCCCACCCCTCCAAATTGAGCATGCGCCGCCTATCGCAGAAGACATCATAAAGCTATCGCCCTATCAGCATTCGTCGTCATAGCCGCAACGCAGCGATAAGCACGTTGTTATTGGTTTGCCGTCATATCGCATCCCACGCGACAAGATATGGCTACTGCATTATCCTCAAAAACGCCGCTGGCAGTCAGGCAAGCTCCGGATGAATGGCGCGGGGAACACGTTAGGGTGCTGCCGATCGAAGTCACCAATTCAATGCACGGTGTGCCCATGGGGGCCAACGAGCTGCAATCTGGCTCGAGATTGATGGCTTCGGCTTTGCGCCAGCTTTCGTTCTGGAATTGCATTGGCTGCGTAACAGAATCTCTTGGACATCGATCCATCGGAGGCCATCCATCTGCGAGATCCACCTCAATGTCCCAATTGCCGTCAGCAACGTCAACAAAAACCCTGTGTCTGGTGCCTGGAGGAAGAGTTTGAGTTTCCTGAACCTTGGGAAAAGCGCGCGTCAATCTCTCTGCGCGAGACCCCTTCCACGCCCTCTCTTCCTCGGACCGATCACATAAAGCTGCTGCAACTAATAAAGCTCACGCCTCTTCTCTCGACCCTTGGTCGAAGGAACGACCAATTCGCGGATCCTGGCAACCTTTTGGAAAACTTGGACTTGTCCTGCTACGATTTGACACGTAAATGCTTATTGCCATAGATCAACCAACTAACACATATTGCTCGGCCAGACTCCTGTTAATTGAGCGGCGGTTGCTGCTCCCCCAAACCGTCGCTGCTCACAGCCTCTGCCACCTCTCGTACGACTTCTCGAGGCCTATAACGCACACTGTCGCCTAGCATGGGCCTGGTCGAAGATTTTGACGATCGACAGACACAAGCTACCGCTGAATCCGAAGAATACCATCCTTATGAGTATCAGACGGAAAACAATACATCATGGGCTGGTGCCCTCCCGGTGAAGCAGTATGTGCCCATCTGCGCACTTCTCTTTCCGCTCCAGTGGCTATGCTAACCATACGTTGTTAGGGGTCTGTACGACCCTGGTCTTGAAAAAGATGCTTGCGGTGTCGGCTTCGCTTGGTAAGACCACTGCAGTGATTCTCCAGGAAGATGTCATTGGTACTAATATCCCCTACAGCCACATCAAAGGCAAGCCCAGCCACAAGATTGTTAGCGATGGTATGTCCGGTGCTTCTTGGATTTTGTTATCGACAGGGGGGCTAACTTGTACCAGCACGAAACCTTCTTTGCAACATGACACATCGTGGCGCTGTTGGTTCAGATGCACGTGATGGTGACGGCGCAGGTGTCATGACATCAATCCCCCACAAGTTCTTCATCAAGAACTTTGCGCGCGAGGTTGGCGTCGAGCTTCCCCCTTTGGGTCAGTACGCTGTGGGGAACCTGTTTTTCAAGCCCGATCAGGAGACGTTGCAGGAGTCCAAGCGGCAGTTGGAAGATATTGCCGAGTCTTTGGGTCTCAGGGTCTTGGGATGGCGAGAGCTTCCTGTAGATTCGACGCTCCTTGGCCCTGCTGCGAAGTCCAGAGAGCCTATCATTTTGCAGCCCTTTGTTGTGCTGCAGTCCACATATGGCACCGGTAATGCCCCCGAGAACACCGATGCCGCGACGTTCCCCGAGCGTCACTTCGAGAGGCAGTTGTATGTCCTTCGGAAACGTGCTACACACACCATCGGGCTCCACAACTGGTTCTATCTCTGCTCCCTCTCAAACAAGAACATTGTCTACAAGGGACAGCTAGCTCCAGTCCAGGTATACCAGTATTATCATGATTTGGTCAATGCCGATTATGAGGCTCACTTTGCCTTGGTGCATTCTCGTTTCTCGACAAACACCTTCCCGTCCTGGGATCGTGCCCAGCCGTTGCGATGGGCAGCACATAACGGTAAGCAATGAAACATCAGCCAAACCTGTCGGGAACAAGCAGTGTCTAACTCGATACATGCAGGTGAAATCAACACCCTCCGCGGTAATAAGAATTGGATGCGTGCTAGAGAAGGTGTCATGTCCTCTGACATCTTCGGCGATGAGCTGGAGATGCTCTACCCCATTGTGGAAGATGGTGGCTCCGACTCGGCCGCATTCGACAACGTCTTGGAGCTGTTGACCATCAACGGTGTTCTTTCGCTTCCAGAGGCTGTCATGCTCATGGTCCCCGAGGCCTGGCAAGGAAACAGCCTCATGGACCCTAAGAAGGCCGCGTTCTACGAGTGGGCTGCTTGCCAGATGGAGCCGTGGGATGGCCCTGCACTCTTCACCTTCGCCGACGGCAGATTTTGTGGCGCGAACCTCGACCGTAATGGCTTGAGGCCCTGCCGTTACTATGTCTTGGATGACGATCGCATCATCTGTGCCTCCGAAGTCGGTACCATTCCTGTCGAACCTGAGAGCGTTATTCAGAAAGGCCGCCTGCAACCCGGCCGCATGCTGCTCGTTGATACCCTGCTTGGTCGCATCATCGATGATAGCGAACTGAAGGAAGCCGTGTCCAGCCGGCAGGACTTCCGCGCCTGGTTAGACAGCGAGCTCATCACGCTGCCTAAGGTTCTCGAGACCATCGCAGAGAAGAAGACCTTTGAGCTGGCTGCGAAGCCCAACGACACCAAGTTGCAAGAGGATCCACTGCTCCTAGCTTTCGGTTACACATTCGAGCAAGTGAGCTTGCTCCTCGCTCCTATGGCTTCGGACGAGAAGGAAGCTCTCGGATCCATGGGTAACGACGCCCCTCTTGCCTGTTTGTCAGAGGCTCCCAAACTTCTGTAAGTCAGCCAAGTCCCGAGACCAGTGTGGGAATATTTACTGACTTCATAAAACAAAATAGATATGAGTATTTCAGACAACTCTTCGCGCAGGTCACCAACCCTCCCATCGATCCGATCCGCGAGTCTATCGTGATGTCCCTCGAGTGTTATGTTGGCCCTCAAGGAAACCTGCTCGAGATGGATTCGTCCCAGTGTGGCCGCCTCCTTCTGCCTAGCCCAATTCTCTCGATTCCCGAGTTCAACGCTCTGAAGAACATGGCGACACTTTACCCCGAATGGACTGTCAAGACTATTGATCTCACCTTCCCCAAGAAGGAGGGCGTTGCCGGTTATATCAAGCATCTCGACTATATCTGCAACGAGACCACCGCTGCTATCGAAGCAAAGGACCGTATCATTGTCCTCTCTGACCGCAACACCTCCGCGGATCGTGTGGCTGTCTCTTCTCTCCTTGCTTCTGGCATGGTCCACCATCACCTGGTGTCCAATAAATGGCGTGCTATGGCTGCCATCGTTGTGGAGACCGCAGAGGCTCGCGAGGTCCATCACATGTGTGTTCTGCTTGGCTATGGTGTCGATGCCATCAACCCCTACTTGGCCATGGAGTGCATCATGAAGCTCAACCGTGAGAAATTGATCAAGAAGAAGCTGTCCGACGATCAGCTCATCTACAACTATATACACTCGTGCGATGGCGGTATTCTTAAAGTCATGAGCAAGATGGGCATCTCCACGCTTGCCAGTTATAAGGGTGCTCAAATTTTCGAGGCTCTTGGTATTGATGACACTGTTGTCGACCGCTGCTTCAAGGGCACCGCTTCCCGTATCAAGGGCATCACCTTCGAGCTCATTGCCGAGGATGCTCTGCGCTTCCACGAGCGAGGCTTCCCGTCTCGTTACACCGTCAGTATCCCTGGTCTTCCCGAGTCCGGTGAGTACCACTGGCGCGATGGTGGCGAAGCGCATATCAACGACCCTACCTCGATCGCGAACATCCAGGACGCGGTCCGCACCAAGAACGACAAGTCATACGAAGCCTACTCGCTTTCTGAGTATGAGCAGATCAAGTCATGCACGCTGCGTGGTATGCTGGACTTCAAGTTCGAAGAGTGCACTCCGATCCCCATCGACCAGGTCGAGCCATGGACTGAGATCGTGCGACGCTTCTGCACAGGTGCTATGTCCTACGGGTCTATCTCCATGGAGTCTCACTCCACGCTGGCTGTCGCCATGAACCGCCTCGGCGGCAAGTCCAATACCGGAGAAGGTGGTGAGGATCCCGAGCGTTCCGAGCGCTTGCCCAACGGCGATACCATGCGTTCTGCCATCAAGCAGGTCGCTTCCGGACGCTTCGGTGTCACATCCGCCTACCTGGCCGACTCGGACGAGATCCAGATCAAGATGGCCCAGGGCGCCAAACCGGGTGAGGGTGGTGAGCTTCCGGGTCACAAGGTGACTAAGAGCATCGCCCGCACTCGTCACTCCACCCCTGGTGTCGGTCTCATCTCGCCGCCGCCCCATCACGACATCTACTCGATCGAGGATCTCAAGCAGCTGATCTACGATCTGAAGTGCTCAAGCCCTCGTTCGCGTGTGTCCGTCAAGCTTGTATCTGAGACTGGTGTCGGTATCGTTGCCTCCGGTGTTGCCAAGGCAAAGGCGGACCACATCCTCATCTCCGGCCACGACGGCGGTACCGGTGCTTCCCGCTGGACCGGTATCAAGTACGCCGGTCTGCCGTGGGAACTGGGTCTTGCCGAAACCCATCAGACCCTTGTTCTCAACGATCTCCGTGGACGTGTTGTTGTCCAGACTGACGGTCAGCTCCGAACTGGTCGCGACGTCGCCCTTGCCTGTCTCCTCGGTGCTGAAGAATGGGGCTTTGCGACAACACCCCTTATTGCCATGGGCTGTATCATGATGCGCAAATGTCACTTGAATTCGTGCCCTGTAGGTATCGCTACTCAAGATCCAGAGCTTCGCAAGAAGTTCACCGGCACCCCTGAGCACGTGATCAACTTTTTCTACTATGTTGCCAACGAGCTTCGCGCTATCATGGCAAGGCTTGGTTTCCGTACGATCAACGAGATGGTTGGACACGTCGAGGTTCTGAAGGTCCGGGATGACCTCCGCAACAACAAGACAGCCAACATCGATCTGTCCTTGATTCTCACTCCGGCCCATAAGCTCCGCCCTGGCGTGGCTACCTTCAACGTCCGGAAGCAGGATCACAGGCTCTATGTCCGCCTCGACAACAAGCTGATCTCGGAGGCCGAGTTGACACTGGATAAGGGACTTCCGTCACGTATCGAGTGTGACATTGTCAACACGGATCGTGCCATGGGCACATCCCTCTCCTACCACGTCTCGAAGCGTTTCGGCGAGACTGGTCTGCCAATGGACACTGTTCATGTCAACATCAAGGGTTCAGCCGGTCAGTCTTTCGGCGCCTTCCTTGCTCCGGGCATAACGCTGGAGTTGGAGGGTGACGCGAACGATTACGTCGGCAAGGGTCTCTCCGGCGGTAGAATCATCGTCTACCCGCCCAGATCTGCTGTCTTCAAGGCTGAGGAGAACATCATTGTCGGCAACGTGTGCTTGTACGGCGCCACGTCAGGCAGCGTCTTCTTCCGAGGTGTTGCTGCCGAGCGGTTCGCCGTTCGTAACTCCGGTGCCACAGCCGTCGTTGAGGGTGTTGGCGATCACGGCTGCGAATACATGACGGGCGGTCGTGTTATCATCCTGGGTGCTACGGGCCGCAACTTCGCTGCCGGTATGTCCGGAGGTATTGCTTACGTGCTAGACAAGAACCGCGATTTCTTGTCGAAGCTCAACACGGAGATGGTTGAGGCCAGTGGAATTGAGGATCCCGAGGAGATCGCCTTTGTCCGAGGAGTCATCGAGGATCATCACCACTACACGGGCTCCGAGCTCGCGGCTCGCATCTTGGTCGACTTCAACCGTGCTCTACCTCGCTTCGTCAAGGTGCTCCCGGTCGACTACAAGCGTGTCCTTGCCGAGGAAGCTGCAAAGGCCGCTGAAGCCAAGCGTGCTGAGTACAATCTTCCCATTGTATCGGGCGTCCTCAAGAAGGAGAAGCACGAGAAGGCGGACAAGCTGATGGACATGGAAGAGGCTGTCGGAGATAACAAGGCCGACAAGAAGAAGGCTCTCGTTCTTGACAAGACAAAGGGCTTTATGAAGTACCAACGCCGTGCCGAGAAGTACCGCAGCGCTAAGACTCGGACCAAGGATTGGGCCGAGCTCTCCCAGAGACTCGACGAGGACGAACTCAAGTACCAGTCTGCTCGCTGTATGGACTGCGGTGTTCCTTTCTGCCAGTCTGATACCGGATGCCCTATCTCCAACGTCATCCCCAAATGGAACGAACTGGTCTTCCAAAATCAGTGGCAGGATGCTCTCAACCGTCTCTTGATGACCAACAACTTCCCCGAGTTCACTGGCCGCGTGTGCCCTGCTCCTTGCGAGGGTGCCTGCGTCTTGGGCATCAACGAGGAGCCGGTCGGTATCAAGTCCATTGAATGCGCCATCATTGACCGTGGTTTCGAGAAGGGATGGCTGGTTCCTACACCACCCAAGGTCCGCACCGGCAAGAAGGTTGCCATCATCGGATCCGGACCGGCTGGTCTTGCCGCTGCTGATCAACTGAACCGTGCTGGCCACTTGGTGACTGTGTACGAGCGTGCCGACCGTCTCGGTGGTCTGCTCATGTATGGTATCCCGAACATGAAGCTCGACAAACGCATTGTCAAGCGACGCACGGATTTCATGGCTGCCGAGGGTGTTCAGTTCAAGACTGGCGTTGCCGTGGGTGAGGACATTCAGCTCAAGGACCTCAGGGCTGAGAACGATGCCGTCATCATCGCCACAGGCGCTACAGTTGCTCGTGACCTGCCTATCAAGGGCCGCAACCTCGAGGGTGTCCACTTCGCCATGGAGTTCTTGCACAAGAACACCAAGTCTCTCCTCGACTCGGAGCTTGCCGACAATGCCTACATCTCGGCCAAGGACAAGCACGTTGTTGTCATTGGTGGTGGTGATACCGGAAACGACTGCATTGGCACTTCCGTTCGCCACGGTGCCAAGTCAGTCATCAACTTCGAGCTGCTTCCCCAGCCTCCTCCAGAGCGTGCGCGTGACAACCCCTGGCCACAGTGGCCACGCATCTACCGTGTTGACTACGGTCACACCGAGGTGCGCCAGCAAATGGGCAAGGACCCGCGTGAGTTCTGCATCATGTCGGAGGAGTTCGTCGACGACGGTACCGGCAAGGTCAAGGGCATCAACACCGTCCGCGTCGAGTGGACCAAGTCTCCTAGCGGCGGTTGGGATATGAAGAAGGTTGAGGACTCGCAGCAGTTCTTCCCTGCTGATCTTGTCCTTCTTTCCATGGGCTTCCTGGGTCCTGAGGCACGTATCCTCGGCGACGAGATCGAGAAGGATGCTCGCAAGAACGTCAAGACGCCACCTGGCAAGTACTCCACCAATGTGGAGGGTGTCTTTGCTGCTGGTGATTGCCGTCGTGGACAGTCCCTTATTGTCTGGTAAGTCTAAAGGCAACACTGGACCGTATACCTCGTACATATACTAACGTCCTTCTCAGGGGCATCAACGAAGGTCGTCAAGCCGCTCGCGAGGTCGATCTGTACCTCGAGCACTGCACCAACCTCCCTGTTACCGGCGGCATCGTCAAGCATTCCGCCAAGGAGATCTTCGCGGCCGCGAAGATCCCAGCGGCTGCTTAACCTTCGACGCCGACGGAATCTAGGGCATGTATGACCATGTACACCTTGTATGGTAGGATCCTTAGGCATCATGCATCTGTCATCAGTCATATCAGGGGAAATCACATCTTTCAGGTCGGGTCAGGTCAGGGCCGCCATGGGAGGCTTTTCATTCATCGAGTCGTTTTTCATAAATTGATACCAGGAGCGAAAAGCATCTTTGGCGATGGGTTATCGAGAAAGTTTGAGACGACATTTGTTTACACGTTTTGGGGCAGGGCGTCAATATTTCCTGGCAAATCGGGGGGTGGGTGTTTGTGTGTGTTGGGTGATAGCAATGATGGACGAACAGCATGGTGGTTCACGATTGGGATTGAGGCCATGTTTCTCTTTATGTTTTGCATGTTCATGCTTTGCGTACCTTTAAAGCTGTATATATTGTTTTATGGAGCAATGGATTCTTTTCTATTTAAGCCAAAGGCTCTATTACTTCAATTGTTTCTGGTGTCAGGTTGGAGGGCGGAAAGAAAGGGGGGCTTATCGTGTACCGGGGACTGGCTCGTGAGTTAACTACCTGCGATTCCACTTGCCAGTTACTATAGCCAGTCTTACAGCCGGTCTTGCAGCCAGTATTGAAGCTAGTACTACAGTCTCACAGCCAGTATTGCATGCATGTATAAGGTATATACACCTTACCTACCTTATGTAACGAGTCTTACGTTATAAGCCTCTGGCTTAGCTCTTTGGTTTTTACTACAAAGGGGGATTATTGAAAACCAACCATTACGTACCTCCTCTGGAACAGTCTTCAGGCCCGTAATGAAGTATATCTTGAATGCCTCTGTGGACAAGCCGTGCTGGACTCTCTTCATTCTCCCTTTTAGGACGCCGAACTACTACGTGTATTCGTGCAAACCGTGTCCATGTTTCTGTGTACAGTACCTACAAATCAAGCGTCTCCAGCGAAATCGCTCGTCAATTCAAGTTGTTACGCCAGACAAAGCACTGCCTGACTTTCACACGTGCTGTGAATTGATGATGATGATTCGCCAATTCACTGCCAAGCTATGGTGGTATCTGCATGAGATCAGTGGGGGGTCTGGATCAAGCTTGTGCAAGCTTCAGGTGGGGCCGACAGCTCTTGGCCATTTTGATCAAAGCAACTGATTGTCTGTTCGATGTCATTTGCCCTCATCTGAAGCAGCTCAAAATTTCTCCAAATAGCTTCAATCTACTATGACTTGTCAGATACACAGCGTTGGCCGTTGATCTGATTGATATCCCTTACCAGCCTCCTCAGACTTCTGCAGCCATCAAGTTACCGAGTTCGACGCCCGGCCATGCGATTCGGCAAGACTCTCCGCCAGTCGATCTACGCGCCATGGAAGGACAAGTACATCGACTACGGCAAACTCAAGAGTCTGCTCCGGGACGACAAGTCCGAAGACGAGGACGGTCCATGGACCGAGGAAGATGAGAACCGCTTCTGCGACGAGATCTTCAACACCCAGCTGGAAAAGGTGGCGCAGTTTCAGGAGGAGACGGTCAATAAGCTGCGGGAGCGGGTCGATGCCGCCTTTGAGAAGCTCAAGAGCCTGTCGCCAGCCGATGATAAAGGCAAGAGCGATATCTCGCCCGAGCAGCTGAAGGACTTTGAGAAGGAGCTGGATGACATCACCAACGAGGTGAAGGAGCTGAAAAAGTACAGCAATATCAACTATACCGGCTTCCTAAAGATTGTTAAGAAGCATGACCGGAAGCGTGGGGAGAGATATAGGATCCGGCCGATGATGCAGGTCAGCTTGTCGAAGCGACCCTTCAACTCGGAGCAGGGATACGCGCCGCTGCTCAACAAGCTGTCCTACATGTACTTTGCCATTCGGCAGCACCTGGAAGAGGATGGGGAAGTGCACGGGATCGATCTCGACCTCGACAGTCAGCCGGAGACGCACAATGGGGAGAGATACACTGCACACAAGTTCTGGGTGCATCCCGATAACTTGCTCGAGGTCAAGACGTATATCCTGCGCCAGCTGCCGGCCCTGGTGTTTAGCCAGCAGTCGGCAAAGGACCTGGAGGGCAATGAGGACCCGACCTTGACGTCACTCTACTTTGACAATTCCAAGTTTGAGCTCTACACCAAGAAAGTGGACCGAGAGTCGGATGCGGCGGCGTCTTCGCTACGGCTGCGCTGGTACGGGCAGCTGAGCTCGAAACCTGATATTTTCCTAGAGCAAAAGACGGTCTTTCAGAATGGCAGCAGTGAGGAGAAGAAGATCATCATCAAGGAAAAGTATGTCAAGCCGTACCTCGACGGGGAGTACAAGATGGAGAAGACGGTGCAAAAGATGGACCGCCAGGGTCAAAAGGCGGAGGACATTGATGAGTTCAAGAGTAACGCCGAGAGCATACAAGCCTTCATTCGGGAGAACAAGCTTGAGCCGGTCATGCGTGCCAACTACGTCCGGTCAGCCTTCCAGAAGCCGGGCGACAATCATATCCGCATCTCCATCGACACCGACATTGCTTTCATCCGGGAGGACGCGCTTGATCGGGCCAGACCGTGCCGAGACCCGAACGACTGGCACAGGGCGGATATCGACAGTAGCAACATGGGATATCCGTTCAAGAATATCAACCAGAGCGAGGTATCGCGCTTTCCGTACGCCATCTTGGAGGTTAAGCTTAAGGACGACGGAAAGCGACGGCCCACCTGGATAGAGGAATTGATGGCCTCGCATCTCGTCCATCCTGCACCGCGGTTCTCCAAGTTTGTCCACGGAGTCGCTTCACTCTTTGAGGACTACGTCAACATCCTGCCCTTCTGGCTCAGCGAGCTGGAAACAGACATCAGAAGAGACCCCCAAGCCGCCTTCGAAGAGGAAGAGCAGAGACGTGCCCAACGAGCAGAAAACGAGATGGTAGTCGGTAGCTTCCTAGGTACCAAAGTCAGCTCTTTCAAGCCCTCCCGCAGCTCGCCCGTCAGCAAGTCCTTCCTGGCCGACCGAGTTGCGGCGGAAGCTTCCACTTCCGCTGCTACACCCCAGTCCGGGGCAGCTAGTAGGCAGCAGCAGCGTCAAAGCTCGACTATCGCCCCGGGCGACGGAAATGGCGACGACACAACTGACGAACGAAGGAATTACGGCACCCTCTCGTCCGTGTTCCCGGGCTTCTCCCTCACCAAGTACGCCAAGGCCAAGGCCGCACGCGAGAGGGAAGCAGCTCTACCTCCTGGTGTGGAGGAGCCGACGGAGTGGATCAAGAACTCCGGTCCGCTGCAGATCGAGCCCAAGGTCTGGCTGGCGAACGAGAGGACGTTTCTGAAATGGCAGCACATCTGCATCTTGCTCGGAGGTCTCGCCGTGTCCCTCTACACGGCCGGCGGGAAGAATACGCTGGCCGAGTACATGGGCATTGCGTACATTGCCATCGCGATCTTTGGTGGCGGGTGGGGGTATTGGATGCTGCACTCGAGACGGGCGATGATTGTCGCTAGGTCGGGGAGGGATTTTGACAATCTGTTTGGGCCGATGGTTATCAGTGCTGCGTTGATGTTGGCCCTTGTCCTGAATTTTGCATTTGCCGTGAGTCTACCTCTTCCTCCCTCCCTCCCCCCCCTCTCTTTTAGGAGTAAGTTATGGTGGTGGTCTGCTAACGTTATCACAGTACAAGGCGGCTTTTGAGAGGTGGCACCGGCATGACGGCGGCGCTCACCCGAACGCGAGTTATTTCACCGATGAGTTAAGATGAAGTTGGATAGTGCTGTTGAGTTGGACATAAAGGACGATAGGTTGGAGATGAAAGGTTCAGCGAGGAACGAGAAATAGCGTAATCAAGTTGTTTACCTACCTAAGCCTGCCACCCGCCATGGCAGAAATGTCATCTTCGCTCAAGTCGAGGTGGGCAGTGCCGTCAGGACGACGCCTTCCGCAACCGACGGCAGATCCAATAGTCAGAGCATGAGAACTGGTAGGCACGATAGATATAGCGAGCAACAACAGGGATATGATAACGTCCTTCGATAGGTGCTTGTCCTCTAACGATCTCCATCGACCTCCAACGGCCAACTTGTCATCCTCATCAAACATCCTCCGATCGAATCCGACTCTTATCATGGGATATGGCCCTCACCATCAACATTAGCAGTCCTATCATCCCTGCTACTAAATCTCTTTAACTCTCCCTTGAACCTAAAACAATCGCTTGCTTTCCTCCTACAGCATCATAGTACCAATCCTTACTGTCACCCAACCACACACACTCAAGGGCTCTACACTCGTCGGCACCATGTCCACCCCCTCTCCCCTGTCTGCAAGCAAGATACTTGACCAGACCGTGACTCGGGACAAGAACAAATGCACGGCGCATACCCACACTCCCTGGAAGAGCAGACACAAGCACGGCTGGTGGCCGGACGGACTGCGCAGCTGGGCCATGTGGGGGCTCGTCGCGGTCATCGTCGGCGTGCTCGTGACGGCGCTCGTGTTCGCCATCGACGCCGGATTGCGCTCGGCAGGCGTCATGTCGTATGCCGGTGCTAGGGGCGGACCCAGCGGTTACGACGAGCATGGGCCGGTCGCTGAGAGGACACCTGACCCCGGTGAGCTGGGCTAGAGGCCCAATACCACTGTCGGGGACTCTAACACGACGTGCGGCGAGGGTACGGGTGGGTGTGAGGCTTTCGGGTTGCCGGTATGTGTTGCGTTGCTTTGCACCAGGTTCCTGTCACAGGTCTTCTCACGGACGGTACTGGCCCAGCTGACACCATCCAGGAAATCTGCTGCCCACCCGGAATGTCCTGCTACCTGACCGCCCTCTCCGTCTCGAACATCTACTGCCGTCCGCCGCTGCCGGAACCCATAACGCAGGCCCAGCCAGGCTGTCACCCGACCTTCGAATACCCGCCAATCTGCCAGGCAGGCACGCAGCACTGCAACTACACCCAAGGCGGCGGCTGCTGTCCGCTCGGAACGATGTGTACCACCGATGGGTGCGCGGACATCATCGAGTTCGTCTTCCCGGCACCGGAGACTGCCTCGGCAGCCGCGTGCGAGGTGGTCGGATGCCCCGATGTGCCGCAGCTTATTTCTCCGGGCTTACTGCCGACGTCGTCTACGCTTTCTGATCCCGGGGTGGCTACAGGATCGGGAACTCTGCAGCCTGCTACATGGACGATGACGGTCACGGGGTCTAAGACTGGGGAAATTTGCGACCAGTCCGCGATGGCTACGGCGGGTGTTGCTTCTGGTGCTTTAAAACATGTTTGTGTTCCTGGCAGGGGCACCTTTGGGACGTGTTCGATCCCTTCTGTCCTGGCGGTCGCGTTCTTCGTTTTGGCGATCCGTGTCCTATTCTAGAGGCTTCGTCCAGGGCGCACACCGTTACGGGGTCAATGTTGGAGCTGAACGTGTTTCGGGTTCCTGATCTCGTAGGAGGGTGGTCGTACTGGGAGCAGCCATGGTTGTACCGTGTGGAGTACGTTTCTTGAGAACCGTATTCATGCTTGGATCACCTGAGAAGATGAACATCGTTGGATTTCCTGGGCGAGACCCTGCGGCTCAGTGTGGAATGTTCTCAAAGGAGGGACTTCACCGTACAAACAGTGTCTCTTTCAGACGCCGGTTGATACATGATGAGGGTGGATCGTGATGGCGGAAGAGAAGAAAACAACATTCCTTCCTTTGAGTGTATACCTAGAAAGAAGCTTTTTGGTAGCTCATATGGACAACGTACCTTGGTATAAACGCTTTACGTCTGGCAATCTTGAGTGTGAGCCTAATCCCCATCCCACCCGGTGAAGTACTTCTAATTGCTCCCAACATGAGCTGGGGGTTATACTAGTGAATCGATTCTACTAGTAAATCCGACTGCTTCTTACGAGTAATTTCGCAAAGACTTCAAATTGCCAACTGTCACGCTTGACAGGATGCGGTCAAGCTCAGTCAGCATCATGATCTGCGGATCGATGCGTCGATGATACATCGCCTCAGGTGGTCGTTCGGCCCGCCAGGAAGGCATCGTTACTTAACCACAATGCAACGTTGATTGGCGTCTGTGTTGCCGTCGTCCAATATCCAGGCTCCAGGCCCCAGGCTCGATCGAACCCCGAAACTCCTGTGATCTGCCCTGGTAGCAATCATGTTCCGAGACAATATACTGCCGGTCTGGCGGTATCAGTTGAGTAACCGTTAGATTACGAAGGTCTTGTCTCGAAAATATGGTCAAAACTTGTTGCTCCGACGCTTATGCTTATGTTCTATGCCAGACTAGTACCATCATATCCATGGACGCCACCTCGCGTATTGCGAATATCATAGTACAACCCCATGACAGATTTGAGCCTTAAGCCTTCTGATTCCGGAAAAGCAAGCCCGTCTGATACCGTTTCTTTCATCCACCCACCGCAGATGCCATCTGGTACCCAGTAAGATTCCTCTTCTAACGTCTCTGACTGCCTGGTGTATTACTGTCATGCGCGACGTGGTCAATGCTGTTTGTCTTGGTTTAGTAGGAAGGCCAAGACCCGATCTGTGGTGGAGCTTGTGGCTGCGAGCGGTGGTCGCCCGGTCATAGTTGTCATCACTCACTACCTGCGTGGAAGGAGGGTTGCACAGTTTCTTAGAGAGTATTGCCTTGCCGAGGGCCCAAGCCTCTATCAAAGACCATAAAATTTACCCTTGATTACCTTACTTCAGCAGAATGACCTTGGTGTTGGGTCAGGGGGCGGGCCACTGACGTCGCGGTTTACACACATAGTAGGCCGTTAACATGTGGCGTAAAGTCTAAGTCCTTGAAGTATAGCGATTCCCTGTGTCAACTAATGTCGTTGAAGCGTACCGTAGGGTAAGATGCCATCATCGGTACTCCAAGCTGCCTCGAAATATCGATGATGCTCCTAAGGGATAAGGACGTAGCAGTGATACCTTAACAGCTTCAAAGGCTGCCGAGGAGCAAGCTCGATGCAGACGGCGTAATATAATAATGATTCCTGGGTAGACAGGGCCTGTAGTCGACCATGACTGCGCATTACACACTCAACATGCCGCCACGTAGAAGTCTATAAGACAGTTAGTCTTTAACGAATAGGCCTTCACAGAACCTAATCTTGGCCCGGCCTAGTGAAAGGTCCCATGCCAAAGGAGATGTAGACGACAGCCCAACCGACAGAGACTCTGGACCGAGGAGATCTTAGCCATGGTCCGCTCCCATCTCGACCCCAACGCCCGGTCGACGCCAACACTAGGTTAACCACGATGTTACTGTCGTCTAGTGTGCTGTGTGTGACACTATCGAGATCTCTATTTTTAGTGTGTCTCAGTAGTCGGCACTAGTGGAAGTCTACCGTCGTCAGTCGTTGCAAAAACCAGGAAACTTCGAAGGAATAGCCGGGAATATGAACCGTGCTTCCTGAAGGGGAAAGGATATAGGATATCGCGACTGGTTGGCTAAACCTCGGTGGAGGGGCCGGCAACAACCGCCCGTCTTGAACTCTGCCAACAACACTTGAACAGGTCTCCAGGGCCATAGTGTTCAAGCCTCAGCTGGTTTCACTCTATCGGCAACCTAGAACTCGACCAAGGTGCTGACAAAAGTTTAGCACGTCTGGCGCGTGGGTGCCTTGGATGCCTGCGTAGCATCATCCATCTCATCAAAAGTCCCGGCGTCGATCGTCAATGCCGTTTCTTCTTCCTCTAGCATTGTCAAGGACCGTGTTGATCGACCTGGCTACCTTCGCAATATGTTCTCTAGTAACGATTTAAACTGTGAATATGTGATGCTCTGTTGGGTTTGGCACGGTGCCGACCATCGTGGAACGTGCATGGAAGATCTGAAACGCGGAAAGCTCATGTCTCGGCCATCACCCAGGTCAAGGGTCTAATGAAGGCGGATAAGGCAAGTATTTGCCCCGGATCTTGCGTGGCCTGCCGTGGATCCCACTCCCTGGAATACGCTTGGCTTCCTGTTCACATCCGTGTTTAACACGCCTACCACCGGGATTGAGGTTTGGCCCTCCCGTGTGTGATGAAGCAAAACACACAGCCACATGGTCGTGCGAGCTCAATCCCGCGAGAGAGATAACTTGGAGGTAGGCCAAGCCACGAGATCGTTGCAGGATTGGGTTGCAAGGCATGATTCTCGAATACCTATCTACCCTGTCCTTACCAAAGTTCCATACGGAGGGAGAATCCGAGCTCGTCTCGCCTCACTTCGTGATATCTTACGGCAGCTTCTCGTGTTGGCCAGCCACGCGTGATTCTGAAACTTCAACTCAGAGATGTTGGGTGCTTTCCTCGGCTTGCATCGCGATGTGTGGTGATTCTATAGCTCTCGGTTTCATCGATCATCAGCGGATCAGATCAAGTGCCCTGTTTCCGACTTTCCGGCTTATTGCGTTATATATCAGTCATGCCCACTGACAAAAGCGTGAAGGCATGATATTCATTCTTCGTGGACTTCTGCCAGCGCACTTATCCCCGACACTATGATCGACTAGAAAACTGGTTTCGTCGTATGGGAGAAACGAAAGCATACGGACACAGGAGCAGTAGTCGCAACTATTACGCGACTTGAGTCCTCCTCGGCATCGGTTTCCACCCTACCGTGGCACATACATCATTAGTCCAGAATGGTGTTATAAGACATTGACGCTCTCCTCCGCATCGTGTATGCTCCTCGGATCTCTCCTGTGCCCTGCCGACGACTCTACAAGCATAATTGTTTACGATGTCGGACGTCGAGACTACCGTCCAGCTAGAGGAGGCCAAAGCCTCCAGAGGCAAGATACCAGTAGAGCTTTCTTTCGAAGAGGTGATCAAGAACACCACGCTCCCTGTAAGCTGCCCGAGATCTGCCGGATTGACGAGGCAAGAGTTATTGAGAAAACTTTACTCACATTACATGGCAGCCTTGCTCGCTGAACGACTTTATGGACTACCTCTTCTATGTGGGACGCAGTGCCGAAAATCTACAATTCTTCCTCTGGTACTGCGACTATGTCCAACGATGGAGTACCCTCTTGCCGAGGCAGAAAGCCTTGTCCCCTATCTGGGACCCAGACAAGGCCCGTGAGCCGCCTGCCGCCTCGAGGTTCATCAGATACAGCCACAAGAGAGCGACGAGCGACAAGATGAACAAGATAATCTCCATCATGGAGATGGACCAGAGCAGACGCGCTTCCGAGGACAAGACTGCAGGTCATGGGCGACACAACTCCGCCTCTACGAACTACTCTAGACCGCGTACATCGTCTTCGATGTCGTCCATTATGAGTCCGGTTGACGTAAAGGAGGACTGGCAACCATGTACGTGCCCGTGGATCTAGCAGCGCCGTCCTTCATTACTGACCGCCTCAAGTTACCATCCAACCGTTCCGAGATGAAGTCACCCGGGTGGTCAAACACTACATCGCAGAATCCTCTCCACGGCAGCTCGACCTGGCGCAACAAGACCGTGACGCCTGTCTCCATGCAATTTCCCACACGACACACCCATCTGCTCTGCTTCCAGCGTTCATTGTGGCCGAAGCCAACCTCAAGGGCTGCTCTCACCCAGCGTTCATACGATGGAGTGTTTCCAACTCCAATAAGCCAAAACTGGTTACCAACTGCTCACTCGGTACTCTTTTCATTGCTCTCGGTCTAGCACTGGATGTACTTCTCATCCTCTCCCGGCTGAGTTACTTCCTTCGTATCCTCTGCGTTATCCTGTGGTGGCCTGGTGTAACCATCCTGGACGCCGCTATTAGACGCGGTCTCTGTGTCTTCCTCCATTTCAGGAACGTACGACAGGTCAGACCGTGGGAAGTAGTCAACGCTACTATTGAAGAGAAACTCGACGATATCGTTGCCTCACAGTCTGATGCTCACTTCCACAAACATACCCGCAAGGAGACAGCATCCAGCACTCTCACGACCCTCAGCAGCCGTGGTTCGGATCCCTTGAGGAAGTCGAGCCTGCAGACCTTCGGTCCCAAGAACGAGCCCGACGCAGAGCCCTGGGTCAGACTCTATACGTGCAAGTCCGTGTACGCAAGGGTTTTCGGAGAGACTGTGCCCATTCAGAACCAGAGCTTGCAGCTTATGCAAGACCGAGCCGTGTTGTTATCTATCGTCTGGGGTGGACTGGTGGCGAGTGTCCTGACTGTTGCCTCGCTGTTCGTGCCGAGCAGGAACATTCTGTGAGGGCTGTCGTCAAGGGAAACATGGCAGAGTAGATAACGCCTAGCAGCAGCCTCGGTCGAGAATATGAGGCGATTGCTTTCATGGTAGGTAGTGCACTTCCTATGTAGTCTACCCGCCACCAAATACCAAGACACGATATCCGTTTCTGCAGCGGGTACGGTCTCTTCCAACGATAGTGACGCCGCTCCGTTCCTCAAGCTTCCCAACATTGCCAGTGGCAACCTTTCACTTTAGGAATCCTCTCGAGCTCCTACAGTGTCGGCATCATCTAAACTTCCTCGTCGGCCTAAATCTTCTCGCGTGGATTACCCTCTATGGCCGGTCCTCGTCATCTGTGCACCTCTTTCAACTCGCCCACTCAACTAGCTGTAGCGTGCTGATGGCTAGCGGCTGAGACACCAAAGTATCTTGGAGCTTGAGATAGGGATTAGTCAGACACAATTACTTAAATCTAGACAATAACCGTGCAGACCATTCTTCGTTTATTCTCATGTCTCTAACATTAACCCGGGGATTTCTCGTTGCCATCTCTGGACGAATAGTTATTTATGTACAATCCCGTACCAGAGCTCCCTCAAGCAAGGCAGGTCAGGTAGGTTCCAGCGTCCCACCATGGGTCCTGGATACCGCATCCCCAACGATCTGTATCGGGTGACGCCGTCCACGATGCAGGAAGGATCTCGCTATGCAGCCCTGCTCGGTCAAACGCGAGGACTTTCCGATATAAAAACCCAAGTCCTCCCCTACTCATCATCCAAGTGTGCAAGGTTTATGTCCTAGCTGGTAGTCCGTCATTAATGCAAAGTAAAGCTCAATAAAATGCCGTCCATGTCGACAACAAACGCCAATGTATGATGCGTGGCAAAGTAAATGCAGCAACGCTAACGGAGCCGCGGGAAAGGGGGCTGAAAGTGCCATGTAATGCGTAGAAAGTAGCAGAAGAAGCTGAACCTCGGGCGTGGCGTCCAAGAGGAAATAAGGGTGCCAGCCCTTGCCATAACAATGCGAAATGCAATGCCGGCCAGATGGGGGGATTATCCTGAATGGAATAAGAAGCGGGTGGCGGAGGGTATCATTTCTCGGGGTGGGGGTTAAGAATCAAGTGATCATCATAGCCAGACCGTGAAGACTAGCATGACGCCGAGCAGACCAGCGCTCATGCCGGCGAGCTCCTTGTTTACAGAAGCCGGGCCGGAAGCCGGATTGCTGGCCGGGCTGGTCGTCGACGACGAAGCAGCACTACCTGTCTTGGTCGCGGGGGTGACAGACCCGGTAGCGGAGGCGGTGGGGGTGAACGAGCCTCCAGTGAAGGTCTCGCCGAGGGTGGGCAGCTTGACGTTGCCGTCCACCAGCCACCCACCCGCAGTTGACGTGGGACACGCGCGCGTGGAAACGTGCTTGGGGTCGTAGGTTGAGCTCGCTACACCAGAAGGAGTGATGGTCGCCCAGATGGTCTTCAGGTTGTTGAAGTCGGGCGAGACGGGGGTCGGTGTGCCCTTCCTGGTAAAACCGCCCTCGATGTTGGAACCAACAACGGTCGGGTCGACCTTGGGGCCATACGAGATCAGACCGTAGTTGTTCGCCTCCTGGATCCACTCATAGATCAAGGCGCCACTCCAGTCGTTGACCATCTTAGGACCGAATATAGCGTTCTGGTCGTCAAATAAGCGAGGACCGGGGACATTGCAGCCAGTCTCCGAGAAGAAGATTGGGACGGGGAAGTTGACGGCCATGGACTCGAGGTTGGCATAGCCGGAAGCCTCGTACGTCTGAGGGTCGCACCACTCGTACGAATTGAGAGCGAAGAAATCGATGTTCTCAGAAGCGTTGCCGCCGCAGGTGAGGTAGTCCTGGAGCATGGGGCGCAGCTCCGCTATATCAGCTGCGGAGTAACCGATGGGGAACTGGCGGTATCCCTTGTTGTCTCGGTAGGCCTTCAGGTCACGGGCAGCAGCCTTGATGTAAGGAGCGGCCATGGACTGGTTCGCCTCAGCGATGATCTCATTTCCAACGAAGAAGCCAAGGCTGTTGTCGTATTTGGAGAAGGCATCCAGGACGGCAGCATAGGCGTCGCGCTGAGTCGAGTTCCAGTACGGAGTTTGCTGGAGCTGCCAGTTAGCAACCAGTCAGGTAGAGGATTGCATGAGACCTACCGGCAAGATGTAGGTACTGAACGTGTCCAAGTCAATGATGGTGTAGATGCCTGCATCGGCAAATGCAGCCATGCAGCCGTCGTGGTCTGCCTTAGGATCGACATGGTACACACGGATGACATTAGCGCCTAGAGTCTTCATCAGAGCGGCATCGCGGGTGCATTGCTCAGTATCAACAAGTGGATCGTCTGTTTCCATCATGTCAGAATAAAAGCTGGCAAAAAGTGAGTACAAGCGGAGAACCAGAACCGACCTGGTGTGAGCTGGTAGGCAATGCCTGTCTGACGGTTAGCACATATGACCTTGCACAGTTGCGGCTCCGGATACTGCCATACCCTTCATGAAGAACTGCTTCCCCTCGCTGGTGAAGAATTTGTTGCCCGTGGCGGTGATGGTGGGAAGGGCATTAGCCGTCACGGCGCCAGCTACCGCGGAGAACCAAGAGAGCCTCATGTTGACAATGACTAGGCAAACAGACTAAAACAGTAGAAGCTCGGTTGTTGATGTTCCGTGAGTATCCAAGAACCCAAGGTGGGAGTACGATGCGGTAACGACTTGAAAGTGGCTGGTTTGTCGAGAGTTGAGAACAAGCTCGAGAAAGCGACTGTAGTCAACGAAGGTCGGGTAGAGAAAGGTGAAAGTCGAGCAACAACGAAACGAGATGCTCTGTCTTTCCGGAATCAAGCTTTCTTAACCAGTTGTGAACGAAAGTAGGCGCAAGTCCTCTGGTCGGCCGGTGGGTAGTCGATACAAACGACAGGAACAACGAGATCCTTACGTCTGTCTGGCGCAATTGTCCACCTTCAATCAACGAATGTTGTCGGACTCGCGTGTCGTCTGTGACTCTCACGATCCTTCCTTCCTTTGTGTATCCAACAGTCACCAATGGCACGGCACGTCCAGAGAGGGAATTACAAGACGAAGTAGCGAGAGAGGCGGCGAGAAGCAAGATCGAAGTATTAATTCAGATATTCTCGACGCGACCCCGACAGATTACCTGTTTTCCCCCTGGCTCAAGAAAGGCACTGCTTGGCCTTCTTGGCAGGTGGAAACTTGAAGAGCTACCCCCGTGGCATCCATGCAAGCTAACAGCCCGCGGCCTGCAACTTGTTGAAGGTCCCATGCAGTGCCACCCTACTAAAATACAGCGAAGGCCCGAAAGGGGAAGGGCAGGGGTGTGGAAGGAGCCGATGGGTGTGGCTTGCACGACATTGATTGGACAACGTGCAAGAGATTGACCAGTTCTTGCCCCTTGTCGAGAGGCAACATTCGAAAAAAGTTGGCGGCGTTATCGAGATAATGCGGGTGGCTTGTTTCCAGGCAGCGCAGAAAATCCTCAATTTCATCCCCAGTCATACTGCATCCTGTCTGAGTTGTTTTATAAGATCTTGACTTTTCCTATACTATGGTATACACATGTGGTTTATATCCATATACCTATGTAGTGTACACTACTACAGACACTACACAGTGCACATTGTCCCGCAGAGATGGGATTTGCCGATCCTGAGACGAATCCGGGGAATTCACCTCGCAGAAAAACGGGGTGTGTCCGTCCAACCGACTTCAGCCGCCTGTCAAACTCTGCTCGTCTGAATTCCTGGTCCACCTGCCATGTTGTTGGTCGAAGCTTTCTGGAACAACGGCCGCAGAGGGGCGCCTGCAATTTGTGTCACCATCCATCCCACCTTCGCCCGCTACTGTAAGTAAATGGAGTCCAGCATTTCTAAGAAACAGCCTTGGGCAGTGGTGTGTCTGTTGCCACAGCAGCTGAAAAGAGCTTCCAAGGCAACTCAGTGGTTTGGCTTGTTGATGTCAAGTCTAAGTGTACGATGTGATACTTGAACCTCAACAGAGCATATACCTACCGGCCCTGGTACTCTCCTACCTCTACCTTAGCCAAATGCAGGTAACATGGAAGTGAACGTTGCAAACGGCGCTTCCTGCTCAATGACGTACATGAGTCAAGCAAGTACAATAAATACTGCGGTAAGTGTTAGGCGGAGGTTGGTACCGAAACAAAATTAGCAATGACGGCCGAACAAAGCGAAGGCAGGCTGGATCCCCTGTCACTCCTTCCCAGGGTTTGGTCATGGTCCGTGCGGTGCTCGCCATGCCTCCATCCCGATCACGACAGCGTCAAAGACTCGAGTAGTTGGTCAGAGAGTTTCGGTCAATCATGAAGAGTTTCGAAGGGTGCTTGACTTATGCAATAGTTGGAAAGTCTGCTTTTCGTAAAATATTGCTTCAAATTTCACATACTGGTGAGCTGCCAAAAAACCTCCAGTCCTTTACCTCCAACCAGGCCAAAAACATGTCGAGATCCTCCATGCTGCCCAATAGGCAGTGTCTGATAATCCAAAAATCACGATTGATGCCCAGATGTCCATCCTTGAGAGAAATCGCAAACCAGCAACACCATGTCATTCATTTCAGGGTCGTCCCGCTCAGTTTGAGACACCATCTGAACCATGAACCGGCTCGCAAACTGCATCATCAGAGCCGCTTGTCAGTGAATCGGACCTAGTAGCCAACACCAACAGCAGGCGCCTGCCACTGCCTAGCACTATCCGTCCTCACTCTCAAGTTCTGAATAGCCTGCAGTCCGCTCCCAATCTCACTTTGCTTGAGCCTCGGACTGAGCGGGGCGGGCTTCTCCCGGATCGAGCCACCACTGCTGCTGCTGCTGCCCGCGACGCTCTCAGCAATGCTCCCAACGATACTTCCCCTAACACTCCCTCTACTGTTCGTCCTCGTGTGACCGCCAGGGCTCCTCGCACCACTGCTCCGCCTCGTGACGATGCTGATCGCCTCGGCATCATCGTCCCTCGCCTCCCGTTTAGCCCTCAGCTTCAGGTTCCCGATGCCGAAGTCCCACCCCCCGTACTGATGCACGCAGTGCGGCTCCGCGACCCCGCAGACATCGTGCAGGATCTCGTACATGCGCGTCTGCACGTCGTGCGCGGCCGGGCGCTCCGACGGGTGCAGCGCCAGCATCCGCTCCACGACGTGGAGCATCGGCGCCACGCCGCGGAAGAGGGGGTCGTCGCGGCCTTTCTTGGCCGCCTCGCGGGCCAGCGAGGTCATCCACGACTCCACCTGGCCCAGGTTCTTGTGGAAGGAGGAGTCGAGCACTGCGCCGCCGCGGCCGGGGGTCTTGTGCTTTGCTGCGCGGTGGGTGGCGAAGGCGCGAGTGGGCTTCTTCATGAGGAAGGAGAGGAGCTCGAGGATCACGCAGCCGAGGGAGAAGATGTCCGCTGCTTGCGGGTTGAGGTGTGGTGTCGGCGCGTGCATCATTGCTGCGGGGCTGTTGGCGCTGTAGTCGCTGTTGCTCCGGCTGATGGCGAAGGTGGTGTTGTCCGGGGACGCGGAGAGGGAGGTTAGGGTCGGCTTGCGGTGTATAGGGCTGAGTTGGCCCGAGATGGGTCTGGTCTGGCTAGTTGTTGGCCGGAACCACTGCTCTGGTGCGGCGTAGTCGTACGCCTCCTTGTCGAACGAGGTCTTGTCCGACAAGCTGGCCAAGAGCTCGGCGTTGAACCGGCTGAAGTCCGAGAAGAAGATGTGGTTTTCGTTGGTGAAGAGGACTGTCGACGGCTTGATGTTGCCGTGCGAGAGCCCTCGGTTGTGCAGGAAGCAGATGGTGTCGACTAAGCAGTGGATCCAGTTCAGAAGGAGCTCCCGCCTCGGTTTCTTTTCCAGGTTCTTGAAAGTGGTCGGGGTTGTGGCCAGGAAGGACTTTAGACTGAAGTCGCTGGCCGGAGTGAACAGCACATAACCATAACCCTGGTGGACGAAAGATGCAAAGTACGACACCAGGTGTTCGTTCTGGACGTTCCGGATGCTGTTGACCTCGTACAGGAAGTCTTCATAACTTAGGCAACCAGGCCCGGATCCGAGTGGAATGCGCCGCCGGCAGAGAGATACGCCGGGATAATTCGGCAGCACGACTTTCTCGGTTGAGTGGTTGACGGCTAGACCCTGTTTCCTCTCGACGACATCCAGAGGGACTACTTCGAAGTCCTCATAGTCGACGTGCTCGCCCTTCTGAAGGGGCTTGAGCAGATAATGAAACTGCCGGTAATAAAATTTCCTTTCGAACTTCTCGTCCTTTGCAGGAGTCAAGGCCAGGCACTCGACCTGATCGTGGGCGATGGGGAGGTCCTCATCATCCCAGGAGTCGTCGATAACACCAAATATTTGGTCCGGTACGCCAAGGTCGACCAGGATGAGGAAGAGCCGTTTTGCTTTTTCGTCTATCCATTCCCAATACGTTCCATCCGTCAAGCCATCACCGAAGCCCAGCGGCTGATCCAGTCGTTCGATCTCTTCTGGGAGAAGGTTGCTGCAGACAAACTGTCGAGTGACAGTTGCCTCAATGAGGTCGGAGTCCCACCACATGATGTTTGCAGACCAGTCAAGATCTACTGCTGTGTGAGGTGCTGTGGAAGCGAATTCGCATTACTTCTCCTTATGGAGGATGTTGTGAGTGTGTCGGGTCACTTTGTGCGGCCGACAATGTGCCCGAGGTTGAGGGTTACGTATATATGATATCTCTGTGCTACGAGGAGGGTTGGCAGGCTACCCTACCTTGACGATGGGCACATGTTCCCAAAGACACGAGATAATGGTCGGGGTCGTCGCGGCACAACCACACAGTTGGGGCAATAACTTCTGCAGGAGAGAGATAAAGAGAGGATTTCCGGCTCGGCCAGCACCAGGAGATATCAGCATGATCACACTTCTACAAATCATCATAATCCCGTAACCCTCCGCAGTGCAAATCCCGGAAACACAGACCAAAAAGAACGCGGACCACATGCTGCCCAGGTCTGGGGTCGCTTATCCATGCGATGCTTCGATAGCATGCTGATAATGTCGGGAACAAATAGTGGTTGTTCAACTGGATTAGGACCCTTCGGTCGGTAGTGCAGGGATTTAATTGGCCAGTGCGTGGGGTCAGAGATAAGAGAAATGCAGCGTGTGTTTGGCTGGGACGAAGATGTGTGGCCGCCTGGGTTCGTGGGATTGGAGGACGGTGACGGGCGCCACCAGACGCGGGATGGATTTTGACTTCTGCTATTCAATCTTCCCAGGCTCTGAATCCTGTTGGATTGCAGGCACGATCGAGGAGATTCGAAAAGTTTCGAGACGAGGCAGATTCCGACATGTTCTGGACTTCCGCCTCGCCCGAGTTCTTTCGTGTGATCGTTCACGTTGCATCTGAAGCTTTCCGGCCCACAAGCCACAGTCCGAACACTTTGATCTTGTACAGTGCGTCCTCAATCTCAGGGCGTCACAGAAAGCCAAGCCGCCAGCAGATCTCGCCCGGGACTGAAAGGGCCTTGCACGCGACAACCGGTGGTCGTGGGCCTGCATTAATTCGCAAGCGCGTGATGGAGGGGCTGATGCCGCTCAGAAGGCGTGGGGGAGGCTTGTCTTGTCTCACCTCCACCGGGCACCCCCCGCGTTTTTTGACCGTAGCCTGGCAATGGACCTGCTCGGGTCCGAGAGTTCGTCGCTGGCCCTCGCAAATCGATGCCTCACAAATCCACACTGCGCTACGTTACGCCATACGCACTTCTGTCGATCATCAGCCGGACTTTTGGAGAAGAACCGCGCACTCGGTACATGTCGTTGAGCCGCGTTTGTGTGCTCGGCTTGCCCGTTAATCAAGAAGCGGCCGGAGCCGAAACCAGGCAGGGGATGTGTCTGACAACTATTCGGACCGCAGGGACTTTGGCAATATCAGCACGCAACGCTGCCGGAGAGGATCGGCTGAGAGGCGCCAGGACAGGAAATGCTCTCCTTGATGACACTGGAATTGCAGACGCGGGAGGGTGCTGACCCACGGTGAGCGGGAAGACGGCCATGGTGAGGCATTTCGGCCGTGGCCTTCGCCCCATCATGGTGTTGCGGCATGTCCAGTCGGCAACGTTGTCATTCCAAGCCGTTGTCTAGTGTAGACGTCTGCCTTGACATAATGCATAGTACAGAGAACTTGCATCCCTGATGCATGCTCTTACTTGGCTTCGTCCTTTGTCGGTGAATAAGCTGACGCCCGACACCTACCAGACTGATGCGGCGCCTTTCCCACCTACTGTGTATATGCACGACCTTCATGTTACCTGGTCCGAGTCTGCCATCGGTGGCTGTACCATCTCAGCGAGCCTCCTGTCATACTGACAGAAGCCAGGAGAGCACCCAAGTTGCTCGGTCAGTGCTGGGCCATGGAGCATGGCTCGTACGCCCACGTTCTTGGACTCGAATGAATCGTTCTCATTTCCTACACTACTCATGTGGCAGCGTACCTTCAAGGTACCTCTCTGATGATTGCCGCAAGCGTCTTGGGGAGACATGGGCCTTGCCACCCACGTCCCCTGTCCCATGCAATATCCCCAGGTTGTGGCTGCTTCAACCGTCCCCCACCTACGGCACGGTTCAGGAGCTCGAGCATGAGTGCGGGCTTTTAGGTACTGTCCAGAAAGTGATATCTGGACTCTGGGGCGAGACCGCAGACCCATTGTTGGTGCATCAACGTGCAATTGTGTGCAGTTCGATCACCGCCAGTATCATCAGTCACCCGCTCGCTGTCCATTCCTCTGTGTTCCCTCATTAGAACGCCACACGAGCTCGTATGTGTTCGAGAAGATAAGGCCTTATGTTCTAGCAACTGGTTCACTAATATCTAGCTTACTATATAAGGCTTGCTGCAAAGCCATCTGCATCCGAATCCCTATCCCTGCAGGAACGCATTGATCGGTCTTCCGCTTAGCGTGCTGATCGCATCGCATCGCATCGTGTCAAGCTGAGCTCAGCTTTAATTCAGCACAGAATCACAGCTGACAGCAAGTGGAGGGTTGTAAATCTCCTTAGGTCCATCGAATACGTCACATAGGCGAGATGATGGGGCATCATGCGAGCTCGATAGGCTAAACCAGACTCGAACCTGGCATCAAACCATTACATACATGATATCTTTCTATTCTACATGCCACATTCGTACATCCATCCCCATTAGCAGCCAGGCGCCAGCGCCACAGCCATTAAAACGGCTCTATCAGTGCCCCATTCTTCTCGTTCTGGACCCCCTTCCTCCCAATAAACGTCTTCATGCCTTCGTCAACGCCCGCGACCCTCCGGGCGATGGCCTGCACCCCGATTGGCAGCACATTGAACCAGTCGATCCACCGCGCATAGAGCGGCATCGCGATGCTCGTGCTATACCCGTTATCGATAGCGGCGATGATCTCCTTGGCCACGTCGACCGGCTCCACCACCGGCGCCAGGAACTCGTTGGGGGTCTGCACCCCGTAGAAAAGCGGCGTGCTGATCTGGCCCGGCGTGACGAGGACCATCCTGACCTCCGGGTGGGAGACGCGCAGCTCGGCTGCCAGCGACTTGTGCAGCGCCGTGACGCCGGCCTTGGCAGCCGCGTAGTCGCTCAGCTGGGCTGCGCCGGTGTGGCCTATCACGCTAGAGAGAGTGACGATTGTGCCGCCGCGCTCGGACCGGGTGATGGAGGGGAGGAAGGTCTTGAGGGTGTAGAAGTGGCTGAGGAGGTTTGTAGATAGGCTCTGCTCGATTTCGGAGACGGTCATATCGAGGAGGCGCTTGCCGACCACGATGGCGGCGTTGTTAATTAGGACTGTTGGGGAGCCGAGCTGGTGGCTTAGGTCAGTAGGATTCTGGTCACCTGAGTATGGCAAAGGGGGTTCTTTACATCTCTCTCAATCTCGCCAGCGACACGGGCAACCTGCTCCTTATCCGAGACGTCGCACTTGTAGTACGTGACGCCTCGCGACTCGCCATTCTCCATCTCCCTCGTATCCAAGACGGCGACGCTCGCGCCACGCATTCCGTAGACCTCGGCCACCAGCATGCCCAACCCGCTCGCGCCGCCGGTGATGACGATGACCTCCTCGCTCAGGTCGACTTCCCGCGGTAAACCAAAGGCGAGCCTCTGGTTTATCGCGCCGAGTATCCAGCAGAATGAGATGAAGGCGGCCCAGGCTATGGACACCAGCATCGGAGGCGCATCCCACATCATGTTCTGGGCGCGGAAGCACAGTGGGATGATCCAGGCGATGAAGGGGTGGAAGAAGCTCGTCCTTGCGACCTTCACGACCATGTCGATTGTCACTGGTGCGAACCAGGTGTCGCGCTGGGGCGGGCGTGTGAATGTGGACGCCATGTTGGCGGAGTGGAGGAGATGTGAGGTCGACCGGGGGGGGGGTATCGTCGATACGGACCTTGAATATATGCAATCGTCTGAAGAGTGAAGCTTGGAAATCGTAAGCCAGGACGCTGTGCTTGGTACAAGTCTATGAATTGAGAAGGAAACGGTCAGAGAGTAGTGCTAGAAAAGAGAAAAAGGAAGTCGTGTTCCAGCGTGGGGATTCCAGGAAAAGACAACGAAGTGAAGCTCTCCCTGAAGGTCTGTGAAACATGTGATCCAGCGCTTGCGACCCCTGGCATGTTTCACGGGCGTCCCTGACCCCTTGCATAGGCGGGTGGGGCCGTCACAGCGATCTGATGTAATACTATGAACCCTAACCCTGGACATAATCTGATTTCTAGCTCTGTCGAAAGAGTTGTAAATTTTCCAACTTCGATGACCGGATCTTCTGTTTCTTGCGTAGAAGCTGAAAGTAGACTTGACCCCTCACTTGTCACGTAGAAAGTTGCAGCCGAAGCGGATAAGCGTGCTACATATGTTGAAACAGAAACGCTGATATCGGATCTGATACTGATCATGTCGATGTGCCCACGATATGTTAAAAGAAGAAGAAGGAAACAGAACTCTGCTGGGCAGCCAAAGGAGAGTGCTAGATTCATTACCACTGGGTGACTTAATGCGTTAATGTCTGTGATTGCTCGCGTGATGGCCCCGTCCCGTGGCGCCGGGACCTCTTGAACCCCACATTGCCGGACATGGCCTGTGCATTCCGGCCCTTCGGAGGATCCAGGTACGTACATGACTGCCAACATCTCCGATCAACCAACAACAGCCCCCACAACCGCAACGTGCTGTTGAGGGCGCATGATGTGATCATGGACAGCCAACAACAAGAACCTCTAATTGCTCCTGGGGACCGAGATGTCCAGCACAGCTCGGATGTCCAGCACTCGACCACCACTGCCCTGCCGAAACTCTCTGCCGCCCCGAGCCTCTTCGTCTACCTCCTCACCCTCTCCGCCGGCATCTCAGGCCTCCTCTTCGGGTACGACACAGGCGTCATAAGCGCGACCCTCGTCTCCATTGATTCGTCCCTCTCCAGCCGGCCCCTAACCTCCATCGACAAGTCCATGATCACCTCCTCCACCGCCCTGTTCGCGCTGCTCATCTCCCCCTTCTCCTCGCACATCGCCGACGTCTTTGGCCGGAAACGCGTCATCCTCCTGGCCGATGGACTCTTCGTCGCTGGCGCCGTGTTGCAGGCTTGCAGCGCCACGGTGTGGGTGATGATAGTCGGACGCGCGATAGTCGGAGCGGCGGTCGGGGCAGCGAGCTTCGTTATCCCGCTTTACATCGCGGAGCTGGCGCCCGCGGCGTACAGGGGACGGCTGGTTACGGTGAATATTCTGTTTATCACGCTGGGGCAGGTGATTGCGTATATTGTGGGCTGGATCTTTGCTGAATATGGGTCGAGAGGGACGGGATGGCGCTGGATGGTAGGGCTTGGTGCGCTGCCGGCCGCGGTGCAGAGCATGCTCGTTGTCTTCATTCCTGAGACGCCGCGATGGTTGGTCAAAGCTGGCTATCGAGATCAGGCGAGAAAGGTGATACGGAGCGTGGCTGGGGCTGATGCTGATGCTCTGAACGAGGTGGAGGCTACGCTGAAGAGCATCGAGATTGAGGTCCGGGAGGAAGAGGAGACGAGGAGACTGAGTGGTCGTCGCCAGGCTGGCGGACTGCTTGGCTTGGCTGGTCCGTGGGAGGAGCTGTTTACAGTCAAGAGGAACCGCCGCGCCCTGGCCATCGCATGTCTGCTGCAGGGATTGCAGCAGCTGTGCGGGTTCAACTGCCTGATGTACTTCTCGTCGACCATCTTTACACTCTTGGGCTTCAGCATCCCTACGCTTACGTCTCTGGTTGTCGCTGTCACCAACTTCGTCTTCACGGTTGCCGCTTTACTACTGGTCGACAACATCGGTCGACGGCGGATTTTACTCTACTCGATACCGTTCATGGTTGCCGGTCTCCTCCTCTCAGCTTATGGATTCGAGTTTGTGAAGCTTCCGACGGACTACAATGGCGCCCAAACGGCACCATCCGAACAACACGCCGCACTCATCATTCTCTTCAGCATCATGATCTACGTGGCAGCATACGCGCTTGGCCTTGGCAACGTGCCGTGGATGCAGAGCGAGCTGTTTTCCCTGAGCGTGCGGTCGACCGGTAGCGGTATCGCGACTGCGACAAACTGGGGAGCCAATTTTGTCGTTGGGCTTACCTTCCTGCCGCTGATGGATGTGTTGACGCCGCCTTGGACGTTTGCGTTGTACGCGCTGGTCTGTACGGTCGGATACACCCTCGTTTGGAGGTACTATCCCGAAACAACGGGTCTCAGCCTCGAAGAAGCGGCGAGCCTTCTGGAAGATGAGCAGTGGGGTGTGCATTGAGCTGTGTCCTGATATACACGTAGTGTACTGCGGTATGGCTCCATGGTGGAGAGATGCAGTGGATACACCTTATCTTGGCAAATGCTTCAGACATTCGAGCAAAATCGAGACCCCTTGTCTGACCCGCCAAATCGGTCTGATGCGCTGCGCGAGACAACGGAAAGTTGCGGCAATGCGCGGCATTGCATTTGTCAGGCACCAACACGAAGCTTTTTTTCTCTCGAGCTTTATCCACTTTGCTCGATACGCATTGTTGCTTTTACGACCGCGGCTCGGCACCTCAGCAAACCCCGGTGCTGTGCGGTTGCATTGTGGCTTAAGTCCGTCGGGCTCAGCCGAAAGAGAAGAAAACTTTTCGCACGCAAGCATGACGTAGCCCGGTACTTGACTGCACAATGACGGAAGCAATGCAAGCCGAGGCTCGCTTTTGTGCATTGTTCGCGAAATGTGCTTGACTGCGCTAAACAAGGTGCAGGAAGGAGCTCAATTGCCTGACCACTTGAAGAAAGTCGTAACAACATCAAGCATACCACAGTACACGTGCACTATACCGTGGAATGGAAATGCAAGGAGAATCGGCCAGAATCCTCCGCAGATTTCTGACCACAGTTGCTATCGATCGCAAGACATTCCAAGGGTCTTTCCCCAATCCCCGCATGGAGGGGAACACAGTTGCTGACTCAGTTACCAAAGCTTGGCGACAACAATGGCCAACAGCAGGACGGAAAAGAGGCTACATGTGTGCGGCACGGCTGACTACATGCATGAATCCCATATTCTACGTCTAGCGCAGCAGGGCATTACTTCAGCGTTCAGTACGAATTGTAGAGGGATGATGATTGCAAAATGTGGACTGGTCAATGTGTAGGAGCGTCAAGCTCGACTGATAAAACTGGACGATACCCGCTTCTTCGGGCCCTATGCATGACTAGATGTCTACACGTGTATTGTTTTCATCTGCCATACACAGTTGACAGTGTCCATCTTTTAAACATTGGACGGGTCCCAGGGAACAGCCCCATCCCGGACATCGTATTTTACAAATCGAAAGCGGCGACTTTGGAAGGGCGAACGCGCCGGCGCCGACTCCCGAGGTCCAGGTTTGGTACAAAACCATTCATATCACTGATCGGCCCGGAGCTTGGCAACCTATCTGCGAGATCCACCGATCAAGCTCAGAAGGAGCCTTACCAGGTCCTTCAGGTTCATTTTTTATTATTAGTAGGGGCGGGAAACTGTCGTCACCACTTTTTTTTTCATCAGACCCCCTTCCTCCATTCCATTCCATTCCCTATTAGACTACTTGACTGCACTTGTTTCAGTTTTCATTCAGGTGTCGTCTGTTGTTTATACCAAACTTTATCTTCATCTCGTCCATTGGGTCCATCCCATATCACCACCTCTCTTCACTTTCCTTTGACGGCGTCTTTCATATAATCAACGGCCGCGATGGCGGACAGAACTCCACGCCTCGACGAAGTCGATCGCGAGCTATACGAGGCAGAGCGCAATGCCTCGCCACAAAGATTCGGTGCACCCCGGCGCAGCGATGAAATAGAGAGGGTGATTAGTACTTCTTCTGTCTCGACATCATCCTCCTCCGGCAATGCATCCGCGGCAAGGAGCCGGCCCATGGGCATGAGCAGAGTCTCGACCCAGCGCGACCTCGAGAGACACCCCACCGAGATCAGCCGGATACAAACTGCACGGAGCCAGCACAGCGGAACGGTCGGTCGGAGCGCCACGAGCAGGCAGTCTCGGAAACCCCTGCCCGCTTTCGGCGCTGGCAAGCCGTATCCGCCCCTTCTCCCCGACCAGGAGGACTACGTTGTCGAGTTTGACGGGCCTAACGATCCGTTACATGCTCAGAACTGGCCCCTCGGCAAGAAGTAAGGATCTCCTAATTTCTCGCTCCTTCATGAGCTCTGTGTGACTAACATGGAAATTAGGCTCCTCACAGCGGGTATCTTGGGCTACACTACTATGGTGTCTGCCTTTGGTTCCAGTATCTTTTCAGCAGCAACACGTGTTGTCGGCGCCGACTACGGCGTCTCGGCCGAGGTAGGCCTTCTAGGCGTCTCCCTTTACGTCCTCGGCTTTGCCTTTGGCCCAACATTGTGGGCTCCTCTCTCAGAACTGAAAGGAAGGAGGCTACCTCTGGTGATTGCCATGTTCGGTTTCTCGGTTTTCAGCATCGCGACCGCGACAGCCAAAGACTTGCAGACGATCCTGATCTGCCGGTTCTTCGGCGGTTTCTTCGGTGCCTGTCCGCTGGCCGTCGTCGCTGCAGTGTTTTCGGACATGTTCGACAACCGCACGCGAGGAATCGCCATCACACTCTTCTCCATGGCCGTCTTTACAGGTCCCCTGCTGGCGCCTTTCATCGGCGGCTTCATTATCGAGTCCTATCTTGGGTGGCGCTGGACCGAGTACATCGTCTCTTTCATGGGCTTCCTCGCCTTCGGCCTGGACTTCATCTTCATGAGCGAGACGTACCCGCCCGTCATCCTCGTCGAGAAGGCGGCGGAGCTGCGCCGCCGGACGCTGAACTGGGGAATCCACGCCAAGCAGGAGGAAATCGAGGTCGACTTCCGCGAGCTGGTCAACAAGAACTTCTCTCGGCCCATTCGGCTGCTGCTCTTCGAGCCCATCGTCACCCTCCTGTCCATTTACATGGCCTTCATCTACGGCATTCTTTACCTCTTCCTGACGGCGTATCCTTTCGTCTTCCAGGGCGTGCACCACATGAGTCCTGGTATTTCCGGCCTCACCTTCTTCGGCATGATCCTAGGTCAATTGATCGCCGGTGTGACCGTGTTGCTGCAGCAGCCGTGGTACATGCGCAAGCTGGCCGCGAACAACGGAATTCCGGTTCCCGAATGGCGTCTTCCCAGCGTTATCGCGGGCGGAGTTGCTTTTACTGGAGGTATCTTCTGGTTCGGATGGTCCGGATACCGGGCTGATATCCACTGGATCGTGCCGACGGCTTCGGGTATTCTTACCGGGTTTGGCTTGATGTCCATCTTCTTGCAGGCACTGAATTACCTCGTGGATGCCTATCTCATGTTGTAAGTTTACGCCTACCACTTTCTATTCACCTGATCAATGGATTACTAACTCTTCGCAGTGCCGCGTCTGCCATCGCTGGTAACACCCTCCTCCGATCCCTCGCCGGAGCGGGCTTCCCGCTCTTCTCGCAATACATGTTCAACGGCATGGGCATCCAGTGGGCATCCACGCTGCTCGGTTGCGTAGCTGCCGCGCTCGTGCCCATCCCGGTCATCTTCTACATCTACGGCCACCGCATCCGCAGGAGGAGCGCATACGCTCCCACGCCGCCACCGGGCCAGCACCCCTTGGCTCAGAACAACGACGAACAGACGCCGGAGCTGGAGAAGGAGACTAACGGTGATCTGGCGGCGAGGGGTAGTGCGCCGGCCAAGGATGAGGCGGCTCATGGCAATGGAGTCTGAACAGTCTGTAAAATGTGTCGCTGTGACTTGAGTCGTTGTTCTTTTGCTGGAGATACCCGGTGACAGAGAGGATGTGTGTGGGTTGAAGGATCGTATCCGGTCTGATGCATGCATTTCTGGAGTACGGCGTCTTGGGTAAAACGCATGCGAAGGTCCCGCTGAATTTGGACTTGGCGGTTGGGGCTCTACACTCTCTAGGATGTGACTGAGCTGTGCAGAATTGGCCATGGCTTTGACTTCGCCATCCATATTCCTTTCCATAATAATACTACTATTTTAATATTGCAGCTGCTCTGTTATTCTTAGAGCTTGGTCTCCATCCTTATGACGTTTTTTGGGCATTCCACTCGCAGGGCAAAATCAGCTTCCTGTTCGGGAGCAGTTAACCCCTCTACGTAACTTGCAGGCCTGATATATGTATCCACTAAGTCCGGTTACTGTCACCATAGTCGGCACTGAGCACTGCGCGTCCCTTGCTGACATATAGGAGAGCGAAGTGCTGTGGCAGTCCTTGCGCAGAGTACCTTACCTATATAATTACAAAACGACGCTGGTTGTCCGCCCCTTGTACTGCTATGGCGTGATACCGCACGTATATTTTGGTGCAATACTTTACTTCTCCACCCGCCTCATTGCACCATCCTTCAAGTAACACCATTACTAAGTAGCCTAACGCTTCGAGTGAAGAGGACTCATCGAACATCATAATGGCCGACGAAGAGAAGAAGTACGGCACATACGAGGCAGGATGCCACTGCGGATATATCAAGCTTACCGTCAAGTTGAGTCCGCCGCTGCCAGAGTACGAGGTGTTAGACTGCGGCTGCTCCATGTGTGTTAAGTCGGGATATCTGCTCGTCTGTATGTCATCAAAAATCATCACGGACGGACGCAACGCATACAACCATAACATATCGCTGACACTTTGTCCAGACCCCCACCGTCAAGACGTCGAATGGCACGGCGACTCGCGGTCACGCTGCTCAGTGTACCGCTTCAACACCAAGCAGAAGGACCAACTGTTCTGCTCCAAGTGCGGCACCAGTCTCGGTATCGACTTCCGCGAGTCTACCAAGCCCAGGTTCGACGGCTACGGCATCAGTGTGAGCCCTCCGCCTCGTTTGCTGTCTGTCTGTTAAAGTGTCTGGCTGACTCGGTTCTAAAACAGGTACGGGCATTCTACGGACTTGACCTGAATACGCTGCGGTATGAGAAGGGCAATGGACTGCAGAATGTGAAGCCGGCTGGTGACCTGTCGGGGATACAGTATGAGCTCGATGAGAAAGAGAAGGGAAAACAGGCAGAGGTCGGTGCATCTTGAGGCGATGTGAGCAGCGTTCAAAGATTTTGAAGACTCTTCAAGTCGGGTATCGACCAGCATGGTCGGATCAACCTCCTTTCTATCCTCAACCCTCCCCCTAGCTACCTCCCTGGCTCTGCCTCCGCGCATACAGCTTCTCCGCCGAGACAATACATTGCATATTAGCCCCCAACTTGTTGATGGTCTCGATATACTCATCATACTCATCCGAGTCATAGACGATGCCGCCACCTACACAGTCACTCACGTCAGCCTCAATCATCACATCGTCAACGTAGCCAGGGAGGGTCTCACTTACCGGCCTGCAAATAAACAACCCCATCCTTGTAAAGCATCGTCCGCAACGCAATACAGGTATCCATCGCCCCCTCCTTCTCCCGCCCCTCAGCATCCACGCTCCCGTACCCGAAATACCCCACCGCACCGGCGTAGATACCCCTCTTCTCCCCCTCCAGCTCGCTGATCAACTCCATCGCCTTGACCTTGGGCGCGCCGCTCGTCGTCCCGGCGGGGAAGATACTCCGGAAGGCGTCGAAGCGCGTGCACTCGGGCCGCAGGACGCCGCTGACCTGGCTGACGAGGTGCTGGACGTGGCTGAACTTCTCCACGACCATGAGCCTGTCTACCCTGGTCTCGAGCGGGTCGCAGACGCGCGTGACGTCGTTGCGCGCCAGGTCGACGAGCATGACGTGCTCCGCGCGGTCCTTGAGGGAGGAGCTCAGCTCCTCCGCCAGCCGCGCGTCCTCCTCGGCGTTCCTGCCGCGCTTGACGGTGCCCGCGATGGGGTGCGTGATGATCCGGCCGTTCTCCTCCTTGACCAGCAGCTCCGGGCTGGCGCCGACGATCTGGAAGTGCTCGCAGTCGATGTAGAACAGGTACGGGCTCGGGTTGACGGTGCGCAGGTGCCGGTAGATGTTGAAGGGGTGCAGGTCCGTCGGCCTCGCCAGGCGCTGCGAGGGCACGGCCTGGATGATGTCGCCGGACACGATGTGCTTCTTCAGCGTCGTGACGTGCGCCTCGTATCCTTCTCGCCCGATGTTGGACGTGTACTCCTTCCCTAGCGTGACCGGTTTTTGCGGAGGGAGAGGGATCTCTGGCGCGTTGAGCACGTCAATCAGCTCCGAGATGAGGGCGCTGGCGCGCGAGTACTCTGCTTCTATCGCCTTGCTGTCGGTAGGGTCCTCCGGGATGCGAAGGTACGTTATAACCTTGATGACGCCGAAAAACCGGTCAAAGGCCACGATGGTGTCAAAGAGCATGAACAGCGACTCGGGGATCTTGAGCACATCCTTCAGGGGGCGAGCGGTCTTGGGCTCGAAGTACCGCACGCAGTCGTAGCCCACATAGCCGATCGCTCCGCCCGTCAGGGGCGGGAGTTTGAGCTCTGGTAGGTCCGCGACGACGTACTCCGCCAACTCCTTCTCGAGCGCTGGGAGGGGATCGACTTCGTCGCCGTAGCCGGGACCGGTCTGCAGGACTTTGCGGGGGCCGGCGCCGACGAAGCTGTACCGGCCTACTTTTTCTGTGGCGGCGGACTCGAAGAGGAACGAGTAGGATGACTTGGAATGAGCTGATACTTTGAGATAGGCTGCCGAGGGGGTGATGAGATCTGAGGATATCTGCCCGTATAGAGGGATCAGATTCGGCTTTTTGGATCCTTCTTTATGTGGCTTGGACAGCAAGTCTTTGACCGTGTCCAGCGCCGGAAGGATGAGGTCCTAGGAGCATGTTAGTATGCTATGAATATTTTTTCTCGATATGAGTTCAATTGGGGTTATATCTACCGGTCCAGCCATTTTCATGTCTTCTGGAGCGAGGAAGCTTGCCATCTCGGCGTCTTGTGGCTTGTGGACGTATCTATATCAACAGCTTGACTGAGTCACTCATCTCACTCTGAAAGATTTACGATGCATACGCACTACCAGATGTGGCAGTACTACACCCGCCTGAGTGAGATTCCGAAGGCGGCGAAACCGGCCTAGCGAGGCGCTTACCGAAATTTTAGCGCTCTTCAGGGTCAATATCGAAGAACATTATCACTGCGGGGCAGCATTGCGGCTTCCATGGTGGGGTTCAGGACAAAGAGGTGCAGTCCTTGTGTATCATGATTCCATAGCAAGCTCATGGACATGTGTGGCAAAGCCATGCGGCTTGCCAGTACACGTGTAGTGTTGCCTTTTGCAAAGTAACAAAACCCTGGGTATTCATTGAAAGATCACTTCCCTCGCTCCCGTAAATAGAGCCCCTCAGCTCTCGACTGCAAGAGCCTTGACACCCACCAATTTTGCATTCTTGCCCTTTCCCTCCGTTGTAACCACCCAATATTCAACCCGAACGCCGCCCTTGGGTATCTTATAGACCCGGACATCGTTCCCCTTGCCCGCTTTCGTGACCGCGTCGATAATATCCTTGTATTGCCCCTGCGTATCCCAGTCAACCGGGTCCAAGATCTCGACCTCTGCATTGGCTGGGTCGGGGTGGTTGATGAGCTTCGCAATTTCCTCTATTGTAGCAAAAGATCAACGTCAGCCAGCGCCCTCAAGTCTGTCGAGGTGCAATCGGTGTAGTATAAGACTTACCCTCGTCTGGCAAGCCCTTCCCGGCCTCGTCCCACTTCAAAGCGACAGGCACAAACGGCTCATCCGCGTCACTGACGTAGAACGCATCCTTTGTCACCTCCTTCAAAGCTGCTGGGATCTCGACGCCCTGATCTGTGGTCTTGAATTGTGCCTTTGCCAGTCCCTGCGACTGTGACTTTGCGATTCCCTTGCTCGGATCCTCGTTGGCCTTGTCTAAAAAGCTCAAGTAGTCCTCATCAGAAGCCATGTTGAGGCGCGGAATGGTACTAAACTGGCGAGTGCCGCTCGATGTTCGGAGGCTTGGAGGGCGAGATGCGATTGCAGCTCCAATGCTGGGATGACGTTGCAAGTAGAAAGATGGCAAGACAGAAATGGTTATTGTTCGAGCAACTCGTGTCTTGGGTATACAGGTGGATTTCGATACAAACATGAATTGTTGACTACTGTGTCCGTATGGAAAGGGAGGTTAGACGAAAAGGTTCTTGGTTTCTGGTCGGCAAGGTGCTGCAATGACGCAAGTTGGGAGCGTGCCATGGCCGTCCAAGAGCTCGTGGTGGATACCACTCAAAATCTCTCTACATAAGGTAGGTACCTTTGTATATAAGGTACCTCGACCTATTGTCATAAGCGGACTTAAGTCAACATCTTACAGAGGGGCAATTGAATTCGATCGAGAGTAATAATAGACTCAGGGAATTGATCTTAATTCATTCATTTTTGGTCCGTTCAGCTTTTCCGAAAGCCGGGAATGCTATAGTTCCATACCATCCCAACCGGCCAATTACTAGCAATTGAGAAGAACCCCCCTGACTCCGTGCAACCGCAAAGACACAACGACCCGAGCCGACACTCTTACGAGCTGGCAGCCAGATCCTTCTTGAGAGTACCCTGGAACTGCTTCTTCTCCGCAGGAGTCTGGAAAGCACCGTGACCGAACTCGGACGAGGTATCGATCCACTTGAGCTCAATCTTCTCCAGAGCCTTGCGCGAGGTGTGGACGAACATGGACTTGCGGAGAGTCATGACCCGCTTCTTGACACCAGGGATCGAACCCTTGACCATGACGAAGTCGTTGTTGATCTCGCCATAACGGACGAAGCCACCCATACTAGACATGTGTTAGTGCATATACACAAATTAGAGAGCCTGATTCGACGTACGGAGTGATCTTCTTCTTGGTAACATCGACCTCAGTGGCCGCGTTGTCATCAGCGTCACCCTTTCCGATGCGGTAGATCTTGTGGTTGACGGAAGTACGGTGATGGTAACCCATCTGACCAGCGCGGGCAACAGTCCACTGGACGTGGGACGGATGCCAGGCACCGATACAAGCGACCTTGCGGAGACCCTTGTGAGTCTTGCGCGGCAGCTTCTTGGTACCCCAACGCGCGGTAACACCGGCGTATCCGTGACCCTTGGTAATGGCGATGATGTCGATCATCTCGTCCTGCTCGAAGATGGTGTCGATGGAGACGGGCTTCTCGAAGAGGCCATAACCGAACTCAACCTTGTCGGCAACGGAGCCACCGTTGACCTGAATCTCCATAAGGTGGGCCTTCTTCTGCTTGAGGGGCGTCTTGCGGATTTGGGTGTGGGCGAGAACACGGACGACGGAGCAGTACTTCTTGATGCGCTCGAGCTCGCGGGTGATGGCGGCACCGCTGTTCTCGGAGTGCTTCTTGGCATACCGGGTGAACGCCTTCTTCTTGCTCTTGTACCAGTTCTTGTAGAAGCGGCGCTTGACCTCGTCGCTCAAGTGCTCAGCCCACACGGTAGTAAGCGACCGCAGGCCACGGGGGGTCTCGATGTAACCGACCAGACCAACAACGATCATCTGTCAAAGATGTTAGCCATTGGTACAATAACCAAGCGGGCTGCGTTGCACGTACTGGAGGAGTCTCTATCAAAGAAACCGCAGATACAAGTTCCTTCTTATGCGTTTTCGAGCCAGCACGGTCGGAATCGCGGACAACAGTTGTCATGCCAGCCTTGTAGCCGAGGGCGGCCGTCAGGTGGACGGGCTTCTTGGGGTCATCCTTGGGGAAGGACTTGACCTTGCCTGTTCCGCCAAATCAAAGTCAGTGAATGCCATTCTCAAGTCGTCAAAATCAGTCGCCTCGGCAAGAGGACCGAGAGAAATGGTCCCCAGAACATCCTCGACTGCGAGGATATCCCATGAACATTCACGATGACCAGGCAATGTAAGACAACGGACCTCTGGAGCGGGTAGCCCTCTTCCTTGGCAAGTAAGCCAGGGAGCCATGACTTTATCGGATTAAACAACGGTCAGCTTTCATCGAGACTTGTTGAGGATCAAGGAATTGGTCGGCGACATGGACATACCGAGGAGCCTCGAACCTAGAAACATGTTAGCACAACTGCTGTCACTGAGGTCAAATGAACATATGAACTTACTTGCGGTGAGACATCTTGACTGTTAACTGCGGTGGTTAGTAGTCAAGGTGGTTTTTGACAGGCTGACGAGGTCGGGAAGCTGGAGATATCTGGTGGATTGAAAATATTCGGACGAGGTTTGGGAATGGTGCGGTCGAGGCAGAGCACGGACCAAGGCGCAAAAAAACAGGTCACGTGAAGGAGATAAGCGATAAGGGTGAATGAGCCCTCCCACCAGGGAAATGTGAATCTAGGCCTGTTGTAAGTCTAGACAAAGTGGAAATTTTGGTTAGATGCAATTTGCCAACTCTCCACAGACGGATGCAAAGGGTTCGTTCTACTTGGCAAAAAGGGCTAATGCTTGGACTGCGGCTATCAATACATATGTCTTTGCTCCTAACATACCACCTTTTCCCTCAGCACCGGCTATAGGTTCCCATTGTACATCAGGAAGCATATTGAGTATCGTGAACTCGAAAGAGCATCGCTATCAGTTGTATTCTGACAGTCCGGACTACTTTCTGTATAGTCCCCGTGTCGGGTCGCTATATCTCCGCTCCTTCGATTCAGCACATCTTTGTGTCGTCGTGTCGTCATGCCGTTATATCGTCATGTCGTCGTGCTGTCTAATCGTCGTGCTGTCTAATCGTCGTGCTGTCTAATCGTCGTGTCGTCGTGACCACCTATCCTCCGATCGATTCTTGGTTTTCTATCGATACTTCCTGGTATCGCTAGCTTTTCAGGCTATCAAATAGTCTTCTTATCATACTTCGTACTTCTTTCAATAGGTCTTCGGACCACATATCTTGACCATAGTGTCTGCATAACCACTGAACGTGAACTGCCAACACTCTGACCAGCCGCACCAGCTTTGATGTCAAGCAAAGCCACCGGCCGTACTCGCCGATCGGAAGGCAGAATAACCATCAAGTATCATCGCTTATACAGGGACACTTCCACACTTATGCTATAAGAGTAATTTGTCTCAATGGAGCAAAAGAAGAGACAAAGAGTACATTCATGAACATGAATTACACGACATATCCAGATGACCACACCTTGCCTCATGATGTCCTCACTGAACGATTCATTATATGTTAGTACCATACCACCAAGAACAGTTTGCAACAGGGGTCTACCATTAGGGGAAGTGGTAACATAACGGACTTGGCACCCACTCTCCGTCGACGTGACATGCCTCTGGGTGAAGGTTCTTCATAAGCTAAGCTCTTGATGTTCTCGCCTGCAAGGCAGCAGAACTTGTCAGGTAAAGGCTCTGCTACCGGGCAATGAGCGCCTCGGTACGGATGCTCTAGACTGCAGAGTGAATACAACCTATCTTTGCCCCTCTAGCCCGTAGCGGTCTTCCAACAACACATTCAAACGTGCTCCTGCTCCTCATGACCACCAGCCACCTCTCCCTTCTCCCTCAGCTCGTTGGCCCTGCGCTCCAGGTCCAAAGCAAGATTCGCGTTATACTTGGCAGGATCACTACCTGGCACGATCCAGGGGGCGTTCGAGAACAAGTAGTTCATTTCTTCGAGCGGCTTCTTCTTTGTCTCGGGGAGGAGAAGATAGAAGAAGAGTCTTGGTCCCTCAACTCGTTAGCGATCGAAGGAAAGGGGCAGTCACCAAAGGATAGCCCAACTCACGCGTTACTGAAGTTGCAGACGACAAAAACAACGTAGAATCTCCATCCAATGTTCGTAATTGCAATGCCGGTGACCTGGCCGATCATGGTGTTGAATGCGACTATTAGAAAGAGTTCTTAGTGCTAGGCCTATCTGTGAAGGTATCGCCATGCTGGCAGGCAGACGTGACTTACAGGAGGTCATGGTAGCGATTGAAACTCCCTTGGAGCGCGTGTGAGTGTCAAAGACTGATAACAGATGGGTTAGCGGGGTGAATTCAGCCAGGAGTGCGGTTGCTTCCTTACTTTCTGCGGGAATGATCCTAAAACATTGGTTAGTATTTAGTATCAACAACAGGTCCTTTGCATCGGGGAGCCATTGTACTCACCAGCTCAAGGGACCACATGTGGCGGAAAAGCTGATGTTGAAGAGCCAAGTCTGCGATGGCCAGTGTTAGATCATGACATGCCCGAGCGTGTCAATGGACTTGACATACTACAATGATAAAACCCCAGCCTGCTCCGCCACTTTGGTTGGTTGCAGGTGGGAATCGAGCTAGAGTCTGTTAGTTCTTTGTGTAAAGCGCATACATAGGAGAGTGAAAGCTCACCAATAAGTACGGTAGCAATGAGAAACATGAGTGAGTTGGTCAAGTTGCCGAGAATAAGGGGCCAGCGACGTCCCAGTCTGTCAATAAAGAGGATACAGCTCGCCTGAGCAATCAAGGCAAGGATGTTATTGATAGCTTGGTACTTCAGAGCGCTGTCGCTGTCGATCCCGATCTGGTTGAAAATTGTAACGCTGAAGTATTGTATAGCAGACACTCCTGTCATTTGAACACTAGCCTGAAGGGCACAAGCGAGCAAAAGACGGCGGAAAGACGCTCTGGAATGGTCGCGGGTCAGCATGAGCACAGGAAATTGATGACGTGGGGGCGTGAGAGCCATACCGGTTGCGGAAGAGCTCCAAGTAGCTCTTTGCCTCGTGCTCGTGTTCGAAAGTGATAGATTCCTAGCAGTCTTAAAGTCAGTTACCCGGCCTTCCAGCTTCACTCGTCTCATAGGCTGCCTATGATCTGGATGACTGACCTGGATCTGAGCATACTCAGCCCGCACCCACGCATCGTTGACGTTACCGTTCGCATGTAGCCTGGCGAGCGTCTGAAGACCGTACTCTTCTCGACCGTGGTCGATGAGCCATCGAGGTGACTCAGGAAAGAGCAGAATCAGCAACGCAAGCACAACAGCTGGCAGGATCTGGATACCCAAGGGGATGCGCCATTGCCCTGTTCCCGACATGTGAAATGTGCCATAAGACAGCCATCCTTTGTCTTGTGTCAGTGCGTTCATGCTTTGCCTTCACCACGCGTCACGGCTCTCGCCCCGAACGTCAGGGACCGTGAACTCACCAGCAATGAACGCTCCAATGCCCAACATGAACTGCTGCAGCGCAGTGACTCTTCCTCTTATCGATGGATGGGCGATTTCACCCTGATATACCGGGATAATCATCACAAGGAAGCCCACGCCCAGTCCACTTATACACCGACCGGCCCATAGGTAATGGATTGTCTGGGCAGCGGTTTGCAAACAGCCGCCGAGAATGAAGATGACAGCGCCTATCAGAATGGTCCATCGGCGTCCAAACCAATCGCCCGTAGGACCGGCGAAGAAAGCTCCGAAGAAGGCGCCGCCGGTGAACAGGGAGACCACGACACCTGTTTCGGCCTCCGTGGGGTTGAACAGGTCGATATAGGAGGAGCTCCTGATATAATATGAGCTCTTGGATCATGCAGGAGTTCGAGAGGGAGGGTCAGTGGCACGTACCCAACGACTTCAGCGATTACGCCTGTAGTGTAATATTACACGTCAGTGTTGATGTTACTCAACCGGCCAGAGGTATGAGTGGACTTACCTAGATCGTAACCGTAAAGGATCGATCCAAACGAGGCGAACACTGACACCAGGAACTAGACAAGTCTGTGAGCGCGTGGCCTGGGATCGCGAAGATATACGGTTGTCTACCTGATAGGTATGTGGTGACAGCACCATCTTTGCTAACTTCGGCAGTCGCCGTGCAAAGCAAACGGATAAGATACAAACTTCCAAAGCTTCAAGTCCTCACTATACTCAAGATGTGTGGCTGATTATGGAAGAAAGGGTGAAAGGTCAAAGACTGGAAGATCGACACGGTCACTGTACGACGGCAGATATATATGGAAAGAAGGCGAGGCATATCAATGAGCTCGACGCCGTCCATTCTTCATCTATGCGGCATAGCTGGATTTGCCTCGACACCTTACCTGATTCCCGGTATCACTGTCCAGATCTGGATTCTGGGGTACGGGAGCTGTGCAGACCCGCCATGATTCCATCAATCAGGTGCGGGGGAACAGTCTGGGGAGAGCGGAACTGGCTTAAGCTCCCTGAGCCTCGGTCGGTCGGTGTATCTTTCCCAGGGGCCCTATGATTCGATTCGGGCTCCCGGTGTAACTTCAAGACATGAAGCACATGGCAGCTTTTCAACAGGTCTCCAAGTCGTCATCTCGGCAGTGGAACTAATGGAGAAACGTTTTTGGTTGTGAGTGCGCTTGGAGAGTATGTGGAGATGATGTCGATGCCGGTGCTATCCCGGTCGTCGTTGTATGCGCGCCAATCAGAGATCGTGGGGAATGGCGCCCCCTGTCGCTTCTCCAATCGTCCACATGCGTCCGTATCATTATGAAGCTTTGTATGTGCTCAGCTTCGAGCTAGCGGAGTAAAGCGACTGTGAGCTCACGCGTGCTGGGAAGTATGTGGACTCCGAAACCGCTAACCGTGTCCTTGGGACCATGTGACTGATGAGGAGAGATAATTGTCTGGGACTACCATCCAGACACCAAACGACCTCTACTTCCCCAGCTCGGCAGGTCTGGCATCGACTCGAAAGCAAAGACAAAACTGCGAGTGCGTAGACATGACGACCTTCACCAAGATCGCAGACGAAGAGACGCCCGTCATAGACGTCGATGTCTCCAGGCGGCTCTCAAAGATAGATCCCATGACATATGGTGGCTTCACCGAGTGAGTACTGGCCAGGCAACTGTCTTTTCGTAGCTAATACCCTCCGCAGGCACATGGGACGGTGCATCTACGGCGGCATCTACGAACCCGATTCGCCGCTCTCCGATGAGCATGGTTATCGGAAGGACGTCCTGTCAGCCCTACGCGAGCTCGATGTACCCGTCATACGCTACCCGGGTGGCAACTTCATAGCCACCTATCACTGGCAAGACGCCGTCGGCCCGCGGGAGCAGCGCCCCAAACGGCCGGAATTGGCGTGGCTCGGCGTAGAGCCCAACACTTTCGGTACAGATGAGTTCATGCACTGGCTCTCGGTGCTGAGCGAGGGCAGAAAGGAGCGGGTAGAGCCATATCTGTGCCTCAATATGGGTACGGGCACATTGACCGAGGCACTTGCTTGGGTCGAATACTGCAACGGTACTAGGGATACGTACTGGGCCAATAAACGGCGTGAGAACGGACATCCTGAGCCATACAATGTGAAGGTACCATAGTCAATTCCGACCCCGAATCTCGACGATGTCCTGAGCCTGACCCACTGACCCTTGCCCTCACCCCCAGTACTGGGCCCTTGGCAACGAGATATGGGGCCCGTGGCAGGTGGAACAGATGACAAAGGAGGACTATGCCAAGAAGGCGTTCCAATGGGCGAAGGCCTTGCGGTTGCTGGATCCTAATCTCGTGCTCATCCTTTGCGGACAAGAGGGATACAACAGCTGGGACCACCATGTCCTAAAAGAATGTGTGCAATGGGTGAGCACCTCCCATTCTTCAATGGCTCACTTCCAGCCAATGCTGACGCCCGACAGGTTGACATGCACAGTATTCACCTCTACACATGCTCGAACGAGCACCTCCCTAATGTGACAGCACCGCTCGCTGCTGAGCGAGCCATCGAGACAGCTGCGGCGCTGATAGATGTTGCTCGCATCGAGGCCAAGATACCTCCGAGCAAACCGCAGGTCAAGATTTGCTTCGACGAGTGGAACGTCTGGGACCCTGTGCGGGCTCCAGGAGAGATGGGCGCGGAGGAGGTGTACACGCTGTCGGACGCGCTGGCAGTCGCCGTGTGGCTCAATGTCTTCATCCGGCAGAGTAAGTGGATCGGCATGGCGAATATTGCTCAGTCGGTCAACGTCATCTCTCCCTTGATGACTACCAAAGAGGGCATCGTCAAGCAGACTACCTGGTGGCCATTACTTCTGTTCAGCAGGTACATGCAAGGCTGGACGCTCGGGGTTCATGTTCGAAGTGGCAGCTACACCGGACACACAAAGCCGGAGTGGCTTCAGGGGACTCTGGAGAACGGAGCGCCATGGCTAGATGTGAGTGCCAGTGTCAACGAGGAGGGGACTGTAAGTCTAGTAGCGGTCAACATCGGTGACAAGGACCTGGAAACGTACGTCAAGGGTGTCGGACCGGTTACTGAAGTTCAGGTGTACCGTGTTACGGGACCAAGCATACAGTCAGCAAACATCGCTGGAAGAGAAGAGGTCACGGTCCAGGAAGAGAAGTGGAATGCCAAAGCAAACAAGGGCAATTTTGTGTTCGCAAGAAACTCAATGACGCTGCTGCGGTGGAAGCACACCGATGCATGAGTGAGCAAAATAGAGTTTAATTTTGATGTAGGTGATAGAATGGTATACACCGCAAAGTTATCCAATACGGCTCTTGGCACACGCTGAAGCATACAAAATACCTACTTTATGCATGCAGTGCGCCTCGATGTTTCATGTTCTTTGGGCGATTTCCAATTATATCGCATGTGAGATGTGATAGCAAAAAGACGGCAAACAATGCACCAAGCCAACAAAGCAGTTGTTGACGTGAGACCTCGACCGCCGACTCGGATCGGATGCCGGCGTCCAACAATGATTACCCGAAGAAGGGTGAAGCGTCATGACACGCAACAATCACAGCATATTCCTGAATATGTCCCTCGCCGTCTCTCGCAACGCGAGTAACATCAGATGCAAGCACCCGTATCGTAGCAGCAAAATGGCGTTGCCCGATGGATGGGGTAAAGCGAAAGAAAGGTCTCGAGCCGTGAGTGAAGCTGGAGGAAGTCCCTCTAGCCCCACACGGTCCGCCTGAATGACGGACCTGGGACCACCACACCGGTGCGCCCATCGTTCTTTACCTCCTTTGTGTGTCCCGGGTGGACGGTCACAACTAGTAGCATCCAACTTCATTCCTCCTCCCCGCGAGTCGAATACTTCTTCCTACAACGTAGCCCAATATATCTTCTACAAATTCCACTTCCCAAATGGATTCCAGAAAGGGCAAGTAACAACCAGCCCACATCTCACCGAACCTTGCAGTTCAAGCTCAGCACTAGCGGCAGAACCCGCCTAACCTCTACAGCCGGAAAGCAATAACCATGGACTCAGCATCCTCGTCCGCCTCGTCATCGCCGGCTTTCCGCTCGTCGGTGTTTAAGCACCCGCTGACAACACCTCAGCAACGCTACAAGCAGCAGCAGCAGCTCCTGCGAGACCAGGTGATGGCCGATAAGGCCGCCGCTGCCGCCGAACGCGTACGGAGGGACCGCATGTCGCGCGGCAAGGACCCTTATTGCTCCGACGAGGCCTCAGATGAGAGCGAGCTGCTATCTAGAAACACCAGTGCAAAGTTTAGGCTTGGTGGGTAAGTTGTCAATCTTGTTGTCCCAGCCTCTCTGCACTTCACCCGGAATCGCCATCTGGGCCGTCTCATCTCCGTCCCTTCGGGCCGTGGCTGGTCCGTGAACCGGGCCGAGAACCGGTTACACTGCTGATTCAACCGTCCTCACGCCGAAACTACCATGTTCTCACAAGCGGCAGCTAACTCATTCACCAGGGCTGCCGAGCAGGAAGACTTTGGCAAGAAAGAACGTCGCGAGAAGGCCGTAGCCTTCTTGGACAGCCCGGAGCTACTCATGATGTACGCTCAAAGTCAAGGCGATGTAAGTGAGCTTTCGATACTATATTCTTTCTTGCTTCGACAAGTGACCACACGTATCATCTGGCCTCTATTCTCTGTTACCTCGATTTCATGCCTCCCTGTCTGTTCTTCACTTTAGCGCCCAAACGTGCAGTAGATGCTCACTTTCCCAAGAGTATAGCAGGCGCCCGCCTTCACTTCATGAAGATGATGTGCGGCTACGACGAGGAATCAATCGAGGAGGCGAACAGCTACTACGCCGCCAACACAAGCTCTAGGACTGCCCGCCAAACAAGAGACACGGACAAGCGGCGAGGTGGTGATAGAGCTTCCGGTCGGTGAGCAGGCGGTGGAGTAATCGTTCGGAGGATGTCTGCTCTTTCTCTTATCATCGTTTTCACGACATCATAGCATTGACTCTCAACCCGGGGTTTCCCTTTGTTCTTCCTCACTTTCCTAATTTTCTAGCTTGTGGCGGCAGGAACTTGCTTCGATTGTCAACGGAGTTCAGCAGAGTGGAAAGGGGAAGGGCAGGTGAGGATCAAAGATACCTCTGAGGGAGGCTTGGGAGTGTTATTTTCTATCGTGATGTTTGTTCGGTTTCTGGAGTTCATCTCGGTCGGTCTGTGACCTGGCGGCTGGTTTCTGGTTTTAACATCACGCTGCCCATGACATCGAGGACCGGAACGGCTTTCGCTGGGCGGTGGGCTGTCTTGCGACTTCTTTTGCTCAAAGGCAAACGGCATTGAACTTTCACGTGTAATGAGCATGGATGAAGGCTGGAGCGTTTCCATTCAACTACACATAGCATCCCCTCCCGGGCGATAACTAAGTCAGCATATACACAGTCAAGGGAGATACTGAATCAATGATCATTAATCGAACCCTCATGGCCCGAATAGATATCACACGCCCGTCGAGCTGTAGTTGGGTAACAGATGCATTTCATAACGATATAGTCTAACCTAGGGCTATCACACATCACCTTGCCCACCCACCGATGCTCCTGTAACCAAACCAGCGGTACAAAACATGCAAGAATATCCCAAAAAAGCCGAATAAGCATCCAAAACCGTATCCAGCAATCCAAATCCCGTAGTCACAACTCCGCGTAACGCCATGTCATGCAGTATTCGTATCCGGGCGTTTCACAAGTTCATCTCAACCTTCTTCATCCGTAATATACCGACCCCCGACCCCGGGTCTCCGTATACACAAAAATCACGCATACCTCGCACTAAAAGTCCTTTGAGGGTGTGGCATCCCCATCTGCCCCGGAGGTATCGTACCATAGACAGGCCCCTGCATCCCCCTACTAGCCTGCCATCCGGGCCTCATCGGCATCCCCGGCGGGCCACCGTACATATTCCACCCGGGAGGAGGCGGCTTCGGCGCCCGCCTCGCCCTTCTCCTCTTCCGGCAGGCATTGATGCAGCACGCCAGTATGGCCAGGACAATTATCCCTCCGACCGCCGACACCACGGGGATGAAGATGGGTTTGTTGTCGTTGATCCAGCTCGATATCTCGTTGCCGACGCTGGCGCCCTGGCAGGCACCGTTGGAGCACTTGCCCCCGCCCTGGCAGCTCGTCCCGTCGAGGAAGTTCTGCTGCATGGTGAAGCACATGTTCGGCCCGAACTCCGGGGACGCGCAGGACAGCTGGCAGCCCTGGGAGTTGCAGGAGTGGGTGTCGTTGCCGGAGGATATGCTGCCCATCAGGGTCTTGCATTGCAGGTCGCGAGATGTGCACTGGCCGGAGGCACAGGCCAGGCCCGCGCCGGAAGCACCGCAGCCCGTCCCGTCGGGGGCGGTGACGTCGGCCGGACAGTTTGGGGAGGCGCCCGTGCACGTCTCTTGCGGATCGCACACGCCGGTGCTGGCGCGGCACACGGTGCCGTTGCTCGCGAACCTGCAGGAGGAGGTGCAGCACTCCTCGTTGGCCGGATCGCAGACGGCGTTGGTGGTGAATTTGCAGGTCGTCGGGTTGCAGCAAGGGTTGGTCCCGCAGCCCTGCGTGCCGCCGCAGTCGCAGTCCTCGCCTTGCTCCACGATGCCGTTGCCGCACTGCGACTCGGCGATGGTGCTCACGTCGCGGTTGTTGGTCAGGCAGTTGGACTTGACGCTGTTGCGCCCGATGGCCGAACAGATGTTGCCCACGCTGCAGGGGGAGAACTGCGTGATGCCCCCTCCCGTGGAGGGGTTCATTATGAAGGCGGCGTTGGCGTTGCAGCTTGACTGGGAGAGGGGACAGCACTGCTGCTTGGTCACGGTGCCGTCCGAGCAGGTCTGGGACGTGCAGTCGTGGACTGCGCCAAAGGTGTGGCCCGTCTCGTGGGCGATGACCTGCCATTCTGTGCTGGTCCAGACGACGACGTTGGCTGCGGCTATGGTCTCGTTCTGGTTGTTGGCCGAAGACTCCTGCGAACCTTGCACACATACTTGGCCCAGCCAGGCCAGGCCGACGGCGGAGTCTGTGCCGCAGGTGCTGAGGAGGGTCCAGTAGGCGTTTGTGTCGTTGAACTGGCCACGCCACTTTGAGAAAAGATTCAGGCGATCCGTGATGGTGGTGCTGCCGCTGCAACCAATGTTCCAGGGTGTGTTGGGAGCCGGCGTCGACGGACAGGTCTCATTACTAATGGTTAGGTTCTGGATGCCAAGGGAGATGTTGAAGGTGCTCTCATACAGCTGCGAGGCGGAATTGATTGTCGAGATGATATGGGACCTGATGGCGGACGTCGAGTTGAATTTGGCCGTGTATGTGCAATCAGTGGCAATACCGATAAGAGCAACCTTCCTGGTGGTCGGGCAGCCGGCCGTAGATCCTATCGTCGAGGCCAGGTTGACACCAGCACCATTTCCACTAGTCGTCCCGTCAATCTGTCGTCCAAATAGCGCTCTTGGGTTCATCGACCAGAAACTGTTCTCGGCCTCAGCGTCTCTCTCGTCCAGTCCGCGGTATACGGGATGCTCAACGTCTCTGTTGAATAACAGCGAGTCTGACGTGCAAGACTCTGTCCCCGACAAGTCGCGCTTTAGTTCGTCGTGATCGTGGCCGGATCCTCCGTTCCCCACAATATCGGAATCCCGCCAAACAACCATATACTCGTCCGACCGATCCTCCTCCACCTCCGGGTCGCCTATTATACCCGTATGTCGGTAGTGCTCACCCGTCTGGATGTGGTGGTGATCCCCGTCCACCCTAAAAGCACCCTCGAACACCGGAACCTCTCCGTCGCGATGCACCGCTATTCTGGCCCAGCCGACGTTTGTCCATTCCGAGTGACCCGGTCGCTTCACAAACGCATCGCCCTTGAATATCCTATGCTCGGACCGGTCTATCTGTTCGACAGATTGGACTGTCCCGTCGGGTCCTATGAGATTTACCACGGCATCCTCGCTCAGGATGTCATGGTTAGGGCTGAGCGTCAGCCTTACCTTCTGCCGGCCGTCGTGGAGGCGAAAGCTGAGTTCAAAGGTTGAGTGGGCGTGCACACGGTGTGAGGGTGTGTGAATGACGGCATCTTCTATGCGACTTATGTAGGAGAGGTGGTTGCGTTCCGTTGAGTGAGCTGAGCCAAAGGGTGATTAGTTACATGGGTATCACTAGAATGGCGGTAGTCCCCAGACTAGGTGCCACGATCCCACCATGATCTCGGTTCATGTGCCATTTGAAGAACATCGTGTTCTGCTCTCGATATGCAAACGGTCGTCGGCGAGAGTGACCTGTGCAAACATACCTGTCGCATATTGAAGGAAACCAACGCCAGCAGCAAGAGCGGCCACGAAGGCCCTCGAAATGTACATAGTTCAATCAAGCGCTACCGCAGCGTTTCGCAGTCGTCCATGGGCGAGGAATGATTGTCTCGAATAACCTGCGCCGCAATCGCTCGATAGGTTCAGCCTGATTGTCCACCGCCGAAAGACTCCGAATGTATGAAACAAACACAAACTCACGACTATCGTTTGCTTGGTAAACAGGGAGAAAAGGCAGGAGAAACCGGGAAGGTAAATAGAAGCGAGCGACGTTGGTTCAAAGAAATCGGATGGCAGTGCAAGCGCAAGTCCCAGTAAGCCACCAAACATGTAGGATCACTACCGCCGCTAAGGAGGACTTGGGATGACTATGGTGGCACTAACATCAGCATTCGCGCGGTCCGCAGCGTGGCCGGCACAGAGGTTGCCGTGTGCTCCTAAGCCTGGGCGAAAGGTCTAAACAAAGCCAAGAGGTCCCTCCAAGAAGCGTCCACCGTGCGAACAAGAGAGCAACCGCCGAGTGCTCGGCCGAGAGGATTACTCCATGATACTTCTGGCGTGGTGTTTCTGCCATACGAATGCTAAGTACCCCCGATCAAGACCGCCACATTCAGCACCGCTGTCAACTCTCACCTTCGCCCACCCTCCCCTTGTCCCTCGTTTCAGCTGATAGCTGACTGTTTCAACACAGACGGCGGTCGACAGATGAAGAAACCCACGAGAAACCCACGATATCCGTCAATCCACAATCTCTACCACTTTTTCCATTTCTTTTAAGCCTGTTCTTTCAGCCTGGTAGAACGCTGATCTCATGTCTACTGGTACTGTACCTGTCCCCGTCATCTAGAGCGGAAAGCTGCCGAACAACACAGCGCTGCCAACGCAAAGAACCCATTCCTCGAGGGAGCCCTGGATGCTTTGCAATTGCCACTGCGTCAGGATAAACCTTGCATTCTATTTATGTACTCAGGGCACGTACCGTATCACTGGGCGTGTTGCAGAAGGGACGAGGGGCCTCTCTCTGCGTGTTCGTTACCCCGCCAAAACTTACACAGTGTCTGTTCATTGCTTCTCTCACGGTCCACCTGTCTCGACTGCCACCTTCAGAACAGGCCCACCGGCCAAAAGTAAGCTTACTTGGGTCCCCTCGAGATTCTGGTATCGGTTTTGTTCGTCCGATATCAGTAACTCAGGGTCCCATAAGAGAGTACAATGTTGATTTCTAATTGTATGGGTACCTTAGCTACTATGTATGTGGATCGCGCATTGCGTGTGTTGATGGTGGCTCAGCACTCTGTGTGTCTTGGCGTCGGTGAAGATCTGTTGGAGTGCGTTCTGAATGGTCACTACGAAGTTCTAGAACGAGACTCCAAGTCTACAGAGCCAGGTAACTCAAATGTTTGCTCTTACACACGTGTAGGAGACGGGCAGTCGAACCGAACTATACCTGCAGTATCCTGTGGTTATGATGACGACGCCTCAATCCCATCCTTTGTCTGCCCCTCACTCCGCCAAGGGATGCTCGACGCATAGTACGGCAAGTCTTCATCCTTGGCATCATCATCGTCATCATGGGAAAATGTGCGCTTTGCCTTTTGAAGTAAATCGTCCTATATCACATGAGCTTCGTCTCAAAGAGTAAGAAAAGCTACCACACCACACCCACCCATCCATAGCAACCAGTAGCAAGGACAACACAGCTAACAGTAGCCAACTCTTCGCGCACACACAACCACACTCTCGCGCCTTGGTATCAATTCCTTCCTCAGCTAATCGAGCAACGCAACACTTATTTCTTCGGCTTTGCGTCATGAACAACCTGAATAATCTTCTCAACCACACTCGGGTCAGAAAGCGTGCTAGTATCGCCAAGCTGGTCCTCCTCGCCCGCCAGGATCTTGCGCAGGATACGGCGCATGATCTTGCCGCTCCTCGTCTTGGGAAGATCGGGCACGATGTACACGGCCTTTGGCGCCGCGAAGGGGCCGATGCTCTTGCGCACCTGGAGGATGAACTCCTTCCGGAGCGAGTCGGAGGCGTCGTTGCCGTCTTTTATGGAGACGAAGGCATTGACAGCCTGGCCGGTGAGCTCGTCGGCCACACCCACGACGGCGGCCTCGGCGATAGCGTGGTGCTCGATCAGGGCGGCTTCGATCTCGGCTGTGGACAGGCGGTGGCCGCTGACGTTGACGACGTCGTCGACGCGGCCGCGGATCCAGTAGAAGCCCTCGTGGTCACGGCCGGCACCGTCTCCGGTGAACTAGTGGCTGTTAGACTTGCGAGAACGCGTTCGAGATCGTGTGTCAACTTACGTAGTAGCCCTTGTAGACGTTCAGGTAAGTGTCCATGTAGCGCTTGTGGGCACCCCAGACTGTGCGCGCCATGCTAGGCCATGCCTGCTTGAAGGCGAGGACACCCTCGACATCGTTGCCGTGGATCTCCTCGCCGGAGACGGGATCGATAATGGCAGGCTCAATTCCGAAGAACGGAAGCGAGGCACTGCCGGGCTTGGTGGGTGTTACGCCAGCAAGAGGTGTGATGACGTTGGAGCCAGTCTCGGTTTGCCAGTATGTCTATGAAAAGTTAGCGGTTGAATGTCCACTGTAATCGTTCGGATGATGCCACTCACGTCGACAATCTGTGCCTCCTCCTTTCCGACAACCTCAAAGTACCACTTCCAGACCTCAGCAGCGATAGGCTCACCGACTGATCCCAGAACCCTGAGTTGTTTCATGTCGTGTTTTACATAGTGGTCACCAGCACGCTTGAGCAGCCGCAGTGCCGTGGGAGCGACGTAGAACTGAGTGATCTTGTGCTTCTCGATGATATCCCAGTATCTCGAGAAGTTGGGGTACGCGGGAGTGCCCTCAAAGACAACCGTCGAAACACCGAGGAGGAGCGGTGCGTAGACTACGTAGGTGTGGCCCGTGATCCAGCCGACGTCTCCACCGCAGAAGTACCTGTCTCCGTCGTGGATATCGAAGACATACTTGCCGGTCGCGGCGGCCCCGACAAGGTATCCGCCAGTGGTGTGCATGACACCCTTGGGCTTGCCTGTCGAGCCGGAGGTGTAGAGAAGGAAGAGGGGGTCCTCCGAGTTCATGGGCTCGGGGGGAATGTACGAAGGCCACTTCTCGACCTCCTCGTGCCACCACCAGTCGCGACCCTTGGTCCAAGGCACGTCGGCTCCGGTGCGCTTGTAGACGAGCACATGCTTAACGTCAGGGCACTGCTTGAGCGCATCATCGACGATCTTCTTGGTACCGATCAGCTTTCCACCGCGCTTGCCCTCATCTGTGGTGATGACGACCTTGGACTCGGCATCGATCACACGGTCACGTAGAGAATCAGACGAGAATCCGGCAAAAACGACGGAGTGTACGGCTCCAATTCTCGCGCACGCGAGGAAGGCAACGAGCGCCTCGGGAATCATGGGCAGATAGATGGCAACGGTATCGCCCTTGCGGACGCCCATCTGCTTGAGAACATGCGCCGTCTTGCAGACCTCGCGCAGCAGCTCACCGTAGGTCACGGTGCGGCCCGCATCGGGCTCGTCAGCCTCGTAGATGATGGCGACCTTGTTGGGGTCCTTGATCGCGTGGCGATCGACGCAGTTGAAGGAGGCGTTGAGCTCGCCTTCGAGGAACCAGGCATTATCGCCGTTGAGGAGACTGCCGCTGTGGACAGTCTGGAAGTCCTTGGACCAGCTGAGCAACTCGTGCGCGAGGTTGCCCCAAAACTTGTCTGGCTCTGTGATGGACTCCTTGTACATCTGCTGATAGTGCTCAAGACCTGCAATGGTGGTTGGTCAGCGAACCCGGACAGTTTTAGCGTGCCGGAAGTGGCGTTCTGGGGGAGAGGGGCAGGGGTATCTTACTGCTCAGATGAGGCTTGCTGGGATGCTCTGTCGCATCGAGTTAGCTTGGCTTTCCGTTCGTCCTTCCAACGCTGCCCCGCACGCCCGACAATCACTGTATCGCATGACGGGTCTTGGCGATTGAGGGGTGCACAACGCGCAGCAGGGCTAGCTTTTCCGACTGTGTTTTGTCGGATTTGGTCTCCGGGTCATGACTTACTCTCGAGCATCTTTTGCGGAGGGTCTAAAGCACAAGCACTTGTCAGTACACCCTGGTCCTCCAATGCTGCAATTTGAGGGCTTCTAGCTTACGGTAAGTGTCCACCTCGTGCGCCTCAGCCACCACGGGCTGCTTAGGCGGCTGATTGGGAGCTTGGTCGGCCATTTCGTCTGGCTTGCGCGGGGCAGAGAAAAGGAGTTGAAGCTGTTGGGTTGCAGAGGCGGAGCCGCTTGTCCGCACAAAATCGATGCTGGAGCCGAGCAGCTAGTGCAGAACTGTTGGCTGCGAAGACGGACCTCACTCCCGCGCGCTCTGGAGGCTCTCGGGGGTTACGATCTGCAGTCAGGAGGACGACGTGGATGCAAGGCCTGAAGCTGTGAACGCGCTCTGAGAGGTTGCAGTCGGAGAGGAGAGGAAGAGGTTACTTGAAAAGTTGCGACCAGAAGAGTAGGAGAAGCTAGGGTATTGTTGGGGCGGAGGGTGAGTTAATAAGTGAAATGGAAGCTTTCCATAGTGTCCCCTACCATGATCCATGGGGGATATGTGGATAGTCTGGATGGGACTGGGGACTTTGTGACATTTGCCCAGGTCCATGTACCGACTCGCGACACCCAATCAGAAACCTTGGGTATGGTCGATCCACCGGGCCGATGGTACAGGTACATTTCGTCTCCAATACCTTACTCCATCTCACCAACAATGTTTGGGATTCATTCCGTCCGCCCGACTCTCCTGTCCCTGTCCCCTTTTTCCAGCAAAGAAGCACAGAAGTAGACTACCCTGCCTAGCGCCTGATGTACTGGTGCTGGTGAGATGCAATATGGAGACTCAAGATATGACCTGTGACCTGTCGCACGCCAAACCCAGCCGAGAATTCGTGCTCTACCAGCTCTACCCTGGCTTCCTGCCTAGAAAGCCCTGTGAGACACCCGTGGATTGTCCAGTCTGTATTCGCACTGGTGGGTTTGAGGGCTACAGTTACTCTAATCCACGTGGTATGGTCGCATCTTGGACAACGTCGGCCAAGGCCACACAAGAGGCACCGTGAGTCTTCGCTCCCTGTTGACAAGCTGAGGCAGGAAGGCTTACGCCGTCCTTTATGTGCAACTGCACGTGTATCAGACTTGTCAATGCTAAGGCAAAGGCGTGTGACTCGAAGTACTTCGAATTGTAGGGTGATTCTGACTCGCCAAGGGAGGAGGAACCTCGCAATGGGCAGCTTGGCCAATATCAGCGGAAGATCAGCGGCTCTTTGGCAAAACGCGGATGTATCAAGCCACACAGCTGCATGCAGCTCGTTTCCTGCCAAGGGCTAATAGGGAGAATATAAAAGAGCTTTGTCCGGGATATTTCGTGCCCAGAGGGTCGGGTCTTCTCATCAACACCGTCTGCGCATCTGTGGGCTTGTCATCCTCTACAGTCTCCCAAAGTAGACCCGCTGGGAGGATGACAGAGCTTTCCCTCCGCTCCCGCAGTTCCGGACCTCAAAGTGTGACGGCATCGGGGACCAAGGGAAAGGATGGAACGTTGTGGAGGGGTAACCAGTGAGCTGGAGGATTGGATGCCCCAGCTAAAGCCGAGAACGGTGATGGAAGCCAATGCGGGGAAAAGACGATCAAGCAACCGCTTTGAGCCATTCATCAGCTGTCAATCAGCCTCCAACGTCTTAGACGTCTGGATGTCTCGTGGGCTCGTGACGGTCAGCCCATCACTAGAGCTAGTCGGTGCATCGCAACGGTGGTTTATTGGCTCTGAAGCCTGTCATGACAGCGTTCCCGCCATCTGTGGCATTCCGGGTACTTGCGATACATCATGTCTCGCCCCATCATGTACCGGTACCTGAACGCGGGGTCGCATCCGGTCCTGGACAGGCATTGTTCTCTTCGCCTCTCAATGCAGGTCATTACTTTTCTCTCTCAAACCCGGACAAGGCGCCAACGGCTTACCATTTCAGCGGGCAGCATATGCCATTGAACTCCTGAGTCGATCGGCGTTTTTGGAGGAGATCTGCGGAACGAAGTGCCAAATAGTTACCTGCGGTACTGCGTAGGTGTAGTGTAGTACGGCACCCCCCATCATCGCGCGACGAAGCAAGCAACTAAGACTCTTAGTGCGGTAGCTCATCCGGGCTCTGACTACCGGACTGGAGCTGGATGGACCTCGGGTGCCGAGAAACATCAGCTTCCAAGCTTTTATCTACTCAGCGTTCAACTTCCTTTCCCCCATATGTTTCCTATCCTTCCCGAACATACGTTTTGTCCCCCGAGTTCCCGGGGGCTCGCGCCTCGTGGCCGGACTACGGGATCTACTGCGCGGTTAAGGATACCAGGCCGGCTACCTTATGCTAGCTTACTTTTCCGGCCTTTCTCAGTTGCTACCGTTACCGCGGCCGTACGCGTCCAATTTGACCGAGCTTGTAATGCGATCAACCAACAGCTGCAACCCCCAATATCCACCGCTGTAACCCATATTACCTGTCCCCGGTTAGGGTTTGGATTTCGGCTCGTTGCCATGTGCTTCCGGATCCATGACTGCACCAGTCAGACCCTGCAGGGTAGGTAATGCGACGCGACGTACATGAAATGAGCAACGTTTTCTGTAGCAACAAAATGAACGAGGGGTACGAGATAGTTGTTTAGAGAATTACTACCTCAGCCAGGGGGCATTGCATAGAGTGGTATATACTCACAGAGACCCCTCGCCGATCACTAGCTCATATACCACCTTCCATGCAGGGTCACGAAAGTAACAACCAGAAACACCGCACATCCTGCCAAAGCCAAACCTTGCACATAACGCCATGCTTGTTTTCCCCTGCCTCTACTAAAGCACCCAGTCACATATCCATGCTCATGAGGTACATCTCGAAAATCCTCATAAACTTGGCCACAAACGCCTCCAGGTGGAAAATGACCTTTGTGCCAGTCTTGATCCGATGCTCGTAGAATGCAGACCACTTTATGACATCGCCCTTCAGAGCATCGTCGATGAGCGGGATGAGCTTGAACGTCAGCGTCTTGAGTATCGTCGTGGGCGGGATGCAGTGCGTCAGGAGGTCGTAGAGCTTCGATCGGACCTGCAGGATGCGTGCCGGGGTGTGCTCCTCCATTATCTCCTTCGCGATCTGGCCGATGAGCGCTTCCCAGTCGGGTGGGGGAATGGGCGTTGTATCTGTGACTTTCTCGCTGGGGGTGGTGTGTTAGTTACCGTAGATGGGACAGGCGAGTCTAATGGAAAAGTTAGGCTTACTTCTGTGCATGTACAGCCTCGTACATCAGCAGGGCTTTGCGAAGATTCCGTCCGCTCTCCTCCGCTATCCGCTGATGCAAACCCTTGACCACCGGCCAGCCTTCCTTCTGAGCAGACACCTCTAGGACATTACAGATCTCCGCGTGGGTAGGTGCCGCCACGCGCACCAGCAGCGTTCGGGACCGGATGGGGGCAATGATGTTCGCAGTCGAATTGGCAAGTAATATCAAACGCAGGTTAGGGGAGTATTTCTCCATCGTCCGACGCAGGGCCGCCTGGGCATCTCGAGTGAGGTGGTCCGCCTCATTGATGACTACCACCTTGAATTTCTGCTTGGCCGACGTATCGACCTGCTGTGTCTGCGCTACCTCCTTAAGCAAATCCTGAACGACTACGCGGTCATAGTTCCCGACATCTGAGGGGGTGATCTCGAGGTGATAGACGGAGGCAACGATGTTGAATTCTAGCTTGCGGTTACTCGAGGTTTGGAAAACACGGGCATCGATTTTGATTTTCTCTACTCCTGGTCCGTAAAGCTCCTTCAAAGTTGCGACGATCCGGGTCTTCTTGCCTGCGCCTGAGGGGCCGTAAACGAGGAGATGTGGGAAATCACCGCTTTGTGCCTGTGGGCCGCCAGATTAATTAGCATGGAGGATACAGAGAAGCTTGAGGCAATCAGTGATGACATACTAAAGATCGTAATCTCTCTGACAACTCTGTGTGGTATGTGAGGCTGTCAAGAGATCTCGGACGGTGCTTATCGACAATCAAAGCCATCTTGGTCTTTGAGGTTGGTGTGGATGGCTTCCTGGTAGAATGGAGATGGTTAATGCTTTGGCAGTTCTCTCGAGATATTTTGAGACGCGACGAGACGCGATCTGGTGTAAAGTGGTGATGGTCCGTGCGTGAGGCGTATCGATAAAGACAGGCGAGGTGGAGATGCTTACCTTCAAGGTTGTCTCAAGAGATCCACGATCCAACGACCATGCTCAAGGCCACACTTAGACTGGGTTGTCGCCTTGGGTCTCTCGAACCCATACCTCCAAAAAGCTGTGTCCCATGTCAGCGGCAGATTTCTTCGACAAGGATGAGGAGGATATTTCCCTACATCAGTTGGGCAACATACTCCAGAGTTGCAGGGTTGAAACGCTGGAGTTGCTGGAACGTCGCCTTGAACTGCTGAACCCTTCGCGGCATCGGCATCTTGTACCACAAGCCGTTCTTCATCTTTCTGCCCTTACGCTTGCGCAGCTTCGGCTTCGTATTCTTCGGTGTCACCTCATACGTATCCTCCACTCGGCCCTCGACATACTTGGCGATCTGCCACTGGCTGGAAGGGTGGTAGTCCGTGATGTCCATCTTCACGTCAACCCAGTCATCATTGTCATCCTCATCGGTAGCTGCCACCCAGTCTCCTGTGCCATTTCCCTCTTCATCGAGTCCACGATAAACCCAAACCTCGTTGACACCCAAAGCTGGTTGTTTTCATTGTTAGCATCTCTTTTTCACTGCCGTCAAGTTGATTGATTGTCTTTGAGGTTCAGTGACACCGGGACTCGGGGTAGGGGAGAAGAATGGCAGAAGCCATCCACAGGACGTGAAGAAGGATGATATGGGTGAGCAGACGTCGCGAAAGAAAGAAAACAGGATCACCAAAGATTAAAAGGTGTGAAAGGACGCAAGGTGATGGAATAGTAGAGGAGGTGGGAAGAAGCAAGTGCTTGCAAGGCGCAAAAGGTTGGGAAGAAAGCAAATCCTTTCGGAAGATTACCGAGAATGGGCTTTGCCTGGCTAGTGCCACCTGTTATACCAGCAAGGTCAGTATTTTGTTGGAGCGACTACGAAGACCACGTCGTACCTTGGGCCATTGTCGTACCTTGGGCCATTGACGAGGGCTCAGTGGAATGATCAATGATGGACCATCCGGGCACGGCGTCTTCATTGGAGGACGTCTGAGCGTCAAGGCAAGCACGCTTGTTGGGCGGCTCCTGGGACAAGACGTCCTGCTTGTCCTTGACCTCGGTCGACGCCATCTCTGTGGCTTGCTTTTCAGACATCCTTATGAAGGGCAGTGCTGAGGAAGCTCGGTGCTGAAAAGTGGAAAAGAGGTTGAAGAGGGTAAAAGACGGGGCTGGAGATCTTGAATATTGAGTATTCAAGAGATGACTCAAGAGAAGAGTCAAGTGAAGACGAGAAGTTGAAGAAACTAGGAGGATGGAAGGACTGCGGAAGTTGAGAGAAGTTTTCGAAGAAGAAGAGATTGAAATTGGAGGAGAGGAACTGAAGGCTGCGGAGCTAGGACGACGATGACATCGTTGCGTACAAAGTCCCACGTCAACCTGAGGACGGTATTGAGGCTATCGACAAAAGCACAGGCCGCGACGACTAGCACGGGTCTTATTGGGACGGGGAGAGGGCTCCTTGGCGGGACTGATCGTGGCTCCCAATTCCCATTCGTCTCTGTGTTTCATAACTCCTTTCTATCATCTCTGGGACGAAAGATCACTTCCTACGAACCCTTCTTCTCAAGTTCCTTCATACTATTCACAGTGACTGTCAATACAGACCTCGCTTTGCGAGAATCTGGCAGCTCCCCTTTCACGCAGTGCTGGATTGAGCGTTTGTCGCCAGTGCTACTTATATGACACCCATCGAGGATCCATGATAAAGACTCCCATCCACCATGACGCCCTTCCTTTGAGGGTATTGAAGACTTTATTTATCACGAAGAGCTCCCAGGTGGACAATACTCACACTTCCTCAAACAGAAACACTGAGTATGACGGACAAGGCGTAAAGGAATAAGGAATAAGGAATGAATGAGATTGCTATGTGAAGTGTACTCCTGACATTGTGCACATGCTTGATTTTCCACGGCCGTCACCTTTAAACCTTGGGGCTCTTATGCCCTGCCTCTCTCGATTTTCCTATCCTACATGCTGCGTGGCGGGTATTTACGGCTGCGAAGCATTATATCGTAGATATGGATGAATAGTTCAGATTGTCGGTTCAGACTCGGTGCTCGATGCTACCCGCATGACAAGGAGGGGGTGGACTTGAGGGAAGAGCGTAATTCTTCATGTATACATGGACTGTCCCCAGAGAGAAGAATGGAGCGGAAGAATGAATACGATGAATATACTCAGTCTCTGGAAGACAAGAGGAGGTGAATAGATGGCTCCCTAAGGAATAGAAAAAGCGGGAGAAACAGTGCGTTTTAGCTATGTCGAGTTGGCCAAGGCGGATAGGCGAATATCAACCTATAAACAAGCATCACAGAAGCAAGTCACCAATAATATGAACAAGGGTCCTCTATTAAATGCTATCCTCAACAAAGCCATCTTTAACCTGGACTGTTCGCGAACCCAACAAGAGAGGAAAGACGACCTGCACTTCGCTTCCCTCCTCGCTGGGCGGGACATACGTCCCCCAATGCAATGCAGATAAAAAGATAGAGCAGTAGCAAAGCTCTAATGACCCTGCAAAACCGCCAACGACAACACGCTTGTAATCAGGCCTTTCAGGCCTTCCCAAAGAAAGAAAATAAAACACTCTTCGCCTCTACCCCTTTGGTCATTTCGGTTCTTCGCCTTGCGCATGAAAATACAGAATTTGTACAGATCCCTCCTGCTATCCCCACCGCCGCCTGTGCTACCTCTCTAGAGAACACCTAGTAAAGATCATTTCATGGCCGTGACGAGTCAAAGATGCAAGGGATGTTGATGATCCTTAGGCGAAGCCGAAGTAATCGCTACCAGCCGTGATGGCCTTGAGAATACGGCTGCGGAGGACGTCATAGCTCTCATACTCGGGGAGGTCGAGTTCTAGGTGCTAAGTTAGTCATGTCTTCAGTATAAATGCATAGAGGGGGGGATAGACTCACGGTTGAAGCATGTATGGGAACTTGGCAGACGCTTAGTATCACCATAGTCGCGATGGATATTGAACCGGCTGATGCCGTTCATGCCCTCCAACTCCTTGAAGCCGTTGAGCGGTACCTTGGAGGTGCCGGTGACGAACTGGAGGAGCTTGGCACGTTCCTCCTTGTCAAAGGAGCGTACCGCTCGCCAGAACCACTGGATCTGCTGCGACGCGGCAGTGTAGTTCTGGTACTCAGTGTTGGCCTTCCAGTCGTCCACATCGATGTCCGGCAGACCCGAGATTAGGAGTTCGAGTTCCTGCTCATTGAAGATGGCGATGAGCTCGGCGGGGATGATGTCGTGGAAGCCCTTCAGGAAGTGCTCCATCTGCTCCTGTACCGAAGACAGTAGCTTGTGCTCAACCACGAGACGGACGTAGTCGTGCTTGTTTTCCTCCGTGACAGGAATGTTGCGCCCGTTTGGTACGAGGTCGACGACTCTCGTCACTCCGAACTCTTCATCCTCGACCGAGAAGGTTTGGAATATGGCGTCCGTAATGTCGTTCTCGAGCATCCAGACCAGTGACTTGTAGTAGTCGGGATCGAATGACTCCATATCCTTGACCGAGACCGGCTTGCCGAGGATACGCTTGTAGACAGCTCGGCTGAAGTAGCAGTCGAGAACACGGCCCTCATAAAGAGCCTTTCCGATGATACGACCGATGAACTTGAAGAAGAGGAGATGTTCCTCGTTGATGGAGCTCAGCTTGTTCGGGTGGAACGTGGTGCGGTCAGAAGACACTGGGCTGAAGAGTGCGTAATTGGGGTCGAACATCTGTCTCGACAACGCCTGGAACCATTCGCGAGTGACTCCACCAGCGTCGACACCCTCCTCGCCGTGGAAACGGATATTCAGCTTTCCAAACTTCATCTCGTCTCCAGTCTTGTAGTATAATGACTTGAACGAGTCGTGGAACACGTTGTTACGGCGAACTGCAAGTTGCAACGACGGATACCCGTTGGGAGGTCGCGATCCTTGGCTCCCGGCCTTCTGGTGGACGCTTCTAGTGAAGTAGTTGCGCTTGTTGTCGAACTCGAGCACCTTGGGGTTCTTGACGAGGAGAGAGAACGTGCCAGACATGAGTTTGGGATTGTTCCGGACCAGCTCATTGAGGATACGGCGGTGTTCTTCGGTGAAGGTGAAGAACAGACCCGCGATGCGGTCTTCAGGTGGAGGGCTTGAGAGCAACATCTCTTTGCCAGTCAAGCTCGCCGAGAGCGGCGCATCATTTATCGTGGTGTTCTTGCAGACAACCATAAGCGATTCGATGAGAGGAAGTAGAATGGTAGCGACGTTGAGCATGTTCTCCCGCTGGCGGATAGCCGCGAGACAAGCGCTCAACTTCTCCCACATGGTTCCGAAAGTAGGATTCCAATAGAGGGAACCAAGAAGGTCGTCCTTCGCATCGTCGTGGTCATCCTCACCCGACCTCTTAGACTTCTTGTCAAACAGATGGTCGAGCGCCGTCAACACGCGGAGCAGCTTGTTCTGTTCTGACGCACCCGGCGAGAACTTGGCGAGCGCAACACCTTGGATCTGTGTCCCGGACTCAGCCTTTAGGATATGTGGAAGCAACTCGTCCAGGTCCGAAACGATGTTCTCGCTAAGAACCCTAGCTTGGCGGACCAGCTCCTCGCCAAACACCCTCTTGGCTCCTGGGATGTTGGAAAGGTTCTTGATGGTCGAGATGGTATTCCGGAAGGTATCTGAGCTGCATTCGCGAGCGACAAAGATATTGGTGACCAGCTTGAGGTTGTACTCAGGAATTGTTGGCGGTGTGAGCGTTCGGAGCTTCTTGTCTTCAACTGACTTTTCGTCCTTCGCCGTCGAGCTCTCTGCTGTTGCACCCGCCTCCGTGTCCGCGGCAGCAGTAGTGGCAGGCGGTGCGCTCTGAACCTCGCTAGACGCGGCGCCCTCGGCTTCGGCTGCGGGCTGCTCACCCTCTTTGGCTTTCCCCTCTTCCTTCTTCTTGGCCTCCTCTTCAGCTTCGCGCCGCCTTCGCTCAAGTGCCTGAAGGGGGTATGTGACCTTGTTCAGCAAGTCGGCCAAGAGTTGCATAACGGCGGAGCTCTCCATGACAAGGTTTCGGTCGAGGAGGGCAAGGAGAGAGTTGATCGCGAATCTCTGGGCCTTGTTGTTGATATCTTTGCCTTTGCCCTTTCTGCTGACACTGCGCTTTAGCGATGAGGCAAAGGCCTCGTGTTCTGTCAAGAACAGTGAAGGGACATGAGCGTTGTTCCGGCACAGCTCGGCAAGCAGGTCCAGGCATTGCTGGACGACTAGGAGAGGCGATACTTCCGAGTTGGTCTGGATCGCAGGAATAGGACCGATGGTTGTCAGCGTCCTCTTGATGCTACCAGGAGTCTTCTGCTGATCCTTGTCCTTCGGTTGCTTTGCTTTCAGTGACAGCTGGCTAAAACTGCGCTCCACAGCATCCATATCAGTGCTTCCGTCCTGAAGAATCTGCAAAATGGTGCTGATGATCTCGAGCCGGTTCTGGCGGTTCTCGCAGATGTTCTCAAGCAAGTTGAAGAGCGCATTACGGATCGTCCCTTGTTGATTCACGAACATGAGGCGAAGAAGAGTGGCTACGCCAGCCTTGTCAACCATTTGGACGACGGCACGGCGCTGTGGCTTGTTATCGTTTGTCGCGCTCGCCTGAGCCTGACGCGGTCCACGGCCGCCGAAAATCAATTCCTGTGCAGCTGGCATGCCACCTCGCCGTTGGGGGACCGCGCCATGGCGGTGGGCAATCGCTCGCGCCTCAGCGGCCATCTCAGGAGGCAGATGATCCATGAGTTCATCTCCCTGATCCATCAAGACCTGCTCACGCAGTTCAGGCGGGAAAGTGAGCAATATGCTGGCCGGGTCCATGTCTTGTGCACCAACATCGTTACCGGAAGCGGCAGCCTGCCGGCGCTGTTCATCACGCTCGCGCCGGCGACGCTCCTGGCGCTCCTGCTGAATGATTTCTTGACGAAGGTCTTCGGGTAGTGCCTCAAGGAACTCCTGGAACACCTCTGTGTTCTCCCCAGCAGTCTCGACGGCCTCTTGAGCTTGCAATCTGCGGCTGCTGACAGTCTGGGCAATGACCTCTTCTCGGAACTCTTCTGGCAGGGCCGCGAGGTAGTCAGGGTCGATCCCAAGCTCGGTCACATCGACCGTCTCGCCACGAATAGTAGTGGTGACACGCGGTGCCGAGTCTCCAGCTCCCTCGCCGCTCTCTTCGTTATCGCTCGTCTCCTCAACCCCTTCCATGGGCTGCGGTTCAACATCCGCTTGCTGCACGTTATCCTGAGCCTCTTCTTGTAGCTCGCCCCGCGCGGCGGCCGCCTCGGCAGCTTCACGTTCCGCTTGTTCGCGCTCCTCTGCTTCTTTCTTTTCTCTTGCGGCCTTCTCCTCAGCTTCTTTAGCCTCCTTCAGCTTGCGCTCTTCCTCTTCGCGCTTCTTCCGCTCTTCGTCGCGCTTCCGCTTCTCCTCCGCTTCGCGGGTCTTGACTTCTTTCTCATGTTCGATGGCTGGAGGAACAAGCCTGTACCAGATGGAGTTCCACATCTTGAGGGTCTTGTCGTTGAAGGAATTGCCAAAGATCATCCGCGCCTCCTCCTGCCACCGCTCAACCGTGATGACAGCGGTGAAAGCAACGGCTTGTTGAGGCTCCACGTAATGGTCACGGCGCAAATCGGCGTGCGGGTCACGACTCTGGTGCGGAGGCGCGACAGGAATATTAATCTCGCGTACCTCGCCTCCGGGGCCTTGTTGGGTGATCTGGAAGTGAAGAGCGTGACCGTGATGACGACCCTGCAGTGGTAGCGACGTGATCAAGTCGTTGATGAGCGACAGAGGAGTATCGACGGAACCCATCAGTCCGGGAATGCCAAGTCGTATTAGATGAGGATTAGATGATGGACGAGGTGAGAATCCTCGTGCATGGCTGTTGTCGCGACGCAGGAGTGGATTGACACCGTCGTCTGCGTTGGCCGAGGATTGCCCCATTGGGCGGCCGTGTCCTCGCATATACCGCATGTCTGGAGATGGAGAAAATGGGTTAGCAATCAAGGCCGTCCACGGTGGAGTTTCCACCAAATTCACATAGCAACCACAATTCAGCTTCAAGCCATTGTGCCTCCGTTGCTTGTTGAAGGGGTAGCTCGACTAGACATACCACCAAGAGCAGCCCGATGGCTTCTAGAGAAAGGGGAACCAGCAGGGAATGGGCTGCGCATGCCTCCATGTCTATGTCGGTGGTTACCGTGGTCCACGACCAAAGTATCCCACCCCAATCCGGCGGGCATGTTCGGCATGGGAGGCTCGTCACCGACTGCAGGACACAATATTAGCAAATGCGTTCCAGTATGCTGTCGAGACTACCTACGTTGAAAGCCTGGGTCATAGTAAAGATCTTCGTCGTCAATCATCTCATCGTCGACATCATCGTCAGGCTCTTCGTCTGGCAGAGGTTAGTTTGAGAGCTCAGTTTCGTTAGCGAGCAAAGAGTAAGGCTTACCATCTTCACCGCCATCGTCGATATAGTGATCGGCAAACTCTCTAAGATCCTCGTCATCACCATCCATGACAGCACGCATGATGTCATCGAAGCGGCCAAGCTGCTCGTTTTCAAGGTCAGCTTCATCGAGGTCTTGAGCCTCTCCTTCGTAGTCAATCTCTTCCTCGTCATCTTCTTCCTCTTCCTCATCAGTCTCGCTCTCCCAGCCAGACTGACCGTCGTCGTCGAGCTGGTTGCCCTCTTCGTCAACGATCTCGACGCGCTCATCGACCTCCTCCATATCTTCGGAGCCGATTTCGTCGTCGTCTTCGTCATCCTCGTCGTCTTCATCGTCGTCATCGTCGTCCATATCGTCGTCGTCCTCATCGTCGTCGTCATCTTCGCCCATGATGACTTCGACACCAACAGGATCTCCAGGGAGGCCTTCGATCGGGCCCATGTCACCGAGCTCTTCGTCTTCGTCGCTGACATCCTCCTCATGATCTTCCGAGATGTCATCGCCGTAATCCATCTCGTCGCCATATTCGTCTTCGTACATTTCCTCATCTTCATCCGAGTCGTCGGAGAAGTCTTCCTCGCCACCAGGCTCAAGCATGCCGAGGGCTGAGTTGCGGTACAGATCAGGTGTCTCCTCGCGATCCTCGTCCATATCGGAGAGGGAAGATGCCGAGGCAATCTCGTCCTCGATGTTGTCCGCTGACACGGATGTGATGAGGTTGGTATGACTCAGTTGGACGGCAGTCCGTGTCAAGGTCTTCAGGACACGCAGGATGTACTTGAGAGTGCGCTTGACATTGGGGAAGGTGACATCAATCTCGGCAATGGAAGCAGTCAGCACCGAAAGATATCCCTTCTCGAACATGAGACGCTTCATTTGTGCCTGTGACCGTAGAGCACTCGGGTCAGTACCACGAGGATTAGATGGCTCCTTGTCCTTCTCGCCAATCATTTGGCTCATGAGTTCGGCCAGGTACAGCATCTTGGCGTAGCGGACGTCAAAGGGCTCGGTTCCAGTAGAGGCCTCCTTGTAAGCTTTCAGAATAGTGTCGAGGACAAACTTCCGAACGAAAAGTAGATCAGGTTCTTCGTCGTACTCAAAAAGTTCAGCGTGGCGGTCACCGGGCTTTTCTCCAGTCTTTGCCACGAGTGCGACCAGCACCTGCTGAGCAGCGATAGATGTGGCAATCTTCTTCTTCTGCGTGATACTATCCATGGACGACGCGAAGCTGTTGAGGCAAAGCAGGTCATGAAGAAGGTAGTTTAGAACACTCGAGCGTGGCCTGATCGGAGTACCTGCTTGTATAGGGGCACTGCGCTTGAAGTTGATAAACTCGACCTTGGCACGGTTGTAGCTTTGGAGGAGTTCCGTCAGGCAATGAAGAAGGAAGCATCGATAGATGAAGATAGGATGATCCTCGGTCTTGAAGGTGGGCCTAGGAGTCTTCTTATCTTTCTCGCTGGACTGCTCCAGAGCTGACCCTTCTGCAACTGCTGTCGCGCCAGGCGTTGCAGCGGGTGTCGAAGTGGACGACTCCGCCTCTTGCTTGCCCTCCTTTGAAACTTGCGGTGTTATCTCCTTGTCTTCGACATCCTTGTAATTGAGCAGCTCACAGAGGAGGAAGTGGACCACACCATCGGGATTCTCAAGGACAGGTCTCTTCAGCTCAGATGCCGGAGTCTTAGGTACGTCTGGCATCTCTTTGTCGCCCGTCTCCGTTGAAGGCTTGACATCATTGATCGTAAGATCTTCGGTCCCCTGAACAGCCGGCTCGACAGAGACATCGCTCGTTGGCACAGCAGGAGGTTGTGATGCTTGATCCTTGAGGACGATGATAGCGGGGTGTTGTCGTTGAGCGGGATCCCCCGTCAGAGGAGTCCACCGACTCAGCTTGATCATGTCCGACGTGACATCGATGAAGAGTTTGGGGTTGCGGAGCGCAACATGGGACAGCTGGCGCAAGTAGTTGTTCAGTTCATTGGTGCGAGGATGTCTCGCCGCGTTCTCCAAGAATGTCTTGATCTCAGCTTGCATGATCTGCCGGATGGTGTCTTCGTCTTCTATGATGTGGCGGAGAACAAGCAGGATGCTTCGGGAAATCCTAGAGTTCCGCAGTCGTCCCGTTTCCGCGCCGCAAAGCTGCTTGGTCATGACGAATAAACGCTGCAAGTTCTTCCTCTCACCAAGGGTCTTCGCAACCGCCCGATCGCGGGTAAGTATGACAAGAATGCGAAGAACCGACGTCGCCAGGGCCTCCTCCTTGCCAATTCGCGGAAGGATGTCCAGGACGGCATCGACAAGGAGAGACCGATCAGCTGGCTGTAGGTTGGGTTCTCTCTCCTGCAACTCAGGCTCCTCTATGGGATCGTTCTCGCTAGTGGGCGACTTCCATTTGATCTCTATCGGCTGCTCATCGTCCGCCAGCAAGATCTCGAAGATAAGCAACACGTATGGGACATAGGGTGGCAGCTGATCGGTCGAGCCGGTAGGTGCCAATTGGAGAAAGCCGAGATACTCTGTGACGTTGTCTTTCAACGTCTTCAGTGCTGCCTTATAGAAGTTGCGATCCTGAAGAAGTAGTGACAGTAGGTGGGCATATGCTGCAATGCTTCGTCCATTGGACTTCTTCATCTCGTCGTCCAGGGCAAAGGACATGAGAGCATTGGCAAGAAGGTCGGCAACCTCGGCACGTCTCTCGTCAACCTCTGCACGTTTCTCTTCACTCTCTGACTTGAGGATGGTTGCCGTTACAAGTTCTGAGACCTCGAAGACTGATTCCGGATGGGCCCTAATGACTTCCAAGCAACGGTCAAACAATTCCTTGCGCAAAGCCACGCGTTCCTCATCCAAATCGTCCTTGGTGATCTTCGCTCGAGCTTCTGGCGCTTGATCAGAGTTCGGCCCTGGTTCGGGCTCCTGGCTGGTCGACGCGAGTTCCACGTCATGCCCAGGTGCTGGAGATTCTAGGCTGTCGCGACTATGGTTTAGTGAATCGGCAGACGAGCTTTCGCGTAGCTCTCCGTGCACGGCTTCCCCAAGAGCGCCGGTCAACCTGTCCAGATTAGGGATTGGCAGTGGATCAATTTCCATAGAATTGACCGGCGTTCTATTGCTAGGCGTCGTGTCTGGGAACGCATCCTCTTCCGGAATAGGATTCCGCTGCCCAGCAATGCCTTTCTGATGGGCGCGGCAGTATTCCTCCGCATCCTCTTTCTTCCCGTTGGCGCGGTACACGGCTTCTTGAGCTAGCTCGGGCTCATACTTCTTGGAGAGCGTCCTCACTAAGTCTGACCATGTGGACCAGTGAAATGGCACCGCTTCTTGCTTGAAGGTCAAAGCCGGCGCCGACTTGTCAGTTCGACGGTAAGCATGTGTTTCTTGATCCGCTGCGCAGATGGTCTTCAAGATCTCGATGATCTTGGCAAGGACAACTGGCGTTGACTTCTCGATGAGATCAGACTCCCAGAGCTTCCGGACAACAGGCAGAATAGCCATTCGCAACTCCACAACGAGTTGGGACGATACTTGCCCCAGGTCGGGCCGTCCCTCTCCGGACCGGCGAGGTGGTACGATGTTGATCTGCCCGAAGGAATCCGAAATGTTTCTCCCGTGGACGAGCAGTGCGTAGAGATCGAGTATCTTCCTCATGCCCATGGCAGCCAGCTTGCCCTTGGATCCCTCCGTGCCGTCTTCGTGCCCCTCAGTCACATCATGCGCGAACTGTTGTAGCAGAGCGTTGAGGGCTTCAAGACCACCATGTTCTTTGAAGGCGACCAGAACAGGGATAATGACATGCACACTTTGGCGTTCGCTACGTGGGCTTGGATCAATGAGCATCTCCTGTACAGTATGTAGCATAATGATCCAGTAATGGAGATCTTTGACAGTCGTGCTCTGCTGAGAGCCGTCGCCGTCCGAGGGTCTCTTCAGCTGGATTAGAATAGTCTCAGCCAACGCTCCGGCAATCCTCATGTGGTGATAGCGGGTATAGGAATCGCGATCCCTGCGCGGAAAGAGGGCCTTTCCTATTGTCTGGAAGAATGGAAATGTTGTCGGCATCAGCGAGTGAAGCAAAGACTTCAGGGTCTGGTAGTTTTGGAAACGTGGAGAGGTCTGCTCCTCAGGGCTTGGCTTCGTGACAGAGGTGCTGGTCTGATCCGCGTCCGACTTTTCACCGGCGGTGCGTGCCTCCGCGACAGAAGCAGGTTCGCCTTCAACTGCGACCGCAGCACCGTTCGCTGCTGCTGCTGCTGGTTCCGGCAACAGGTCCGGGAAATTGCTTCTGGTGGCCGGGTTCTTCCTGTTGGACCAGTGTGGAGGAACGATGCTGCCCACGGCCATCTCTTCTGAGAGGATGCTGCAGAGCAAGGGTCCAAGGGCTTTGATGAGACGCACATAGTAGTCGTAGACATTGACCGATGGGAGGTTGCAAGTCGATTGCCTTCCATACGGAAAGCACTGGTAAAGTGTCCTGATGTAGGTTTGCAAGTGCAACAAAGCCTTGACGATCTCAGTGCCGCCAGCAACCTTTTTGACTGACTCACGGTCCCACCCACCGGCAGAATCCTTGAGGCTGAGGTCAGACTTGAGGAACGGCGCGAAGAAAGGTCTAGCTTCGTCGTCCTTCACCAGTGGCGCGAGTGTGTCAAGCATGTGTTGAATCCGTCCGAGAAGCGACGGCAGACCGAGAACGGGCGAGGTCTCGATGAGCTGCGCAACAGTGGCAGATAGCATTCGCGACGCACGGGTCTCCCCAAAGTTGGCCGGCAGGCTTGGCGCCTCTGAGAGCTTAAGGAGGAGCTCGATACCTCCGTCCCGTATGAACGATGATTTCAGGTTGCTGTTGGCCATAAGGGCATCGAGGAACATTGTGACAGCGAGGACATAAGGAATGATCCCATCCTCTGAGCTACCAGACGAGGTTACGGCCACGTTGGAGGCTGAAGCATTTTCGACGGATCCTTCGCTAACATCAGCCATCTCAACATCGCTGTCGCCAGAAACTGCCTTTTCCTTTCCTTTACGCGATACCTCCCCGGACTTGGCAAGAAGAGCCTGATCAGCGGCAACGACATCTCCTTGAGGATCCTGCACCAGGAGCTTGGCACCCCAACCGGCGGTGATGGCTTTTTGCTGTGCCAGGTAAACAACTCTGGCAATCATGTCCAGGATCGCGTTTGAGATGGCCGGTCTCAATGCCGGATGATGGCGGGCGAGTTCATCAAAGTTCCCTCCCATAGTATGGAACAGGTCAGGATCAGTCTCGGCGCACCGGATATGCTCCGGGCTCTCAAAAACCTCCAAGAAACTCTCGAGTGCGCGGGACGCGACGACCATCTTCATGCCCATGCTGTTTAGCGATATCGAGTTGAGCACCGTAGGAACAGCTCCGATGACCTCGGCGGACGGAAGGATGCCGCGGGCCAGGGGGCCTTCGCGAGGTGCCTCAAGCATAGCTTGCGTAGGAGGATGCGGCCGTTCATCAGATGCTAGGTCGACAACAGGGTCGTCTTCTGGTTCGGCAGGAGAACTAGGCTCCGCATTCGCATCACTCTCACGAGCCTGGCCTCCCCGCTCAGCAGGCTGCTCAATAGTTACCTGCCGTCCGGTGATGGTCTCGAGAAGGCCCTTGATCATGCCGGACTCCTGTATGGCAGCAAAGCTAGTAGGGTCATTGTTGATGAAATCTCCGAGTAGCCACACGGCGTTCGTCCACACAACTGATCCGAAGGTTTGCTTGTTCTCAATCACAACACGGAGACTGCGGAGTAGCTCCGAGTTGTCAACAATGTTTCTCAGAACCCGGTCTGTGTTGCCACCAAATGCGTAGAAGTGCGTCATGAGGTGGTGAATGAACTTCAGGAGCCACTTGAGAGTCTGCTGTTGATAGAATGGAATCTCATAATCCACGACGTGAGAATGGAACTCTGGAGGAGTACCTTGCCCAGCGGCAACAATGTCCATTCCTATCGACACTGTATCAATGATGAGTTGAGAAATGCTATCAAGACCTGGCAGAGTGCTGAAGGACTGAAAGGCGTTCTGCTGACCAAGTACAAGGCTGTCAAGAAAGGCGATCACCATGTTGTGATTGCGGCTTGCAATCTTCGACCGGAGGTTTAGGATTTCGATGAGAACTTCCATGACGCCGGCTGTTATCATCTCCTGGCCCACTCTAGGAGTCAGTGCCATGTGTAACGTGAGTGAAAACAGCTGGTTTCGCCAAGCATCTGCAGGCGTCTGCTTTCCCTCGTCCTCATCCTCCGGATCCTCCTTCATTCCGGCGATGGCTTTCCTGACGACGTAGAGCAGGACTCCGTGGTTGACATTGGCGTTGAGTGCCGATAGGACATCAGACTGCTTTGTCCCAAAGTTGGAGATAGCTTCCAAGAGGGTGAATGCAATCGTCTGGAGCCAAATGGGGGTATTCTTGCTTCCGTCGACGGAAGGATGGATGAGCTCGGCGAGTTGGTAGACGAGCTGATAGCGCCTCGGCTCGTCGTTGTCTTGCCGGAGGACCTTATCGACGAACGTCGCCTCAGTGTAGATGAATGCGAGATTGTTGATGGCCAGCAGTCGAACAGCAAGGGCTTCCTGTCTGGTATCCGGCGATTCCAGCAGTGCTTTGGCAACCCTGAGACGGTTCAAGTACTCGTACCGAGAAGTTTTGGGCATATCCGCAGGACATCGCTGCAGGAGATCGTAGATCAATGTGGAGGCGACAACTGACTGCGGCACTTCCAAGACCTTATGGCTAGTGCCCGCAGCGTCATCTTGACCTGCCGTGGCAGGGGTGCGAGGTTGAACAGGACTGCTGTCGTCACTGCTGATCTGCCGGCCGCTGCGTGGCGTCTGGTGAGATGACGATGTCATGGTCGTGCTGCGACGTAAGGGGGTCGGAGTAGACGGTGCAGAGGATTGAGCAGTCCGCTCAGGGGCTTCATTCTCAACCTCTGCTTTTGGCCGGCTCTTGGGGTAGTACACTACTTTAATGTCCGCCCAGCCGTGCCAGCGATGATCGTCCACCTGATCTGGCTCAACGATGGAAACCAAATCATTTGCGTACATTGGCGCGACATTCTTAGGGCCGCTGCTGGAATGTGCCTTCTCCTTGCCTTTGCTCGCGGATGCCGGAGTGACGGGTGCAGCGTCAGAGAACCGGTTAATCGAAGTCTTTACGAACGGTTGAGCCAGGCTTTGGACCTTCTCTAGCTCGATGTTGTAGTGGTTCGCGAGCAGAGCGGCGCTCACTTGGCGGTTGTTGGCCGGGCCCATGCGCTTCACGGAAGCCTGGTAGCGTTGTGCCAGTTCCAGGCCTACCTCAAGTGTAGCATGCACAACATCGTTATATGTGGTATTGAGCAGGTTATTGAGGTGTTCACTGCTCGCATAGATGCTTCGATTGCCGCAGTGCTCGAGTAGCATCTTGGAGAAGTTCAGAACCGCTATGAGCAGCTGGCGGTCGCCATCTCGATTATATCCCAGCTCGGCTAGGCGATCGATATCCCACTTCTGGGGGTCGTCGTGGTAGTAATCGGCAGCAAGCTCCTTGCCGAGGAGAAGATCGCACCCGAAGTCTCGGAGCTGCAGACCTTTGTCCAGGCTGTAGGTGGCGCAGAAGCCCTCGATGATGCTGTCGAACCGATTCAGCAGGGGGATCCAGTGATACAGGTCACCCCGTGGGAAGGGCCATCGAGAAGGAAACTTGTCGAGATGTTGTGGTAGGAGTGGTAAGGGTGCGTCGGACGCAGTCTGGACGTAGTTTTTGAGCCAAGGAGACTGGAGAAGCGAGGTCAGTAAGTGTAGTCCCAGGACACTAGTAGGAGCAATGAACAGGGCGTCGGTATACTCACCAAGCTCTCCTTGTGCTTGGGCTGCATGGTCTTCGTTATCTTGCCCATGGTGACGATGGGTGCGGCAGCGCCGCGGACGAAAAGAGAAACTCCCCCTCCACTTCCCCTTCAGACGACGGCGTCCTCAACTTTCAAATCGGCTAGTGGGATACAGCACGCACTCGAAAGGAGTGGCCAAGTACGGTGAGATGTCGGGCAGTCCGTGAGGCGGCAAGTGGTATTCTCGGATGGGTTGTGGGGGGTGGGTAGCCTCTCAGCCTTGAGATGGGGGAACGTGTACTGGAAATCGGAGAAAGCTGGTGTGGCGGCTATGTAGAAACTGCCTGGATGAACGAGGTTCTGGCCGGTTAAGATCCGAGACGCGTCGAGGTTGTGTTGGATGTCGTGACGGGGGGATTGCTAAGCCGATGCCGAGTTCGTTGTTCGTGATCAGCGGCTCAACCCGAGAGCTTGGGCAAATGGAAGGGGCTCTGAGGCGAGTGCAGGTCGCCGTCAAATACTTTCCAAGCCGTACGCAGAAGAAGATGTCGGCAATATGATGGATGCAGCTGGAAATGAATATCCTAACTGCTCAGTTCGAGGTTGGGCCTGCAGTTGGGTGATCGGGTTTATGAAGATTTGGGAAGTTGAGGTTGGAAGTTCAGGATTAGACTAGAATGATGCAGCTTTCTGCTCTGGCGGGTCAAAAGAGTGGAACCGTGGATTTCACCTACTAGCAGACCGCCTAAAGGTACCTTTAATTCTAGTGAGCTCGGAAGCTGTTTCCAGTGTGTGAATCGCCTGTCTTGAAAGTTATAGAATGGGAAACAGATGCCTAGAGGTACCTTATTCTTTCTTCCCAGGTGAACTGCCGCAATCTTTGGATTGAGGTAGATCTAGCATGCCGGTAAGAAAGCTACCTACCTATTCAGTCACTTGGTTGAACACACATTCAGTGATCTCATGGTCAAAAGAACCTTAAAAGGTACCGTCTCTACTATTAAACCTACAGGAGCCCTGCGAGCTACACCCATGGATCGCCCGAGCTTTGAGAAGTCGAGGTATCCCTGAAGCTACACCTTGGCAGGAAGCGGCTGCCTGACACGTAAAAGCTACATAGACGCATCAAGTCACGAAATAAGGTACCAGTAAGCAAAGGTGTCTTTAACCAGGTGCATCCAAGTGAAACAAACTGACGAACCTCCGGCATCCATCCCGGCACCGGCCTGATGTTCCCGGTGAACCGCCACATGTTCGGCCCCACATGAGGAAACCGCGCTTGACGACCTGTAAGGTAGAGTTGTAGAGTCTCCAACAAAGCCGGAACGGACCCGGTTGGTCTCTTCAGAATCCCAATGTACATACGGTCAGAATCCATACCTCTACAAGTACACAAAGCATGGCACGAGACTCACGGATGTCTCCTTGAAAGCTTTATATTGCTGTCAGATCCTGCTCTAGGTACTGACGAAAACAAATGAAGAAAGAAGCGCATTATCCCCAAGCCAACCACAGCAAATAGCATAGCAATAATGCTGCTACTGCCGCTGCAAGTCTCACACTTGCCACCCTCACCAAACGCCCTGGACTCCAACCAGACCAAAGAAAAAACGCCCCCAAAGGTGCCATATACGGCTGTGCTTCCATCCAAGTAAACTTAAACCCAAAGAAAAGAACCCATCCGGTGTAGAAGTACAAGGGCTGTTGTTACATAAAAAGTCTTTGAACCAGAAAGCAAATGCAAAAAAAGGGTATCTCGTAGGAGTTGCCTCCACATCCAAGCCGCCTCAACAAGCGCCGGGGCTAGTCCCATCACCAGCAAGCGTAATGGAACTCGAGTTCGACTCTCCGCCCGCTGTGCCCGGTCTTTCCTTCTCCGGGTCCTTTTCCGGGTCCTTCTCGTCGTCCAACCTCAGCCTCAGCTTCTCATCGAGCATGCTCACCAGCCGCTCGCTATACTGGTCCAACAAGCCGCTGAGGACCGTTTCGCTCACACCTTTGCCCCTCTGTCCAGCTGCTCCACTGCTGCGAGTCCGTATCGCTCGGTCCCCTAGGGCGGCAGCCGTCATCCGGAGCTCAGCATCTAGTTCCGCAAGCACATCTTGGCTGATCGATTCGCTGGACGCCAGCTTCTTGCGGTATGCGCGAAGCTGCCTGCACGTCTGCTCTGTAGCCATGCTCAGCGAGCCAAATCCGTAGCTCGCCCGAAGATTCGAAGTAGACTTCTTCCGCGCCGCGGTAGCTGCCGTTGATGGGGGAGTCGAGTTCAGAACAGGCAAGGACGGCCTCCTACTCATCCTCGCTCTGCCTTTGGGGCTTTCTGGCGGACTGGGACTGCCCCCAGCTGATGGGCGCCGTGATGGTGTACCTTCGTCGGCATTGCTCGTTGGCAATGCAGGTACAGGCGGGGTGCGCGGGACGGCAGAACTTGCGAGACCGAATCTCGAAACGCGTCTGCGTAATGTGCGAGGCGGCGAACGCCGCCCACTGGGCGACGGCCTCTGGAACTCGGCGAGTTCTGCCTTCGACAGCACTCTCCTTAGCGGGGGCCGGCCGGAAGTCGAGTTGCTTGCTTTCTCTGGTGAAGGGTCCCGACTGGTTGAACCCTGCACCGTGTCTTGTAGGTCCAGAGCCCACGTCATGATGGTTCCGTCAGAACCCACGCTAATAATTTTTCTCCTCGTCTCGCCATCTTCAAGCATGACGACGCCATTGATGGCTTCAGTATGACCCCATTCGCGATCCAAAAATGCCCCAGTCTGGGGATCATATATCCTCACCGATTTATCCGTGTTCGATAGTCCCAAGAGAAAAGAAGTGTCCAGGGCGGCTACTTGCCCGTAAATGAGTGAATCAACAACGACGGAATCGATGCCAGCTTCGTCGATGCACTTGAATGAGTTGGCTAAGCGGCCTGTCTCGATGTCGAACTGGCATATAGACCGATCTAGCAAAGACACGTAGACGGACTTCCCGTCAGAAGACATGGCCATGGATGATGGGGATGCCTTGAGAGAGATCACCCTCAGAGGAATAGCTGCCATGACATGAGGCTCGCCCTCCTTCGAGACCAGGTCATGTACTTGGAGTGTCCGGTCTAGGGAGCATGTAAGAATCTTGTCGTCTGACGGGATGAGAACTTGAACAACTCTCGCTGCGAACTCTAGAGTTTGGAAATGCTCGAACGGCTCGTCTGTCAACCTGTGGAAGAGTTGGACCGTTCGGTCTCTCCCGCACGAGGCCATCAGTGCTTTGGTATCGTCCTCAAAGATCGTGATGTCCAGGCAGTTGGTCGAATGCGCCTTAATTTCCATAAGGCATTCATGTGTTGTACCGTCAACGACGCGGATAACTCCCAGCTTGTCGCCGGCAGTAAACTGCTTCCCACCCTTCGTCGCTCGCACCATAACGAGCTCATTGACGAGATCAGGATCATCTCCTGCGTCAATCTGCTCGATGGGGATGTTGAAGGAAGCCTTCACCATTCCGTCTGAATCCCATAAGTTGACCCGACCAGATGCCGACCATGTAAAAAAGGCTGCACCCGTACTCTCACAGCTAGGGACAGTCTGTATGCCGACAATCGGCTCTCCGTGGCAAGGTATAGGGATGTGGCCTGGGTCAGCACCATCTTGTGAGGGCATATAGTCTGGGTTCCATATGTCTATCGAGTGCTTATCGTCGATGGTCACTAGGTTTTCGGCTAGAAATCCTATGGCAAGAAGGCCGTTTGCTCCTTCGGTGACTTTGGTGACCGCTTCCGTGGTTCCGTTAAGGATAGCATCGACACTCAGCACCGCAAACTGTCCGCCTTTCCCACTGATGTACACTCTTTCCTGTCTCAAGGTGATGCAGTTGACTAGGAAGCCGATGTCCAAGATTTTGGTCAGCTTCATCTGCTTTTGCGTATCATCCAGTAAACAGATATCGCCGGTTTCTGAGCATATTACTGCCCTAGTGTCGTCTATGGCCACGGCGCAGCTGAAGGTGGCCTCTAGGAGCGACCCCAGCAGGATGTTTCTGCCGGGGAGAGCACGCTGTGTCTGCTGTTGAGAGGACGTGCCGTCTCCGGGAAATCGGGCTTTCGTAGGTGATATGCTTTGGCCCTCGTCGACCCTCCAGACCTTGATATGGCGAACGCCTAGAGTCAAGAGACTGCTGCCCATCCACACCATGCCACGGATGAAAGAGGTGCATCGATTCTGTTGAAATAGCTTTGCTGCACCTGTCCGTGAATCAATCTTCCAAAGATAAAGAAATCCATCATTGGCGGTTCCGAGAGACGCCAGATATCTTGTGTCGTGAGACCATGCCACCGCTGTCACTCCGAATGTATGCTCGCTGATAGAGACCAAAGGTGTGTCGGAGGAACTGTCCTGAAGGCTGAAGATAAGCACTCTCGGCGCGTACCCCGTCTCACCCACAGCTAAATAACGACCGCAGCGGCTCAGGGACAGACATGTGGCAGCCTTTATCCTCTCGCGACTCGTCCATGTTTTCGATGCAGGCGAGTCAGCCCAGTCGCTTGTACCATACAGAGAGTCCCTCGACGAGGCTGCTACCCTGTTTCTGCTGTCGTTGGCTTTGGGCGTCGAATTAGGTGTGGAGGGCGAATGAGGTATGGGAGATGTGCCAAAGACTGGAACCGCCGTGGGACGTGCTCGATAGAACCTCTGTGAGTATTGGGCTCCGTGTACATCCACCACGACAGCCGCACCGCCGGCAATGTAGGCGAAAGAGGAGTGTACGGTATCGAAGCCGGTAGGCGAGGAGCAGGTGGTGCCGACGACGCGCTTCAGAGACAGTCGAGAATCGTTGGTTGAGGCACGGGCGCGGATAGGTGATCGAGAGGGACGATGAAGAAAAGGCGAGTTGGACGGCGTCAGTTTCAGCCGGCTAGAAGGAGTGGATGCCATTTTGTCGCCATTGGCCAGCGAAAACGAGGATCGCGTCTGGAAGGCAATATGACGAAGAGTATGGATTTTATAACGGCTCCGGTGTGTCGTTCTTTGCGAAAACGGCGAAGACCAAAAGTGACGGTATTAGACACGAACAAGCATGAGGTAGTAGAAGAGAATTTAGGGCTTGAAGGTGTCCGAGGAGGTTGGGCTAACGAGCGTCAAAGAAAAGTGGAAGCGGTGAAGTTTAGGTCCAAGAGAGCTCGGCAGCCATTCCACGCAGATGTCAAGCTCTCAGGTCGAAGAGAAGCGATTTCAATCGTTTTGGTACCCCCGGGAAACAGTCAATTGGGTCATCGGCGAGGTCTAACAGCAGGCCCTGAAGACCTTTGTTGGGGACGATGGTAAAGGAGAATGCAGACAATGGTGGTGTAGGTATAAGTCGGCGCGAGAATTGAGGTACCTTGTACCTAAATCCCTGTCCGTGTTTTTCTCCTTGTTGACCGGGGACCAAGCGCAAAGCCTCGCTTCCCTTTTGGGCAAGAGCAGGATCGTCTGGTGGTCCGTGTTCCTTCCTGCAGTGTGCCGGGTTGGAACGCCCTTGCAGGAAGGCACTGAAGGGTACCTTAGCTGTGTCGATGGTATTTCTCCAACTTTCCCCAACTCTTCCAACGGGAAAGAGCAAATATTGAGAGCCAAATCGCTTGCACCCGTCTGAAGGTCCTCAAAGTCAAAACTGGCATGTTCAGAGCCTTTAGAGAACCTGCAAATCTAGGTGACAGATACCCAGCTTGTTGACGAGAACGTGCTGCTAGCAAGCGCCTCATTCTCTGGGCCTTATCAGACAGGGAGTTGGTTAGAAATCCTGGGCCTGTGTGCTGAGACCCCAGAAGTGCATGCATTAGCGTTGACAGGGCCTGCATTGTGTGAAATGAAATGAGCTCGAGTGCAACCTTGTTTCGCGAAGTCTGGAAACAAGCACGGATCCAATCCCGATGAGAGACATGAATACTGACGGCGATGATCGCCAGTAGCCAGCATAACGAGTTTCTAAAAACGCCATCACATATGATTGTGTTTCGACATGCACATGCTGGGTGCATATGGTGGACTCTTATGCGAGCAGCAGCAGCGCTACTTACTGCCTCAGCATGAAGCTGACGACAGAGATGCCAGGAGATGTAGACTAGGGGTATTGAATTATTTCATGGTATGCACATCTATCAAGGACTCAGCCTTGTAGAGGAATGAGGTTAATATACAGGAGTTATACACTGGTCTGGCTACCCAACCAGGGTAGCGGCCTAGGGAGGGATCGAAGCGTGACCTCTGCTGAGGCAGATCTTGACAATCCACCAACGCGCCAACATCATGCGCCTCACATCAGCGTCTTCGCCAGCTTCCGCTGAGCATTCGAGCGGGCTCGCCTCTGCTCGTGATAAGACGGGTCTCTAGTGATGCCCTCTTTCCGCCATTTCGTCGGCGGTTTCTTGCCCTCCTCGGCCCACGCAGACCAGATGCGCTTGCCTCTGTTGAACCACCTCTCCTGGCGTTCTATCTCCTCCTCGGGTTGAGGCTCCCACTTGCTCTTGAGGATGCGGCGGATAGCTTCGGCCGAGACTTCGAACTTGTTTGCCAGCACCTCAGTCGTGTATTCTTCCGGGAACTGTTGATGCAGGGCCCTTATGCCGGCGAGCGCATCTGGCGAGAGCCGCTTCCGCGGACTCCAGCCTTCGGGAAATTTCTCCTTCAGCGCCGCCTTCTGTAACTGCCAATTTTCCTTCTTCGGCGGAGGTTCTTGCGTGGTCTCGTCGGATTTCTTGGCCTCACGAGCTTCTCGCTTCCCGCCGTCAGGTTGGTCTGGGTCCTGAGCTTCTCGTGTCTCGTCATCGGCTTTCCTCCGCACCCGTTCTTCTTTCTTTCTGTCGGGAAGATTTCCTGCCTCCCGGGCCTCTCTCTTTCTCCGATTCTTGGGCTTCTTCTCCCCCCGGGATGTTGCCTCTTCGTCTCGAGGACTCTTTGGTTTTTGAGCTGACTGCTCTATGACTTCAGCACTCTGGAATTCCAGAGCATCTTGCTCTCCGTCTTCAGGCTGTGTCGATACTCGGACTTGTTGCTTGCCGTCTTCAGGTTGCTTCGGGTCCTGGTCCAACTTCGCTGCAAGTTTCTTTTGTTTCTTCTTCGCCTTCAGAGCCTTCGGAAATCGAGGAGCCGCTATATCGTTGTCGGCTTTGTTTTCGTCCGCAGCAGTGGTAGCAGCATCATTCGCAGGTCCATCCTGAGGCCCTATCTCGGCTGAGGGAGCCAGAGTGCTGCCCATGCGTCTTCGAGACGAGGCTGGGAACGGCAGCGTCCGGAACACGTCAACTGGACCATGTCGGCGAGCGTATCGGAAGGGTTGCGACAATGTCTGACATGACCGCGCACCCCGTGCAGGAGTAAGGGATGGAGTATGGACACGAACGACGCTCCTTATAAAGATGCGGAGCGCAGCTGTCCGGCACGAGCAGTTCATCGCATATGAGGCGCCTGAATCTTTCGATGGGCGACAACAACCAGCCCCAAAACCTCGAGAGGGTGATTGTCTCGAAAAATTCGGGCCAAGCCGCCAATGCAACCAAAACACGCTAGTGCATTGTAGCTAACGCCGGCTTACATAAGGCAAGTCTAGCCAAAGAGGTGGGGCCATCTAACGCGAGATGGACGACGTCATGAACCGCGTTGAGCTCAGCCGAGGCGAAGTCTTCGGTCATGCAGTTGCGATGAATCTTACTGTCGTTGGACATTCTCCGGACGAAGCGATCTCAAGCCAAGACATGTCGAATATCACAGATCACGGAACGCGGGCTAGGGGCACGCGGGCTTCCAGTGAGCTCTATAAGTGGCGCAAGTGATGATACCGATACTTCGGACGCTAGGTAGGTCTGAGGTCTAGTCGATGAAGGTGGTGTACTATCGAGACCCGCATATTGTCCTGACGTCGAGACTCGAGACGTCGAAGACCTTGCCTCCTTGTATGGGTTTCCATGTTCAACCAGACCTTTTCTTCCTTGGCTCTTTGTCCATGTTTGAGCCTTTCAGCCTTGACATATGCTTCAAGCATTGTAGCAAGTACGATTCAGTAAATTTTGCAGCGAGCCGTTGAACGCCTCATGTAGTATAGAGGTCAAATACCTTGGCTGTGCGGCTTGAGCTTGATGAGCGTATTCTTCTTGACACTTGATCAAGATGTGGTGGCGAACGGGAGAGGACTGGTGCCGGACATGGGGATATAGCTTCAAGTGGACGCCAGACCACCGTACCAGGGAGGAACTCGCACACCTAACGTACTCCTACGACGAGCTGGCAACGGAGTGCCTCGACATCCTGGACGAGATCTCGCCGCCAGCTACGCGGCCACAAGATAGGGACAAGCCAGCAGGCTCAAACAAGCAAACATCCACGGAGACACCACCTTCCTCAGAGAACCCGTCCCAACCGGGGTCTCCTTCAGAGAAACTTCCTTCTTTGAATCCGGCAAACACCGACTCCTCAACCCCATTCACCAAGCCCTCGCCGCCTCCTTCCTCCCACCGCGACTACTACGCCCTCCTAAAAGCACACCATACCTCCCACCCGACCCTAACCCGCCTCTGGACCGACCTCAACACCGTTCCCCCATGGGTCGACCTGCCCCAGATCGCTCGCGGCCAAGCAGTCTTCTACCGCTACGCCGGCCCAGCCATAGTAGGCCTCACCTTCCAGTCCCTCCTGGGCGGCATGGGCGGCTACCGCGTCGTCGAGACCCTATCGCGGACAGGCGGCTTCGGCGTGCGCGTCGCCCGCCGGCGCCTCCTGGAGACCTTCCAGCACATCCTCCTCGTCACGCGGGACATCGACAGCCTGAGCCCGGGGGGCGAGGGCTGGAAGTCGTCCGTCAAAGTCCGCTTCCTCCACGCCAGCGTCAGGCGGCGCATCCTGCAGCTCGCCACCGGCGGGGAGGGCAAGAGAGGCCGATACTACGACGTGTCCCGGCACGGCGTCCCGATCAACGACCTGGACAGCATAGGCACCATCGCCGCCTTCAGCGCGACGCTGATCTGGGTCTCCTTCCCGCGGCAGGGGATATACCTCACGGCCGGCGAGAGGGAGGACTACGTCGCCCTCTGGCGGTACGTGGCCTACCTCCTGGGCACCCCGACCGACCCGTACTTTGCCTCGCCCGCGCAGGCAAAGGCCGTCATGGAGAGCCTGATGATGACGGAGATAGACCCCAGCCCGACGTCGCGGGTGCTGGCCAATAACATCATTGCGGCGCTGGCGAATACGCCGCCGTCGCTGGCCAGTGAGAGTTTTCTGAGGGCGGAGACGAGGTGGTTGAACGGCTGGGAACTGAGTGATGCGCTGGACGTGCCGAAGCCGGGGGTCTGGTACACTGTGCTTGTTGGGGCACAGTGTGTGTTCTTTATGGCAGTTTGCTACGCATCACGTATGATCCCGGCGTGGGACAGGCGGCGCATTGAGGGGTTGAAGGGCCAGCTGCATCGTGTTACTGTCGCGCTCGCTGGTGGAGGCGAGGCGGCGCACGAGTTCAAGTACGTGCCCGGTCTGGATGTCAATACTGCAGGAGACGAGAGCGGCGGTGAGAAGCGTGGGTTTGTGGTAGGGGAGCCTGGCGTGGAGAGACGGAACGTAAGGACGCTGGCGGTTACGGGAATGGTGGTGGCTGCTATCGGTTGGCTGGGGCTGAGATACGCTTCAGGAATGTTCCAGAAGGCGTGAAGGTTAAGTGTTTGCCGTGTATGTCCTGCAATGACAGCAGTATGGTTGCAGATGATCGACGGTTTTTACGCGGGTAAGCTTACGAAAGAGATGCCGGTGGGGATTCCCTTGCAGGGCGAGTTGTACGATGGTAAGAGACATGTAACAAACACAATTATGTACGACGGTCGCATAGAGATTCGCAATGACAAGAACAACCCAAGTTCACCCCAGTAAGGAAGCTCGCTGAAGCTCAAGTCACAGTGGACAGGTAGTCATCGCTCATCGGGAGTTGTTCAGCCAGTTTGCTCTATTACCGAGTGCTATGATAACCTCTGAGAATCAAACGCCACGTTATGAAGAATGCCCTGCTTGGTACCTTAAATACAATGCTTTAAGAAAGCCCGAAACGCCAGATATCCTTTCCGTAGGTATTTCATGGAGGTATAACAAAACAACTGCCTCCAACCCATGTGCCCAAGCCTCTATGCTCAGCCCCTTTATCGAAACACATGACCCCTAAAACAAAAGACTCACTACACAATGATGTTCCTAGCAATGCTAAGCATCGTGCATCAACTCAACCGGAGGCCGGGCCGTATGCGCCTGAATAGGCTTCGGCACAGCAGGGCTCAGCTCCTCCGGCTCATCCGTCATGTCATCGACCGCGATGCAGGGCAGTCCCGGGCTGCCGCCGTGCTCCTGGGGGTGGAAGATGAGCGTCGAGCTCCGACTCCGCTGCCCGCTCGCCCGTGGGGAAGGCGCATCAGCACCACCCATCGTACTATCCACCGGCGACGCGGGCGAGACTGGCCCTCCAGCTTGATGTCTCAGCTTCGCTAGCGCTTCTGCTAGGTCGTCCGCGTGGACCATCTTGTTCGGCGCATCTTCAAGCTTCATTTCCCACCCGTGTGGCGGGCTGGGCGGCGGGGAGATGAAAAACAGTTTTCCTGCATCGGGCAGGGCAAGGTGGTGGTCTTTCTCCGCTAGATCGGTTGGCGTCGGGGCGCCGAAGTAGACGCGACAACGCTCGCCTAGGATGGCCTCGCCGTCCCAGATGGAGCGGATTTGTATCGCCGCTTGCTCATCGAAGAAGGAGACAATTATGCGCCGAAAGGACTTGAGAGGAGCCCAGGAGTGGATGGGTACTGTGGAGGCTATAAGGTCGCGGATGGTTTGAAGATTATCCGGGCGGAAGATGTCGGGATTTTGGAGGTTGGTGAAGATGAGGGTGTTGGACGGCACAGCCGGTTGGGTCAGCGGTGGCAGGTTAGAGAGATCGAGGGTGAGGGTTGATTTTCTGGAAGAGGTCGTCGACGATCGGCTAGGTGGTGCCGGACGGGCTTCTTCCTGGTGCTCCATCTTTGACAAGAGTGGTCTTGTCGTCTGGTATGAACTTGGTGTGATGTTTCAGGCTAAGTGTATCTGAATGGAGACGGTACCATGCAGATAAGAGCAGAGAGAACTGTGTTATGAGCCTCGAGCAAAGTAAGTCGGCCTTTGGAGCATGTGTTGTCCTTTCCCTGAATCGAAAGCAGAGATGCAGAGGTGTGATCTAGGAAGAGGATGAGGTTGCGTGAGTGGCGGAGGTTATATATTTCGATGGCCGTCGACGGGATGCGGAAGGTGGCGGCATGCCCCTGCTGGTACACTGTATCTGCGGGGGAAAGAGGGCGGTACAAAGCCCAGAAAACTGTAACCCTTGCTTGGCCCGTTTTTCACGGCTGCGTTACCTTAATGCAGGTCCAAGCCTCCAATTGGTGGGGTGCACTGGAACCCTCCGGTTTTGGAAGGCCCAATCTGAAGGATTACACGTGTAGCGCCTCTGACGTTTTGCGGCTTGTGGAAGAAGGTACACTGGGTAAGGTACCTTGAGGCAGGCCCAGATCGAGGCCTCTCATTCATGTCTCAGTGTGCCACAGTTAAGCCTCATCATTTCGGAAAACCACCAACGATGAACAGTATGAAGCAACGAGGACAGGTGTGTCATAGGTCTCATTCATAAAGTATTGTCTATCTGCCTTACGCAGTTGTCACTCAGAACGTGGAGTTGCGCTACATGAGCTTACCACATCAGGCAGCTGTTCGACATGCGCCATTGCATACCATGAATTAAGGTACCTATGTATCAGCAAACCCCAAGCCTTCCAAGACTTTGAACCTCCAATCGCCACTTGCCAGCCACGGACTGATGCGTCCAGAGGCGTATTGATCGGTGTTTCTTCAGGCCAAGCTCAGCAGTGTGAAAGCAGCACGAGCAGACGAGGTACGAGGCAAAAATGCTGTGGAAAGAAATCTTCCGAGATTGGTTGTTTGATTGGCCTCCCGTGACGTCTCCCAACAGAAACCTCCAGCACAGCCTCACTCACAAAGCGTATCGAGACCAGAGAGTTTCTCGGCGGTGATCTCTGCAGCCCACTGTTTAAACTCGGGCGGCGTTGTTCTTGCCGTTTTGGCCCATAAGTTTGGGCGGTTCCGAGTTCCAGAACGATCGGCTCAGCCATGGGTCATTCGACAGCATTGCTCCGTATTGCCAGCCTCTCTCAACCTTGTCCGTCAGTCTTGTCAGTCTTTTGACTCAAACAACCTTCGGCGGCCAATTTGGCCATGTGGATAACCTCACCTCTCAAGCCACACGGAAGGACGGGGTAATCTCCGGCAGCTTGGACTTCTGACGCTCAGCCATCCTGCGGAGGCCTTATTGCCATCACAACTGTGCTGATGGGAGTGAATTGCGATGAAGAGTATACGCGGCAAGGGAGGCATGGCAATGGCTTGTCAACCTGAAACTAAATACCGACTTGACTGAGCCCGAGGCAGGGCAACAGGCCATCTTGCACTTCTCGCCTTATGTGCTCCGACCCCGCCTGCGCAGCCTACTTGTAGATATCGACTGTTTCAATATGTTGTGCACATTGAAACGTAGGGATTGATTGGGCCTTGACGGGGACGCATCAAGGTACCTAGATCCCGCGACCGAATATGGTGTGTTCGCAAGACCCACCGTATTGCCCAGGTCTCTGGGAACCAGATCAGGAGGCAAAGATATGTCGGTATCGAGCAGCACAAGGAGCTTCGCTCCATTTCCAACTGCTAACAAATCGACGTCGACGTACCTTGAAATTGACAGAGAGTGTTATTCACTGCTACCTCGCTCCTGTCAGAGAGAATAAAGTCGCAAATGTAGGTGCTGCACGTTATGGATAAGGTAGTTATGCTCAGATAAGGTAACAACGACGATGCATTCCCGGAACGTCAACTCATGCTCACCCATATGTATCCCCGATATTAACTACACTGTGAAGCCAGATCGCAAACAATACCTCGAAACGCAGAGACAGTCTGTTTTGTGAGATACTCAACATCTGATGTCCCAACTCCTACCACTACCCATCTCATATGTACCTGCAACCTCACGATCTTTTGGTCCTTTGGCCTGGCAAAGACAATTCATCGGTCCGCACCGTGATGCCTGACTTACACAGGCACGGTAACGAGTACGATACTAGTACACACGCTGCTGCGAACGGTGTCTCCACGTTCAATATTGATCATTGAGTTTGCAGGCGTTGAAGATGTTAGGACGTCTGATGGACCATGTGCCAAAGACGAGCTCGTTAGTCCTGGCACCACAGCGTAGCCTCCCAGAAACTCGAGGCCCTCCCGCCGAGTTTTCCGTCTTGCTGAAGAGATAGATAGACATATTCGTCGTTTCCGTGACCGGTGTAGATCCAATACATGTCGTCTTGAGGTGCTGCAACGGGACGTAGATATCCGGCTTCGTCGATGTATAAGTGCACGCCAGTGATCAAGAACAACAACTACGAAGAGATGTTCAGACGATAGGGATCAGACGACGAGCGAGCCAGACTGCGTGACTACATGTATAGCTCTGAATGTCTACAGTCGAGGTAACGTACCGAGTTCGATTGACGATACTGCACCAAAAGTCAAACAGCCTGGAGCCCTCCTGTACACTCTAGGACCACAGTATCAGGGCTTACGATGCTCTAAGTGAGTCTAGTGAGCAAATCTGTCGTGGAAGATGTTGGCTTTCCGCTTCTGCTTGCCATGTGCAAACGTTTGCATAGCCACTTTGCCCTAGCACACGATGTCACCCGACTGGACGGTTTCCCAGTTCGTTCTGGGTTTGAAGAAAAGTATATCACTCAGCAATCGAGAAATGCTCGACGAGCTTTGAGGAAGTCGCACCGACTTGTGTAACACAGTTGATTGACGGTATAGCTTTATGCATGGAGCTTACACCATCCCACATGTCTTGAAGGTTAAACCTCTCTGGCAGACACCACGATACAGCTGTATACGTACACAACATCGTACAGATGACAACGCTCATGCCAAGCCCAATCATGGGGTTCAAGTCTGCACGCCCCAGCGATCTGGAGGTCTAATTTGGCTAAACGCCCATGGAGAGCACACCAGACGGACACGAACTACGGCATATCGAAAGACGCCGAACGAGCTCGCACCCACATCCGCACCCACGGACCGAAGGCCATGACATCGTGGCTGAGCAACCTCCTCACCCTCCTTTCCCCTCCCGGAGATTATCGTACACAAACAAACAAAGCCACCCCCTCATCAAGGTGGACTTTCCTGATAGCTCAAGCCCAACCCCTACCTAATCTCCACGCCAAGCTTCTCGACCAGCGCCTTCCTGACGGTATCATGCATCCGGTTCGTCTCCTCGTTCGTCAGCGTCTTCTCGAGACTACGGTAGTTGATCCGGTAGCACATGCTCCTCCTCCCCGTCTTGGGGTGCGAGAACTCGTCCACCAGCTTGACGTCCTCCACCACGTCGCCGCAGATATTCCTCACAATCTCCATCAAATCATTCTCATGCCAGTCATGCGCGTTGGCCTTGGTATTGCCCCCGGCCGCAGACGTGCTCCGCAGCCAGAACGACACGTCCTTGTAGCAGGCCGGGTACTTTGAAAACGGCACGAAACGCTTGAGCAGGTCCAGATTATCCGACACGCCCCTGAACTGGCTCAGGAACCTCTCGTCCGTAGACCAGAACAGCCGTATATCCGGTATCTGGAACAGCAGCATGGCTATCCTCTCGATGCCGATACCGAACGCCCAGCCCAGCTGCGACGGCACGCCGGCGTTGACGAACAGCTCTTGCTTGCTGACGCCGCAGCCCAGCACCTCCAGCCAGTCGCCGGCGTAGTAGACCTCCAGCTCCCAGCTGGGGCTCGTAAACGGGAAGTAAGCCTCCACCCACCTCACCCGCAGCGGCTCGTCCACGTGGTCCGGGTCGGCCTTCGCCGCAGCGGCCTTGGCGCGCGAGAAGATCTCCACGACCATCAGCTCAAGACTGCGCTTGAGATGGGCCCCTATCGCCTCCGCCTCGGCGGCGGAGTGGTGCTCGCCCTGCAGCGGGTTGCGCTCCGCGTGGAAGGGCGGGTTGGGGTCTTCCACCTTGATGTTGTGCCTGGGTAGCCTTTCCAGGTCCGCGTATACGGCCGCTGCTATGTCGCCGTCGGGCACCTTTGTCCTGTCCCAGACTCGCGCGCCCTCCATCTGGTGGAAGACGGGGTAGTGCGTCCTGTCGACCTCGTCGCGGCGGTAGACGTCTGCCGTGATGAGGTAGCCGTCGGACTCGCTCGCGCGGAAGAGCTGCGCCTCGTGGGCGCTGGTGTGGGTGCGTAGTAGGGTGGTGGCGTTTATGTAGTACGTGTCTGAGCGGGCGCGGCCAGGGTGGTCTGGAGGGAAGCCGAGGGAGTCGAAGTTCTCGTACGTTGAGACTACGGGGTGGAAGGTGTTGTGGGATTTGAAGGTCGGGCGGGGGAAGACGGACTCGATTATCTGCCTGGTTATGGAGACCGGGTGGTCTTTCTCGAGGTGTAGCTGGCGCGAAGTTGAGGCGAGGACATTGGAGGGGACATTGTACCAGGGGTCGGTGGTGAAGGTCTTGCCGCGGATCTCGACGGAGGGTGGTGTTGAGGAGAGCTCCTTGGCTATAGGCATGGGGGCTGGAGCATCTTGACCTCTATCAGCAAGTGTAAGACCACTGCAGAACCAATGTATTATAATCACCAGTTGAGTAGTAGCATGCTCGCCAGCAATTGCTTCTATTGAAGAGCCTCAAGAGTCGTGGGTTGTGAGCTCGAGACATGCGGCTGGCCTGGACAGCCCATCCTGGAGTTGCGACCATTGTGATGGTTGCAGCACTCCGCTTTGTGACCCCCAAGACAAAAGAGAAACCCAGTGTCTATCTTTCTGAGACGACTACTTCCTCACGGTAGCTGTCATGATGTTATTTACACACACGAATGGTTCGGATGCCCAGGGTCCAACTCAGACGAAGCTCTCCAAAAAGCATTCGTTTCCGATTCCCCAACTCAGATCACCCGAACATCCTCCGACTTATCGATTAAAGACACTTATCATCGGCACAGTCTCATGTCAGCTGTCAGCATGGCACCCCTGTCAAGCCATTGACAGCACGGTGACATCAAAAGGTTCCAGGCGCCGAGAAAAAGAAGAACCTGTTGCCGATGCGCTCATAGAAAAAGCACCGATAACGACCGTCCGCGCCGCTTATCACGGCCAACAAGTGGATTTCGCGACCTACAATTGCTGTTCCTGAATTGGAGAAGCCCTACAGTCTGAGTGTGATCGCGTCCAGCTCAGTTGTCTATTAATTACTCGTCTTCTCCTCGTGTCTTGGCGGAATGCTCTCGTCGCAAAGGGTCGCAATTCCTTGTTAGAAGAAAATCTGCCACCACCACAAATGGAGGCAGCAAACCACCCCAGTGCCGCCACGGCCGCGCGCCCGCCCGTCGTCCTGACAGAGAAGAAGGTGCCGGCGCAGGACAAGAAGAAGCCAATCCGCTACCCCTTCTGGTTCGGCGGAAGCGCGAGTAGCATGGCAGCATGTGTAACCCATCCATTGGACCTTGGTACCTACCACCCGCCCCCCTCATACACTCGTATATGTCTCCCCCCAAACCTCACCATGTCTGACATCCAAACAGTCAAAGTCCGCCTTCAAATGCGCACCGGCGCCATGCCCAAGTCCATGACTGGGACCTTCGCCTACATCATCCGCAACGACGGCATCCGCGGCCTCTACAACGGCATCTCCGCCTCCCTGCTGCGCCAAATAACCTACAGCACCGTCCGCTTCGGCATCTACGAGGAGTTCAAGGCGCGCTTCGTGCCCAAGCCCTCCTCTTCCTCCAGCAGCAAGTCGACCAAGGCGAACCAGTCCCCCCCGCTCCTCACCCTGATCGCCGCCTCGTCCATCTCCGGTTTCGTGGGCGGCATAGTCGGCAACGTCGCCGACGTCCTCAACGTCCGGATGCAGCACGACGCCGCCCTGCCGACGCAGCAGAGGCGCAACTACAACCACGCCCTCGACGGCCTGGTCAGGATGACGCGCGAGGAGGGAGGCCTGCGCTCCTGGTTCCGCGGCGTGTGGCCCAACAGCCTGCGCGCCGCGGCCATGACGGCCGGCCAGCTGGCCAGCTACGACTTCATCAAGGGCGTCTTGCTGCGGCACACGCCCATGGGGGACACGCTGAGCACGCATTTCAGCGCTAGTTTCCTGGCGGGCGTGGTCGCTGCCACCATCACCAGCCCGATTGATGTTATCAAGACGAGGGTCATGAGCGCGAGCGGCAAGAGCAGCATCACCCATCTGCTGCGGGAGATTACGGCTGCCGAGGGGCTGAGGTGGATGTTCAAGGGCTGGGTGCCGAGTTTCTTGAGATTGGGACCGTGAGTTACCTACTTACTTAACTCCCTTGGATACGGTGCCGGGTTGAGAAAGTGATTTGCTAACTTGTGATCTAGGCAAACGATCTGCACTTTCCTCTTCCTAGAGAGTCACCGCAAGGTGTACAGGCATATGAAAGGATTGCCGGACTCGACAGAACCATGAGAAAGCAGGAAAGGAGGTATATACGAGAGCCAGGGGTATACACAGAGAGCCGACCACTTTTTGCTTTTTCGGCGTTTGATTTAGAAAGTACATTTGCATCGCCGCGCAGGGCAGGCGACAGGCGTTGGATGGTATCACGTTCATGTTGATTCCACTTCAGGTTTGTTTCGATATTTTTCCATACCATTGGGGGGAGCCTAGAGCCGTGATACCTTTTGTTGATGGCGGGCGGGTTGTGAATACTGTCGAGAATATGATTTCGCAAGAGATACAAAGCCTTCTAGAAGCCATCTTTTATTGCTATCACTGCCGCCTCCGCTGAGGAGAGACAAGTAGACTGACGACGTCTCTCTATGCTCGACATTCCGGGATATTCCTTTCACCCTAAACCGGGGTGATGATGCCTTTTTAGGCGCCAAAAAAAGCCATCCGTGACCATGCAAAGTTCCCTAAACGCCGATGCTTCTTCACATTCGCAGACCGAAGGTATATCCGCCCTTCAAACGCCATACCTAGTCCTTTTAAGAATGAAAGCAATGTACGAACGGTGAAACGAAGTATCGAGAAACAGGTGAAAGACAACGACGGGACTTAGTTCCAGCCGCCCTGGCCAGAGCTGCCGTATGGAGTCGTGCCGTAAGGCGTGGTACCTCCCCCAGCGCCAGCGCCACCCCACGAGCTCTGGTTGCCGCCGGTGTTGTACGGAGTGGTGAAGCCGTCGCCAGCCGCCCCTCCACCCCAGGCGCTACCACCGTCGCCGCCACCGTACTCGGGGCTCTGGGGACCGTTGTAGCCCGTGTTCGCATCACCACCCTGGTCATCGTCGGTGAGCGCGTGGATGAGGCCGGCCAGCTTCTGCTGGAGAACCTTGATGCCCTCCTGCACGATCTGGTCGGGAGGGATCTGACCGGTGGACTCGACGCGCATGTAGATGCGGTTGGGGACAGCGTCGTAGTCGAACGGCTCGCCCTCGGCCTTGGGCTCCTCGTACTTGGCGTTGCTACTGAGGGGCCTAGTTTTGTCACACGTTGGTCAGCGACATCACTACAGGAGAAGGTGGATTGACGGTGATGATACGTACCACTCGGCCTTGGCGTTCGTCTCGTACCACAGATCGGTATGGCGCAGGTTGTTATGCGGATCGTACTCGAAGCCGACAGCGGTGGTAGCCATCCACTTTGCGTGCTCCTTCGCGATGCCCTTCTTGGCAATGCAAGCGAGGTTGATCTCCTGGCCCCTGTTAAGCTTGGCGATAAGAGAGCCGTTGCCCTCGGGGTCGGTGATGACGGGGACGCCGATGGTCTGGTTGGGACGGCTGGGGTCGACAATCAGATCGCGGGCATAGACGTTCATGTTCTCCTCGCTGGTGCACTTGACGTGCAGCGTGAGCTTGACGCTGCAGTTTTCGCAGTACTGCTCGCAGTCGCAGTCGCGCGAGTACAGGACCGACTCAAGGTCGACCGAGTTGAGCGGGATCAGGCCGAGACGGTGAGCGATGACCTCATCGGCCATAGCGCTGGAGTTCTCGTCAACCTCGACCAGATCGATGGCAAGTGTAGGAACCTCGGCGATCATGACGCGGCGGAGCGAGTTCATCATGTGGAGCTCGACGTTGGATGCCTCGAAGGCGACAGAGTCGTGATCGGCCTATCGAACAAAGCACCACCGGCGCGTCAGTTCAGCAGGATCGGCAAAGCATCATACAGTACCGCGTCTCCGCGAGCGCAGCGTCAAGTAGCACTTACCTCGTGGATCTTGACAGACGGGCCCAAGGCCTGGTCGTCCTCCAACATCATGGGATCGTAGTCCATGGCTGCGGTTTGTGTATTGCGGAGAGGTGTGGGGGGAAAGTCGCCGCGAAGGGTCGCGGATGATGGTGAACGAGTCTGAGGACCCGCGAGAAGACGAGGGTTCGTTGAGATTGAGGTTGCTAAGGGAGTGTATGGGTGGCTACTCTGGTAACTCTCGTCGCCTTTGACTTGAGGCCATCTTTATTGCATTTCGCGCTAGTGATCTTAGCGCGGCCGTCGCCTCGGCCGTGTGAGGTAGCCGTGCGAGGCACAGTGTACAAACGTTCAGCCGGCCCTTTTGCTCTTCCGCTGTGGATCCGGAACTTTCACCTCGACAGCTGCCCGTGAGCTTCCGTTCTCGTCACAAGAAATTTTGCAGCCCAGACCGCGACATCATCACCAACACCATCCCAAATACACCAGTACTCTCAACATGCTACGACAAGCCCTCTCCGCCCCTTCAAGAGCTGCGCGCTCCAGCCTAAGGATCGCGACCCAGGCCCGCCTCTCCAGACCACAATTCTACCAGATTCCCTCCATAGCCACAAGGGCAGCACAACCGTCCGTGGCAAGATGGTACAGCGCAGAGTCCGAGTCAACGTCAAAAGAGGCGGCAGAGGCAGTGAAGGAGGGTGAGGCGATCGCCGCAGAAGCAGAGGCAGCCCTGAAAAAGCAATTAGAACAGAAGGAGGCGGAAATCAAGGAGTGGAAGGTTCGTCTATGCTTCCGCCCCCCATCTACCACACCTACACCTCGAAGCTAACATACTACTCCCTAGGACAAATTCATGCGCTCGGTAGCCGACTTCCGCAACCTCCAAGACCGCACCCAGCGCGAGGTCAAGTCAGCCAAAGACTACGCCATCCAGAAATTCGCCAAGGACCTCGTCGACAGCGTCGACAACCTCGACCGCGCCCTCGCCCAGGTCCCCGAGGAGAAGCTCAAGGCGGCCGAGAAGACGGAGCACCTGCAGGACCTGGTCAACCTCTACGACGGCCTCAAGCTGACCGAGACCATCCTCATGCAGACGCTCAAGAAGCACGGTCTCGAGCGCTTCGACCCCAGCGGCGAGAAGTTCAACCCCAACGAGCACGAGGCCACCTTCATGACGCCCATGCCGGACAAGGACGACAATATCGTCATCCATACCCAGCAGAAGGGCTTCAAGTTGAACGGTCGGGTGCTCAGGGCGGCCAAAGTTGGTGTCGTCAAGAATAAATAAGGGGGACGAGGGGGTGAAGCAGCTGAGGGAGGGGTTGGTGTGTATGACCCGTGTATAACTAAGATTGATTGATACCGAGACTTGGGATGGTCCTGGTGTATGTATAATGCTCCTCTCATGACGGCGACTGGCGGTCCTTAAGCATGAACGGACTAGATCGGGCATTCATCTCCGATTGTATATAGAGCGTCTGTTTTGTAAGATTGGGTGGCATGGAATGAGAAGTCTGACGACAATTCCGGGGATCTATCAGTGGCCGCGAGCAGCACCATGATTGGTGTCAAGTTCCTTTGAAAAATACAACGAACACGACACGAGCCAATACCTACATTGAACAAATGATATCTGGTAGTCTTGACTGTACAAGTACCTGTAGAATAAAAGATTAAGATCTTTTTTTTGAAGAATTTACAACTACAGTAGAATCAGAACTTCTTTTATTAATACTTAATGCTGTCAGCAAACAGCGAAATTTGAGGCTTCATGTGACCGAGACTATCTCGGTGTCTTCCATTTGCACTGCTCTACACGTCTGCCATGGCATGAATCAACCAAAAACTCCACTAAAATATGTTACTCTACATCCGCAAAGCAAACGAGGATATGCTCGCCGCTTCGTTCACTTCTTCGCCCTTCCCCTCGGCTTAGCAGGTGCTTTCGCCTTGCCCTTGCCCTTGGCAGGAGGCTCATCCTCGCCATCATCATCATCATCCTCCGCAGCCTTAGCCTTGGGCTTGGCCTTGGTGGCCTTCTTGGGAGCTGCCTTCTTCTTGGGCTGCTTGATGTACTTGTCGCCCTTGATATCAAGCTCGTCGTCCTCCACCGCCTCGGCAGGCTCGTCAACCGCAGCGTCGTCCTCCTCTTCGATGGCCTCTTCGAGATCGGGCATTTCCTTGCCGAGCTTCTTGGTTACGGTGACGTTGCTGGCCTTCATGAAGGGAACGGGATGGGCCATGGCGTTGTATCTGAAGAAGCTGTCAGTATCATCATACTTGAGATGCGATTTGAAGCTTGTAGAACTTACTGTCGTGTGAACGCGGCCTTCGTCTGGGACTCGATGTTGATCCTGTCCTCAGACTGCGGCCCAACGCCCAGCTCCTTGATGTAGTCAAAGTCGTCGCGAGTGAGGTAGTAGCTGTCCATTAGGTTGATCACATCCTCGACCGCGTCTTTACCCTCGATCTCCAACCTCTTGACGATCTGGTGCCACAGGACAGGCAGGTACTGCTGCCGGATCTCGTTGTGATCGCCAGAAGACTTGAGCCGCATATGGGAGTGGATCTCCCGCACGTAACGGCCGAGCTTGCCCGTCTTGCTGAAGTTGCCCAGCCACGAGGTGAAGTTGGAGCCCTGGAGCTGACCCGCGACGAAGCTCGATGGTCTCACGGTGCTGAAGACGGCATGCGTGGGCATCAGACTCCACTGCTGTTGCGGTCCGTGAATCATCCGGTCGACTAAATCACCGTCGCTGATACTCTCAGCCGCCTGGTCGACTAGTTCGAGATACTTCAGGTTCGCTTCTCTAGCATTGTAGCCCTTGCCGTTCAACAGCGCTGGCTTGCAGCGAAGGTAGTTCTCCTGGATCATGAGAAAGCTGAACTCGTGGTCGTTGAAATAGAGCTCAATCTTGTCGTTGAGGGTGGACTTGCTGCTAGGAGCGAAGAGACCACCGCCGAGCATCTTCTGGCAGATATCCCACGGCTTGAGGATGATGTGCTTCTCCCAAGCCTTGGACATCTCCTTGCCCTTGTCGTAGGTCATCGAATCTTGATCAAGCTTTGCAGTTGAGATCATGTTGATGATCTGCCTGATATCCCTGTTGCTGCCCTCGATGAGCGCATCAATCGCCTGAGGAGGCAGCTTCAGCTTCTCGCGGAAGCAGATGCTCATGATCCGCGACCGGATCTGGTCGACAGTTGGCCGCTGGAACTTGATGTCGAAGGTGACGAAGTCGAAAGGCTTCATCTTCGGAAGACGGCGCTCGTTGCAGATCAAGATCAAAGGAACCTGGGTCTTCTTACAAAACTTTGCAAGAGCACCGACACCACCCCTGTCACCGGACGACATACCGTCAACCTCGTCCATGATCAACACCAGGTTCTTCTTCTCCGTGTCGACCTTCTTTCCATCTCCGGCGAAGTAACCGAGAAGAGAACTGTTGTCGACAACATCGGCGAGGCCGGTATCGACGAGCTTCTTGCTTCGAGAGTCGCTGGCATTTTGCTCGAGGACATCAAAGCCCTCCAGTCTAGCCGCGAGATGAGCAGCAGTCGTTTTCCCAATACCGGGAGGACCAGATATAAGGATTGCGCGGAAGGTGCCCATCCCATCCTTGCCTCTCCGTTGGAAGTTATACTTCTTCTCCGTGTGCCAGTTGTGCAACCAAGTCTGTATCCTCTCGACATTGGCCTTGTTGCCGCAGATCTGGTTCATCGCCGTCGGCGCGTACTTGGTCGTCCAAAGCTGTGACAAGGGTTGAGGCGGAGCGGCTGCAAGAGCGCCACGAGCGACAGCGGCCTCCTGAGCCTTCGCCGCCTCGGCCTTGCGAACCTTCTCCTGCCGTTCCATCTCTGCGGCCTGTTCCCGTACCTTCTTCTCGGCCTCTTCTTGCTTTTGCTTGGCCTTCTCGGCAGCCTTGCCTGAACCACCTTCGCCAGGGAGAGTCTTGATGAGGTAGAACAAGCCTTGCTCATCGATAGTCTTGATACCGTGCTCTTTGATCTTGCGCAGCTTGCTAGGTCCAGCATCATCACCCAGGACGACAAAGTCCGTCTTACTGCTCGGGGCACCCGTGACCTTGCCACCGTACTGCTTTACTAGAGCAATAGCCTCGTCCCTGCCAATTGTCTTGAGCAAACCGGTGAAGACGAAAGACTTGCCCAACAAGCAGTTGTCATTGCCCTCCGGGATCTCTGCAGCGCCGGCCATTGGCGGAGGGCCGGCATTTCCGCCTCCTCCAGCCGTCCGCCAGTCGAACTTGGCGCCGTCCTCCTTTGGTGGCGCGTCAGGTGCTTCGATAGTAGGCACTTTGTCAAGAATTGCCTGAATCTCGGCACTCTCGGCCTCCGGTGCCTTCTTGGCGCGCGGCGCACGAGGCTTAGCAGCCTTCTTTGCAGGCGCCGCCTCCTCCTCGTCTTCGTCATCGTCGTCGCTGTTGCCGGCAGACTTGCGCTTCTTGCCAGCGGCTGGGGCAGCTTTCGCAGCAGTGCGGGCTTTCTTGCTCGGCGTCGGCTTGATATCCTCGTCTGACTCTTCAGTGGCGGCCCGCTTGCCTCGTGTGGCAGCCTTCTTAGGTTTCACAACGACGTCATCATCACTGTCATCGTCCTCCTGGTAATCGCCCTTCTTCGCCCTGCTCCGGGTCTTCACGTCGGCGGCAAAGATATCGTCCGCATCCTCCTCCTCGTCCATGAATGCGTCGCCATCGTCATCCTCTTTATAATCCTTATATGATGTAGCAGCGCGTCGCTTATTTCCGTTGACAACAGCCTTTGCCGGTGATGCAGTTGCAAGCTTCGACGCAGGCTGCTTGCTCCGGGGGCTTGCTCGTGGTTCAATCTCGACTTTGGGCTTGACGTAGGCGGCGGCCTTCGGCGTGGACTGTGATTTCGAGGGTTTTGGTTTGCTCGAGGCGAAGTATTCGTCCGGATCGATCTCTTTGACGAGCTTTGGTTCTCTGGTCGGATGGTTAGTGTCCTATAAGATATAGCGGCATAGGAAGCTGCTCACGCCTTCTTCTTCGGAGTTGCCTTAGCTGCAGGCTTCTTGACCCTATCATGACGGTCAGAGCGAGTCCTAGGATATAAGTACCGAGAGTTCCTTACTCTACAACCTCGTCGTCATCGTCACTGTCCTCAACGACTTTGCGCGACTCTGTGTTCCGATGATTAGCTCTCTCGTACTCCTAGCAGTGAAGTGCATGGTAATCACTGACTGCCACGCTTCTTCTTGGCCGACTCATCCTCCTTTTTCGGCGTTGGCGCTGGCTTCGCAGGCACCGACCCGTTCTTGGGAGCGAAGAAGGAGCGAATGTCGGGCATTCTGGGAGCTGCAGAAGAGCTGTCGTGAGAGATCTGAGAAGGAGAAAGGAGAGGCCTGCCAGGGAGAGAAAATCCGGATGAAGAGCTCTACGGCTGCAAGCTATTTCACTCCCGACCGAACAGCAGTAATTATCGATGGTGTTGACCTCTTCCGCGGGCTGCGCGGCGTTCAATTCGGTACAGAGCGAAAGGGCGTGCCTGTAACGCGACTCGATGACGCGACGCCAATTAACTTCCAAAAAGTGGAGACTTCCTTTTTTGGGTGTCGAACAGAGGTTACAGCGCAGCCTGTTATTGGCCCTGGCCCGGGGTTTTACCGCTCAACTTTTTGGAATGCCGTTCCGAGCTATACAGGTCGACGACGAGCATCCTCCAAGAGCTCGCCGGACCCCCTCAGCGCACCCGACAAAATGAAGCCAAGCGCTTCATCCCTTCTATCCAATGCCTTCACCAGCCTCAGGATATCACCCATATCCGCCCTCCGCCCCGCCCTAACCTCCCAATCACACCGGCCGACAACATCATCGCCGACACAACCACGACAACATGCCGTGCGGCCATTCTCCTCCACACCCGCCCAGCTCGGATCATGGCTGGAGCCCTCAATCGACCGCAAGCAGAAGATGATGAAGGGTCGTGCCCGCTGCCCGACTGGCGGCTCGTCGAGGGGCACGACCGTCATCTGGGGCGACTACGGGCTGCGCATGTCGGACCACCACCGGCGCATCTCCGCCAAGCAGCTCAAGGTCGCCGAGGACACGATCAAGCAGCGCTTGCGCGGGCAGAAGTACCGCCTGTACAAGCGTGTGGCGTGCAACATTGGTGTCTTTGTCAGCGGTAACGAGGTCTGTCTGTCCGAAAACCTGAGCCGTCTTGGATCCCGGATCATGAGAGGGGCGTGATGTGACTGACGAGAGGAAATGACAGATGCGTATGGGTAAAGGAAAGGGATCGTTCGATCACTGGGCTGCGCGAGTGGCCGTCAACCAGGTCCTCTTCGAAGTCAGGGGGATGCTCCACGAGCAGGTCGTGCGCGACGCTTTCCGTTTGGCTGGCAACAAGTTGCCCGGTACGTATTTCTATTCAGAGACACGACCTCTATAAACTCATCGTCTAACCGGTCATACGTCCACAGGTCAACACGAGTTCGTGAAGAAGGGCGACCCACCGGTCGTCGGCATCACGAAGTTGGACGGTATCACATTGGAGGAGCTCAAGCGGCCCCGGAGAAAGCTCCCTACGGTCGAGGTACCGCCTGCGGTCTCGCCTGCGGTGGCGACTACGCCAAGCTCCACGAGTCCTCCAGCTTAGGTGTTCGGAGGTGTAGCGTTTGCTTATGTGTAGAATATGTAATATTACTCGATACGAAGACGATCAACGTTTAGATCTTGTAAATCTGACCTTGCGGCTCGTCTGCAGCATTTGTATACGGTTTCGATATCAGCTATCATCAATGAGGCGTGACTTCAATTAGCACCCTCTGATCTTTTGATTGTGCCACGACTTGAAAGCGCTTCTAATGTTCATCAAATTCTTGAGATGACCATCCGCATATACCAAAACCCGTGAGTCCAGGCGATGGGCAATTGCAGTACTGTTTCCGAAACAAAGACAAAACGATGCGTTCATCGAACTACTGCGCAGCTAGCAAAGAGTAGAACTACAAGCAAAGCATAGTAAAAGCAGTATATTCCAAGTACGTTATATCCAACGGTCCATTCACGTCCATCATTCTGCATTCGCAGTTGAAATGTAATCCCAGTCAATAAGTAACCCTGGATCATCAGATGTCCCAACGAAACCGGTGAGATTATCCCAACCTTCCTCCTGCGCTGGTGTCAGACAAGGAAACATGACCTATCGCTTTGTAGGTGCAATCAAGGCAAACAAGGACGACACAAAACGCTGCGTGAGCAACATGGTATACTGGAGAAAGTCCATTGGTAATCGAGATATAAGCAGATGTAGAAAACCGTAAACAAGAGAATCTATAAAACTCTCCACAACCCGCATCCCAGACCGCGACGCCCTTCGTAAAGGTCCGACAAGTGGATTAAATAGCACCAAGTTCGGCACCGGAAAGAAGTGAGCGCTCGATTGACGTCTTTGAACACTATATTGAACCTAGTTTCCTTCGACCTTGGCGTTCATCAGACCGTTAATGCCCGCACTGGTCGGTGTTGCAGTCTTCATCTCGCCCGATGCGGAGTTTGGTGCTGATCCGGAGCCAGACGCGATGGGGGCCTTCTTATCCTCCTCCCCGCTGTCGTCGTAGTCTTCGTCCACGTCCATTTTCCTCGCAGCACGCTCGGGTTCATTCAAGGCCTGGGAGTGCGGCGCGGGGGGGTGCTCCATTCGCGAGCGCTCCTCTGACTGGTACTCCTTTGGTGGCGGGCCAGAAGGAGAAGGACCTTCGTGGATGAGATTCTGCATCTGCGACGGGCCTTGCTGTGTCGGCGGAGGGCCCTGCTGGATTGGCGGCGGACCCTGCTGTTGCATCGGGGGCGGGCCTTGATGCATCGGCGGTCCTGGCGGCATTGGCGGTGGGGGCCCTTGCTGCTGCATCGGCGAAGGACCTTGTTGCATAGGAGGCAGATGCCCTTGCATTGGGTGCGACTGCGGGTGATGCGCGGCTTCTGATGGGTGGTAGCCGTCATTGACGTGGCGCTGCTCTTCAGCGCGACGCATGTCGTCAATGCGTCTTTGCTCATCGACGCGACGCTGCTCTTCCAAGCGACGTTGCTCCTCGAATCTTCTTGCTGGGGAGGAGGACCGCCGATAAGGGTCGCGAGGTGGCGTAGATGGACGCCGGTGGCGATGGTCATCCATGCGGGCACGGCTGTCCTCAGAGGCCTGCTTCTTGATCGGCTCTCGCTCCTCATCAGGCCAGTCGCGCATTCTTTTTGGGGGTGCAGATGGAGGACGAGGGTCATGGTCCCTGTGCATCTCAGGAGGCATGCCCGGCTGAGGCGGGTGAGGCATGCCGGGTTCTGGGCCTCCGTGTCCGGGATGTTCATGGTGAGGAGCATAGTGTGGCTGGTGTTGCGGGTATGCAGACTTTGGGGAGGGCATTCGGCTCTCATGCATGCGAACGTCGTTCCTCGGGCTGCCAGTGCGGTAGAGTATAGAGTTGGGCGGAGGAGGTCCATTGACGCCAGGTCCCTGTGGCAGGGCAGCCGCAGATGGGGTAGGCCCTCCGTAATTTGGATTAGGCACACGTTCGCGTGGCTGCGAAGTGGGAGGTCCTTGCGGCGGCTGCGGCTGCTGCATCTGAGGACCGCCGTAGTGAGGAGGAGGCGGAGAAGGTCCGCGACGAAGTGGTTCAGGTCTGTTAGGCTGTCCAAACGGCCTCATCTGCTCCTGCGGCCGCGGGCTTGGCTGACGCGCAATGGGTGGGGGCTGCCCGCGGAACGGATCCCGTTCTGGCCCAGCGTAAGGATTGGGCGGCTGCGGCGGTGGATTTATGTCAGAGATCCTTCCCCAGGTATTGGGCCCCGGCACCGGGCCTGGTGCAGGGCCATTTGGCGGCTGAGGCTGTTGAGGAGTAGAGCCAGCCCACTGAGGACCCGGAGGTCCGACAGCACCTTGGTTCTGATATGCCTGAGGGTGCACATCGGTAGGCATGGGTGCCTGCGGCGGCTGACCGTTGGCACTGCCGTTACGGAGCAGCTGCAGCCGGGCCTTTATATGCGGGTTGCTCGGGTCGAGTTCAGCGGCACGCTGATATGCATCCAAGGCATCACTGATTTGATTGTTGCAACTCTCGTACTGTATCACGCAAGTTAGTTGATCGTGTGACCAAAGCAACCAGCAAAGCAAGCCAACATACCAGAGTGCCTAGGTCATACCAAACCTCGGAGATGAATGGGTTGAGGCGGATTGCACGGGAGTAAGCATCCAGTGCGTCGCGATATTGATTGATCTGATAATACAACACTCCTATGGAGCACCAGAACGTCGGGTTACGACCATCGCGGTAGACCGCCTGCTGGTACGCCTCGTAGGCCTTGGGATACTTCTGTTGCGACATGTAGCAACGCCCTAGGAGATACCAGCTCTGCGCATCCCCATTATCTACCAGATGTTAGAGATTCAAGGGCATGCAATGTTATGATCGATCGATCTTGCTCACCTGCTGCGACAGATTTCTCGAGATACTCGATAGCTCGCTCTTGACTGCTAAAGCTGCTACTCTGCTGATGGTGGAGCCACCCCAGCTGCTGGAGAACCTTCGCATGGTTCGGATCACGTTCGAGAACACGGTTATAAGCCGCCTTCGCGCTGTCATACTGGAGGCTTGTTAGTACTTGCCTGTTGAGAGACGGGGGAGAGCGACATACGTCTTTCTGCTGTTCGTGCACATGACCGATCTGGAACCAAATGTCTTCTTCGGTTAGGGGGGCTGGTGGGGAATTGACAATGTATTTGAAGCACTGCAGGACAGTTAGCACATGGTCCGAACGAGTTGGTGAAGAATGTGACGTACCTCAAGACTCTGACCAAACTTCTGCTGCTGCTTGTATATGATTCCCAGTCGGAAATAGATCTCGTGCGCCTTGTCGAAGTCGGGCTGCATTTGCATGACTTGGGAGAATGCCTCCTCAGCATGCTCAAGAGACCCATAGCGGTCGTACAAGATGCCGATGCCGTACCAAAGACGAGGCTCCTACGTAGAGCGTTAGTTAGAAGAAACTGTCAGTTGCGACGGCTCGCATTCACTGACCTTGGGGTTCTGGAGATTTATAAGAGCGCTTTGATAAGCCGAGTAGGCTTGCTGCAAGTCATCCATCATAAGATAACAGTGGCCTAGATTTGAACATTAGCTCGAAGCACGGGCGAGGCTGTGTTGACAAATGATAAGCCTACCCAAGCTACCCCAAGCCTCGCCATTGTTCGGATCAATCTTGAGGATCTGATGCAAGTACTCGGCTGCTTTTGGGAAGTCCTCGCGGGTCCTAAGCACCAAGCTGATGGCATTCATGGCCCGGATGGACTGCGGGTTATGACGAAGAGCATGTTCATACGACTGCATTGCCTCTGGCAGGTTGCCCATAACCTCAGCAAGGCTCCCTGTGTTTCCTGTCAGCAAAGGACACGCCGCCCATATCGGAATTATGGCGAAGCGTACCTAGTCGCAACCAAACCTCCTCGTTCAGCCCAGCAAGTTGCTGCGACGGCAAATAAGGGCCAGACTGCGGCTCTGGTGGAGGAGGCGGTCCCGGAGGGCCTCTATGCAGCTGCATGGCCATCGGAGGGGAGGGGTGATGGTTGGGAGCCATCACTTCCCTCCTCTCCTCTTGGCGCCGATATGGATCCAGGGCGAACGACGGTGACACAAGGACTTGTCGAAATGCAGAATTCCGGGACGACGAGATCTTTACGTCCGGATTAGTATTCCAGTGGACGAGTGAAAGGTCGCCGGTATGGTGCTATTGACTGTTGTGGAGAATGGAGCCGAGGACTCGTTGGGTGATCTGGCGTCAATGGCAAGCCGCCTCAGCCACTCGCCTTTTTGCGCGTTAAAGATACCACACGAGCAGAAACTCCAAATGTGACGACCGAAAGTACGAGTCGCAAGGGCTAAGAGGTAGAAATTTGCGAAAGGAAGATCTGGTGTTGAAGTGTAGAGTCAATATGTGTTGAGATTCAGCATGGGCGTTGTCGTGCCGAGCCGAGCTTGGGAAAGGAGAAAAGAAGGGAAGGAGGCCGGGGCGAGGATTTCCTGAGGAGATGGAGAAGGGTGCTACTGACGGTCGTTCCTTCCCCGTGGGTTAGGGTAGTTCGCAGGGAATGGAAACGGGACATAAAGTGGGACGCTCCCATTCTGTTCCCACTATACTCACTCCCGCCCTTTCGGTGAAATGAGACGGCTCCACTCACAATTGGGTCCGAGCAGGGGTCCGCCTGCAGTGACATGCAGCCATCTCCACCCTGCCCCACCCAGGCACACACCCATCAGAATCGCACTCCCAGCGTGTCCGAAGCGAGCGGGAAGCCATCTTCCCTTTTAGCGCAGCCTGCGGGTCTGTGTGGCAACTGTGCCACCACCCCCCCCCTCAGCAACCACCCCGCACACCCTGGCGTCAGCGAGAAATCGAAGATGAGCTGCTGAATGGACGGGTGGGACAGGTAGGGGTGCACCTTGACAATGTCTTGGCGACGTGCCTCGTTCTTCCAGTGAATCAGTGAACCCCGTCATCACAACCCGCTAATAAAAGGATGAAGAGGTACCTTGTACCACACCACCAGAACCGCACGATGGAAAGGATCCATCATTCCAAAGTTTGTTTCAATGCGGAAATATTTCGGCTCCTCAGTAATCCAAATGAGGCTACCTCGCAAGCCCGGAATCTCCCAGTTTCGAACAAAGTGACCGGTACCTGTAGTACACTTACACTAGGATTTCGTACAACCATGTCGCAAACCCCAACTCTTTGGGGTATCAGTTGTCTCATCAGCCCCCCGAGCCGCCCTCTCGCCTCCAAGGTGGTAGGCGGCGCTTTTAGTTTAGCAGGGATGCCAAGCCCAAGGTTGGAAGGGAAAGTGATCCGTCGTGTGCACGATAAATTGTGGTCGATGACTATGACAGATGAAGAACGAGACTCGGGCCGGCTGTGCATCCCTTTTGCAACGAAAGGCTCCCCTAGACTAAAACCTTAGTGTTGTCCTCGAGAGTCTGTTTTCACCGTCCTTGCCGAGTATCTGCTCTGCACCTGACATAAGGTTCTAAACGTCCAGCTCCTCACTCAACTGTCCAAAAGTGCCTTGTAATGGGCAATGAGACGATTCGCCGCACTGCAAAGCCGAAGTAGGGATGGAGGTGCAACCATGAATGAACCGAGGGACATACAACCTGGAAGCCATCTCATGCACAAGTTTCGCAAGATCAGAATGGATGATGACCACATGAAAGCTTCACTCGCTACCGCCGTAGCGGCATTGGATGTTTTCGGCCAAAAAGAAGTGGCAGGGCCAGCAGTTTCTCCGTTCTTTACACTACTATGGTACTGTACACTACACATCGCAGCTTCCCCGCCAGCCGCAATGGAGCACTAGCACGCTTTTGGAACTCGGCACGTGGTTCTAGTTCGTAAATTTAGCTGCTGCTGCCGAACTGTGCTAAACAGCGGTAACTGTCTGGGGTCTGTTTTCTACCTACACTAGAGGTAAGGTAAGCCAGTCCGTGAGGAACGGGGTGGTGCACACCAGAGGTCGAGACTTCAACACTGCCAAACCTGGAGGGCTAAGACTTGGATATTTCAAAGATCAGGTTTGTAAGTTCCATCATGATACAATATCATAATACAAGTGCAGCAAATCATGCGTACTTTTGGTATGACAGTGTAGACGTATGTATCATCAACAAGGTGAGAAAGAAAGTGTCCGAAATTGCAATGCCAATGCCAAAATCAACTGTGTTTCGATCCTGACCACGAATCTTTTCCTCAAATGTTCTACGGCTTCTGTCGTTACCACCAGGCGCGCTTCGTCCCAATTCCACCACTATGACTTCCATATCCAGCCTATTTTGACTGAGCGAGCGGATATTAATCCTGCAGGAAGTCAAGGAAGCCGCAGGCGAAGCGGCTCGGCTGCCAGGAACTGCCTTATCAAGGTCATATCACCTCTCTCCCATATGGATGATATCGCGCCTCAATAGCAACTGGCATATTATTCCCGAGTCAGCACACCCTCACTCTGGCACTTGGGGATCTCTTATTAAACAGGCAGGACCAGCATTGATGAACGAGCCGCGATGCAAATTGTTACGCTGACGAAGTAACTCCGTACTGCGGTACTGAGCTCATCAATCTCACGCATATGCAAGCCACTGGCGTGCTGCATCATACGTACAGCAGTCCTATTCGCCCGAGTTGGAATGTCGGTCGGATGCCACCAAACAGGCTAGCACGCCACCACTACGGACCGTGGGATCTGTCCGGAACGCTCAGCCCAGACCCGGCCTGGTCCAAGCTGCGTGGTGCGTCCTGCGTGTGACAATACCTTGCAGAGAAGGGGGGTATGCAGCGCCCCGGCCTAGAATATACTTCCGTTAATGGATTGGCGTCTCCCAATTTTCAGAAATTGGTTGGACACGCGTCTGTTGTTCGTTCGTGATACCGCCCCCAAAAAGGCGACCACCAGGATTGGGATTCAGGTCTGAAGATCGAAGATGGCCAAAAGGGAAACAAAACAGATCAAGGCCCAAAGCCTCCGTCATCATGGCTGAGGCAGACATGAGTTGCCCATCTTAGTATGAATGTACGGATATTCTACCATTAGCTATATGATATGTTGAAATGGGGGTGATCTACGACTCTTCTCTCGCAAGATATATCAAAACCGTGCGACCCGTCCCCAGCTGCATCGTTCGTTATTGCTACTTTTATAAGCACAGGGCAGGTTTGCTTTTCCGACAAAATATATGCGCTCATACCTTCGGGTCCCAGCGTTAGGACTTCCCATGTGTGGACTTGATTCAGCGGCGCCGGCGAGATAACCCCCTGGCAGGCTATCACCGCCCAGATACGCCCAGCGCCCCAGCAAAGGCTTGTTCCATCCCTGAAGAGGGAAGTCAAGTGAGCCCGAGCCAGCAAAACTCCACTCGTCGGAACCAGGTGATTGCATGAACCGACCGCAGCTCCAGCATCCATCCCGCAGCATCACGGCACGGTAGCCTGGCGGGGGTTGGTCATATTCGCACCACTGCTGATCGACGAACATCAAACAACAAGACAGTGCTCTGCTACTCTCTTCGCCTGGATCCAACGGCAGACGATCATCAGCTCTCCAATGTAATGCATCCCAGCAGCATAACCACATTAAGAGCTCAGAACCTTCCATGCCTTCCCCGCTCCCCTGCCAGGCCCGGTGGGAGTGAAAGGTGTCGTACATGGGCCCAAGATTTGCGGCGTCGTGCAGATCGAATCACATAACCGACCATCCGTCTTCCATAACGCACGTACATCACGCTTCGCAGGTGCATGAAAGAGTGGTTGGTCGTCGAAACATCTCCCAGGGGTCGCAAGTGCAAGCTACTGGTACAAATATAGAGCACCAACCAAGGTAGTCTCGACCTCAGAACGGAGTGTCTTCCTACAGGACAGTCTTGCCAGCACAGATAGATCGCCTCAAACCGCCCAGGTCCAGGTAAGTGGTGCAAACCGCACTCAGCATCCACCCCCACCGTATCACCGCACGCTACCGGTGCTGCATGCCTGCGACGGTTGCAAGCTGCGGTGCATCGATGGAGTTCCCAGATATTCGGCAATAGTGCTGTCACGCTTGATCGTTACGCCCGACATCTCGTCTTACAGTGAAGCAACCAAGTCGTGCTCGGGCTACACAAGGCGGTTACGTTTGTTCTACCTCCATGCTGTTTCCCAACATGCAGGCCGAGTGCCCTCTTTCAAACACTCTCTGAAGCCTCTTCCGCCGGACCATTTTCACGCCGTGCCGAATATGGTCGCAGCAACTCCTTGCAGGAAGCCCAAAGCAAGCCACACTGACACCACGTCAACCGCCTGTGCTTGAGACTCGGGCAGAAGGCTCCAGCTGGCTGCTCGTACTGTCTGGCACATCGATGCGAACGCTTGAAATGGCCGCTGTTAAGCGAACACTAAGAGCCGCGATCATGGTATTATGTTCTACGACATAACCATATTATAGCCGTCATAGAGTCTGATTAGCTGCATCCACTAACGGATCGCTTGTGCACAACTGCCTGTCACCTGCAGCTTGCTATATAAGCAAGGGGGCCAAAAAAAAAAAAAAACTAATAACAATAAAGCCAAAAGAGAAATTCACCCTCTGAAGGGTAGAGTTCTAACGTCTCGGATACGGGGAGTCGAACCCCGGGCTGATGAGTGAGAGTCATCGATGTTACCGCTACACCATACCCGATGAGATTCGAATGTGGCTCCGATTTGATGTTGCTGTTTGTCGTTAACGAAGGCTATGTTGGAGGACTGACTCGAGCGTGAGGGCTAGGGCCGGAGCGGTGAGAAGGGGAGCTATACGGCGATGCGACTGACTCGTCGCATCCCCACGTACTTGGATGAGAACTGGCACACTGGACATTTAAGCAGATCCACCGGGGGAGGAATCAGTTATGCCCGTACTGATATTCTCGTGGAGACGATAGGATACGAAGCTGATGGTGATTCAGTCAATTGTCGAGAGGCGTCGTACCCCCCATGCGATTGACGTGTTACTTTGCATGCACAGTTAGGATGGGAGAGCTCTGAACTGCTCAAAAACTAGTAGCCAGATCGAAAAGATCGCTCGGAAGGGGTTGACGTGGTACTTGGGGAGGCTGAAGGACCAGCCGACAGCATTGACATGCCATCCCCATATACTGAAACCAGCTTGTGAGAAACACAGCGATGGGTACACGATGGCCCGCGGTACGCTTTGAATCGCTAGATTAAGACATGATCAGCTTGATATAGCTTGCAAAGACTCACGACGCCAGCTTAGGCATGACGTGAAGACACATGTAGTCTGATACTCAGCCGAGATACCAAGTATGTCATGCCCAGAGCAGTCTACTCCCTGCTCACTACGCCCGGCAAGCCATCCACGTCTAGTAGGCGTGTTATCAGGAGGCTGAACCACCATAAACCACATCATCCACACATTGTGCTTCCAGGAAGATTGGTTGACATCAAGGTTTGCTCCATTACAATGACCTTTATCGAAGTACACATAACAGTACGCAAGACAAATATTCCTGCCTCGAGTGAAACCCAAAACAGCCCTTCCCATCCCGCACAAGACGCGGACGCTAATTCAGTCACGTCACATCCGGTTGATCGGACATAAACACCCCAAACTCTAGGTAGACACCGACTCCATGACAGCAACCAAGACAGCGAATTCAGCTGCACCGCTTCAAGGAGATCGAGCCGTATAAGCTCCGCACCAAAGAACCCACGCTCATCTCCTTCCCAAGCCACTAAAGGAGCCAAAAACCACAAACATCTCACGCACCAGCCTTGTCATGCTCATGATCGGGGTTATAGCTCGTCTCCCCCAGCATCTGCCCCGGCTGACTCGTCATAGCCGTCTGGGTGACGGGCGCAGGCTGCGTCTGCACCGTCGGCCCCGTCGCCGCTGGGGCCGGCTGACTCGCAGCCGCCGGCGGCGTCGAGCTGGCCTGCCCCCTCAAACCAGAATGCGTCGTCGCAGCCTGCAACCTCTGATCCAGGGCCTTGAGCGCCAACGCTCTCCTCCTCTCCGCCTCGGCCCTCGCGCCGCCCGGCACGCCGCGGTGTTGCTGGTGCTGCGGGTGGTAGCCGTCCGCCGCGAAGGGCGTGCAGATGCGCACCGCCACCAGGGCGTCGAACACCGCCGACCCGAAGGCTGCGACAAAGGGTTTTACCGGGGCGGGGAAGAACTCGTGGAAGGCGAAAGTGTCGGACGAGTCGCCGCGCAGCGAGGCGGGCTGGTTGGAGGAGTCGAGGTCCGGGAAGACGGTCTTGAAGAAGCGGAGGTAGGTCCAGCTCGTCAGGAAGCCGTAGATGGCGAGCAAGAGGGAGGCGACTGTTAGGATGGGCGTGAGGGAGAGGAGGGTGACGAGGCCGATGTAGAGGAGCGGGAAGCGGGGGACGCGGAGGGAGAGGATGCCGCGGAAGAGAGTCACCGTGTGTGCTGGCACAAGCTGGCTAAAGGCGACGAGGAAGGAGATCTGGAGGGGGATCGTGCCGGCTATGGTTGTTAGACTAGGTCGAGGGTTATGTTAGCAGGTGATCAGAGTGGTAGGGTGCGAAGAATAAATACGCACGTCCAGTGCTCATTCCTGGTGAACGAGAAGAATAGTATCAATGTCGCGAAGCAGAGGGCATTCGGCACGAGAGAGACGACAAGTAGGAACTTGCCGAGTTCTCTAGATGACCACGCTCGCTCAAGATACCGGCCGCCGTAGTATATCGTGGAGCCGGCGATACCATATGTGAAGACATTGCTTTCAACCAAGGTCGTTGTGAAGAACGTCCAAGGATAGATGAGAGAGAGCTGAGGGATAAGGTTCAGGTAGGGAATGACGATCTCCGAGTCGGCAGACCATTGGCGATAGCGGATTGCTGCGCTTAATATTGATTGGAGTGTAAGCACGATGAGCAGAATGCGCGTCACCGGCGGTAGATTTATTCGAGGAGGCATGATGGGCAGCGTTTCTTTCCGTGAGCACGCTCTGAGGCTCCAGCTCCTTATTCAACGACAGATCATCGCGCTGCGATAACTGACACGAAGCCCAGCCTTTACCTTATCGCTCTATCAAGGCTCTTCCGGAGTTTATCCAGTCCTGGTCCCGTGCTCGTCCAGATAAGGTAAGTGCGAAATCTTGGCCTCCTGCCTGAGGCTCGAAGCTGATCGGCTGGCCCCTGGCGTGCTACTGCGCATTACCACAGTTGGCGTGCCAGTCGTGCTTGCCATTCCCGGCTGGGCGCAAGGTTCACATTTGTGGAGCACGGCCCGCATCTCGTCAGCGAGCGAGGGACCACTCCACTGGCAGGGAAGCGAAGTGAAACTCTGAAGCTGGGGCCAATGACAGCGTTCCCATCGACATTTGTTGGCCACGACTCGATACCTCATCATCGTCAACAAGAGAGACGGTGAGGCGCGGGGCCTTTCTTTGTTACGTTGCGTGACTCAGTTGTTTGGCGGGAAGAGCACTCAGTTCGGCATCGTCACAACACATCTTCTGACGAGTTCGGATTTAGTTGTTGTCCCATCTTGAGTAAGGTAAGGTACCTTAGGTATTTTCAGCCATGTGGAAAGACAAAACGTCACCCGCTCCACGTTGGATCTTCCGAAACTTCCTTAAGGCAAGGTAAGGTACCTTGGACTCCCTACCACAATAAGGTACGTAGCTGGAGTTCGACAGTTGTACACATAGTGTAAGGTGCCCGACCCTTGGCAACTCTCGAATTCGTGAATATCCGGGGAACAGGGCCTTGCCGATGTGCCCGGCGTCGACTTGTCCCTTTTTTCGCTTCTTTCGGTACAAGGAGCAATTTATCCAGGGTTGAGGGTCTGCTCAGGCATGCTGCTTCCTCCTCTCAGATGTACCAAGATGAACTCAAAATAAAGACAGGTCGGGCTCAGCAGTGAATGCAACTCGTATCAGCAAATTCTTCTATTCACCACGGCGCCAACGGTGTTGCTGCCAATGCTTGGGGACATTTTCCCACATTTTACGAGTTTTCGACATCCGTTTAAGTCACGGTAACGCCGCCCACAGCATTCCGCACGATGGTCCGTGATGATGTGGGTTGAATGTCTGTCGTGCACAGGGTGGATCTGGCTGGGCCCTCGCAGCGTCTTGTGATGTCTAGGATACAGTCCGTTATATGCAGTAGTGCCGGAGTGGGAAGTACTTTGTACCCATGAAACAGGTTCAAGACCCATCGGGCTATTTTTTAATGAAGTATCAGCCAGTCAATCTTGATCCTCAGGACCCCAGAGCCGGCCACCCTTGCAGTCGTCTTGCAGAGACACGGGTCCATGACCCTGGCTGTCTTCCAGCCACAAGCTGCGGGTTTTGCCCCGAACCATTGAAGGCGACCACGTCGCCAGCGCCAGACAATTTGTGACCCGGATCAAACATCGGCGGATCAAAACTGATTTCCAACGAGGGCAGGCCAGGCCAGGGGCCTTATCATCGTTTTAACTTTAAATGCATCAGCGATTTACTGTGTGACCTGTCCGAGAGGCATTCGGAAGAACGTTGGGACGATGACGGGATGTGTCAAAGATGGTGCCGCTTTGGATCGCTGGGGAACGTTTCCAATTCAAGCTTCCCCGAAATAGGGTTACCGTAGAGAGGTACCTGGACGGTACGGATGTACATCGTAGGCGTCCATGCATCGAGGCACCTCGGCTGACGGGGTCATTGAGCAGATCCATAAGCTCTCAGAGGATCTGCAGGCGGTGACATACGGGCAGAAGAGAACTTGGCATTTTAATCTCCCTTCTGAAGTTATAGCCCAGTTCGGCTGCATTCGCCTCGTCACGGTGAACTGCACTGATGATTTGAGCTATGCAGGATCGTTGGGGCGAAGTCGAAATGAGATACCAGTAGGCAACCAGGAACAAACATCAACCTGGAGAGGTGAACAGAGGGTGAGCGAATCGGGCATGACGGGGGTCGTAGAAGGTTGGACGAGGGTGATGAAACCCCCATTCATCGCCATTGTGTGTGGACGGTGAACATAGAACCAGCAGCGGAGAGAGTTCGTTGGTTGTGAATGGATTCCATGATCGACAAAGGAGGTACCTCGAGAGGTTCCACACTAGCAGTGGGTCTCGGCACAAATCTCAAGTACCCTGGTACCTTTCGTACGGTTCGAGGCCCTGTGGCAGCCCGGCAGCCTCCCTTCTGCTGGTTTTTAGTCGCTCGCCTAAAACAGCTGCTAGTGAAGGCGGCAGGTCACCACCACTGCGCCAGCAGTCGTCTTTGAGTTTGGCCCAAACTTCCCCATCTTCAACCTTCAAATTCAAGATCAGTGCATTAACTAACAAACTCACGTCGCCCTCACGTCAAACCTTCGATTTACCGCGCCCAGTTGTACTTCGACTTCCTGCTATTCAACCATCTCGAATTCTCTCCCTTTGCTGCCGCGACTGGATGCGAAAATGAAGGAGCTTCTTGACTCGGACAGAGTCAACTATCTCGTCTGGAGGTTCGTTGTTTTTCCCTGTTGCCGAAACGCCGGCGTCTGAAGCCAAGCTTAACCTGGCTCATCATCGAGGTATCCGCTGACCGCGCAACCTTCTTCTCACTTTACAGATTTCTCCTAGAATCAAGTATGTGATATTCTCGACTTCAATCGCCGTGGTTTGTATCTCTGTCTTGCGCGAATACTGACGGTGGCGCTTCGCTCTGCTTAGATTACCGAGAAACAGCTGCCAAATTCCAAAAGGAGTGGCATATTCAAGCACCTCACCGGCACTTTGACTTTGCGCCGCACGTTAAGAATTATGCACTGGTCTCAGTCCTAAACAAAGGACTTGTCTATGAAGATCTTGAACGCCAGTATGCTGAATCCCATCAGGTATGGACGCGATCTCATTTTGTTGCACGTCAGATTGCTGCATTTTCGTGACACTCAACGGGGTTTGGATGAGTTGGCTGGTTAAGCCGCGTGTGGTGCACCAGGGGTACTGACGCTTCGCGGTCTAGGCGTCTCGTGATATGCCGGCCACGGCCGAGGCCAAACCAACCGGGGTATTTGGACCTCTGATTCCAGAACCGGCTCGCAGCGAGGAAGATGACGACGGTGAGGACTCAGAGCCCGAGGAGGCTGAAAACTCACGAAAACGGCCGGTGGACAGACAACAATTAAACGGATCACCGGTGAAGCGCCAGCGACTCAGCAACGGTTATGAGGCGGAATCCGCCACGGACGCTATGGAGATTGACAACCCTGCAGAAGAAAACAACCACGCTTACCCGTCGCCTTTGGAAGCTGAGCAGGTCGGGTCGCCAATTGCGCGAACCGGCGGGCCTGAGCAGGGCACTCAAGTCGACAAAGTCCACGAGCTCAGTCAAGAAACCACTTTTCTTCGCCTTACTGCCGGCCAGTTCGCTACAACGTCGCCGGTGCGAGCTAACGACAACCCTATCGTGCTGCAATGCGAGTGGAACCCGCGAGACCCGGCAATCTTGGCGGCTGCTGGCACCGATGCACTAGCCCGCATTTGGACTGTTTCTCGTGCCGCCGGTCCTGAGGACACTTCAGATCACGTGCAAGGCGTCCAACGCCCGTACCACAACCTCGTCGAGGACGACGTACCTCAAAGCGCTGGAGTATCGGCCATGTCCTGGAATTGGGATGGCACTGCCATTGCTATAGCCTGGGAAATTAGCAACAAGGCGCGAATCAGCATCTGGTCCGCTGACGGCGCACACATCCATCGCTTCGACGGCGTCGAACCACCGGTCATCAAGCTCCGCTGGAGTCCTAACAATGCCCTTCTGCTGGGTATAGCACCCGAGAATGGAGGCACTCTGGCTACTGTATTCTCGGCAACTTCGGCTAGCTCCATGTCTTATTTCCTCGAACGTCACAACCTGCACGAGGATGGAGCGCTAGATGCAACATGGACGAGCGAAACTGAGTTCATCCTCTGTGGAGGTGACCTCCTGCTAGCTCTGCGATGTACCGATGATGGAATTGTGCCTAGTCGCAAATTCGAGACACATTCCGACGAGAACTTCTTCCAAGTACAGTTCGATTGGCGATCCAAGCTTCTTGCGACGTCGAGTGAGAAGGGAACCATTGACGTGAGTGTTGTGTGGAGCCTTCATAGAGCTTTGTTTGTGCTGACTCTTAGTTGCAGATCTGGGATGAATCAGGGCAACGGAACACCATAACTGCCCACCAGGACTCCATAACGTGCCTTCAGTGGCAGCCCTTGCAGTCGAATCCCCGCGACGACGAAAGGCTAATTGCATCGGGAGGTGAAGATGGTGCGCTCTGTATCTGGAACGCACGAGATTCGGTTAGCCAGCCGAAATACTTCATGACGATGAAAGACCCCGTTGTGGCGCTAGCCTTCACCCCCGACGGAGCATTTATCGCTGGAGCAACCGCTCACCAGATCCTCATATGGAAGGTTGGCGATCCCCAGATTCCACGGGCAAGTTGGTCTAGGATGCCTCATCCCGGATGGCTTAGTCCACGTGTCAATGGGGAGCAAGAGGAAGAGGATCAACATTGCCTTGGCTGGGATGTAACGGGCCAGAGATTAGCTTATGCTACGAATAGCCGGGTGAGTATCATCCTTCATCAAAGACTTATTGATGGCAAGTACTAATACTTCGTCAGCTTGCTGTCATCAACTTCCGATAGAGTCGGAGAGAAGTATGCAAGACGTTGGCCCTCAAACCTAGGGCACCGCCTCTCATCCTGGACATCAGGAAGAGGCCGGAGCGACAGGCCGATCCGAGGGCGTCGACATCCACATCTGTCCCCAGTTCTACGGCACATCCTTCTGCGACAGCTCAGACGCGACGTCTCGGCGGCAGACTGTTTGAAGCCTTTCTTCGCAAATACGAGGGAACTGTTGCACGACCACGCGACTTTGGGCGCACCACAAATTAGGTCGGTGCCGTTTCAACTGCCACCTTGATATGACGGTTCGCTTCTCTCTAGCCGCTGTGTCCCCACGGCAGATATGCCTGTAACGTTCAGGGTCTCCATCGGCGACTAGATATCATGCGCAACTGCCGAGCGCCATATTTGGCCATGCCTTTGGGGCCATGACGAAGCAGCTAAAAGGGCGAGAGGACGTTATGGTTCTTTGTTCGTGATGCTAGATAGGCTTCTCCCTATGTCTATATACATCTCATTTGTTAAAACAGCTTTGAAGATGAGGCGTTGGATGGATGTACAGACCCCAGGCTCGAGGAAAGTTTTTTCAAGGGTTTGGAACGTTATGTATTATACGGTCAGTCATGAGGCATAGGCAAGATTACATGCAGCGATGAATAGGAGTTGTTTGGCTTTGTGATTGGGCACCACGACCGGCGTCTGAACTTGTTACCTACTTCCACAGCCCAATGCTTCGTTAACAGATGGATGAACACCTTGCGATTTAAACGTGAAAGTTGTATGTCTAGGGGCTACCAAATCAAGCCCTTCCGGCCCATCGCTTTCGGTGTCTTGCTCACCACGTACGTTTAGTATCTTACACAAGCTGGGTCCTTCACCTGCCGTTACTATGTCAACTTATCTTCTACGACGGTCCGGCATTTGTTTTGAAGAGACCCATGTGTCCCATTGTCAAGACACACCGGTTTTGATCAGGTCGAGGCGACACTTGGATAGGCTTTTCTGCCAAGGATCACCCTAGCAACTTTTTGATGAGTATTTGTGACGTGCTATCTTTCCCATACTCTACGTAGTGCTTCTGCTTCTGCGGACAGTTGAAGTGTAGCAGCGAGTCGTCCAAGGCAAGACCATAATCTGGAACATACGCACTTCGTCTATTTCAACAAGGAGTTACATCAGGGACTTCAGTGCGGGTTTCAATCATTTTCGAACAACTGAAGCTGGCAAGTTTCCATATGGACAAACCTTGCCCACGAGACATGTCTTCTCAGCTTAGGTGCAAGGTCTCGAGAACAATGTCATGATAATGGTCGTCGTATATGCCACTGGCGTTGCTCGTGTGTTCGGCGCCGTCACTTAATCTGTCAAGATTGGCCACCGGTTCATCCACCGTCTGTGTTGCCGGTGTTACGGAGTTTGGAACCACAACAAAGTGCCTCCCGCGTGCGCTCATCCTCTCTGCCCAGGATGCAAGTGGGCCAGAGACAGGAGCATCGAAGCTTTTCAACCCCAAGCGCAAGGCCCTCAATGACTGGAAGTGTGCCTGCGGTGCTATCCACGACATGGAGATAATCTTATGGGGGATGATTGGCTGGTGTGACGACCCGTGGCTAGAGGATATCTACGACGATTTGGGACGAGACTCTTTCCGTGGCCACACGATGACATATGGACGCGACTTGAAGGATGACGAGGATATCGTTAAGATCCAGAAGTGGCTTTATAATTTCGACAAGGTCTGGGAGGAGCATGTAGAGTTCGTTCGTTCCTCGAGATCATTGCCAAGGAAGAAAAGCCCGCACAGTCGTTCGATATCCAATGATATGTCTGCCGTGGTGAAGCTGGGCAGTGCATTTGCCAACTTCAATATGCTGCCACTCCCAACGAAGTTAGGTACGAGTCTCACTTCAGCTGAAAAAAGCTTCATAACTTAGACGTAAAACCACCCAGTGGCATTGAGGGCATCGTTCCTAATGTCGATTGTTCATCGTGACTATTTGTGGGAGCTGTGAGAAAGCAGATTATAAAGATGAAGGCACTCCAGCATTGTACTAGGCCGTCACCAACACGGCCATTGTCCAAGACCATCGACATATAAAAAACCACCGACTCTCCCCGTCCAGATGCTATAACTGTAGCATTCACGTTGCGAGCTTTCAAGTCCTAGCAATAATATCCTGCTTCCCAACATGGCAACTGCGGCCGTTCCTATGGAGGACAGCGACAAGGGCACAATCGATCACCCGATACAATGAATGCACCCAGTTCTGGACATCAGTCCTTCGCGACATCGCTCACTCGGCACAACTATGGAATTATACTTCGACAACAGCAAGGATCATTCATGACCACGGATCTTCGGACGCTCTGGCAGCTTGACACGACCACGAACCGTTGGCCCACATGGCGTATAGGACGACAAATCCATCATCTACACAACAAGTTGACAAACATTTAAACTACCTACTAGGCCGAGCAGGAGATGCTCTGTGTGAGACGAGCACTCATAGGGCTTGATAGAATCGCATTATATGTCAACCACTCGCTGTTGGAGGGTTGAACAGGGCATTGCCAAGAAAGCTGGACAGTCTCCATTAGCGACAGATAGACACAATCTGGCTCCTCTGTCGGGACTCGAGATTCCCCAACAACCAGGAGAGTTTCCATGGACAACAATCACTTTCCTGATGTCTCGATGGTTCGACGTCACCGGAAGCAACATGCGATACCTTGATGTTGCCTAATCAGTTTGGCGAACAGGCAGCGAGTTTCGCAAGGAGCAAACTTGGCAAGATGGAGGTGAGGCCTCTGCGTTAAGGCACCTCTGTTATTAGGTCAGCTTGGCCCTTGCCGCGCTGAACAGACCAGGCATCAGGATTGGACCCTGGAATCAGTGTCGTGCAAGGTTTGAAGGGTCAAAGCGAGATTGTCTAGTTCGGGAGATGCTCTGAGGGTGGCCATCGTCGCAGATGAACAGGTTCAGCCTCGAGTGAGGCTGAGCAAGCTGGCCTTACGGAATCCCATGGTCCCGCACGGTACCTCCGACAGTGAACGTGATATGATAGCTGCCGTATCTGTCATCGCTGTGCACCATAATGCATTGCGACTCAAGGCCCTGGTACCTTATCCTCGCGCCCTAGAGTTGACCTGCTTCCAAAGTATTCAGACTGACGGAAGGGGTTTACTGAACCCTGAAGCCGAGCAACTTGTCTGAGCCCCTGGTCTGACACGAGCAGCGGCTCGCAGGACCATCAAGTCCTGGAATGCAGGTCAGCTCCTTCATTACGCGTCGACTGTCAATATTGCATCGTAATGAGAAGGGAGTGACTGTGTTGGGGTGGTACAGTCCAGCAGTGACAGACAATTAAGAATCATGGCCGATGATGGTTCATAGGGCTGTACGCGCGCCAAACGCCATTGCGGTGAGATCCGGGAGAACTGTCACCACTCCCCAGGGCCCCCTCCTGCAGCACAGGCCTCCCAATGGTCTGGGATGTCACGCTAGAACCGATGCACAGCGACTGATCGCCCAGTGGCTTCAACCATCGCGTCTATTTTCAACAACCGGCTGCCAATCCTTCCCTGAGGCTCCTACCCCACCATCAACTCAAATGCAATTTGGTTGCTCGTCGCACTCATCATCGCCGGGTTTCCTACTATGACTTCCGCTCCCTCCCGGAAGACGAATTTGTCGCTGCTGTCCGGACAGTTTGGCGCCCGACATGGCCCCCAAGACTGGCACTTCTGGATGCCTCGAATGACCGAACCTTTGAGACAGCTGCTGCGCACCGCTCGTGAGCCCGTTTTCAGATCCCCGGCACAGGTCACCTGGAACTAGAATAGGACTATGTCCAAGGCAACAAGTATATTCCAAAGTACTTGCGGCTGCTATGCTATCACCTCCTCATATCAATAGCCCCGCGAACTGGTAGTCCACTCGCAGGTGCAACAAGAGGATACTCACACGACCCACGCATCCTGGCCGGTTCTACTACCCCTCGACTTCTTGTCTCTATGATTATGTCACACAGCTATGTGTAACTCATGGCACCCATCTCTATGCCGCATGGGATTTGTTGTAATGCGCTTCCATGCTTGATCGGGTTGGGTTGAAGTCAACCTAACGGGTGGCCATGCTGAGGAGCCTCGTGCTCTGTATGCGCCTTTCCCTCCACGCGAGTCACCTTGTCCCACTCCACACCTCTCACCTTGCCACGAGCGTGCCAGTCCCGACAAAGGTTCAAATCAAATGGCTACATGGGCTCCCGCTCTTAAGCAAGCCTCCCGTCGTGGAGCTAAACCTTGTCTCTTCTTGCTATCTCCATTCGTCCATTAGCACATCCGTCAACTCTAAACCTTGCATATCTCTCAACGGTTCCTAGATACTTGGCCTCTTACCCTTGTTCTGACCAACAGCCTTCTTATCCGAGTGCGAACGATACTCTGCGCAGTCTTTGTTCGTCGGCCAGCGTATATAAAGACCAAGCGCCCCGCAATATCTCTCCTCCTCCAAACTTCAAGCTGCGGGTATATATCATCAAGCAGTAGGCTCTCTACAGTCTCCTATCGTACCATCACTTTCATCTTCTCTTCGCCCAAGATCACAAAGCACTGAATACAAACTTTGGCACGCCAGTGGGACTTGAAGTCAGTGCCCTCGAAGCACCGAGAAAAAAGGACAAAGACGACCCGCAACGCATGCCGGGCCATCGCATCGTTGTCGAGACAGACCGGCACGGGCAGCCTGTGCGGATCATCCGCCGTCACTCAGCCTCGCATCACGGGCATCACCACCACCATCACTGGGACGACGAGCGCGCGGACATCACCAATGGGGAGCTAGCCAACATGAGGGAACGGGAACGCCTCCTTATGGAGGCCAACGACAGCCTGGCGCGCGAGAACCACAACCTCAAAGTCAACCTCGACCAGGCCGAGAGAAACATCAACCGCCACCTACGCGTGGAGGCCCAGCTCAGGTCCAACATTCAGAGTCTCGTTATCGAGAACGGCGACCTAGGCAGGTCGCTTCAAGCCTACCAGAACATCGAAGAACGGCACCAAGCCAAGACGAAGGAGCTGCGACACAAGATCACACGGCTGGAGAACGAGAACGAGGGTCTGCGGGTTCGGATACGGGAGCTCACGAACCGCCTGAGAGAGGCGGTGGATGAACGGCTCCGGTCCCTGACAGAGGAAGTCGTCAAGTGGAGGAGGCGATGGGAGGATCTGGACCGCCGGTACACGAAGATAGGGGTCAACCTCGACGCCTACATCAAGGAGAACCACGACCTCAAGCAGGAGAATGACATACTCATGCGGCAAAACGATAGCTACAAGAGCATTCTGAGGAGGCACCACTGGCTCTGATGACACGATTAACACCTCGTCAAGCTGGGGCCGGATCGCGGACGTTGCCCATCGACGGCTTTGCACTACACTACGGCAACCCCTGAAAGAGATTCCTCAGCTCTTTCTGTGTTCTTGCATTTTCTTTCATTGTACATTGTTATAGAACAATCATTTGGATTTCGGATTCTGTTTGGGATTCAGGCATGGCATCGGTCCTGACGGCGGCGTTAAGGGTTAGGGTTATGTTTTCCATGTACCGGTTGTCTAGTCTAGTATGGAGGATCAGGTTTCTGTTTCGTTGCTTCTCTTGATACCACAAGTTTCACCCGAACAAAACAGAATATCCGTGTGCAGATCATCCGTTCACGTCTGCTGATTAGTCCAAATCGCCATGTCTGAGTAAGGCATGTCAGGCTGTGAAGTCTCCTGTCTCCTGCAAGGTCATGTGAAGTCGCGCCGAATCGAGACCTGGTGATCGGAGCCTCCAAGACACGATGTATCAGCCCTGCTTCCTCCGTGCAGAGTGCGTACAAAGGATTCTCTTAAACCTGGCTTATTTGAATGATCATATCCATCTACGGCGATGGTTACTAGGCTGATGCTTTTAATTCACCCAGCTGCCATCGCGGGGCTTGGCTGGTGGCGATTGTCATTATTAGACGTGTTGAAGCTAAAGCTGGCTCACCGAATCCCTCGGGACACTATTTGTTCTACATTACTACCTTATTCTCAACTCCGCATTCACTCTTCCATATACTGCATGTACCCAGCGATGCGCTTGACCATAACGGTTATGCCCCCGTTCGCCACCGAGGTGTGAGAGTGCCAGGCAGGCGATTAAATCTTGCTAACAAGCCGGCTCTAATGCAAAGTCCCCGATCCAGGCTCTGACATGGACTGACGAAAGAAGTACCGCTACCTGCGCAAAGAATGCGCAAGGGCGCTGATAGTCTGTCGGTATCGAACATAGAAGACGGTTACGTATGCATATCCGCTATCATCTCGTTTCGTGTGTCACACATCTCGGCAAGATAGAAATAAACTATGAACTTGATCGGTTTGTAAGCCTGTGCTCGTGTCAGTCAAAGACGAATCACCTGTCGCGATGAGTTCGCATTGGCGCAAAGGCTGGCGTTGCGCAGTTGCGCATTGGTTGGACGAGAAAAGGACCGGGCCGCGGCAGACCGTGAACAGCGATGTCTCGGTATGTGTGGAAGTGGCTCGCCGGAGACTTGAAGTAGAGGGGCCGAGTGCGGTCTCCCAGACTTAGGTCGATGCTGTTGCGACTCTTGGGGCCCAGGGTCGGTCCATCTCAACCAGCCGTTACGTAGCGTTCTAGTGGCCTTCGTAAGGCTGAGGAGAAAGCAACGCATATTACATACGTAAAGGTGCGCAACATCTGTATGTCTCGCATGGCATGGCATGGCATGGCATGGCATCAAGGCGGTGACGATAGGGCGCATCTGGGGAGACACAACTGCCTGTATCACAACGCCCTTGCCGGAAGCCGGAGCGGTGAGAGGCCTGGGACAATGTCATGCCATCACCAAGAGCAGATGAATAGCTTCACCTTTTCAAACGCATTTGCGTGGAAGCATTGCTCGTAGAACCCTAGCAGGCCAAGGATCCAGCCAACCGGATAGCCCAGAAGCTAACCGATGAAAGCAAAAGACAGCTGAGTAACAGCCACTACAACAAAGGTATGGGTCGTGATGATGGAATGTCCCATCACTGACGGCCGCCAGCTTGACCCTTGCTGTTCGAAGGATCGCTTGTGCATCAGTAGGCCGGTCGCCTAACATTGGCGGAGTACTATACTAACCGGTATAGTACTTATGGTAGGCCTGTGGTATCAGTTGTGGCGCATGAAAGCCAGACGTCAAGCCACAGAGATGTACTATGCAGAAGGTACTGTGGTATGGGTCCAGCCCTGAGGGTGGATCGCTGCCGCCAGCTCCTCCACGATTGTCCCCCCCAGCTGCCCCTCCTGCCCCTCCACACTGATGATGAAAGGAATTGGGAGGCTTCAATTACAGAGTAGACATTGGACTCTCCTCACCTTGTCGGACTCCGCGATGCATATCATCCGCGTAAATGAATCCAAGACATGTCCGAGCAGACGTTCTCTCAAAATGGCTTAGCTGATCAAATACCTTGATTGTTTCATCTACATTCTACATTACCAGAGCGATGCAATTGAAGCAGAACCCTCTAGCATTACAGTGACTCACAGTCGACCCTGGCCCCCCAAAAGCCGTGGTCGCGTCTCCCACACAGAAAGCCAGCGTCGACCCGCAACAGGGTTGCAGGTGAAGATCGAACGTTTGGTTTGTGCTACAGGTCGACTCGAGCAAGCTTCCAGACCTTCGATTGGGCCGCCGCTCTGGATGACAGACGCCCCCCGACGAGGTGCAAGGGGGGCCGGCGACCCACCAGATGAGGAAAGGTACAAACCTCGAATGAGGACGGGAGCACGAGACAAAGACACGGGAAGGAAAAGCAGACAACAAGCAGCAGCGAGCAGCAGCGAGCAGCAGCGAGCAGCAGGTCCCGTCAAATCGTGGTTCGCCAGACAAATGGCGAACCACACTTCTGACGGTGCATCGGAAAAATAAGCTCAGGTTCCCCAACCCGGAGTGCGGAACGAGAACTCTTGCTGCAAAGTCTGAGTTTTCGGTGAAGGCAACCGACAATAAGCTCTCGGTCCAATGCACCACCACATACATCATTCGGGGTTTTTGTCGAGAAAGAAAGACGCCTTGAAGAATGCCGCGTCAGGTTGTCATGGCATAGCCACAATAGGCCAATGAGGGGTTGGGCGAGCCGGGATATCGAGGGCTACGAGGGCTACGAGGGCTACTGCAGTAACTGGAATGAATGTTGCGGAACATCGTCATTGTTCATCGTGCAAGCATCCCGAGTTGAGCAGTTGCAAATGCGCAGACGTCTCCCCGACTCCTCTACGGTACTACTATGTACGAGCGCATGTGGATGTCTATTGTTTAGTGGTACAGCGTCTTTTGCGTGGGCGACGACGACCCCTGTCAACTCCAAATCTGGCGACGGTGAGGACTTGCAACAAATCAGCGGACGACTTCGGGCTGCCTGGACGATGACTCGACGCTTGCAATGGCTTGCATGGCGGACATATGCGCTCCTGGAGGGAACCACACACTTTGGCACACTTTCAATACTCAGGACACTCTCACATTCGCAGCAGTTTCTGGCTGTGCCGGTACTGCTACATGCCTCTGGCATTCCCACACCACCACCTCCTCCCGCGTTGCCCTAGGCACCCGGACTGTCCCTTTCTGCTGGTTTTAGCCCCCATGCCCTCCATTCCATCAATTCTACACTCTGGGGACAAGGTGTCTGTACATCCAGAAGGCAGCAACCGCTCATTGCTCGGACACATGTCTCGTCACCCAGGCCGGCTACACAATAAATATATTCGCAAAGTATGTCGACCGAGACCGACGGTAAGGCATGTTGCTTCTCCTTCTCCTTCATCTTTTACACCTCAGTTCTTCACCCAAGATCACCGGCATCCCCCTTTTATTTTCCCTCGGTTTCATTTCAAGAGGGAAAAAACTTTTTCTTGTTCCCTGTGCGCACGCAGCTCAAGCGACCACAGTCCTGTCCAGTTAAGGACCGGCTTTTCTTCTTATAGCCTTTTCGGCCTCTCTCGGTTAGGCTGCAACGGCAGAAAAGAGAGACACTTATTTTCCCCTTGAAGCCCAACCAAGGGGGTAGCAGCAGAGAAGCCCAGTCCACCACCCCTGCTTCCCATTACCAGACACTGCCCTCCCCACAGCCTCGCGGCGTCCTCCCTCGCCCAATTCGCCCATCCGTCTCACCTGGCTATCCCCATTGTCCTCTTATATATCTCGTTCGGGCACCTCTGCAGCTCTCTGCATTATCCTCTTGCGGTGTCTTGTCTAATCAGCATACAACACATCTTCTGCGCATTTAGCCTTCTCGCCTCACCTTGAGTGTTAGACCGTCACCGGTCCAAAGGCCGACGCCATGTCCTCTAAGAACGTCAAGTTCAGCAAGGACTCGGACACGAGTGGGTCACGCACTTCCTCACATGTTTCCTCACATGCCTCATCACATGCCTCCCAAAAATCCTCCAGAGGTCACCGCCGGAGCGATTCCGAGTCGCTGAGCGACTACGACACCCGGGGTCCGGTTCCCGAGGGCGCCTTCTCATCCTCCGACTATGCGCAGCAGCAATTGCGCAAAGCGGTGCATAGTGCGTGCGCCGAGCGCGACCGCTGGAAGGCCAAGGCGGAGGAGCTCGACGAGCATCTGAACCACGCGAAAAAGGAGCTCAACCAGTTAGAGGCCCGTTGGCGGGGCATATTCGAGCGCAACGAGGTCATCGAAGCGGACAAGAAGAAGCTGCTCTCGGAGAAGAAGGCCCTGCAGGAGGACAAGAAGGATCTCCTGGACGAGAATGCGCAACTCAAGGAGAGAGTGGAGCGACTGGAGAAGAAGCTCAACCGAGCAAGCGGGCCGCCTCCGTCGAGCTCCGTCCCCGTGCAGGACAACCGCGACAAGGCCAACGCCAAAGTCCACCGCAGCAACAGCCGCTCGCAGAGAGATGCGCCACGAGAGAGGGCCCTCAGCGAAGCAGAACAGGCCGAGAAGGACAAGGCGCGCTGGTCCAAACGGTTTGAGCGCAGCGACGAAAGCAGCGACGGCAGGAGCGACAACACGTCCAAGACGGAACGGCGAAGGCGGCGCGAGAGCACCACCTACATCGAGCCGATGGGGCCGCCAGCAGCCCGACCAGCAGCGCCCGTCCCACCTTCTCCCACACGACACTTTCCCACATACACCACCTCACCGGCCTATGCGCCGCAGTACTCCAGCGTGCGCGAGCCGGTCATGTCATCGGTCCCGAGGTCTGTCAAGTCTCCATCCAAGCACCCTCCGGTAATCCACCCGAGCGTCCTGGTTCAGTCTCCGCGCTACGACGACTCGCCGTTCCACCCCGACGAGGACGGCGGGTATTTCCCACATCCCCTTCCGCGCGATCGCGGCAGGTGAGATGGCGCGCAGGAAGTTGGGTGCACATGAGAGCGCATGCAACTTAGCTAGTGTGTCGGCTCATGCCGACTTACACGAACCCATCCGGGACACACACATGCCACCCCACCAACCTTGCGACACCCATCCAGCGCACCCATCTGCACGTGAAACGGTGCGACAAAATCTACCGAAATACACAAAACAACGATACCCCGACTTTTTGCTTGTCTGTCTTACCGGAGTTTTCATGAGTTTGCCTTTTTTTAGATGCAACCCTCGACCTCGGAGGTTGTAGGACGCGCAAGCAAAATCCTTTTCAAAAACCCAAAGATTCTCTTGAACAGAGATTGCCATTCAAACAATCGCACGTTTTTCGGCGAGGCCTCACCCTGTCCTCCAGCCAACTCCAGCTGAGGGGGAGCCAAGCCCTTCCTTTCATCCTTCTGCAGGAACCTCTCAACGGCGGCACCCCGCAGATGGGCGCCGCGCCGTTCCTGGGGCTGGACCCGCTGCGACACCTGTTTCACGCGTCTTTCTCTTCTTCTTTCTCTTCTTCTTATTATCCCAACCTTGTTGTGATGGGGCAAAAGGAAAAGGCAAATTTATACGTTCTGCTTATGTCTCCACTTCTGGATAGTGAGAGACGACCTTGCTTGGGAGGTATGTGCGTGTGTATGATTTTGGTATTGGAAAAGGGCACGAAGTTGTACGTTGCGATGCATGATGTGTTGTAGCATGGGGCCGAGTGTGATCCTGTCAAAGGGATTTTGGGATGGACGACGGGATGGACGGGGGGGGATTACCTTATAGATAGACGATAGACTTTTCCACGGCAACGGGTTCCTGTATACCAACACATCTTGTGGGGAAGACTACTCAGGTAGCTCAAGAGAGCAAATAGCAAAACAAATCCAAGTCGGTTGACTTGCTGAAGCAACATCCTGGTCTTCGCGCCTCATATCTTCTGCTTTCTGTCTGCGATGAAATCATGCCTTTCTCATGTCTCGCCTTAACGTCAGTGAACAGGCAACCGCAGCATGGAGATCACGCTGCCACTCCCGTTCCCCGTCTTCTTGCGCGTATCGAGAAGCTCATCAGTCATTCAGGAGCTGAGACGCCGACGACCACAGAGGTTTCTGACTCCTCGCATGTCCACACTCTCGATCGACCGCATCAAGATCACAACACGAGCAGATGTGTGCGACAATACCAAGCAAAAGGTCTGTTCCCCCGCCTGGAGACACCGCTGGGTATCAGCCGTACAGACACAGGCGCATGCTAGCTAGCTATTCTCTAGTCCTACTTCCAAAGCGCCGTTCTCCGAGACGTATTTCTTTCCGTCAGCCAGGACCCTATGAGCAATACCTCTTTCTCGCTGCTCCCACTCCTCCCAGGACCGGGAGCGTAGATATGGCACTCCGACCCAAGTCAACACAGCCCCTTCAACGTCCTAAACCGGTTCGCCTGGGCGTCTAGCTAGCAGTCTGCGCCGCCGCACCAGAACCAGCACCAGAACCAGAACCAGCAGCCGCCCCCTTCTTACCACCACCACCACCACCCTCCTTAGGCGTCCCTCCAGACGGCGAATCCTTCCTCTCGCCCCCACCCCGTCCGCGTCCGCCTCTCCGCCTGCCGCCGCGCTTCTCGCCCGACGCCACGGCCGCGGCACCCTTGTCCTTATCGCCTCCACCACCGGCAGCGGCACCGGCCGTCGTAGCCGAGTTAGCAGGCACAGACGCAGACGCATCAGCCCTACTCCCCTCCGCAACCTTCTTCCCATCCTCAGCACCACCCCCAACCCTCTCCGTCTTCTTCCCCCTGCCCCCACCCCCAGAACCACCAGCACCAGAAGCACCACCACCGCCCCCCTCCCTCTCCCGCCTCTCAAGCACCACCACCCCCGCCCCGCCCTCCCCAACCGCCACGGGACTGGCAGCCATCGCCTTGGCCAGCGCCCTTTCGTCTCCGAACTCCACGTACGCGAACCCCTTGCGCCTGTCCATCTCCACCGAGACCACGGGCCCGAAGGCCCCCATGGCCTGCCGCAGGAGGGCCTCCGTCACGCCCTGCGAGGGGTTGGCGTGCTTGACGAAGGCGCGCGTGGCGCCGGGTGTGGGGGTTTGTTGGCTTGGGGTGGAGGAGGTGGAGGAGGAGGATGGTTTCTTTTGTGCTGTGGGTTTGAGTGTGGAGGAGGCGGAGGTGGATGTGGGCGTGGAGGAGCGATTGTTGTTGTTGTTGTTGTTGGCAGGCTTTGAACCACCGGGGGGTGGTTGCTTGGCTGCCGAGGACGGGGTCGAGGTTGTTGTGGGTGAGGGAGACGACTTGGACTGGCCGGCCTCGTCCTTCTTCTTCAGGAGTATGACTGGCGTCTTTTCTGGTGCCGAGGACGGCGCGGCATCACTCGTCTTATCGGCTTTGCCTTTGGGTGTGTCGTCGCCGCCGCCACCACCGCCTCCACCCCTGCCTCTGCGGCCTCTGCGCCCGGTCGTCGATGAGGTGGACGCTCCCGCAGCAGCAGCAGCAGCGCCGCTGGCTGTTGGCGACTGGCTCTGCGACTTGGCGCCGCCCCCCGCGACGGAGACCGCGGGACTGCCCGTCGTCGGAGAAGAAGACGAAGCCGGCACCGTGGCAGCAGATGTCGAGGCCGAAGCAGCGGCCTTCTCGGCCGCAACCTTGGCTTCCGAGTCGGCCTTGGCGGCGTCCAGACGCGCCTTCCTGTGGGCGTTGCCGGGGCTCAGGCCGAGATCTCGCTGGAGTATGCGTGCCGCCGCGGCGATGCCGGCCCGACGGCTCTTGCTGGCCGCCTCGTCCCTCTGGGTGTCGCCCCCCTTGCTCTGGATCTGAGAGGCGGCGTTCTTGGCGGCCTCGGCGGCGGCGTCGGTGGCGGCTTTCTTGGTGAGGATCTTGACCGTCTCCCTCGGCTTGTCGCCCGACCTCTCCTTGCCACCCTTCTTCGAGTCCTCGGCCTTGGCCTTGCCCTGGGAATCGTGCCGCGAGTGCTTGGCGCTCTTAGCCGCCGCGGCCTCCTTGGCTTTGTTGGCCTTCTTCTCGCGCAGGCTCTCGATCAGCGGGGTGCTCTTCACCTTGCCCGGCTTGTCGGCCTCGTCGGCGGTGCTCTGGTCGCCGTCGACGTCCCTCTGTGCGGGGGCGTCCGGGTTCGCCAGGCTCTCGAGGAAGGCCATGAACTCCGGGTCCTGGTCGATGGTGCCCTGCCGTCCGTCGGTGCGGCGCTTCCCGCTGGGGATCTTCTTGTAGATGGAGAACTCGACGGCTGGGGGGCCGACGAGGGAGGGACTGGTGAAGGACTCCTTGGCGTCTTCCCAGGTCGCGGTGCGGACGGCGTCGGAGAGGGGCACGAGGTCGTCCTTGCGGAGGACGTGGAGGTAGGCTCGGGACGGGCGAGAGGGTTTGGCGGGACTGGATAGAAGCTGTTAGCAGAAGGATCTTGTATAGAAGTGTCTCTGTCGTTGAAAGGGTTTAGGTCTATTAGTACTTACTCTGTAGAGATCTTGCCCTTCTCGTAGCGGAACCATCCGACCTTGCCATTGCCGGCCTTCCAGGTGTCGCCTAGGATGGTGATGAACTCCTCCTCGGTCAGTCCAGGCGGCAGCCGGCGGATGACTATCTTGTCGCCCTCGACTGGTGCCTTGGCCTTGGATGTCTTGGAGGAAGGTTCGGCGCCGGACTGGCTGGAGGTGACTGATTGATGGCCGTTTGTCTTACGCGATAGAAGCTGCGGCGTCGCCATCTTGGCTGTCCAGTACCCGGGAGGATATCCCCGGAGTATCTAACACGAGAGTTGATGTCGTTAGCGGCGAGCGGACATGGTCCGGGGTTCGTCTGTCGTCTGGAGTTGTTGAAGAAGTGGTTGCTCGGCGGTGCTAAGGAGCTGTAGACTGCCGCTTTCTCAAGAGAAACCCTGTGTGACCAACTCTGCGCACGCGGGGCAGGGAAGATAATGAATGTCTCTTGATTTCTCAAGTGCGAAACGTCACAAAGTGCCGGACTAAGCTGGTGAAGAAGTGTCCAGTCTGACGAAATATTCAAAGTTCCAGTGATGTCAATCACCAAAAGTCTCGAAGCCGCTGCTTTGCTTTGAGCTGCAGCCTGCAGGCCACTAGAAGTGCCCCACCGACATCACCGCTTCGGCACTCCCCCACTAGACTTTCAGTGGAGTGCTAGTGCGAGAGCTATCCTACAGTTACTCTCTTTCAGGGGTCTAACGGTATATGGCCATAAGCAAATCCAGTCCACTTACTATACAGTATGCTGCTTTTATATCAGACATACTGTGATATTCAAGACAAATCCTACATATATCTATCTATCTTTAATACCAGCTATTCTTACCAGTCACCGTTCGCCATTACCCCTTACACCATGATAGCTCACATCCCCGAAATGGACAAGACGTATACCACCTTACTTACACTTGTAACTCCCTATCCTGATCCCAACCATAATGTCCAGCCAAGCTTGTGATGTACCTACCCATACATGATTAAAGACTACCTACACCCCGTCCTCATACCATGTTCCAGTCTCCCGCATCCAAAAATCAACCCATACTCTGCCCCAGCGACTCACTCCGCCCCCGTCCCCGTATCTTCTGCCCAACCCAGCCACCACCACCCCCCAACCCACTCGCACTCCTCCCCCTTCCAGGCTGCCCCGACTCCAGCTCCGGCGACGCCCCCACCCCATCGACAACGATAACCGGCGTCTGCACGGGCCGCGCAGGCAGCGCCCTGCTCGGCGGCGGTCCGGCCGGTGATGTCGGCCCGGCGGGACAAGTCACGGCCGACGCAGTCGGACTGGCCGGCGAGACGAGGTCGGGTATGACCAGCGGCGCCTCGTGCGGGCGCGGGGGCCGGGTGGGCGATGTCGGAGGCTGTAGTGGGCGGGGAGGAGGGGGCCGGGGCGGAGGCAGGGAGAGGAGGGAGACTGTCTCGTTGCGCAGGGAGGGGAGGGAGATGGATTGCCCCCCCGCTGTGCTGATTGTTGATTTTGTGGAGGGGGCGAAGGTGGATGTGCTGCCCTGGCTGCCGCGGTGGTGGAGGTAGGCTGGTGCCGGAGGCGGAGGGGGTGGGGAGGGAGACCGGGTGGATGGTGGTTGGGAGGGGTTCTTGGAGTGCATCCCGTAGATCTTGGGCGTGCGCTCGTGCCGCGGGACGAGGCGGTGGGTGGTTGGCGAGCAGATGGGGGAGGATGGGAAGACGGCTGCTGCGTGCGGGGGGAGGTGGACTGGGGTCAGTGGTGTGAGTGGTGGGGAAGGCGAGCGTGATTGTCGCAGCATGGATGGGAGGAATTTCCTGTCGCGGAGACGCAGCGGGGGTGTCAGGGGCGCGCGGGTGGTCGTCGGTGATGGGATCAGGGGTGTTGTTGGCGAGCCTGGAGGGGGGAAGTCGCGCGGGTACCTGATGCGGTTCTTGACGCTCGATGGAAGCCTGGAGTCCCTCTGTGTCTGCCGTCGGCGGAGTAGGAACAGCGCGACACATGCGACCAGGAGAAGGCCGAGGACTGAGCTCAGGGCGATGGCGACTTTGGTGCCCGTGGCAAATTCTGTGTCTGGCGTTGTCGCCGCGGTCGAGATGCCGGCAGTGTTTGAGGAGCCGAGCGTGGTTTGCGCTGCGATGGGAACGCTTCTGCTTGCGGTCGCTACCGTGGCCGCGCCGCTCTGCGTAGCGAGGACTGTGCTGTCCCAGGCGGAGCTATGCGCTGCCGCCGATGATGTCTGCGCCGTCAGTTGGATGTCGGTGCACAGTCCTACTGAGCCCTCCACCTCGTTTGCGTCCGTGATACATGTGTAATTCGGTGGCGGTGGCCCTGGATCAAGAACCGAGTGGTATGCAATGCTGGTCCTAGGTTAGCAGAGACGTTCCGGAACTTGTGGCTGGGCTCGCCAGAAGAGTCAAGCAGAAAGCTCGGGCATTGTCTTGGGAACCTACTTTTGACATTGATTGATGATCAAGTCGACATTTGCTGTGATGATAGACACTGTATTAGTCCCCAGGCCCAGCGACGGATCCGACCCTACGCAACATGTATGAAACAAGACTACTCACGATCTTGACCCCCTTTCACCGCCTGGTCTATCCAAACACCGCACAGCTTGGAGTCGCACCAATATAACGGCCACAGGTTCTGGTTCGGGCCTTTTGTCGTGAGCTTGCCGCATACGCTGCTGAAAGTCTCGCTGTAGTCGGCTGAGACGGTCTCGAGAAACTGGGTCTTGCAGTTGTGCAGGCACCTGATCGGGTCTCTGTCGTGGGCAGCCATGTCGCTGTCGTCGTCCTTCTCCCACCCACCATTATCCTTCACCTCCGTCTTGTTGAAGTAGCAGTCGCAGAAGTCGCCCTTGATTGTCTCCAAGTCCATTAGATCGATAGAGAGGCAAGGGGCTTATTTCGTAGTAAGCATGTGGGGTGCAGAAATGTCCAGCGTGGAGTGTGTAACCAGAGGCATATTATATGAATATCCTGCCGTGACAAGCTTCTCTTGTTCGAGGCTTGACCAGCGACTACTCCTGACCTATGCCTTGAAACGAGGGTAGAGGTTGGGCGCGGGCAAACGAGTGTTCTCCAGACAAACAGCGCGACCTGTCTCGGTCCGGTTCCGAAGCTGTTTGGCGACGGGTAGCAAGGTGCAAGGGCCAACAGATGTGAGAATCGACGAGTCGCATCCACCGAGGAGATATATTTCTGGGGGACGGTAAGAGACTTCCGTCTCCAGGTCCTCGTTTCTACCTATATAAACCACCCGAGCTGTACGATGATCTATTTCTCTACAGCCCTTCCGCCCCTACGTGCCATGACGCCGGCGTGGCGACACAACAGCCGCAGGACTCCACGGAGAAGACGCCAGACATGACCGGACTGTGGGATGGAGGAACTCTTTGGGTGGGATGACGCGCCACTTGGCCAAGGAACCTGAGCGTTACACCGTTTCCATGCACATGCCCGTCCCGACGAGAATGAGACTCTCGTATGAGAGCGGTGCCGAGCTGGGCTAGCGATCGATGGGACATCCTTGCAGATGGAAGCTTAAGGAAACCTGCGGCCAGCCGCGCCGGGCTGACAGAGACATGACTCCCGACCTTGGGAGGATCTACCACAGCCTGCATACGTTGCAGAGTAGCCATGTGCACTGCCGTGCGGCTGCACAGGGAAGGTAGGAATAAAGGGAGCATGCCTCGGAGGGATCATTCGAGTGATGTTTGTACGTCACAAAGCCAGAGCGGTTCGGCCGTGGCCGAGAGTAGCGGTATGAAGACACTGACAAATGAAATGGCAGCCCCCGAGATCCCAATCTCAGACAAAAAAAGGAGTCAGGAGCATAGCGCCGAGACCAGTTCATCTCGAACAAGGACCACGAACAAGGAAAGGAAACGGTAGAGGCTATGGTTGGCTCCTTACTCACCTTGCAGCTCAAGATTCTGTAGGACAGGACGACCCTTTCCCACAAGCAATGTAATCCGCATACATGACAAGGGCACCGGAAAGTTCAGCTCGTGGAGCCGGCAAGACTGGCCTACCTGTCCCATACTCGCTGCTTACCGAGATACTTGCTAAGGTTCGAAGCTCCGAACCTGTAAAGGCTAGTGACGAATCATGATGCCGTCGATGTCATTTCCCAAGCAGGGGTGGTGTACTTCATTCCGGTTGTGGTCCGTTCGCATGTTGCATGGTGACTGTGAAGATGAAGCGGTAAGGTTCTGTCTGGATAAGCGAAAGCGAGCGTTCTGCAGGGACGAGGTCATGCCCGCCCAATCGACTCATGTTCTAGGCGAGCCTGTACACGCGAGGAGGTTGTGGGACCTGGATAACGTCCTGTTGACGGCCCAGTAGTGCTGTCGTGCCTTGTGCCCATACATATGCTGGACGTCCCCTCGAGTCTCTCCAGCACTGCTTCGTTGTTACTCTCAGAAAGACGCTCGTGGTTGTCTCGACCAGTAGCAGGAGACATGATGGGAGTCCTGGCTGCCGGCGTTGTCACAGACACATACACATACACTAGACAAATGAAGCCGGCAAGGACAAACGTTGCTCCCGTCGGTACGCTAGTGTGTAAACAGGATCGAGGTGTCTACCAAGGCACACCAGGCGTGCTCTCCTTTTCTGCTTTCGTTTTTTTTTCTTGGGGGAGATAGAACACAGACTCAGCGCACCGCCCACGGGACTCAGAAAGGGTTAATATCCGTCAGTCCAACGCGAAAGTTATGCTGCAATCTGCATAAGGGCATTGTCATGCTGCTTGCACATGTCACAGAGCGTTGAGCAGCGGTGATCATCGGTCACTCGGCCAAGTGGTCTTCGGTCTTGGGCGTGTAGCCGTTGGCCATGGCTCAGAGGTGATGGTGCCCATAAGTGGGACGTTGGTGATGTCAGAAGTAGGGAAAATGCACCTGGCATTCTTGGCTCGATAAGCATAATCTGAGAAGGATGCCGAGATTAGCAGTGGTCCAGAGATCGTAGCCGTCCGTGGGTGGGAGGTTCATACGGGTGCTTGTGTAACCGGAGCTTTTAGCTCGCCAACCGGCGTTCCAAGACGCGATCCGTCAGCCTTGGGGAGTCGCATGTCGAAGATGCAGACATGGCCAGAGCCTCAGAGGCTGCTGATCTCCGCTGCACACTGCAAGCTCATATCACAGCGAACTCATTGGCGAACGGATAGAGAAAATCGGGATGCACGAGGTCGGGAGAGAGCAGAGACTCGTAGTGCACGGATTGTCGGAACCTCGTATCACGTTCGTTGGTAAAGACAGACTATCATTGGCGATGCTGTTTTCGTAAAAGTAACTTTGAGCTGCCCGCGGTAGGGTTATTCTAAGCTTTCGGCGACGCTGTTGACCACTAAACTGAGGCGTGCCTGTATCGACAGTCATGAATCATTAGAGCTGCATCGGTGCTGTTTGAGGCCTCTTTCCTCAGCTCCCCTTGGCTTAAGTCAGGCACGTACGTCAACTCTGGTAGGGTGAGCCACCATAGATAAGATGTTACTTGTGCCGTATCGCACTGACTGTGGATCGAATCTTGACATGATCCTCTGATGACCAGTCCACGGCCGGATATCTCGGCTTTATTGTATGGGAAGTCTGTGAGTAATGAGTCCTAAGTTTCACTGAAGAGCGAGGTGAGTATCTGGCTTCAAACTGAGTGCGATGGCAGGTGTTTGGCCGGTATTGGAAGGCCCCGGATCTCGTCATTCAGGGACACGAATCCCCTTCAGAGGATGAGAATGTGGCTGGGCATAATGCCGTACTGCCAGCTTGAGCAGTAATCTTCTGCCGTCTAAGCGATTCCGTTTCGCATGATGATCGTGCTCTTGGTGGAGGTCGAGCCTCACTCACAATGTGGAAGTGTACATAGAAAACAGCATCAAGAGAGGTCTACCACATAAACCCTAACCCTTACAGCACCCCTGTGATTAACCCCACCATTCCCGGCTTCCTCTGGTTGCCCAGGGAAGGGGCTGGACTCGGAGTAAACATCCCACCATGTGGATTCCCCTCATGACTTCACCCATTGGACCAGGGACCGTGACTGTAACCGCATCAAAGCGCAACTTTCACATTCTTGACGGTACTGGCCACAGCGTTGCATGACAACAATTATCCGCCTGTATTAAGTCGACACCCTTTGCAAGGTATGTCAGACTCCCGTCTTTGCTTACATGCCAACAGAAGTGAACGAATGAGCTCCATTGTTATTGTTCTGGGTCTAACCGACACCTGGTCGATGACAGACTGAGAGACGCTTTATTCCAAGACGCCTTATCAGGAGCCGTGCTCCCAGTCCTCAACATGAGCTCCTTTCTCACAACTGTGTGAGTACCTTTCCACCCGTATACCCTCTCATCCATCCCCATGGCCCTCGTCCAGCAACACACCCCGAAGGCGGTCGAGGAGCCCCAGTTCCAGACCGTCACAGCCAAACACGATGTCGATTCCCTGAACAGTTCGCCCAGCTTACGCAACCTTGATGATAGCAACCAGCGGACGAGAAACCAGTTCAGGCCGCGCCCGGGAGGAAAAGCGGGAGCGACGAGCTACCAGCTGCGCCAGTATGCCGAAGCTACATTGGGTGGCGGGAGTCTGCGGAAGGTGGTGAAGCTGCCGGAGGGTGAAGACGAGAACGAGTGGCTGGCAGTCAACATGGTGGATTTCTACAACCAGATCAATCTGCTGTACGGCGCCATCACCGAGTTCTGTTCGCCGCAGACGTGCCCCGAGATGAAGGCTACAGATGAGTGAGACGCCACACACACAACTCGTACAACTTTCGAGTCGCATGGGTTGCTAACAGATGGCCAGGTTCGAGTACCTCTGGCAGGATAATGAGAACTACAAGCGGCCGACCAAGATGCCGGCGCCGGCGTATATCGAGCAGTTGATGACCTGGGTGCAGGGGCATATCGACAACGAAGCTGTGCTGCCCAGTCGCATCGGTAAGATACCGTCCACTATGCCGACTTTGGAACCATGCAGATGCTAACCAACGTGCCTTGACCTGCGCAGGCATGCCATTCCCCAAGTCATTCCCGCAGCTGGTCCGCCAGATCTTCAAGCGCATGTACCGAGTGTACGCCCACATCTACTGCCACCACTACCCGGTGATTCGCGAGCTGGGACTGGAGCCTCACCTGAACACGAGCTTCAAGCAGTATGTGCTGTTCATCGACGAGCACAACCTCGCAAGCGGAAAGGACTTCTGGGGACCTCTCGGCGACCTGGTGGACAGCATGTTGCGGAGTGATTGAGTGGAAGCGGTACTTGATGCTTTAGAAGCAAGGGGTTGTCTCGTGCGAGTGCGTGGAATTTGGCGTTTTGTTAGCAATAGGGATGGGAAAGGCGTTTGCTCATGGTCACTGAGCGTGGGATACCAAGAGTTGCGTCGAACTGGTTCATGACGGGGACATAATGTGCATTGCGCTGTGGAAAGGGTGCTTCTGTCTGCATCTGTCATCATACGGAAGTCATTTCAGGATGTGCATCTTTAGAGCGAGAACATCAAGCAATGCTTCCTCCAGTTTGGAGTTCGATAAACATACAGTACTGCGTGGTGAGTCTGCCGTTAAATGTCGAGTGCATTGCCATACAGCGTGTGCTTGTGCACGGTATAAAATTATGCCTGTCCGCATAACTGAGGTACATGTACAGCACAAAACTGCCGCTCCACTTCGTTGCCGGGAAGAGCCGCTAAAGAGAGTCGCTCCTGCCTGAGGCAGCCACACCCAAAATTGCCGAAACCTCCCAAAGCTGCATCACCTTCAAGCTTGAACGTCACGAACGACAATTTGCGATTGAGCGGCCGTTCAGCGTCATCAATTCTCTCCCTTCCCTCACAAGCAGCCATGTTGTCCAGACAATCACTGCTCCGCGCCGTGCGGACCGCCGCCCCCCGCCAGAGCGCCATCCTCTCGCAGACCCGGTCCTTCGCCTCGCCCGCGTCCCCGTCGTCCGCCAGCGACAATGTCAAGCCTCCCGTGGCTGTCTACGGCCTCGACGGCACCTATGCCACTGCTCTGGTACGGTCACACCTCAGTTCTCCAGCATCAAATCACCCATGTCCGCATACGCGCGTGCCCCCTGTTCCTCCACGGCTGGAATAGACCTCCCCCAAGAACCACCATTCAAATCCCTCGTCGGCAAACCCATGCCCTCTTCCGAGACCCAAAAAGCTAACATCTTCCTCCCCCCCCTTCTTGTAGTACACAGCAGCAGTAAAGACCTCCAGCCTCGACAGCACGGCCAAGGCCCTCGCCAGCCTCAACAACATCGTCACCAAGGACGCCAAGCTGACCACGATCCTCAACGCCCCGACCCTCACCCAGTCCGACAAGAGCCAGATCGTCGCCGAGCTCGAGAAGGCCGCCGGCGTCCCCGCCACCGACAAGACGGTCAAGAACCTGCTGCAGACCCTGGCCGAGAACAATCGCCTGAGCCTGCTCGGCGGCGTGTGCGCAAAGTTTGGCGAGATCATGAGTGCCAGCAGGGGGGAGGTCGAGATGGTTGTTACTAGTGCCACGGTAGGTCCCTTTTTTTTTTCTTGTCTTCCTCTGACTTTCTATTTGCGGGCTGGAGAGGTGAGGGAGAAGAGATACCACGAGAGGGATTGTGGATTCGCTTGGCTGGTTGATGCCCGAACGCCCGGTGATATGTCGATGTGCCAATCGATATATACAAAACAGCTGTCAAGGAGACCAGATGCTAACTTCTCAAACCACAGCCATTGGACAACAAGACCCTCAACCGCCTCGAGACCGCCGTCTCCAAGTCGAGCTACGTCGGCCAGGGCAAGAAGCTCAAGGTCACCAACCAGGTTAGTTTTTCCATTCCCTTTCACACCTTTCCCTCCCCCTCCTCCCCTCCTCTTCCATTCTCTCTTTTGTAGCCTAGCTTCTGACTTCAAAAAAAGGTCAACCCCGAAATCATCGGCGGACTCGTCGTCGAGATCGGCGACCGCACCATCGACCTCAGCGTCTCGTCCAAGGTCGCCAAGATGAACAAGCTCCTCCAGGACACCCTGTAAAGTAAAAATCCCAAAGTAGTATTAACCGTCTCCTTTTTGTGTTGGTGAGATCTTTGGTGAGGATGGCAGGGAGCGGCCTGCTGGACGCAGGATGGGGGTTTTTGTGGCGAGTGTGAAACCTGTGTATAAGAGTGGAAATAGAAATACTTGCCCATAATCTTTGTGTGATACGCTCCGGCTCAGTCATTGGTCTTGGTGACACTTGAGTTACTTGGGGACACTCTAGTATGGCTGACATTAGCTTCTAGTCAAAGTGAGCTCTTGTTAACTGCTTGCTAGCCCTGTTCTTGCAGCAGTCAAGGACGGAGAAAGGCAACAAACGTAGTGTTCGTCGATGACTGCCGATTCATCAAGTCTGAGAGTCAATAATGTAAGAGTGACTATCTTCGAGCCTCCAGACTGATATCAAAAACTCTCTATCCCCTATTACCCCCCCTATATCCATTGCCAGTTCTTGAATCAAGACTCCTGCAAACTCCATCCCCAAACCCGCCAAATGCAGCCCGTCCCCACAACGTTAAATAGGCAAGAGGCAAAAAGGCCTCAACCGTCATGGCTCACATAACAACACACTCCCTATCCCTGTCCCTCCCGCCCGCAGCACCCACCCCGCCACCCATCGGAACCCCCTGCCTCATCGGCACCCGCTGTCCCGTAGGGATACCCGCCGCCCGTCCCGCGGCGGCACTACCGCCGGGATAGCTCGACGTCGACCCTTGTCTCTGTTGTCCCTGTCCCGGCGCAGCAGGGCCGGGAGGCGAAAACATCGACGGCCTCTGGGCCGAAGCCGCCGACGTCCTACGCGATGTACCCGCGCCCGCAGCACCGGTGGTGCCGGACTGCTGTCCCGCGGGCGGCACGTAGGGCGCCTGCTTGGCCGCCTGCTCGTAGCTGGGCGGCGCCTCGTCCTCGCCCTCGTCGGCGGGGCGGTTGACGGCCGTCCCCCCGCGGGGCGGGATGAGGCTCCGGACTACCTGGCTCGGGGCCGCGGCGCGTCCTCCGCGGGAGGCGGAGCCGCGCGAGTTGACGGAGGTTGTGCTCGCGTTCGTGGGCGTGGGGTTCAGGGCGTTGGAGCTGCGGCGGTTGGTGTTGTTGCGGCTGTCGCCGCCGCGACCGGGTCCTCCGTTCTGGGAGTTGCCGCGACCGGCCGCGGGCTGGCGGCCCTGCTGCTCGATGAACTGCTCGGAGAGCATGCTCTCTCGCCTCCGACGGGCTTGCTCGGCGCGGGCGCGCTCGTCTTCTTCTTCTTGGAGTTGCATGGCTAGAGCCAGGTCGCGGTCTTCCTGCTCGTGGGTGGGGGATAGTGGTGGTTGGTCGTCTACAGACGGATTCTGGGTATGTGCCCGGCCGCGGCGTCCTTGGACTGTGGTCCAGGCTCCGCCGTCTGCTGAGGAGCTGCCGTGCGTTGGTACGGGGTCGTGGTCGACGTGGTGGCTTGCGCCGCCCACAAGCCGGAAGTCGCCGGAGAAGAACTCGGCGTGCTCGCCGTTGACGTCTACGAGGGATTCCCAGACGACTTCGTCGTGGTTTGCGTAGCCGGCATCTGTGACGAGGGTGAGGAGTTCGTGGGTTTGCGGGTGACGGTAGAGGGTTGAGAAATGGTCGTTTCGGAAGAGGATTGCTACGGAGCCAGGCCGCATCGCCTGACGGATGGTTTGGAGGCCCCAAGGGGTCAGCTGGGTGGCTGACGCGCTGAGGAAGGATTTGATGGTGAGGACGTCCTGGTATATCGCCTGTTCCTCTTCGGTTAGGCCTTGGTGATGTGGGCTACTGAGCTTATCTTCCAGCTCTTCTTCCATGAACAAAAGGTTCTGCACGTCTTCGTAGGATGCGGCCCGCCTCGCGAAGGCGTCATAGGCCGGATCATTCTTTGGAGGCAGCCACCCATGGATGAGTGGGATCGAGAAGGTGGAATACAGCCTCATCTCTCTGGTGTCCTCAAAGGTGCCCGGGATCGTATCGTTTCGCTTCGTGGGGTGGAGGTGCGTAAGCGATGTCCGCTTGAAGGCCTTGATGAGGTCCTCGGTGGGGATGAACCGAGGGTTGACATTCATTCCAGTGTGCAGTCCTTTGAGAAACTCATAGAGCTCTGCCACATCTGGCAACTCCGCATTCGGGTTCGTCCTCCGCGAGGACATCAGTTCGTCAAAGACGGCGTCTATAACGAGGCTCAGACTAACTTGCTCCCGTGTCCGCAGAGTCTCCACAAGTGCTGTGTTGATCTCTGCCGGTGTTGTCAAAGTAAGCGCATTCACCAGAGCCACTAGCGGACATGGTCCGTTGGCGTTCTGGACGAGGATGGGCGACTGTCGAGGATTTTTGGGCGCCTCTACGTCATGCCAACTAATAAGCTTGATCTGGTATGTCTGGTTCTTTGGTTCAGCAACCTGTCGTGGTGGTTGTGCAGGCGCTGGACGTGCTGATGTCTGCTCCTCGGACCTGCGCGGCGGTAGAGACGGTGGCTCCTCTCCTGACGAGGCTTGCCGTGGCGCAGAGCTGGCTTCAGCGTCAGGAGTGTCATCAAAGTTCTCCCACGTATCTTGCCGTGACAGAGGCGCTGGAGGAGGCCCATCATGGTCTATCAGATTCCATTCGTCGATCCGTCCACCGGATGATTGACTGGGAATCGGTGGCGGCGGTTTTGAAGGGCCTTTTCCCTTATCGAGTGTGCCAAGATCATCCCAGATGTGCGAGTCCTCAAGCTCCTGTTCTTCGTCCAACGCAATCTTCTCTTCCGGTTCAGGCGCCTTCATGGTTGGTTTCTCGTCCCATACAGAAGAGCCAGACTCGGACGGCACCGAGACGAGAGCTGGCGAGGCAGAATGCGCTCCTGGTGTAGGCTGGCGCGAAGGTCTTGCCGAGTCCCATATATTATTTCCAGTGTCCGGCTCAACTACCGTAGGTACTGGAGGTTGTGCTGCGTCTGGTTTGCTCTCCGCCACCGCTGGTTCCCAAGGATTAGGGCCCGTCTCTTCCACGCTCAGCTGCTCCAAGGATGTTGTCGGAGGTTCTATTACCGCGCCTTTTCGAGGGCCCGGAGCGGAGCCAGGGGGCTTCCTCTTGAAAGGGTTCGTTTCTGGCCGGATAGCACCCCCGCCTGGCCGTAGAACGGTCGGCACTCGGTTCACATCTGCCTTGGATCTTTGTTCGGTAACTCCGGAAGCTGGCGCTGAAACAGAGTTCGCGGTCTCGTCCCAAACATTCTCCTCGGTTTCCAAGCTCGAGTAATTCGCCGGGGGTGGCATGCCTGGACGTAGTGCATTTGGTATGTCTTGTGGTGGTACGGTTCGTGGAATACTCTCGTGGATCTGGTCTTGTCTTTCGGCGGCCCATATCTGGTCTGCGCTGGCTTCAGACTCTGTAGCTGACCATAGGTCCTGCCTCATATCCTGCATGCTTCGGGCGGAAGATGTGTTTGAGTCTACCGTGACCGTGGCATTCTCCGGGAGTGGCTTTCGTGTGCCCATCTTGTGTCTCGGTCTGTAACTCGGAGGTGCGGGGTTGCAATGTAAAGGTAACCTTGGAAGGGTTGAGGGCGAGTGATGGGACAGAAAGTAGAACAAGGGGATGAAGGGGCTTTGTAACAGCTGGAAGAAACAGCAGTAAGCGACCAGGGCGCTCTGTTTGTCTTGAATTGAGCTGCAGAGCTATCGTGTGAAATACTGCAGTACGGCGGTTTCTGTCGAGGGCAGTTGCGTCATAAGGAACTCTGGAACTCTGGGCGCGCTAATCCATAAGTTCGGGGGATTGACAATCAAGCCAAACAGGGGTTTACAGATTGGAGAAAGCAGCTTGAACTGAATTGATGTGGTGAATATGTGAACACGGCGCAGGTCCCAAGCCAAGATGGCGGACCAGCTTAGGATGGGACTCAAAAAAGAACCAGAGTCGAAGTGGAAGTGATAGTGAGCGAGAGCGATAGTGAAAGCGGGAGTGGAAGTCGATAATAGGCAATGACGAGGCAAAGGGAAAAGTGTGGCGTTGACTAACCGCTGTGTACGTATCTCGGTGTAAGTCAAGCCACACCCTTGTACTAAGTAGTACTATAGTACATACCATTTATAGAGAAGAGCTGACGAAGCCTCAAGCAGGCAACCATTTATATCTTTCGCGCCCATTGCATCTGTCGTATCCGCGTACCATCCAAATGAGTCTAAACCAAAAGGAACAAAACCATTGAACCAATCCAGACAGGAACTGCTTGCGCGTCTCTTTATCCGTATATCTTATTGATGTTGTTTTCACATGGAATGACAGCTGCACGCCGGCCACAGCTCCCATTAGAGTCTAGATAGTAAAGGTAGTGAGTGTATCTTGAGTGCAAAAGAATGATGCAGCTTTGCTGGCATATCGACGTCTTCATCTTCCTTTGCTCAACACCCACCACGAATCTATCCCTATGTCTGTCTGTCTCCTTCCACCAGGTTCCAAACCCGTGTCTCGTTCTAGGTAGTACTTAGAACGCTGCAACGGCCGTGCCGGGCATCAATTGGTCATACAAAGTGCCGCTACCCTACGACATACATGCTCAAGGTACATCGGGGCTTGGCTACTTACATACTATGTAGCAAGAGATCTGACCAGGTTCATGTGGCACGTACTACTTATGTACTGCCAGCAGGCTCCTGAGAAATACTGATGGCCATTGGGTTTACTGTTTGGTCACTCACATCTGACCCCCGGGTTAAGTCCGAATAGCCTCAATTGCCAGAATGTGGGGTAGACATCGTGCCTTTTTCCGTCTGGGCAAGCTGGAGTGCAAGATCACGAAGGGTATTTGCTGCCATTCCGAGTGCTGCATAGACGGATCGGGCCATCAAGAACCGAACTTTTGCACCTCTTACCAAAGTCCCGTCGTCTACCCCGAGCCAACCCCGCAATGATCACCGTCTGTCATGAGGAAGATCAAGGCAGGAAGCTGGGGAAAAGGAGGAGAAATCGGGGAAGCATGCGGTTATGTGACCGCTGAAGACGATGACGGAGCAACAGCTAAACCACAATACCGGGTCAATAGCTGGTGGTCCGGGATAATCTATAACTGGCAGTGACCCGTGGAGATTACTTTCCACGATGCTGGTCAGTGTCTCGACAGTCTTGACTTCTCAACCAGGGGCAAGCCAGTGAAAACCAAGACAATGTTGCCCTCAGGACTGCTATGTCTGTTACTATGCTCCATAGCCAGTGCTACGAGTTGTGCTCAGAGGCGGAATGTTGTCCGAGTCTTCAATGTACGGCGTACAGCCAGTTCGAGCACCACGCCCTTGCAGGTTGGCAACGGCAACTTCGCTTTCGGCGTCGATGTTACCGGTCTGCAGACCTTCAACCCTTTCGGCACCTTGTCGACGTGGGGCTGGCACAATTTCAGCCTCCCGACCACGCCAGGGCAGACATCTGTCGACGGTGAGTGACAAGGTTACACACACTTGGTGTCGTTGCGGGGAGACTAACACTTGATGTTGCTCTTCAGACTTCACAGGACTGGACTGGTGGACTCACGGGAGACTTGTCAACTACGATCAGCCCAACCCTGCCGAGAACGACATCTCGAACTGGCTCATTCAGAACCCCCAGAGGGTGAACTTGGCCAACATCGGCTTCTCGTTTGGCGGAGCCAAGGTCAGCGAGTCCGATCTCGATCAGACGGCGCAGGTTCTCGACCTGTATTCCGGCAAGATCACGTCGACATTCTTCTATAAAGGCTCTCTCGTCGAGGTCGAGACCTGGGCCGATCCAGATTCTGACGCAGTTGGCATCAGCGTGAAGTCGGACCTTCTGTCCAGCGGTTCACTGGGTGTGTTTTTCGACTTCCCCTATTCTGACCGCAACAAGTTCGACGCCCCCTTCGTCGGCGTTTGGAACGCCACAGACCAGCACGCGACAGTGCTCACCCACTCGGGCTCCAACGAAGCCACGATCCAACACACCATGGACAGCACCAGCTACGTCATGTCCGCCAAGTGGTCAGCCAAGGGCACTGTTGCAGGGCCTTCCAGCGGAACACATCGCTATGTGCTCACGACTCCTGGATCCAAGAGCTTGGACCTGACCGTAGCGTTCTCCCCCGGTCAACAAGCCCCCGTCCCAGCCTTCAGCGATCTAACGACAGCTTCTCGATCCTGGTGGCGCACATTCTGGAACTCCGGCGCCTTCATCGACCTGAGCGGCGTCAAGACGGCCAACGCCACCGAACTGCAGCGGCGCATCATCCTCTCCCAGTACCTGCTCGCCGTCAACTCGGCATCGTCCAACCCGCCGCAGGAATCCGGCCTCGTCAACAATGGCTGGTACGGCAAGTTCCACCTGGAGATGGTCCTCTGGCACACCCTCCCGTTCGCGCGGTGGAACCACTTCCCCCTCCTCTGGCGCAGCCAACCCTCCACCTACCACCGCTTCCTCGCCTCCTCCCTCGACCGCGCCGCCGCGCAGGGCTACCGCGGCGCCAGGTGGGGCAAGATGACCGACCCCACCGGCCGCAGCGCGCCGGGCGAGATCAACTCCCTCCTGATCTGGCAGCAGCCGCACCCCATGTACCTGGCCGAGACCGAGTACCGCGCCTACCCCAACGCCAGCACCCTCGCGCGCTGGGACGACATCCTCGCCGCCACGGCCGACTTCATGGCCAGCTTCGCCTGGCCCAACGCCTCGACGGGCCGCTACGACCTCGGCCCGCCCCTGTACCCCGTCAGCGAGAACACCCCGCCCAACGCCACCGTCAACCCGACCTTCGAGCTGGCCTACTGGCGCTTCGGCCTCGACGTCGCGGCCCGGTGGAAGCAGCGCCTCAAGCAACCCGTCCCGCGGGAGTGGACCACGGTCCGCGACAACCTGGCCCCCTTGCCCGTCGAGAACGGCACCTACGTCACCTACGAGGGCATCCGGGGCATGTGGACCGACACCGCCACCACAAACGACCACCCGGCCATGTCCGGCATCTACGGCCTCCTCCCACCGCCCGCCAGCGGCCCGCCCCTCGACCCGGCCGTCCTCGCCAACACGGCCGACCGGATACGCCAGACCTGGGCGCTGCAGGACAGCTACGGGTGGGACTTTAGCATGCTGGCCATGAACTCGCTGCGGCTCGGGGACGTCGACCGGGCCGTCGAGTACCTGCTCCATCCCATCTTCCAATTCGACGATGCCGGCTACGCGGTCGGCGGGAGCAGGGTGCCGACGCCGTATTTCCCCAACTCGGCGAGCTTGCTGATCGCCGTGGCCATGATGGCTGGGGGCTGGGATGGTGAGCCAGGCCCGCATTTTCCCGAGGGGTGGGATGTGAAGGTTGAGGGGTTCGTGCCTGCGATGTGAGAATTGTGAGAACGGGATGACACGGAAGAAGTGGTGGATATGCGATGGTTATATAGGTCTAGCCTTGAGAATGTATACAACAGTCGTATCTCAACGTCGGAGAAACCCTCCATTCTGAGCGCAGCTAACAGAAAACCACGGTGGTGATTTGGAACGTGCGTGTTACATCTCAAAAGGCTGCAACTCGTTGATACTGCCACTCCAATAGGATACACATTGCTACTCCATGCTCTAAAACTACCTGCTGCCTTGCTTGCTATTCCATTCTTCTTTTTCTTCGCCCTCCCCTAGACCCTACCGACTCAACTCCCTCACAAACTCACCCATTCTCACTCCGGCCCCGCCTCAATCTCGTCAGCAGGCGTCAACCACTCCTCGCTCCGCTGGCTGCGCACCCTCTCCAGCTGCTCAGTGATATAGTGATTCATGTGCGCGTCGGCATCCGCCCTCTCCTTGGCCCGCAGCGGGTCGGCGTCCAGCAAGACGCTCCCGTGCGAGCTGCGGCGCGGCGTGTAGGCGCCGTCGTCCTCCTCCTCGTAGTCCTCGGTGCCGTTGCTAAAGTCGCTCCGGACCGCCAGCGAGCGCGCCGTGGACGACCGGCGGATCCGCGGCATGCTGGGCGTCGACGGCGTCCTGGTGCCGCTGGCCGTGATGTGCCGCGAGAAGGTGTCGTCGAAGTAGTGCATCATCCCGACGGACGGGGTCCTGGGTGTCTGTGGGAGGCGGCAGGACACGCTGGAAGTTGAGATTATGTTAGCATATAAAGTAAAAATCATATGTGTGGGAGTCTTCGCCCATAAAAAACCTACCCAGTATCGTGGATCATGCGAGCGATCAAGCCCGTCCAGCCACACTGGTGCGTAGCGCCCAGTCCGCGGCCGCTATCGCCGTCGAAGAACTCGTAGAACCAGAGGTAATCTTTCCAGTTAGGATCGAAATCGAGCAGGTCGCTGCCGGAGTTGATGCTGCGGCGCCCGTCGTCGCCGCGCGCGAAGAGATGCTGCAGGCGGTGCTGGATCTCCTCCGCAACGTGGCCCAGGTGCATCATGTCGCCCGAGCCGACCGGGCACTCGACCTGCAGCTCCTGTCCGTAGAACAGGTAGAAGCGCTGCAGCGACTCGACGAGGAGGAAGTTGACGCACAGCCAGATAGGTCCTCGCCAGTTGCTGTTGCCGCCGAACAGCCCGCTGTCGGAGTCTCCGGGGACGTAGCCGACCTTGAACAGCTGCCCGTTAACCTCCATCGAGTAGGGGTGGTCCTTGTGGTACTTTGACAGCGACCGGATGCCGTGCGGGCTGAAGAACTCGTCCTCGTCCAGCATGCGCTCGAGGATCTTGGTGAGACGGTCCTTGCTGACCAGCGAGAGGAGGATGCGGTCGCCCTTGCCCCTCTTGCGGATGCTGTGCATCGTCCGCTCGGCCACGTCCGACTTGTTCTTTACGAACCACTCCACTCGCTTCTTGAAGGCCGGCAGCTTGTTGATCAGCTCCGGCTCGAGGGTCGAGGTGGCGTAGAGCGGAATGAGGCCGACAAGAGACCTCACGGGGAGCTGCTGGATGTACGGCCCACCCCACGAGATGGCATCGTAGTAGAAGCCGTCCTCCTCGTTCCAGAGCGACTTCTCGTCTTTCTGACCGGTGCGATATGTCATGGCATCGCTGATGAGGATGAAATGCTCGAAGAACTTGGTTGCAATGTCCTCGTACACGCGCCGATACTTTGCCAGCTCGAGGGCGATGTTGAGCATGTTGAGGCAGTAGAAGGCCATCCAGCCAGTGCTGTCCGCCTGCTCGAGCGTGCCACCAGTCGGAAGTGGCTCCGAGCGGTTGAAGAGTCCGATGTTGTCCAGACCAAGGAAGCCTCCCTCGAACACATTCTTTCCGTCGACATCTTTCCGGTTCACCCACCATGTGAAGTTCAATAGCAATTTTTGGAAGACTCTCTCCAGGAAATCAAGGTCCTGTCTTCCATACATCTTCCGCTCGATCTTGAAGACACGGAACGTGGCCCAAGCATGGACGGGTGGGTTCACGTCGCTGAAGTTCCACTCGTACGCCGGAAGCTGTCCGTTGGGATGACAGTACCACTCTCGCGTGAACAAGTCGAGCTGCTTCTTGGCGAAGTCAGGGTCGATCATCGCAAGAGTGATGCAGTGGAAACTTGTGTCCCACGCAGCGAAGAAGGGGTACTCCCACGAATCCGGCATGGACAGTATGTCGTCGCAATGCAGGTGTCTCCATGCCGCGTTTCTGACCCCTTTCCGGCCGGGCGGAGGCGGCGGTTGCGACGGGTCGCCGTTTGCCCACTCGTCCCAGATGAACAGATAATGTTGCTTGCACCACATCATACCGGCGAACGCTTGCCGCTGGATGTTGCGGAGATCGTCCGTCATCGGAAGAGGGCTAATCCGGTAGTAGAACTCATCAGCCTCTTCCCTCTTGCGCTCAATGATGTCATCAAACTCCTCCTCGTCGAGGTACGGGTCGTCTCTCTTAGTGAAGCGGAAACGGACCACTGCGGACGGACTGTCAGTATCAGGCACAGCGACTAGGTGGCTCGGAGGTCATACCAGCGCATTCTCCAGGCGCGACACCACCGCCCTCATTGAAAGCGTACCAGGCAGCGGCCTTGGTACCCGTCTTGGCAGGGTTGACAGCCTCCTTCTCGCCATCGACAATGTAGCGATGGAAGGCATCCTTGACGTACGGCCCATCGTTCGTACCCTCATACAGCAACTTGTAGTTGGTGTCATTCTCGGTAAACAGGAGTTCGGGCTGGACATCTTCGCCGCTAGGACCCACGCCGGGCGATGGTGACAGGTTCACGTAGCGGTCGCCAAGAGTGTGGTGCTTGGACTTGGCCATGTTGTCGCTGTGTTTCTCGATAGAGGGCTTGAGCTCAACCGACTCGCGGCCCCAAGCCCAAGTATTGCGGAACCACACATGAGGGACGATGTGGATAGGCGCAGGATCCGGTCCGCGGTTCCAGGCGGTCACACGAAAGAGCAGTTCTTCTGGGTCGTCGTCTTCCTTGGCAGTCTCGATGAATATGTCCCAGTAACGGTCCTCCTCGAATATGCCCGTATCGATGAGCTGGTACTCATTCTCTTCCCTGGTCCGTTTGGCGTTCTCTTTTAGGAGATCTTCGTAGGGGAAGGCCTTCTGAGGGTACTTATAGAGGTATTTCATGTAGGAATGCTATAGCACGGTGAGTTTGCGAAGTGCAGAGTGACCGGAAACGCACTTACAGTCTGGCAGGGTGAATTGAGTTAGCTCAGGAATTCATGAAGGCGAGCGGGGGCCTCGAGGGACTTACAGGAGTGTTGTCGACGTGAAAATGTGCCTCCTTGATGCTCTCACCATGGTTACCCTGGGGGTTGGACAGGCCGAACAACCTCTCCTTCAGGAAGGGGCTAGATAATATGTCAACTTCACATCCTCGTCAGTTGTACGTATGAAATGATGCGTACTCTTGCTCGTTCCAGAAAGCAAACGCAATATTTTGGAGGCCGTGGGTGTCGGAGACGCCGGCGATGCCGTCCTCTCCCCATCGGTAGGTACGAGATCGCGCGTGATCGTGAGGGAAGTCTAGCCGAGAAGCATGGTTAGACATGTGTCGCGCTGGGAGCAGCTTGAGTGACATGAGGAGCTGGACTTACTGCTCCAGGCATCACCGTCGGCGCTGTAGTCCTCGCGCACTGCAATTGGTCTTGTTTAGTCACTCCACCGTCTCTCGTTGGTGCTCGTGGTGCCTACCGGTAGCCCATTGCCTCTCTGCAACATACGGGCCCCATTTCTTCCAGTACTTCTTGCGGTCACGGTCTTCCTTCAGACGCTTCTCCTCCTCAGTGAGGTACTCGTGGCCGTCAAAGACAACCATGGTGTCAACTATCGACTACTGCGTATGAGCGGGCGTTGGAGCTCTAGAATGCCGGAGGGCGTCGGGATCGGAGCTGTAATGAGGGAAAAGAAGGCCAGTATGATGTACAATAGATTACACAGCTCCAGCCAATGTAGGAACCCCGGTGGCTGGTGCGGTCAGAATACAGGACAGACAGAGCACAGCAAAGGGTCAAACTACCTAGGTAATTGGAGAAGTATCAACATGCAGGATGAGGCGAGAAAAGAAAGCAGCTATGCGGTGTGCCTGACAATCACTGACGAGGAATGGGACGGCACTTGGTTGGCTCGTTCCTGGCAAACGGCGAGAATCCCACCAGCCCGCCGTCACCATTTGCTTGCTAGCTTGCTAGCGTGTCGCTAAGAACCTCGGTGCTACTCTAGCTCACTGTGATGTCATCAGACCGGAGGAGCTACCGGGGCCTCTTTTTGCAGTGTTGCAGCCTCCACTGCCTCCCGAACCCTGCATGCAGCCAGCACCAATTGCAACAGAACGAGAAAGCTTGGAAGGGGCAGCTACCAAGGTGGATACAACTTATCTGACAAACATGTCCTACGGAAGTGCAGAGAGCTCACTAGGACAAAATAAACCAGTCACGATAGCATGGTGTGTTTCGGTCAATTGCTCGCTTCAAGCTATGGTGGCGAGACATCGGTACAGAGATATGCAAATACGCCCCGATTGATATGACCATACCTGACTTCGCATTTCAACGTAGGTGTCGTCTTTTAACAATGGAAGCGACCAAGATCAGCCAACGTGTTCCGTACTGCACTACCACTACTAAGTGTGTAAAGACTTGCTTGTCGAGCTTCTTCTCATCGCTACACTAGCGATGTGTAAACATACCGGTATTTCATTGAATACCTACAGTCGTGAATGCCCCCCTAAACTCCAAAGTCTATGCCGTCCGGAACGCTCTATCTTTCTGCAAAGATTGAAGCAAAACCCGACAGGCCGCTTCATGCAATCTCATGTCTTCTAGTCATCAGAAAAAAACCAACACGCTTCATAGCCAGTCTCAGTTTCTACACCTTCCATGTGCTCCAAGATGACTAGCCCTCGGAAGTATCCATCTTCTCACCTTCCGCCGCCCCATCAGCAGCAGCAGCAGCAGTAGCAGAAGCAGCAGCAGCCGCCGCCGCCGCCTCGGCATCGGCCACAGCAGTCGCAACAGCCGCACTCGCCTTGGCCCGTCCCGCAGCGCGCCTCTCCTCCTTCCACCTCTCGATCTGTGCCTTGAGTTCCTCCGCCGGCCTGACGTCCTCAATCGTCATCGGCTGGCGGGTATATGGATCCTTCGGATCAGACAGCAGATGCTGCACGATGGTGCTCCGGTCCACCACGTGCTTCGAGGGTAGAATGACGGGGTCGTGCATGATATCCCCCATGATGGGGTCCTCGAACTCGGGCGGGATGTCGCCCGCAAAGTCTAGCTCTGCTTGGTCGAGGATGGCCTTCGCGGTCTTGAAGCGCTGGATCAGCTCGTCCCACGCCACCAGCTCTTCGTTGGATTTGAGGTTGCGGACGCGTAGGATGCGAGAGGTGTTCTCAAAGTTCTCGGGCTTGTAAGACCGGCCGTCTGCGGCGACGGCCTCGACGAAGGCAGGGCTGGAGCCGAGGTTGAGGTAGATATCCACGATCTCTGGCAGCAGCGTGCGCGGACTGAAATGGTACTTGTCCGGGTTCTCGACCTTCAAGTTCTTCGACTTTGGGCCGGCAAGAATGTCGAGATTGTAGTCCAGCATGGCAGCTAGACGTTGCACGATCTCAGGCATGGTGAAGGATTCCGAGAGGGCGTCGGTGAAGAGCTTCATCATACCGACCGTCTCGTTGGCGAGCTGCATGTATGATTGAGCTTGAGATTCGTTGGATAGGAGTTCCTCCTCTTTCTTTTGGCGGTCTTGTTGGGAGAGTGACCGGTCTTTTAATTCTTCTTGCAGGGCGTGAATCTTGGGGAAGCGGGTTAGGCCTTCGTCTAATACGTAAGTTGCGTCGTTGAGAAGGAGGTTGACGAAGCGAACAAAGAACTCGCGGTCGATTCTTGGGAAGGTTAGTATCCATGTATATGTACCAAGGAAAGGGAAATATTGATCCATATGAGTACTCACTTGCTCGCCGTCGTCAACTGCTGCTTGTAGTGATCGTTGGTCCAGACGCACTTGATCACCTGGAAGATCTCGTACCGGATGTTGAACTTGTCGTAGAACTGGGTGTGGGCCCCAGTAGATTCGCATTCTATGTAGAACTTCATCACAGCGTGGAGGAGGTAGTCGTTGGCGAACTTAGTATTCGTCAAGAGATCTCCCAGGACGCCCTTCCTCAGGTGGAAGGTAGGCCACGTGCCGGAGAAGAGGAGCGACACCAGTGACGACTTGAGGTACGGGTTGCGGATGTACTCTGACGACTCCAGAAATGTGACGCAGAGGGCGATGGTCTCGTCTCCAACAGCAGCGAGGATGATCTGCGGGATGTACCGGAAGACAAACTTGAAGTTGTCCACAATATCTTGGAGCGCATACTCTGGCAAGCAGCTGAACGCCTCCGGCTGCTCCGTCGGCAATGGCAATTGAAGCTGCTGGTCCGGCCTCGGCCTGTAGTCGGACTGGCTGGCCACTCGCAAGAGCCACACAGAGACATAACGCATGAACTGCAGAGACCTACTCTGCATCTTCTCTTCGAGGAGGACACCCTCCATGGTGTACTTGAGCGATATCGACCTCTCTAGGACTTCGGTGTGCCGCCTGAGGCTTACCTCAAACAGGGCTAGCTGATCTGGTCGGCTCGCAAATTTAGGGCGCTCCGCTTCCATCCTAGCAATGTGCTTCTCGTAGAACTTGATGTCCTTGTCCAAATTCTTAATCTTGGCGTTAACGGCCTCGCTACCGTAGTGATGTGCTGCTAAAGCCAGGAAGAAGACTTCTGTGATGAAGTTGGAGGTCCCATCCACTTTCTGCGCATAAAATGCATCCGACTGAGCCTGATCAGCATTGATTTTCGTCTCCTCCTTGATGTCGACACGAGGATTCCTTCTGAAGTAGTTGACGTCGATGCGGTCAACTTTCGAGAACGTGCTATCGAGGAAAGGTTCGCACAGAAAGTCCAGGATCACTGTTATATTCATCATGAACGCATCTGACGCCACTTCCCGTGGATCGACCTGCAAAGCACGTCGCTTGTGGTTCGCATTCACAGCGTAGGCGAACCAGTCCAGGACCTTGTTGCGCGCCTCCGTGCTTGCCCTGACGAAGGCGTTGATGATGCCGCGCAGTTCGTTCTGGTGAGCCGTAAGTGTCGCCTGAAGGGCAGATTGTGACGTCTTGATATGGCCTTTATCCATGGTCCTCGGCCCTTCGAAGTAGGTTCTCGTCACCTCGGGCTGGAGAGGCGAGATTCGAAAGAAAGGGCCTAGTATAGTATCCTTCTCGATGTTGGGCGCAGACACAGCCATCTGGAAGCGTGGATGCTTAGCCAGCGCGTTGAGTAACCGCGGAAATCTGGAGTACGTGGTCAAAGCCTGTATTTGTTAGCGTTGAGTTACTCATGGGCCACAGCCCGAACTGGCATGCGTACCGTCATGTATGGCTTGTAACCGTCGTTCATGCTCAACTTCGAGAGCTGGCCGCTGATATCGACCATGGCTTTGGTGAATAGCGGCTCAATAGTTTCATCCTCGTCGAAACGAGAGAGCGCCTCCTGGAAGAACTCATAACATAGACCATTGTCATGTTCAACGTCACGTAGGATATACGGTACGAGTGTGTCGTGCTCAGGGTTCGGCTCGCGGCTTGAGGAATCAATCATTAGCTGAAACTCTCTAGACGAAGACAGAATAAATACCTGAAGAGCTCCGGCATGGTCACTGCAAAGATGCAGTTGCTGAAGCATATCCGCCGTGCCTCCTTAAGGACCTCTAGCTTCTCCGGAGCCGGGTTCCGAAGAAGCTTGATCGTCCGTGTTACCCGCTTCCAACACGGTAGGAGATAGTCGAGTATTGGCGTCGACTGGGGTGTTGCCGTGGCGGCCTCGACGATGGCCCCGTCTAGCACATCGATCGAAAGCTTGAGAGGGGCGCCCGAGTCTTGCAGATCTTGGCTCAGCCCTGGTAGGAAGGAGAGCTTATGGCCATGTGTATCTGTGGTCCGACTCGAGTCGGCGGTAACGCGGAAGATGTGGCTCAACATGTTATTTGCGAAGTCTTCGAGGGACTCGACTTTGGGCTGTGTCTGCTTCCGAGGCGGGGGCGAAGTTTGGCCTTTAGCCAGATCAATGTCTGTCGCTCGTCTCTTCCGGGAGTCGCTAAAAATACCTGAAGAAGAAGCCTCTGGCTTTGCATCGCTACTAGTCTTCGCCGAGTTGGCAAGCTCTGTGAAAGGGTTCGGTTCTGAAGGTTTCGGAGCTGGAGTAATGTTAATTTTGGGCCGCGACTCGGTCGGTGACTGCGCCTTCTCGTTCTCCTTCTCTTCAGGAGCAGAGCTCGTGGAAGACCCTCCCTTCTCAGGCTTAGGGGAGACATCTGATGGAGTGGCTGCTGTTGCTGTAGCACTCAATTTCTCGACGCGCCGTCGCCGAATCTGCTCCATCGTCTCCTTGTCTGGTGCGTCAGGCGGTGCCGGCTGCGGCTGCTGACTGGGCTGATCCATCTTGCGATATTCTGGTCTAACTCGTGATAAATATGAGGAGCAGGTAGTGATTCAGAACCAGGGGTGTGGATATGAAAAAGACGCAAGACGGCGAGGCTGGATTTGTGATTATGATGACGGCGAGGTGAACGGCAACTTTGGGAAGCTTTAAAGGTAGGTGTCGGCGATAACGTAAACAGCGGGGGCTTCCCGTAGGCAGTTATCGATAACCATGGTGAACCAAGGGTCCGGCTGGCGAGTCCGCTGATCTGATTCGACAGGGCGTCTCTGGAGAAGCTGAAAGAACCGTAGCCTGGCGGATTCAAAAGCGCATTATTAATGGAACTTTCAAGGCTTGGAGAAGGCAATACGATCACTTTATATTTACCTACTACCCAGTAACCCATTTTCAAAGCGAATATTAGTGGTCGTGAGCCTAAATCTAACGTCTCCTCCCTACGAAACGAAATAGAAGCCCTCGTAGTGAGACAACGCAGTGCTTCGTGATCTGTCTTTTGCGGCATCTACCTCTGTCTCATTTCAGTTCATACAAGCTTACCTTGTCGTGCGACCTCTCAATCAGTCGTTGAAACCTCACCCTTCATCAAGGACAGATTATGAAGGGAAAAAAGTCCAAGTCTTTCTTTGCCTATCTCCCTACATTCGTATACTCACATCGCCTCTTCATAATAAAGAGCCACGGGAGGCATCCGTGGTCATCATGCATGTCTGTGAGAGAGTCATAGAATCCCTGGCGGGTTTATGTAGTCCTACTCATGCAATCAAACGCCGCCTGCCGGTAGTCCGTCCAATGACTTTGCCAAGATCCTCACAGAGGTGAGCGGCGACATTAATCGATTACCAGAATATCGCACATTCGAGATCTTCTGAGGTACCAAGCAGGTGATCCTGGGACTCTGGACTTGAGAGCTTGGGGCGTGCCTACATAGTAGAACAAGGGTATTGGGGCTCTGCGGGAAGCACAAGGGAGACACCATCAAGTGTCGTCCAAGTTCCTTATGCCAGGGCAGATCTGTGCCCAACAGATGCTGATAGGTGACGGTGTGATCCTGCTCCGGAAACAAAGCACGACACCCCCGGGGAAGGGCAGCTGTGCATAACCTGAAAGGTAAGGGACCCGAGGTATGCCGATGGACTGTCTCCAATGCATTCGTACCTTAGACAGACAGAGCGACGGAAGACAAGGCAAAGGTAGAATCAGGTACGAAGTAGTGTTTCGTTTCTTACCCTGTAGATGGCGTATACTCGATCCAAGCTTGACTCTTTTAGCGCACACAGTACAGGGATCTCCTGGTAGCTCCTCGCAGGATGCTTGAACCCGCTCGACCCCTCGGTTAAGCTGATGCTCGCTCAGCCCCTCCCGCCAATTGATCGCCATTGTTGCAGGCTCCACCAGTTCAAGGCACGCGATACTTCCTAGACCGGGAACAACAGTCCATGTCCTTTCAAGCTTCCTGTTTCTTTTCCTGGCAGCAGCTGAACGGCACGGAGCAACATCACCACGATGCATCGCATGGCGTATTACTTGCGAATCAGATCCAGCTGAACACGCTCAGATGTCACTGTTCGCGTACCCGTGTCACCATCTCGACTGACTCGACGCCGCGACAGCGCAAGCTTCGGAACCAACCCTCGAATCGCCGCTTGTTGCTGCAAAATCCCGCCGACCTTGCTCTCATGAGCCACGAACTCGACATTCCCTGCGTAACCATCAGACCCAATGGGAGCTGCCTTCATTGAATGACCGGCAGAAAATAGCTACTATGGAGAGCCACGACGGGAACGACTCCAGGGACATCAAGTCCGAGATCGATAACAAGCACCAGGATCGTCACGCGGCAGCAACAGGCGACAGTCATAGTACCCCCAAGAAACGGCGCAAGGTCAATCATGGTAAATCCCTCCTGGCCCAGCGCTCTGTCTTGACTGGTTGTATCTCTGTTGCTCTGCCCAATGTTTGGTGCCTGTCCTCGTCCTTGTCGTATCCCCTCCTCACACGAATCCCTACATAGCTTCAACATAAGCCTCGAGGCCAATTGCTGATTTTCTTTGGTTTGTTTATAGCTTGTGTATACTGCCGTCGATCTGTAAGTGTTCAAAGCTTCAGCGCAAGCCATGCAGCAGCCATTGGGCAGCCATTGAGCCTCCAATCTCGCCGTGGGCTGCGGACTACCTGCTATTGCTGCGCGTACCGCATGTGGCTGGTATTATCGGACCATGCTGCCAGACATATATTGATCAGAACGATCCTTGACTAACTATGACAATCGTACCCGAACATAGCATATGACGTGTGATCTCGTATGTAAGCCCCTTTTCCCTCGACGATTGGTATGGGTGCCCATGGAGTACAGAACAAGCATTGACCCGATCTTCTTCTGCCCGACCATAGCAAAGGCCATGTCAGAGATGCATCAAGCGCAATATTGGGCATCTATGCCACGATGAGCCTCGAGATTCACCAGCCAACTCGAAGAAGGCCAAGAGCGTCCTTGGGACGTCTGTGGCAGACGAATCAGAGGCGCAGTCGGACATGAGACGGAGTTCGAGGGAGCAGCAGGCTGGCTCTATGGGCCCTCCCTCGTCATTCGACAGTAGCGGTCTGGATGCTGCTGCCGGACCCGGACAGACCCCAAAGACATCCTTCGACGCGAGTTCGTTGGGTCGTGGCAATCCATTACAGCTTGTGCAACCCACGCCCGTCTCTGGCATCCAGTCCAATGCCAATACGATGACGAGCAACATGAACCAATGTACGTCTCCAAAGGCCCCTTGTGCTGTCTAACCCCCTTCTATCGCACAGAGCAGGCAGCTGAAGTCTTGGATTGCCCCATAGTAGCTGCTGGATTCTCCGACAACTGGATGACAACTCAGAATCCTTTTCACGACATGCATAACTTTAACCCTAATTACATGGTCGCGCCCGAGGTCTCGAATGAGTTCAATCTCCTGAACGACTTCTTGCATAGTAGCTTGCTTGATGACGGCGCACTGTTGCCGGAGACTATCGGGAGCCAACCGGATACCACCCCTGGGTTCCTCTCCAACTTCAATACCAACGGCAGCGCCATCGATCAGGCTGGTAACGAGCACCTCCTACCGTCGAGTGCCATGCATTCCGGGTCCATGCTTCCCCCACCACTGGCTACCGGTGCCGCTAACTCTAATGCCGACAAGGCTAGAGCCATCACCCGGCCGTCGAGCGTTGTCCCGATTGATAAGGCCCGAGAATACTGGCTCCAGGCAGCAGACCCGGCTGGTAACGACACGCCGGCGGAACGCATGAACAAGCTCCTTAGGGCAAAGTATGAGGCAGGTCTCCTCAAGCCGTTCAACTACGTCAAGGGCTACGCACGTCTTTCGAAATATCTGGAAAGCCACGTCGCCCCTTCCTCACGGCAGAAAATCAGCAGGCAGCTGGATCGCTTCCGCCCAAAATTCCGTGAGAAGATGCAGGCTCTCACGGACATGGACCTCATCCTCGTTGAGATGTGGTTTGAAGAGACACTCATGAGTTATGACCGCGTCTTCGCCAGCATGGCAGTCCCCGGTTGTTGCTGGAGAAGGACAGGTGAGATCTTCAGGGGCAACAAGGAGATGGCAGAGCTGATCAACGTGCCTGTCGAGTCTCTGAGAGACGTAAGTCACGCCCACGCAACTGACCGAGCTTGATCCATGGCAAGAGCTCACACTGACCCTGTCGTTACAGGGCAAGATTGCGCTGCACGAGATCCTGACAGAAGAATCTGTCGTGCGCTACTGGGAGGAATTCGGCACGATAGCCTTCGATCCGGCTCACGAGACCTTGCTGACTGCATGTACTCTCAAATGTCCTGACGATAAGTCTAACAGACCTACCGTCAACTGCTGTTTCTCGTTCAAGATTCTGAGAGATGATCATAAGATGTACGCCTTCAAACCAGTCCCCTCACGATGCGTTTGCTAATTTCAAGCAGTCCGAGTCTCATCGTAGGAAACTTTATTCCGCATGATCCAGAATAGATCATGTAGATGACGGAAGACGAAGAACAACAAGATGCAGCCCTACACACGCAGGCCCTTGGGCAAGGCGTCTCTCTGACCTTGACGCACACGGGCGACACACATGCCACACACACCGGTTGCGACACAGGCGATGCGAGAACACATCGGCTTCACCGAGAATCAGGAGAACCTCATCCATCCCGTTCTTGTACACGCGGCCGTCGTCTGGTTACCTCGGACCAATTGTGCGTTATTTTGATACTTTGCTTTAACACGTACGAGCATTGGTGGTACAGCTGCATTTCCGGGAAGCAGGGATGGAGTTTGGCGGTTAGGGACAGAACTGGAAATGGATGTCCAGAGGAACCTGGAACTTAAGCTTCCAGTAAGGACTCGCGGGAGTCTTCGAGACGGTTTGGGTACCTGCCCTGGTGACATAAGCAGCCGTGAGAAATGAAGTCTGGGTTGACTCTCAACCTCGAGGAAGGAGCAGATGTGCCGCGCCTTCCAAGTTCCCACGATTCGCGTGGCTCCTTCCATCAGAACCTTCCGGTCGAAGTGTCATCTACACTATCTCTGTTGAGCTAAGGTGTCTCCATGTGTTCCAACTTCGTGGCTTGTTGCCGACCACCCGACATCTGAGCACGATCTCCATCTGGGCAATCTTATGTCGTGTTGTGTGACAAACTAACTCTTTGGACGGAGATCACTTAGTTCTTCTCGCCATCATTACAGTGTGTCCAACGGTCTCTCTGCTCTTCCAGTTCATGGCGGTAACCCGGACAACCTTGGCTTGACTCCAGGATGCCCAGCTCCGGGCCTCTCTACCAGCGTTCCAGTTGTCCGTCCTTGAGCGACCTGCTCGGCCACGTAATGTTACGGTGAGGTTGACTTTGGTCTGCCGCCTGTTACCGTTGCCATAAACACTGAAGTCATACCGAACGAAGCGACACACATGACCAGTTTGGGCGCCTTCGTACCTCTCTCACTTACTTGCGCTGTCGTGATAATATTGGCTTCTCAACTCCAACGCGATGCCGTCCGATACATTAGCTTTCAAGAGCACTCAGCCCGGGACAGGAAAGGGTAAACGTCTGCAAATCGTGATTGGTATGTCCACCCTGTATGATCGATGAACCTTGCATCATCTGAGCCCGACCAGATTTTACTGCGAGCCTTGTCATGCGCCTATCTCCCAGCTCGCCTGAATCACTCGTGGACGATCAACTTGTCGACACACTGCAAACCCACGTTCGAACTTTACATCGATACTGCCAGAAGCCGAGCCACTCGTTCAGCGGCAATGAAGAGCTAGACAAGCTGGGGACGACTACGTGGAACCTCAGTACGCGGCTGATGCGGGACACAGACGGCAAAGCTGCCTCGCCAGGTCGGAAGAAGCTGGTCGTCTATGCTCGCGTTTTCGCGTTCCATCTCCTTGATGCTGCACAACACTCTGGAAAGGTGAACATCGGGAATAAGATACGGCTGATGAGGTTGGCTCTGAAGGCCGGCAAGACATCCATTGGTACGTGACAGCCTTCCACAGTACGCCTCCCCCTTCCTGCTAACCATCCCTTGTAGAAGCTTCCGAGCTTGAGATGGCGGGATTTGTCTTGCAAAAAGGCGCCGATTACATCTGCCACTTCGGCGAGCACAAGAGTAGCCTCATGGGCGACGATTCAGGGCATGTCGCAGACCTTGAGGCCGAGTACTATATCTTGCGGACTGCTCTTGTAAGGATATACTCTGTTGTTGTTGGCGGCGTCGTCCAGCGTGGACTCAACTAACCCGCGGTAGTCTTGGAAAGAAGACCGTCTCGACGTGGCCGAACACATGTACAGCAAGAGTCGTGCCTCTGACCAGCCCCTTAATCCTCGCTCTGCCGAGAAACTCGCAGATGTCCTGTACGAAATTGGCAAAGACATGACTGCAAAAAAGGACTTCCAAATGGCAGTCAAATGGCTGGACCGCGCGCAAGACATCATCAGCGGTCTCGATCCCGAACTACTGGGTCATGAGACCTTGGACCTTCGCACAGCCATAATGCAGGCCTATATCACTGCACTCGTCAGCCTCGACACAAACGAAGGCTTCATGAAAGCCGAAAATCTGATCCAGTTTTTACAGTCGGAGATGGGAAGCACAATGGTTGTGTTGGTTCTCAGACTGGAGCTACTTACGAAAGCCCCTGCCGAAGTCTTCGACAGCGATGCATATGCGACTGTTCTGAGCCAAATGATCACTTGCTTCGGCCAGAAGGAACTCACTCTGAACCCAGGTCGAGGCGCGCAATCACCAGGAGATCCAGATTTCAGGCTGATCATCCACCACATAGGGAAACTTCATGACAAAAGTCCGACGATGGGATGCGCAGTTCTGGATGAGTTTATACTAGCCCTGTCCAAGAGCGAACATGACGCGTGGATAGAACGGATGGTCACAAAACGTATATGGATGGCCACTCAGAGGGGTGACTTGACGGAGTCCATTGATGCAGCACATGCTATTATTTCCCACATACAGAAGCCTTTGGGTGCGGATGCGACTGTTGCTGTGCAGACGGTGAGTAGAGCTGCCGCGACCATCTGGGTTTCACTCATGGATATCTGACAGTCTTTAGCTGATCTGGAAGACATTGGAATCCGTTTATACCCAGAAACTCTATGACGTCGCTGAGCTATGGTGCAAGCTTGCCTTACACCGCATATTTGAGGCTTCGGGACCTTTGAATCGGGCCAAGCTAGAGAGGCGCGCATTTCTGAGTCTTACATTTATCACAAAACTGACAGTTATACTAGGAAATACCTTCTTTGTGCCCTAGCACGGAACGACGTTGACGGCGCACGGGCGATATATCATAACATGGCCGAAGAGACGCAGAAAGAGCCGAGGACACTGTATCTGATGTATAAGATTGCCATAAGGAGCGATGATCGGGAGGCAGCTACGGCGTGTATCGAGGGAATCAGCAGAGTCTCAGAACCTCTCGAGTACCTATACGCCTGCTGTTTGGAGACTCACGAGGCCCGCCACAAGGAGTATGCCATCGAAGCGTTAAGCAAACTCTTGGAGAAAAATGCACAAAGTCCTTCCTGTCCTGTACACCTTCCTGCGGTCTTACGATGTACGATCCGGCTCATGGTCAAGGATCTGGAAGGTCGAGCGGATGAGACGGACCACAAGGAAGCGGTACAGAAGCTGTGCGAAGTGGTCAACGAAGGTACGTCCACTTGTCCCCTCGTTTTTTCCCAATTGTGTGGTTACAGTTCCTAACCAAGCTTTCGCACAGTCGTAGCCAACATTCAACGGGACCCCAAAGACGCCAATGGTGATAAGGTCTTCGGCATCAACGAGCTGGACTGGTTCGCTAGGAACACGTACAACCTCGGCCTCAAACACCTCGAAGCATGGGACGTCTCCCACACGATCCAAATCCTCACAGCATGCACCAAGATCATGAGCCACTTCCCCGCCGACATATCCTCCGACATCGCAGCGGACATCGCCCTCAAGACCCTCTTCAACGACTTCATCGTCGCCTCCGCCCTCCTCGCCCGCGCGAGAGCCCAAGACAAGGTCGAGCACCAGCTACAAGACTACCTCCTGATGCGAAACCACATCGCGAGCTTCGACGCGGCGCTGCCGGCCCAGCTGCCCGCTCTAGTCGAGCAAGCCCGCGCCGACATGCTCTCCAAGCTCGCCGCCCTGCTCACCTTCGACTTCGAAGGCGCAGTCGCGCTCAAGTCCTGGGACGACCTGGGCTCCATCGTCCGCAAGACGGAGGAGTGCCAATCCGTCGTCGCCCTGCAAGCCATGGCCGACTGCCTGCTCCGCTCCTCGGACGCGATACCAGTGCAGACGGTATACTCCGTCCTCCGGGCCATAATCAACGCCCTCTGGACGCTGGACGCTCTCGACGTGGTGAAACTGTCCCGGTACATGCGCTGTCTCTTCCAGGTCACGCTACCGCTCGACGATGGTCTTGCGCTGGGTCTGGCGGGCGAGTACGTCCGGATCCTGACTGAGACGGCCAGGAACAGAGTCCCCATGCCGCCCGAGGAGACGGAGTGGCTTGCCGCTACGGCCTTCAACCACGCGGTGGATTGTTACTTTGCCAAGCAGGACGAGGTTTGCAAGAGGTGGGCTTTTAGGGCCTTCGAGCTGGCGCATTTGGTTGCTGATGGGGGCAGGTTGGAGGAGTTACTGCATGAGCGGTTTATGAGACTCAGGTTTGACGTTACATAAAGGGCGTGACTACTATGTTATGTTGACAGGTGGTGTCAGGGCAAGCTGTCTCGTCGACTGTTCAGTTTGCTTTCTAGAATCTACGCTGATCAGGAAGCCGTGGAAGCTCATATCGTCATATCACAACTAGTGGTTCCTATGGCAGTTTACGGATGAGGCGACCGCTTCATGATGCAGTCGTATCGTCAATGGGTTGTTACAGTCTTCAAGAGATGAAGACATACTTGCGATGACGATCGAGCGACAACCCATGGAAGATAGCAAACGAGCAAGTTGTTGTTTTTAAGCATCCGGCGCTGATATATTGCTCAGTGATGCCAAGGTGTAATTGTACAATAACAAGCTGATGTCGACATCCCATACCCGCTTGCGAAACCAGCCTGTTTCCTGAATCTTTCTATTCATAATGAGACCCAATCTGATTTGTGCTGTCGTGGGAAAAAAAGGCAAAAACGTCGCCCAATCAAGCCATTCCGTAAACGCAGTCAACCCCTAGACCATGTTTTTGTTTGTTTCTTGTTTTGTGCAACCTGCATGAATCTGCATGACCCTCTACTCGATGAACTCTCTCGAGCCCGGAAAGTAAAAACAACCTCTTGCTTGGGATCTAGAGGATATCATCATCCATAGCAGCGTCACCGCCGGTGGCAGCGGGAGCGCCGGCAGGGGCGGCGGTGGCACCGTTCTCATTGTTGGCAACGAAGTAGTCGGCCATCTCGGAGTCGAGCTCTTCGGCGGTCTTCTTTGCTGGGCGGCTGTTGCGGCCGCGGCGGGGCTTGCTCCGAGCGGGCTTACCGGCAGCGCCAGCCTTGGCACCGTTGGCTGCGGTAGCACCGTGCTTGACCGTGGCGGCAGACTTTGGCTGAGCCTTGGGCTGGCTGTTCCAGACTGTCAGTAACCAGAGGTTTCAAGAGCTGAAGCTTATGTTGCATACCTGATACGCTGACCGAGAGACTTCGGCTGGGGGATAAGATCTGCGGAGGCGACGACGACCTCGACCTAGTGCATGTTAGAACTGGCCTGTTTCAAGTAGACTCGTGTCCGCAAGTACCTTGACTGGTCGGTTGTCGATAAGAAGGCCGTTCAGTTTGGTGAATGCCTTGCTGGCTCCATCGGCGTGGTGGAAAGTGATGTGGGCGATTCCACGGCTGACACCGCCTGGGCCGTAAGACAACTCGACCCTCTTGACCTGTCCGATTGCTGTCTGGAAGTATTCCTATGCGAAGGGGGAAAGTCGTGGTTAGCAAAATGCGAAAGACCGAAAAGCTTGAACTCCGGCGATAATCCGACATCGATAAGATCCTAGTCCCTCTGGGCAGGTAGTGGCAGCATGGCGAGCAAGTTCGGACACAGTGAGCGGAAGCAGTGAGCAAAGCAGTGGGAGCACTCTCTAACAACGACACAACAGCCACCTGCGACTGGCAGAGAGCCTGGTGTTGTTAATCCCCCGGAATCGTTCGTTGCACGGTGCTCCTCAATCTCCACACCTCGAAACCATCGACATCCCGAGCGAAACCTGACCTAAGCCGCCCTTCTGCGCGCCAGGACAGACTCGGACATTTCGAAAGTCGTACACGTATCGATCTCTTCTGAACATCAAGTCCACAATTCTGGGCATTCATGACCCCAACCCCCGTCCCGCAAAGAAGAGCGATTGCCAATAGCTCGCGTGTACCGAGCCATGAGAGAAAATGTGCGTTGCTGCTCACTGCTACGCTCGCCAACATGCAGTCATCAAATCTGGTCACCAGCCAGAAGGATGCCGCTTAGAAAATGCTAGTGGATGTGGTCTCCAGAGCTAGCTGCCACCTCTCCGTTGCGTCTGCGTGACGGCATTTGGATATGGGTGCTTGCCAGGCTACCCTAATCACTGCTCGTAGACACGCGACCGGAGAGGGCTCAACTTCCATAACTAGAAGGCGCATATGCACACATCTTTGGAAGGACAAAGGCAATTGGACTAGATCGAGCGAAAGCAAGACCGGCATTACAGCCGCCAATTATGGGAGTGGACGCGGTTCAAGGTCCAGGATGGATTCACCAGGTGGGGGAGACGTCGACGGAATTTCCGCAAGGCGGATGGCCTCATCGGTAACATACCTTGATCTGGGCCTCGGAGACATCTTTGGGCTGGAGCGTGTCAGCGTTGAGCATATGAATCGAGGATATACGCGGATCACTTACCAGATTGCTGACCATTATCTTGCTCTCTCCAACAAGGCCAGTGCCTTTAGCGGGCGCTGGCTTTCCAGCATTGCGAGCTGGCTTAACAGTCTTCTTGACGCCTCCAGCGGGGGCGGCAGGGGCGGCAGGCCGGCCAGCGGCGCGGCGAGTTGAGCGACGGCCAGCGGCCTTGCGCTGGGTAGAGAGGATCTCGTCAAGCGACTGGTCAAGCTTGCCAGACGACATGATTGATGGTGGCGGGTTTCTTGTGTTGGGTGGTTGATGAACGAAGTGTTGTGTGAGGATTACGTCAGACAGAGCTGAGCGTAAATGTGGGCGAAGAGAAGACTTGACGGTGATGAGTCGACTTTGAAGTTAAGAGTCGTTAATGATGGAGTTGTGATGCTGCTGGATTCGCGCTGAGTAGGAGCTGGCGAAGGATTAGGCAGCAAGCTGAAGTGTCGCAAACGGGCAGGTTTGCAAAGGTAATCAAGGAACGCGCGAAATGGCCGACGCGACAAGTAGGCGAAATCGGTATTGAAGTGACGGCGGAGGTCAGAAGGGGTTGATGAGCTGCGAAGTTGGATTGCAGCGTCAAAGAAATGGAAGAAGGTGAAGATGTGTCGCCGCGGTTGATGTGGTGATGATGAAGATGAATGGAGAGAGAGATAGACGAGGATGGAGAAGAAGAGGAGAGAAGGGAGAACCAAACTGATTTGGATGACTGGTCGCGTCGATACGTTCCTTTCTCCTTGCATTAGCAGGAAGGGGCGCAGCTACGATTGTTATTGGCCGAGATGCCTTCCATTGATCCATCCAGCGAACAGTTTAACTTTTACTGGCCATAGATAAAGTGGGTCCATGAACCACAGCATGTAGCTCCCAGCAGAAGGTAGGTACCTTATTAACAGGATCAATGAATAGATGCCTGTATTCGTATTGGCCAAAGAAACCGTGCCCAGCATAATAGCAAGAACAGAGGAGAAGTATATTCATTGTCTTGATGATTCTTTACCGCAGTGCAAGAGCCAGCCCTTTGAGCTCTGCTTGACATTACTGCTACTGTGGTGAAGTGGTAGACTACACGTGTAGGTAGGTACTTTGTGGCGGTCCGGTGGCGTTGGAGCTCTCGTACCCCACCATTGGCTCTAGGTCTGAATCATTGCGATAGAGGATAAAAAACATTTATCTTTATCGACCTTCGCGGTTAGCTAGCCTACCTATTCACGGGGAGCATTATTCAAGACAAAAGGCGCCTCCTAATGTCTGAGACGCTCAGATCGACTCATCATTCATCACGGTCCAGCAGGTGACACTTGGCTACCGATTATTGACTGTCGCGGGCTTCGAGAGTGGCGGCCGTAACCTCAGGCCTGGGAGGAGGCGTGCGAGGTGCCACCAAACCCTTTGTACTGCGACCTGGTAGAGAAGAAGTTGCAGGAGAAACAATACCAGCGCAGCTTATTCTGTCACTATGCCCTTCATCGATGACGGCTTCGAGGCCTTGCTAGAGCCTTTCTACAACGGAAAGAAACTCACAGATCCCATCTCCACCAAGGACGACAAGTACCAACTCCTACCTGCCTTCCTCAAGGTCAAGGGTCTGGTCAAGCAGCACATCGACTCGTACAACTTCTTCGTCAACAATGAGCTCCGGGAGATCGTACAGGCGAACAGGACGGTGCGAAGCGAAGTCGAGAGCAACTTCTGGGTCGAGTTCACCGATATCCGCATGGGAAGCCCGAGCCGAAACGACTACAGCGATTTCAAAGCCCGTAACGATGTCACCCCCATGGAATGCCGTCTCCGAGACATGACCTACGCTGCTCCTATCGTCGTAGATATCGTCTACACGCGAGATAAGAAGAGGATCATTCGGAAAGACATCCTGCTATGTCGTATACCCGTCATGCTCAAGAGCTCCAAGTGCTGTCTCAATGGTGCCAACAATGCCCAAATGGAAGTCATGAACGAGTGTCCGCTCGACCCCGGCGGCTACTTCATCATCAACGGCACTGAGAAGGTCATTCTCATCCAGGAACAGCTCAGCAAGAACAGAGTCATCGTGGAGACGGACGAGAAGAACCACGGTGTGTCGGCTTCGGTCACCAGTTCCACCCACGAGAGGAAGTCGAAGACATACGTTACATTGAAGAAGGACCGGATAGTCCTGAACCACAACGTTCTCATCGAAGCTATTCCGATCGTCATCGCGCTGAAGGCACTTGGAGGCCTGTCGGACTACGAGATCATTGAGCTGGTGGCTGGCCGCGATGGACGGTACCAGGACGACTTCATCGTGAACTTCGACGAGGCCACCAAGGTCGGCGTGTTCACGCAGCAGCAGGCACTCGAGTACATCGGAGCGCGCGTCAGGACGGGGACCAAGTTTGGTAAACCGCAGTTCGGTCAGGGGCCACGGCGGAATATCGTTGAAGAAGCTCTTGACGCGCTTTCGAACCTCATCGTTGCCCACGTGCCGATCGAGGGCCTTGACTTCTACCCGAAAGCCGTCTACATTGCCATGATGGTTCGGAGGGTTCTGATGGCGTCTCATAATCCGAAGTTGGTGGACGACCGCGACTTCGTCGGCAACAAGCGACTGGAGTTGGCAGGCCAAATGCTCTCGCTCCTTTTCGAGGACTTGTTCAAGTCCTTCACTAATAATCTCAGGATGGCAATGGACAAGGTGTTTAAGAAGCCAAATAGAGCGGCGGCATATGACCCCGTGGGCCCTATTACTGGTTGCGGTGCGGCCATCACCCAGGGTATGAACAGGGCTATCCAAACAGGTAACTGGAACGTCAAGAGATTCGGCATGCAGAGGGCCGGTGTCACTCACGTCCTGAGCCGGCTCAGTTATATCAGCGCTCTAGGCATGATGACGCGAATCAGCAGTCAGTTCGAGAAGACGCGGAAAGTCTCGGGCCCCAGAGCTCTCCAGCCGTCCCAATGGGGCATGCTGTGTCCATCCGATACACCCGAAGGAGAGGCCTGCGGTCTGGTCAAGAACTTGGCCATGATGACCCACATCACCACGAATGTCGAGGAAGGGCCGGTGAAGAAATGGATCTTCAGCGTCGATTCCGGCGTCGAGCCGCTGCGTAACTTTTCAGGCAGAGAGATGCACAGCCCGGGCACGTATATGATACATGTCAACGGTACGCCGTTCGCCCTGACGAGATATCCTAAGCGATTCGCTGCCAGATTCCGCACAATGCGGCGTCGAGGGTGGATATCACCTTTCGTCAGCATCAACCTGAACCCTCACTTCTCTGCGGTCAACATCGCGACGGACGAAGGACGTATCTGCCGGCCCTATGTCATCGTGAAGAACGGAAAGTCGAGGCTCAAGGCCGAGCACTTGCGGTTACTTCAACTCGGCAAGGTGACCTTCGACGACTTCCTCACGCACGGCATCATCGAGTATCTCGATGTCAACGAGGAGCAAGATACGCTGGTCGCGCTCTACGAGAACGAGATCACCCAGTTGAGCACGCACATGGAGATCGAACCCTTCACCATTCTCGGCGCCGTTGCCGGCCTCATTCCCTTCCCCCATCACAACCAGTCTCCTCGAAACACGTACCAATGCGCTATGGGTAAACAAGCCATCGGAGCCATCGCCTACAACCAATTCAACCGCATCGACACCCTCCTCTACACCCTCGTCTACCCCCAACGGCCCATGGTCATCACAAAGACCATCGAGCTCATCCACTACGACAAACTCCCGGCAGGACAAAACGCGACCGTCGTGGTCATGTCCTACTCCGGCTACGACATCGAAGACGCCCTGGTGCTGAACAAGGCGTCCATCGACCGGGGCTTCGGGCGTTGCCAGGTCTTCAGGAAGTACACGGCAGAGCTGCAGAAGTACCACAACAACCGGCGCGACATAGTGGGCGGGCCGTCAGTGGACCCCCAGACGGGCGAGAGGGTGGCCAAGCACGTGGCCCTCGACGACGACGGGCTGGCCATAGTGGGCTACAAGGTGCACTCGGGGCAGACGATGATCAAGAAGGAGACGCCCATGGACACGGGCTCGACGGGCATAGGCAGCGACCGCGGGCCGGACGAGTTCCGCGACGCGTCGGTCAACTACCGCATCCCCGACCCGGCCTACATCGACAAGGTCATGATCTCCGCCACGGACAGCGACCGCAACATCATCAAGGTCCAGACGCGGCAGACGCGGCGGCCGGAGCTGGGCGACAAGTTCTCCTCGCGCCACGGGCAGAAGGGCGTCGTGGGCATCATCGTCGAGCAGGAGGACATGCCCTTCGCGGACAGCGGCCTCTGCCCGGACATCATCATGAACCCCCACGGCTTCCCGTCCCGCATGACGGTGGGCAAGCTGCTGGAGTGCCTGACGGGGAAAGCCAGCATCGTGCACGGCCGGCCGGGTTACGGCTTCGGCGACGCCTTCCGCTCCCACCCGGTCGAGGAGATGAGCCAGGTCCTGGTCGACCACGGCTTCAGCTGGGAGGGCAAGGACTACTTCACCTCGGGCATCACGGGGGAGCCCCAGGAGGCCTACATCTTCAACGGGCCCATCTACTACCAGCGCCTCAAGCACATGGTCCAGGACAAGATGCACTCGCGGTCCCGAGGGCCCAGGGCCATCCTCACGCGCCAGCCGACGGAGGGCCGCTCGCGCGACGGCGGCCTGCGGCTCGGGGAGATGGAGCGCGACTGCCTCATCGCCTACGGCGCGTCGCAGCTGCTGCTGGAGCGGCTCATGATCTCGTCCGACGCGGCGGAGCTCGACATCTGCCAGAAGTGCGGCCTGTTCGGGTACAAGGGTTACTGCCAGACCTGCAAGAGCACGCGCGAGGTGACGCAGATGACGATGCCGTACGCGGCCAAGCTGCTGGTGCAGGAGCTCATCAGCATGAATGTCGGGGTGAGGTTGCAGCTTGAGGATGAGTTCCCGCATCCGAGGTGATGGAATATTGGGAGAGATGGGAGGAGTGTTCAAGAAGAAATGGTTGCTACGTTGTATGTATGCCGTATGAGGAGGTCTAGATGCATTTGCCGGTGCTGGGGTGTTTGCATGGTCGGAGTAATTGAGAATGCATAGGATCGGTTGCTACTATCTGCCTCTTCGACAATATCTGTTCCTCGATGTTTTCGTGACTTTTAGCAGCCACTTGATTCGCCTTGGAGGAACGCAGTCACTTTGCAAGGGCACGAGAGTCTAGGAACAGGAAGCAAGCAACCTAGAATACAGATGATCTATGTTGCCCCCCGCGAGCCTGAATGAAACGGTCATAACAGACGCTCAGGTCAAACATGGTAGGACAGGAGAAAATGGCTTAAGGTGAGTTGGTCCTCGGAAAGATCTAGCCAGTATTACTTGGCTTCCCCCATACATTGATGCCTGCCTTGGGCGCTGGCAGAACGACTGTGGAAATCCGACTCATGACCATGGAATCTGTCAAGATATGCTTCAGGCAACCGAATGCAGAGACACAGAGCATACACGAAAACGGAGCGAAACGGCACAATTGGGGGGGGAAAAGTTGGGGAAAAAAGCCGAATAACAGAACCAACATTACAGAAAAGAGAAAAAAGGCCCGAACATGTCTGCCCTGCCGGTCCTAGCCCATCTGTTCGGGTATGCACGCCCCCCAGAGCAACAGCGCTCCTCGAGTCCTTTCAAACCGAAGCGAGAGATGACCATCCAAACCCCCAGCTGGGAAGTCGTCCGTCGTGTCATGGCCTGGAGTAGGGTTGGTCGGTCCATGGGGGTTCATGCCCCCATCTCCCTTCGGCTCCCCATCTATTATCCCGGTCCGTTCCCTCCGTTCTCTATCGCAAATATGCGCTCGCGCCAAGCTTCGCAGATATTATCCCGGCCCAGAAGCAACGTAAACACCGAAACTGTTCAACGAACCCCGCATAAGACTTGTCCGCTTAGCAGCAGCCGCCTCCTTGGTTGTTGGACACGCCGTGGCCGGGGCCGACTTGCACGTTCGGCTTGGTGTTGTTCGTTGCTGTGCTGCCCATGCGCTCCTTGATCTGGCGAGCCATGGTCAGGAAAGCCTGCTCGACGTTGCTGGCGTTCTTGGCCGAGGTCTCGAGGAAAGGGATTCCAAGGCTGTCGGCGAATTCCTGCGCGATCACGGGTCAGCGGGTCTGTACAAAACAGCACTGGGATTTGTAGAGTGATGGCCAAATGGCAGCCAGATGCTGCTGCAGTCGGTAGGACGGGGCGCAGCGCATGTGAGACCTTCCTTACCTTTGCGACTGTGTAATCGACCACCTTCTTGTCCGACATATCGCTCTTGTTGCCTACGAGCAGCTTGTTGACGCCCTCGGTGGCGTAGCGGTCGATCTCCTGGAGCCATTGCTTGACGTTGTTGAACGAGTCCATGTCGGTGACATCGTAGACGACGCAGATGCCGTGGGCACCGCGGTAGTACGAGGATGTGATTGTCCTGAAGCGCTCTTGGCCAGCGGTGTCCCACTGCAGGCTACCCGTCAGACTTCATTCCACAGAGAAAACTCATTTGTAGGTAGATGGGAGGGGCATACGATCTGAAGCTTCACCGTCTTTCCGTCCAACTCGATGGTCCGGATTTTCTGCATCGATGTTAGCAAGTTGCCATGTATGCTGGGAGCACATTTGAGGGTGGCAACATACGAAGTCGACGCCGATGGTTGAGATGTAGGACTCTGTGTAGGTATCGTCGGCGAACCGCAACAGCAGGCAAGACTTTCCTACACCAGAGTCTCCGATGAGGAGCAGCTTGAAGAGGTAGTCGTATCTGTAGTGCTGTTGTTAGCAGAGAGTTCCATCGCTCTCGGTAGAGGTGTCGTCGATCGGGGTGGACGCGGGGTTCGGTGGATGGCGGTACTCTGGACACGAACAAAGGTCAGTAAAGCGGACAGCGCATCGCGGACCGATACGGGGGGTGGCGGTGGTGCTTACCACTCAGGATTCATGTTGGGCGATATTCAGCAAAGTAGAGGCGGACAGCGGATAGTGTCAAGTCGGTTTGAGGTAAGATGGCAGAGCGGCGTCGTGTTTGAGTTGTGGAGAGTTTTGATGAGATTTAACGAGTTCTGGGTCAGGATGGATGATGAAGTTGGAAAGGCAGTTTGAGCCAGGCTACACACACGTCAGGCAGGTGATTCGGAGAGACAAACGAGACCGCCGACCAGGGAGAGAGAGAATGCGGGTCCGTGCGCTGCCACAGCATGTACTCAAAGTATGTACCTACATCTGACTCTGGCTCACTGAGGAGTCAAGGAGTCAGGGTGGAAATGTCAGGTGGAAGCACACGTGACATTGCCTGTCTGAAGAAGAAGGAAGCAAGTGGCAGCTTCTCACAGCAGCTACCTGACTTTGGACTACTCATGGAGATTCAATACTGAGAGTTCGACAATCTATTGACGCAGCTACCTATTCACGGGCACCCGATTCGAACCGAGTCCGAAGTGACGGATGACTGGTGATATTGCAAGCACATGCCGCGGCAGGACCATCACTGACTGTGACCGTGACCATGACCAGAACACCTGACAAGCCTCGCTGTTTTCCCTTTCGCAAATGCCGCGACTACTGATATTGTCAACCAAGCAGAGGAAACCTGTGATGGTCCGATATCTGACTGGATCGGATCTTTCAAAAGAGAAAAGTATCGCGTTGACCAGCCCAACTTCAATTTGTCTTTCCGGACGGTCGGTTTCATAAGTGACACGCCAGGACCAGTTTAAGGTCTAGACAACACAGATTCTCCTCTCAGGAACCATAACTCTCATCAAATGGTTCCAACCTCTCGTGTTTATTGTCGTCAAGCCCACGTAAGGTAGATTTAGATATAGTAACAGTCAGGCCAGGCCACCCTCTCAACCCTCTCAACCCTCTCAACCCCTTCAACCGGCCGTCGGTCCGCATGGTTCGTGCTTTCCCGCTCCTGCCGCTCCGGCAGCGTCCGGCAAGCAAATCAATTGACAGCAGATTGAAATCTTTACATGAGGTACCTTAGTACACTAGGTACCGTAATAAGAGACTGACATCATCCCACCCGCGCCCCAAAAACCTTCCCATAGTAAACACCCGAAATAGACCTCGACTAGAGAGATCGATACCCCAAATATCCGCCCTTTCTAGAGAGGTAGATGCGCTCCGCCACGGATCTGGACAAATGTCCGGCTCAAACAGGCTGCTGCAGTCTTCATCCAATGTCCTAAAACCCTCCACAGTCGGCAGCCGAGTAGCATGTCGCCTGTCCAGTCCCGCAGCCGGTAGTGGTGGTGGTTGTGGTGGCACCACGAACGCCCTCAAGCCGGCATCCTCACCCACGACCAAGCCTCTCACAACACTGCAAGAAGCTAACCCGCGCAACCTCCCCGAAGTCTGGTTCAACAATTTCCTCCCTGGATCGAACAATGCTTTCTTCCAACCATCGCAACCGAACCCAAGCAAGCGACCAGACGACAACAAAGTCAAGCTGGGAAAGAGTAAGCCCACACTCCAGCCCATCCATGCCCATACCCATTCTTCAAAGACACATCAAAAAACTAACCAAACTCTTTTCCGTCTTCCCAGCCCTCCGCATCCTGCAATCCCGCCTCCCAACCCTCCTCAACTCCCCCCTGCCGCAAGAGATCCTCTCCCCCTCCATATCCCTCCACCTCTTCCCCTCGACCCACCCCCACCTCCCCGCCGTGCGCGGCCGCGTCGCCTACCAGGCCGCCCTCTGGACCTCCCCGATAGCCTGGAACCGCCTGCCGGGCCTCGGCAACGTCCGCCTCGAGATCCTCTCCGAGCGCATGGTGCGCAAACCCCCCCGCCGCCCGGGAGCGATGGAGGACCAGCTCGTCGTGCGCTGGCGGACCATAGGGGGCAGCAGCAGCAGCAGGAGTCTGGCGGGACTGCTGTTCCAGGGCAGGGAGGGTGTGGCTGGTGGTAAGGGAGGGCTGGACGACGATGGTGGGGATGGGGCCATGGCGTCCGGGAGGGGGGAGAAGGTCGGCGGTGCGCAGCGGCCTGGCGAGGGGAGGGAGTTTACGGGCTTGTTCATCTTTGAGTTTGATCGGGAGGGGAGGATACTCGCCCATACGATCGAGCATGTTGAGGAGGGCGGCCAGTGGGAGAGGGGGGTCGGTGCCAAGGTCGTCGGGCTGACGGACTGGTTGTTGGGCGGGTTCAAGGGGAATGGAGAGGGGTCCAATACCCCGAGTCCGGCGTTCTCGTCTGATACTAAGGGACGGTGAACGGTGAGGGTTGTGGAGGAAAGGAGGCACGACTGTATCAACTGTACGATTAGGTCCCGCGTTGGGGGAACGTGCGAGGCATTGGTTGGCTGACAAGCATTGTTTTTCTTTGATTTTATGTGGTTTTATGGAGTTTCCAGGACGGTAACGACAGACAGATGATCGGTGTTATAGGATAGCGGCCCTCACTCCTCCTCCGGCCCCCCCCTCACTCTACTCATTCCTGCCTCAAGCGCGGATTGTATCCCCGCCCATCTCTCCGCTCAGTTCCCGTGACGTCGGACCGCGCCTCTGGGATCCGTTGGTCGAACCGGTCTTCGACAGTCCGTCGACTCCGAACTGCGCGGCAGAACCGTTTGTGTAGCCGAGGCCGTACCCGCTGCCGGCAGTCTGGACATAGGACGACAGAGCAGCGCGGGCGGCGATGACGACCTTCTCGGCATGCTGCAGGGCGTCTTTCAGCGCCTGAGCGGTCGAGTCGTCGGCGGCGGTGCCATTGGCGGACGCAGCCTTGGTCTTCTGCTCTTCCAGAAGCTCGCGGATGTGGCCGTTGATCCAGAGGCCCTCGAGCTGGGCGTCGGTCATGTCCTTGGCGCCGCTGATGCGGCCGCGGCAGGAGGGCGTGCCGCAGAGACAGTCGAAGGCCTGGGACATGCTCCACTCCGTGGAAGGGTAGAAGAACTTTGAGATCCCTCCTGTCAATTCACGTGGTGTTCATCGGAATGTCGACTTCACTTACGGTCAGTTCATCTCCTGGCTTGAGGCCTTTCGGCCCGGCTATGATGGCGAGGTTGGCGGTATCGAAGATCTTTTGGGTTGGAAACACGTTCACAGTTCAGTTTCAGAGGATTAAGTCGCTAGATGCTTAGGATGTGGATGGCTTGAGAGGAACTAACAAGAGAAGGCTCGCACGAGTGATTGATGTACAGCAAGTCACTGTTGAGATTCAGGTGCTTGTCACGGCCGAATTGGACGGTGGCGTAGGTCGGGAAGTCCGCCAAGGTGCAAGGAGGGAAGGACATCTTGGCATAGAAGCCAAAGGGAGGAAGCGAGATCTTGGAGAGGCTCTTGGAGGTGAACTCGGCCTCGTTGATGATGACCTCTTGGATGTCCGGATGAGACGGACGAGTCCAGGTCGGGGTAAGTGGTGCTGCCATTGTATGTGAGTACAAGTCGTAATACCGTGAGGTGGCTTTAGATGCGGAATTATTCGCAAGTGATAGATCAAGTATGATGTCTACGGTGATAGTCTAGCTGACAGGCAGTGTTGCGGTGAGAAGAGCAGAAAAGTCGTGAGCTTGTGAGCCTGTGGGCTTGTGATGATGGTTCTCGCTACGGCTCTTACCTTGGCTGCCGGCCGGCTATGAGCTACCTAGGAACTAGTTGGAGAACAGAGTTAGTTCAGGTACCCCTAAGCTACCAATGGCCTCGGGACGCGTATTCTTGCTGCGTACTATGGTAGACTCCTGTCTCCATTTTCGGCCCCGCTAACTTTTTGTCCTCAGAAGACATTCTACCAAATGCCAAGGCTGAGTGAGGTGCTCAGTCGATCTTGTGAGACAAGGGAAAGGAGTGAACACTCTGCTTCGAGGGGGACGGCATCAATTGACATGTGCTTTGCCTGTGGTTTGCCATTTAATCGCGGGGTTACACCGTTAGGTTACCTTAGTGGCTTACAGCCGGTCCACCGAGGATGGACAACCGGGTCGGTAGAAGCACGATGGCCCTATCAGAGCCCGCGTCCCCTTCCAAGGTGGGCAATCTGGCTAGAGAAGGGTTGGCTACATACTATGTAGCATACAGCAGAGGTGCAGGCTCAATTGCAGGGCTGCAAGGGCACTACAGAAGCTGTTGGAGGGGAAAGTTGGAGACAAATTGCTAAAGTGACCTGAGTGACATATGATCACGTCTCACGTCTCACATCGTACAGTTTGCACAAGGGAAGGAGCAACTAACGACGGGAGGGACTTTGCACAAGACTTATTTACTATGCAGGACATGAATGGTACATGCATTTGTGGTGGTACCTTGGCTAATGGGCCCCACAGATCCTACAAGAACCAGTACCTCCTCTACAAACTCTAGTCTACAGTACCTACGTGTATGGCGTGGTGCCAGATTTCGAAAATTGTTTTGACAATTGCAACAGCGATCCAACAAGCATCCTAACACTTCACCTATATCAAGTCAGAGAGACATTGTGTCCTGCAAGACTTATTACCGCCAGCAAGGAGCTGCTTCGCTGCAACGCCAGTCACATGCCGCATTCGACAACCACTGATCACAGCAATCGCAAAGTCTACGTGTAGGGAAGCATTCTTCTAGAAACACGCGCGCTCAGACCTGGCATCGACAGCGCACCAGAACGCATGGAAAATCGCGAGAAGGGTGCCAGTGTGCCACATCTTGGCTCTAGCGCACCACCCATTCATTGATGGGCTTTGACACTGCACTCCGAAACTCACTAGAGTCTACGGTAAACCTCAACTTGCGTTTTGGAGTTGGGCTTTTTTATTTCCGCTGGGGGGAGCTGGTGGTAAAGGATGACCGCGAATCTGACAGTGTCATGTCGCCGAGTCCATCGACTGCAGAGGAAAATAGGGGTAGGACGCAACCAACCCCTCGCGCTCCACGCCATGCCCGCAAATTCTTGTCTATCTCTCACATCAGCGTCTTCTCTCTTTCAAGGCCTCGGGACTCTGGTTTCCACACGGCCACTAGTGCCACGGACCGCACTTGAAACCAGAGATGAGATGGTTTCTATGGTACCGGTCCGGCTTGCCCAACGTGGGATGCTTTTGGAGATACCCACTCGAGATGCCTCAGCCTACAACTCCTCTTCCCGCGCCTGCCCTCAAGTGTGGACAGGCGCGGATCGTCTGCATGGTTCACATCCCCTGTTTAGGATGCTCAGTTACCCGTCTACTTACAAGTTACAAATCACTGATGGTCCGCTAGATAGCGCCAGCAACAAGCAGATCGATTCGGTCGGTACCTTGTCTGCCAGCCCGAGTCTGCTTTCAATTTCTATCCTTACTCGGTTTCTTATTTTTTTCTCCCTTTTTTCTTTTAATTTACCGCCTACCCAATCAAACGCCCAATGAGCAAGTCAGACAAGGTCACACAAGAAAGCACAGAGCAGGGCGCATTCTACCCTCTCATGTTCCGGGCAACAACTCAGGGTGGGCTTATGACTCTCCTTTAATACACGATATCATACAACTTCATCGCTTTCGTCAGCTGTCACCTGAACCCGGAAGCAGGTTTTATACCCCTGCGCATGAGGAGTCAAACGCGCCGCGGTCCAGAAGCAGAACAGGTTGAAAGGCATGACGCCTTCATCAGGCGGGAGAACAGCCACCGTATATCGTCAGACTTCGTGGGATTATCTGTGCGCGCCGTCGGCCTCATATAGCCTCCATCTGTTGGATGCCATGGCTCCCACCCACCCACACCAGTGTGAGCTGCCGCGGGAGTCTTCAGAAAGAGGCATATCCCACCACGGCGGCCCACACCACTATCGACAGGGTCGATCAAACTGCACAACCATGGCACATGCCACGTGCAAAGATAAAACCTTCTCGGCAGCCTGTTCCATACTGTATGTGACGGAGTGAATGCCTGTTCTGACTCCGGGGAAGCATGTCAGCTGTTGACGGGAAAGGCCAAGGGGTCCTATCGTCTTTCCACTCTTTGGTGGAGGGCTTGATATTGTGTTTGCTCAGACCCTCTCACCTGTTGGTGGGCACTGAGTGGGGGGCGAATGGGATCTCCCCTCGTAAAGGGTCGTCGATGAGCAAGTGCCTACCTACGCTTCTTTGGAAGCCCCCAAACGCTCCCCGCGAGCCAAGGATGCGTACGCTCGCTGGCTCGTCTCCGGATATAAGAGATCGTACATCGCCACAGATCAAGCAGTCGGACCATCTTCTTCCTAGTCGCACTGCTAGCTCACATCTTGCTGTCTGTGCTCTTGTCCACTTCCACTGCTCCACGAACTCTGACCATTCCGGATAAAGAAGCCATAACCAAGTCAGTACTCTCCCTGGCGGGGATGACTTATATTCACCCCGCTTATGACGAGGATGATGCTTGTCCACTGGCTGACACTGTTATCCTGACAGACATGGCCGTGAGAAGCAAATGTATTCCGAGTGTCCAGCCAGGGCAGAAGCCTCATCCCAGACCACAACCCACGCCGCCGACACCCATTCCACCGTCCCCTGAAGAATAATTTCCGACAAAAATTCAACAAGGGAGACACAGAGGATGAGTGAATAACTAATAAGACATGCTCATCGGAGCAAGGAAACACTATCCTTGCAGTGCGCAAGGAACGGATCTTAGCACCCCTTTTCCTTGATCGACGACGGGCCGGCCCGAGGATCAGTAGCGACTACCACAATCTCGGCAGTTTTGAACAGGCGAACTATCCCACACAACACCCACGATGATAATAAACAACGCGCAGGACGGGATAGGCATGAGAGAATCGGAGCGCACAAGTTCCCTGCATGGAGTTGGAGCTATTGATAGAACATACAATGCGATGATCTGGCGAGAATATTTGCCCTCCACGGTCGCCTGCACTTGGCCAACCTCAAGGATGGCTTCCCTACAAGGGTTTTTCTCCACTTGAATATCCAGTCTGGACTCGAGGGTAATTGGTGACTTTTGTAGGCAACAAGCAACAAGGACTGTCTACAATGGGGTTGAATGTTGGTGGTAGAATAAGGTAGATGAACACATCTTGCGTGGCGTCATGGGAACCAAATGGTTGCTGAGGATAACTTATGACAAGCGAGACACTTTTAACGAGATAATACTCCATTTCAGATAATTGTTATACTCCTCTCAAGATCTTGACTCTCCTCGTGCACAATACATAATCCACGCCAGCGAATCCATCACCCCCCATCTAGTATAACAGACCACTGCGCCGAACCTTACTACCACCAAGATGCTGTCCCATACGCGAACCACCGTATCTCACGTTGTCTCAAAGATGTAATGGTCTGTCCACATTGGTTTCTATTACAATCTATCATACGAAGGCGAATACTTGGCCCATAGCAGTCTAGTCTATCAATTATCCAGTCTCTTATCGCTACATTATATCGTGCTATCTTCTTTCCCCCCCCGTTTCTGGGACCTTCTCGGCATCTAGGCGAGGACTCCTTCGCCCCCTGAGGATATTCAACAGATAGACGCCATAGACAACGTTCTTCTCCGCGTCCCTCTCTTTCGTGACGTTGACGTTGCCCAGTAGTAACGCCGCCAGTATACACTTCACAAAAAGGAATGTTAGTTCGCAATTCGCACGCAAGAGGGAGGAAGAGGTTTCATACTAGGACCATGAACGGGGTGATGGCCACGAACGCCCAGACGACTCCCATCTACAAGGTAACTCGTTAGTATGACCGTCAAGACACTAAGACTTAGTTTGGCACCGATTCACCAACCTTGGCATGGGTGATGATCTGGCTCTTTATGGGCTCCGGAACACCAGAAAGCGTGGTAGAATCCCGAAAAGGCGAGTCCGGTCCGATTCCAGAGGTATTGTTGAACACCGTCGCCATGATGGTCAACGCCAACGTCCCTCCGAAGGGCAAAGCTACCGCCATGAGCGACACCACGGTGGCGATATGCTCCGGGAAGAGGCCAATGACATGCAGAGAAGCTGGTACGGGCGGTTAGCTGTTGGAAAAGAGGTTTAGGAGGAATAGGGAGAGGATCTGGCTTACTCGGCATGAACCTCAACCCGGTCCCGGCCCCGGTGAGGGCCATCATCCCGAATATGGTTGGAGTATGTTCTGTGTAGAGTGCCCAGGCAAGGACCCCGACGCCGACGGCTTCAAGGACCGAACCCAGCAGCACGGGGAAGAATGTCTTCTTTGGGTACACGTTGCACATGAACATGGAGAGGTAGACGCCTACTCCGAGTCCTGGCGTGTAGTAGAGTAGCTGGACTCCCGCATCGCTTGCTGTGTATTGCTTCACCATCGTGAAGTACAGGCTGACGAAGTACAGCACCTGAGCAGTTAGCAAAGCTGCTGGAGTTTCGACATAGTGTAACTGTGACTTACAGAGTACATAGCCGCTCCCGTGCAAAAGGTAATGTAGAACATCAGACCGATGTCCCTGTTAGCAATGAGCTTCCAGGGAACCATGGCCTTCTGAATCGGCCATCTGCGCGATAGTGCCCCATCCGGAGCCATGAGCCTCTCATAGTAGCCGAAGACACCGATGAGAACCGCCCCGATGCACAAGGGGGCAAGGACGTATGCCGAGTCCCACGAGTAGGTCGCGCCCGCCCACGTCAAGGCCAGCACCAGAAGTCCGAACCCGAATAAGAAGAGAAGCTGGCCGCCGGCATCGATCGTCATGATTCGCTTTGAGAAACGAGCGCGCCTTCCCGTCTCCGCCACGCCGTCGACGGAGGCGATCGGTTGGGGGCCGAGCAGCTCTTTACGCAAGAGGACAAAGATTAGGATAAGAGCGGCCACGCAGACGGGGAGGTTGATGGCAAAGCACCATCTCCAATTCGTGTTGGTCAGGTATCCTATACACAGAGATTAGCGGACCTCCACAGGCACCTTGGAGATTGACTCCCGGGTTGCTTTGCTTACCTCCTATCACAGGCCCAATACCATAACTTATCCCCGCCGTGAAAGTAAATATGCTCCAATTCTTCGCATTCTCCTCCAAGCTCACCTTGTCCGCGAGCACGATCCTGACGATGACGCTTATCCCCGCACAGCCGAGGCCCTGTATCCCCCTGCCCAGCAGCAGCACCGGGAACGCATCCGTCGGCGCGCCGGTACACAGTGCGCTGCCCACCATCATGATCACCACGCACGCGTGCAGGGTGTAGTGCCGCCCGAAGATGTCGGCCATCTGGCCCCAGAAGGGTATGAAGGCGGCTGACGTCAGGTTGAAGGCGGATATGATCCAGTTGAGCTGGGCGACCTCGCCGAAGTCGACGGCGATCCAGGGCAGGGCCGAGGCGATGATGGTCACGTCGAGGGCCTGCAGGGCGAAGGGGAAGATGAGGCCGAGGATGAGCTTCCAGCGGTAGGTGCGGGCTGCGCTCTTTTCGGATTTGCAGGCGGTGCATCTCCCCTTTCCGTCCAGGGCGGGTGGAGCATCTTGGACTATGTGTTTTTCTTGAGGTTCTTGAGCGTCACGCGTCTCTTGTCCTGTCTCTTGGCTCAGAGGAACTTCAACATTCTGGAGAGCTCGTCCCTGGTGATGGCAGGGCGGCTTGGTCGACGGCTTCGATCCCGGTGTTGAGGCTGCCGCGGCTGCCCGGTTCTTCTTCACCTTTCTTATTAAGGTGATCATGGTTTTCCGCAACGGAGAGACAGACAATATCACTGACCAGATATTTCGGATGAGCCCCAGTAGATTGGAGGATAGGAAGCCGAGGGACAGAACAGCTCGAGGAAGGTTACAGCTCGAACATATAAACTTATAAGCTCGGGTTCATTTCATTCCACGCATTGGCATGGTATACGGACAATCAGACTTCTGATTGGCGTGCCAGCTCGAATTCAGCCCTACCCGGCCCGCAGAGTGGCTTCGTCCTCCTCGTCGTAATTCGCATTTCGCTCAATGCTTAGCGGACGCGATAGCGGTACCGACAACGGCTGCTAGTCCTGCATCTGTCAAATTGACTTGCAGCATCTAGCCGTAAAGTAGGCCAGTCGCACAGCAGTCCCTATGCCCTATATCGACATCAAGTTTCCCTTTCGGGACATCCTCCAGCATGATGAAACCATTGAGAAGCCCTTGTGCCACGCAACCACCTGTCGCGGTAGACCTGATGGGGAGGAGGGTGGGCGCGGCAGGCGGTCCTCTTAAACGACTCCAGTCCCAGCGATAGCGAAAGCGAGACCGAAGGCTGCCTCCCTGTCTCACGTTCGGCATGAACCGAAGAATATCCGCTAAGCCTTGATTCAGTGCTCCGGCACATTGGCATACGTTACCTGCACAGCCCTAGCCCACTTAGAGGATTTGCATAAGGTAGTCTTACGAAAGGTTGCCCAACCCAAGTCGTACCCAGGAACAATCTGTTATGGTAGACATTGTTCACTTAGTAAGGACGTTCAGCCATTGACGAGAGCAAGGAAAAGAGACTCAAGAGGGTTAGGGTTAGCTCAAGTGTGTCAAAACCCCGCATTGTGTGTGTGGCTGGTTGTGGCGTTTCCCCACGTTTTCCATCTCCAACTGTGCACCGGATCTCGATCAAGCTCATGTTCCCCAGAGGATACTTGCGGAGAATCCATGCTGCGTAAGAATTCGAGTTCCTTCCCATGTGGCGAACCCTTCTTATTTTGGATGCGCGACAAGTCGCAGCTGAGCCTTTTTTGGCCCGAGAGATAAGCGGATTTTGCTGGTTATGTACTGGAATCCGGCGAATGGTCCCTTTGACCCGAAGATGAGACCATGCATTTCTGGGGCATGTGTAATTCCCAAGCCTTGCGACCTCTTGAGGCAGCGGCTGGCCCCGGGAATCAGGGAACACAGCGATGACGGACAGGTGGTTCGACTTGCGTGGGGTTTACCATTCCCCGGATTCGGGTCGTTCTGGTTCTTTCTTTGATGTGCTGTGTAAGGTAGTACACTACCTTGACAGTAGGTCTCACTGGCCCATGAAGAAGAAATGGCAGGATGAAGGGGAGACGCCGCGACAGCTTTCCGTTTGACCGGCCAGGGTCCCATACATATCTCACGGATCGCGGCTGCTACATCCTGCGTTCCCGTTCCTGCTTATCCGCAACCTGTCACTGCTACAGAAATCCACAATCCCCAAGTGTCACTTTCACATGCTTTGAGTCGCAAATCAATTTGAAGTCGTGCCCTTCTCGTCCTGTCTTTGAAATCAGCCAAGCCTGTCTCGTCTTACTTACGCATAAGACGCCGAACCAATCGTGGCCTGGGTTTTATGCGCTCCGGTTGCTCTGGCTGCTAGTGCTACACTACGTTACCTGAATCATTAGGTACCGTACCGTCCAACGTACATACGAGACGGGATCTCCACTTCTCCACGCTTTCCTTCCATCTTCCCTGTTCCTTCTCACAATCATCGACATCGTCAGCAATTCGCAGGACTCGAGTCGTTTCGCCAGGCGAGACTTATGCGGGTGGCAGCTGATCTGTGCATAATACTGAAAGTCAAATCTGAGGAAGAAGATAACCGAGTTAGCCGTTCCTGTCAGTCATCGTCAAGCACCCCACAGTCCTTAGTGCATTCAGGCGCCTTACCTGTCACGTTTTGGGAATCGCGTGGCTCGCTCCACCGTCCAACCAACCACGAGACATTCTGACATCCTCTGGTCCGAAGATCCAACCCCAGCCTTGGGATCTAACTCGGATTCCTAAACTGGGTCCGTGTCCAGGGAGAGAGCTGTCGCTGGACGTTGTCACTGCAGAGCAAGAGAAGAACACAGCTGAAATCCCCGTCGGGACTCCTGAGTGTCGTCACAGTCGTACTGACCGGGCCCAAATCGTGCTTGAAGTCAGTCGAGTTACCAAATCGGGCGGGGGCCGCTGAGCTTGGTTCGAGGAGTTACACCCAACGTCATCCGGGCTCAAGTACCTAGTAGGCACCTCTGCGGTACTGGACTTGAGATACAGAGGCATCAAGCAGCTGATCGAGTGAGTGAGTGACCATGATTCAGGCAGAGCAGAAGAAGCAGATGACCCGGAGTATTAACTGATGTGTGATAAGCCATAGCCAGCTTCTCCAAGACTCCAAATACCAGAAAGCTGAAAGCCCTTCTGCTATACTCTCTCGCCTTCAACAACATTTTCTAAACACAGGATAACTCGTCGAGGTCTCATTCCGGGCTATTAGCACGGCAGTTTGTACCTTCGCCATATTCCTACCTGTTAGGTATGTATGTACACGACCCTGATTTCTTTATCCTGGACTCGATAAGTCTCGGCAGATTGTCAAACAACTGCATCCATATTGCTCACTCGGTCCTGCGGAGCTTGTTCAAACCCACTCACGCTCCCCCATGCCCAATCATCCCATACTCCTGCCCTCGGCCTGACGTTCACTACACCTCCACGCATGCTACCTTGACCTGTCTAGGCATTCCATGATCCTCCAACTGTGAGTACCACATGGGAGCTCAGCGTGGCCTCGGAACCGTCTTCCCCAGGACGTACGGGTCGGCCATGTGGCCCCACAAGGCTCTCTCCTGCTCCATTGTCCACTTTCTTATATCTCAGCATATCCGACTGAGACCCGAGACTCCCCTTACGCTCTGCTTTCCTGACTAAAGCAGGATTCTCATCTCCTTTCCCAAGACTAGCTGGTTAAGCACTTCCAGTGGAATGCCACCCTACTGTCTTCAAGACTGCCACTACTTCTACCGCACAGCTCTGCGCGGCCTGAACATCAGCACATACGTCTCGCCTCTATACGCTTGATAAGCTCTTGCCGGGCTTTGCTGACAGCATGCCTACCCAAGTTCGTATCTTTACCTTGCCCAGGTCTCTCGGTGAGACCCTAGCGGCACCATCCGCAACGTCTGCGACCCCTCGCTCGATTCCCGAGTACCCAGACGTACCGTTGGGCAAATCTGTACACTACACGCCTACAGCGAGAATCCGGATGGGAAGCATGTCGGAGCAGGACGACAAACTCCAGGGTGGCATCACCTTTGCTCACCAGGACAAGCTCCCGAAGCTCCCTATCCCAGATCTGGAGTCTACGTGCCAGAAGTATCTGACCGCGCTCAAACCCTTGCAATCCGCGAGGGAACATGCCGAGACCAAGCACGCCGTCGAGGAGTTTTTGAAGCATGATGGACCGGAGCTGCAGGAGAAACTGAAGAAGTACGCCGCAGCGCGGACGAGCTACATTGAGCAGTTCTGTATGACACTTCATCGCTTCTGAACCCCATCTGGCCCAAAGGATTTCCCGTTTGCTGACTGTTTTGGCAGGGTATGACTCGTACTTGAACTACGATAATCCTGTCGTCCTCAATCTGAACCCCTTTTTCTTACTTGAGGATGATCCAACGCCAGCGAGGAACAATCAGGTCACCCGGGCGGCGTCCCTGGTCGTGTCCGCCTTGGAGTTCGTCAGAGCAGTACGCAAAGAGGAGCTTCCGCCCGACATGATCAAGGGTGTACCTCTCGATATGTACCAGTACTCCCGCCTATTTGGTACTGCTCGGGTTCCAACAGACGCAGGGTGCCAAATCGAACAGGACCCGGATTCGAAGCATATCATCGTCATGTGCCATGGGCAGTTTTACTGGTTTGATGTTCTGGACGACAATTCAGATCTGATCATGACCGAGAAGGATGTAGCTATCAACCTGCAGACGATCATCGACGATGCCGTCCAGATTCCCATCACAGAGGCCGCGAAGGGTGCTCTCGGCGTCCTCAGCACAGAGAACCGGAAAGTTTGGTCTGGCCTTAGGGACATTCTGACACGGGAAGAAAACTCCAACAACGCAGACTCACTGGCAATCGTTGACTCGGCTTTGTTTGTCCTCTGCCTGGATTATGCGGAACCGCAGGACGCTGCCGCTCTGTGTCAGAATATGCTTTGCGGGACAAGTCAGATTGAGAAGGGAGTCCAGATCGGTACGTGCACCAACCGGTGGTATGACAAACTCCAGATCATTGTCTGCAAGAACGGAAGCGCCGGTATCAACTTCGAGCATACAGGCGTCGACGGCCACACGGTTCTTCGATTTGCGAGTGACTTGTACACCGACACCATTCTAAGATTTGCGCGCACTATCAACGGCCTGGCACCGACACTGTGGGCATCGACCAGCCCGGACCCGTCGAAGCGCGACCCGGAGAGCTTCGGGGACGTAAACACGACGCCACACAAACTGGAGTGGGACATGATCCCGGAGCTCAGCATCGCAGTTCGTTTTGCGGAAACAAGGCTGGCAGATTTGATCGGACAGAACGAATTCGAGTGTCTTGACTTCAACGCTTACGGAAAGAACTTCATCACATCGATGGGCTTTTCGCCCGACGCCTTCGTCCAGATGGCTTTCCAGGCGGCATACTACGGGCTGTACGGCCGCGTGGAGTGCACCTACGAGCCCGCCATGACGAAGACGTTCCTCCACGGCAGGACAGAAGCGATCAGGTCTGTCTCGGAAGATTCGGTCCATTTCGTCCAGACATTCTGGGGCGACCATCCGGCGGAGGAGAAAGTTGAGGCGCTACGCAAGGCATGCCAGCGCCACACAGCGACTACCAGGGACTGCGCAAAGGCTCAGGGCTGCGACCGCCACCTGTACGCTCTGTTCTGCCTGTGGCAGAGGTTAGTAGACGAGGACTCGATGAGCAACTCCAGCAGCAACGGGTACTCTAGTCCGACAGACGGCTTCTCGGATCGCGGCTCGGCAGTCGGCAGTCCGGGCAAGGACTCCATCCTGTCTGACGCAGTCGATCGCGTCGTAACCCGCGGTCGCGGCGACAGTACCACGTCCCGTGTCAAGGACAACCCCCACCTCCCTCTAATCTTCGCCGATCCCGGCTGGGACAAGCTCAACACAACCATCATCTCAACCTCCAACTGCGGCAATCCGTCCCTCCGGCAGTTCGGCTTCGGTCCCGTGTCAGGCGACGGATTCGGCATCGGCTACATCATCAAGGACGACGGCATCTCGATCTGCGTGTCGAGCAAGCACAGGCAGACGAAGCGCTTCGCCGACACCCTGGAGAGCTACCTCATGGAGATCCGGCGCGTGCTGCGGATCACCTCGCGCAAGACCATGACGTCCAAGCAGACGCGGGCGCGCGAGATTGACGAGGCCAAGAGGCCGAAGGTGTTCAACCGGCTGAAGTCGAGGGGAAGGATGATCACTGGGCCCGAGGCGATCAAGTCGCAGCGGAGCTTGGGCAGCGCGTCGCCGACGGACGAGAGTATGACGATGAGTGACGATGATGAGCTGGGCGGATGTGAGTTTTTTGCCCCCCTTGTTATGCTTTAAACAAATCTCACCCCTTCCCCTTCCCCCTCATTACACGGCTGGAGTGACTAACGGGACAAAAACAGACGGTTTCTTCGACGCCGGCATGCTCCTGCAGGCCCTCAAGGCTCGCGGCGAAGGCTTCGACTCGGGCGAGACGAAGGCCTCGGAGCGGGCGCAGGTCCAGGCTAGGAGACGCGAGGTGGGCAAGAAACTGCGCTTGATCGATTACTAGCGACGATGATTCCTTGTGGAAGTTTTTAGGACATGCATGTTCTGCATATTGATTTGGATAATTCTGGATGGTCTCGTTCGTGTTATACTCTTGCAATATATCCCGACTGTCGCTAGCGTCATGGCTATGCATATCCATAGGCACTTTCTAGTTTTACATATTCAAGCATTTCAGGAGATTACAGGCAAACCCAGTGAACGCCCGATGATCCAACCTCTTTGTTGTATGGTAGACATTAGCAGGCGCCATGTTTTACCACCGGTGTCCTCCTTGGCAGCACATACATATTACAATATCTTGAAATCAGGCACTCATCGTGCGTGACCGAGACTTCACTCCAGACCGTTTGACAAACTCGTCTCCCTGGTATAATCATCCGATAATATCAGTTCGTTGACTCAACTCAGTTCGCTCATAGTCCCCCTGTGACCCCCGTCACCAATCTCGTGCACCTGCCCCGGCCGGCCCTGCCCAAACCCCGGCTGATAGCTCGGATGCGAAGCCATCGTCGTAGAGGGACTGACCGGCGCAGCGGTGCCGGGGTGGTTGTACTCCCCAGCCGACAAGGGCTGCGTGGTCCCGCCGGCAGCCTGGTAGTAGCCCGCTTGCATCTCCGGAGGGGGCGCGGGATACGGCTGAGCTGGGAACGGGGGCGGCGGTGTTGGGTATGTTTGCGTCATGGGCTGTCCGTTGACCATGACGGTACTGTTGTGCTTTGCTGGGTCGCCTGGGGGCGGGACGTAGAAGGACTGGTGAGTCCCTGGAGTAGACGGTGGTTGGCCTGGCGGCACAGAAGGGAACCCGGGCTGAGGCGCGGCGGAGGCCGAGGAGGTCTTCCTCCTTAGTATGAAGACGACTCCCAGGGCGATGAGACCGATTACGGCAACGCCTCCCACCACCCCTCCGACTATCGGGCCGATGGGTGTAGATGATGCTGCATTTCCGTTTGTGCCTGTCGCGGAGCTGGATCCCGACGAGGTAGAGGTGGGGGAGGTGGATGTTGTCGAAGAGCTTGAGTCTTTCGACGAAGTCGATTGCCTATTTCTCGTTGATGTTGTGGGTAAATCGCTCTCGCTGGAACTGTCGCCGAACACAGTCGTGATAAACGCACGTCCGTCTGTCTCGCCGTTGTAGGTGGTGAAAGCTAGCTGAGGAGTCGAGATGCTCAGGCTGTTGCAGAAAAAATCGTAGATGTCGCCGGGAAACGAGATGGTGTTGCAAAACTGCTCTGTCGACGCGGTGCTGTGTCTTATTAGTATAACTACTCCTCCCCTTTGACTCGGAGTCATGCCATTGAGCGGGTGTACCATTTCACGGTGAACGTGTCCACCATACAGCCATTGTCACAGAGACTCGATGATGAGACTTCGTTGTAGTCCAAGCAAGTCACCCGGAAGCCACAGTCCTGGTCGTCACAGCAGCCGACAAAACCGGGCGTAGCGGACGTGGCTGGTACGAGGACACAGCTGTCGGTGGCAGCGTCACAAGCAAATCCAGCGCCTACTCCGTCCGTTAGCAAGTGTGTTGACGTACAGACCATGGATTGTACGGTAAATCACCCGGCAGTCCACTGATAAATCCGCATGTCTGATCTGGCCCGATGAGAAACGTGTCACTGCTGCTGGTCTGTCTCTTGCGCAGTCCCCGAATGCTTGGGGGCAGAGTCGGTCTGGGGCTAACGGAGTCTGCTACGATTGTCGGAACGAAAGTCTCTGTAGGAGCCCAGAAAGCTAAGGCTTGGACAGTAGTGCTGAGTACAGCACTACTGAAGTATATTGACCTCATGGTAAGGAAGCAATAGGACGACACCAGCTGAGATGCTGAAGATCGACCAGGACTCGAAAGGGAGCAAGAGAAGCAGAGTGAACCGTGAGCGCCGGCGAGGGCCAGGCTGCCATTATGTACTGCGCATCTGAGGGCAACCTCCGACTACATACGCCCCTTAGAAGTGAGCAGCAGGAGACGCCGTGTTTCTACCTATGTCAAAGTCCAGACCTCAAGGATTGTCGCAGCCCCGACCCATCCCTACCCCTGTTTGGTGAGGCTGAGGAGTAGGAGCATGAATTAAGTGAGATGAATCCAAGGGACTGTGGGTTGGCTGAACATTGCGCATAGATGGTTGTTACAGCTTGAGGGCAAACAACATCCAGTCGTAAAAGCCACCAGACATGGGGATGAACACCCCATTGACGGGGTACGAATGATGGTAGTATCCCACTCTTTCGGTGGCATGACTGAGGAAGACTTGCAATCGTCCAAGCCCCGATCCTCACTTGAGAGTCGTAGCATGGCGCCGCAAAATGATCAAAAGAAATGGCTTGCATTTCCTGAAAGAGAATCAATGAGAGGTAGTTCTGCGTTCTTCTATTACTGCTGGAGCAGGACAAGGAGCAGCGGGTTAACTTAAGCAGCCAACGGAGAGAGAATTCCTTCGGCTCTTCAAACGTCGTTCTAGTCACTTAGTGACAGCCTTATGGGAGCCTTGTCAAAAGTGGTCGAGGGTTCCTGCATGCGAAACAGAGAGGCGTAAGTTTAAAACGATGCCAAGCCAGCGGTCCCAGATCGCGCTAGTGAGGCCCCACTCGTCAAGGTATCGCTATGGTACGTACCTACCTTACCCTTGAACCCTCGCAATGAACACCCAGATCTCAAGAAGGACAAGCATCTACGTGTAAACAGTAAGGGCACCCTGCACATCCCGCCAAATAGACCAGGTTCGCCAGATGCATCTCCATGACAGATCTTCTACGCGTCCTGCCGCACTTTGCCATTGGCCAATATGCTAGCCTTATCCCGACACTGGAAAAGCATCAAGTGAGCACATCCGAGCTCATCACGCTCGATGTCGTCGACATAGGAAAGCGCACCCAGCTGCCCTTGCTGAATCTCAAGCGCCTTCGTGATGCTGTCTTGGCCGAGCTTCACCGCGATCTCGGTGTCGCCAGCGAGCAAGTGCCCGCAGAGGGAAACGAGAAGGACAAAAAACCGCCCGCAGCTGTTGCTCAATCGGGATACCAACTCAAGCATGACTTCGCGTCTCTCTCCGCCCAGTGGCAGACCATCGGCACCCTGGATCCGGACATGGACCGCGCACTCGGAGGCGGCGTGCCGACTGGCTACGTAACAGAGGTTACAGGCGAATCAGGCAGCGGCAAGACGCAGTTCCTCCTCTCACTGCTGCTCGCCGTGCAGCTTCCGCCACCATACGGACTAGGTCGACCGGCTCTCTACATTAGCACTGAGGCAGCTCTGTCGACCAAACGTCTAGCACAGATCCTGGCCAACAACCCACTCCTCCTCAACACCGCACCATCAGACCGGCCAACCCTAGACAACATAATCAGCACGGCCACCCCCGACCTCGAAAGCCAGGACCACATCCTCACCTTCCAGGTCCCGGTCGAGGTAGCGAGGCGCAACATCGGCCTCATCGTGCTAGACAGCGTGGCAGCCAACTTCCGCGCCGAGTTCGAACGCAACAGCCTAGTCACTGGCGGACAGCAAACCTCCAACATGGCCGCGCGGTCGACGGACCTCGTGCGGCTGGGCATGCAACTCCGCGACTTGGCGCAGAAGCACAACCTCGCCGTCGTCGTGGCGAACCAGGTCGCGGACCGGTTCGGCGGGTCTAAGAGTCCCGCTTACCCGGTCACGCGACAGATTTCCGGCGGCAGTGCGCAGGGCCAACCGCTCCCCTCGACGCAGCAGCACGGGGGCCTCAGCAGTCCTCTCGCGGCACGGAGCAACGTCCGCGGCCCGATGCCGGTCGTAGAACCTACCTCATCCATGGCAGATGCAGTTCCGCGATCGAGCATGCCAGAACCACCAGACCAGCAGCCTAACAACAACATCGCGCCACCTCTCCTCCACCCGCCATCTCGAGCTTCGCATCCGGCTCTCCTGCTGGATCATCAACAGCGCTGGTTCACCGGCTGGGGCGATGACCCCTTCGACAACACCCCACAGAAGACGCCCTCGCTCGGCCTTGTCTGGACGACCCAGATCGCCGCACGGATAGCGCTCTTCAAGCGCCCCGCCTACGGCCGCTCGCGATACAGGGCTGATGACGACGAGGAGCATGGCATGCCGACGCTGCGGAGCTGGAGGCGGTGGATGAAGGTCGTGTTCGCGCCGCATGTGGCTGCTGCCGGGCCTGGGTTGGAGGGTGCGGTGCAGTATGAGGTTACCATGGGTGGGTTGAAGGCTGTGGAGAAAGGGAAGGGGAGGGAGGAGGGTGCGGAGGAGCATGAGGAGGAGTGAGGCTATGGGGAGGTATATGGGGCTGTTGAGTTTGCAGGCCGGCAAGGAGTCGGAGGGACCATCTGCCCAGTTTCTGGTATACAGCAATATGAGACACGACATCATAATGTTTTTTCCCATTCTCTTTCCAAGGGCGTCAGTCATGTTCAAGCGAAGCAAGGCCACGTTAGACCACGGCAATTCACGGCAAGTATATCTATCGCTCCCAACCTACTCTTTCATTACCGGCCGGATCTACCTATACCTCTAACTGGTGATCTCCGCGTCCCCAAATAACGAAAATGAGGGTATCTCCTGCCCTCCCTTTTTATAACCGTAAAAGCCACACATGACCGTAACGCCGTGTAATGCTCCTTCCGCACGGGGTATTGGGACCGCAACGCGGCAAACGCAAGATCGAGATGACGATAAGACGACCGGATGATAGGAAGACCCGAAATTACAACCAAGGAAAGCGCGACCGAGCCGACGATGCCTGGCGCGAAGAGGGTATGAATATACCTTGATGACTAGGAAAGAACGACCGTGACAGAGAACTCAATGTTGTGTATATACAACAGGAAGGAGCTCTTGGCGCCGGGTATCTGTCGATGAAAGAGAGAGCGTTCCGAGGTGTATATATAGTAGGAAAGGTGGATAGGAAAATCGTTCGCTCGTGGGGCAATCGTTCGATCGGTTGATCCCTCGATCGTTCGGGGAGGGAGGAGAAGATAAGCGTCGTCGTCTAGGGCAAGCCTAGCAGCCTCCTCGCCTTGTCGTCCTCGTCGCGATACCTCCTGCTTCCAAACCGGCCCAACACTCGCCGTTCCTCCTCGTCCATGTCGTCGTCGGACTCGTAGTCATCCTCGTCGTGCACTCCGGTGACTTGGGCATCAACGTTAGCTGAGGTGATGTTCGGACTGTGCTGAGAGGGTGGCTGGGGGATGGCGGGCGTCACTGGCGAGGGTGCTTGCACGGGCGTACTGGCGCCCTGCGGGATATTGACGAGCCCGCTCATCGGCTTGCTGGAGGTCTCGAGGAAGGGAGATGAGATCTGTTTACCTCGCGCTGGGTTCTGGGGAGGCCCAAAGATCGCCGACAGCTTCCTGCCCAGCTTGCCGCTGGCGCTTCCTTCGCCGCTTTCGCAGCCTACCGTCGGCGTTGGCGTCGGCGACCACTTGTGGAACTTACTCATTAGTTCCTTCCATTTGCTGCTTCCCGAGCTCCCAGAGGCCGTCGAGCCTATCGTAGGCTCCGGAGAAGCGGGTGCCGCGCTATAAATGTGGCCAGATGGAGGAGGAGGAGGAGGCGGCGGCGGAGGAGATGGAGATTGGGGGGGAGGCGCAGCCTGATGGTAGGCGCTAGAAGGAGGAGGTCCAGGCGGTAGTGGTGGTAGTCGCGATCCATCTGGGGAGGCCGGAATGCTCTCTGGCGGGCTGATGGGGACAAGCGGGCGTGAGAAAATGCTCTTGCCGAGCTCGTATCCCTCAGGGCGCTTCGCTACGCTTATAGGCCTCCTGACGACCGGGGCCTTGCATTTGTCCATGGTGGTGGCCGCAATACTAATGCGGTTGCTCTGATCGTCCACCTTTTCTTCGGCGCCGGGATTGTACCAACCGTCTGCCTCGCGAAGAACTCGCCAGACCTTACTTGACAAGTTCAACTTCTCTGTGGCATCGGTCGAGGTTTTGACTGCCATCGTCCAGTCAGCTGCTTCCGAGAGGGTTATGAGGGTTGTCGGATTTTGCGCGAGGGGGGAGAGCTCTGTGTCAGGTTGACTGGAACTGTGCGACGAGGAAGTCTCCGGGCGCAGGATCGTCTGCGTGCTGTCCCTAACAACAAGGCCGGCAATCTTGAACTTCTTACGTCCAAGAACTTCTCGAAGTGCAAGGACAGTGGGGATGTGTCGGGGTGCAAAGTCGATGATGAGAAAGCCAGTCGTCGGGCTCGAGGTAAGGTGGGCGGCAATATGAGGGAGGATGACCTCTGCGGTCTTCGAAGGGCTCGCGAGCGGGTTATCTGTCTGCTGAGCTAAGGGCTGCGAGGTATGGACGACCATGACCTGGCTTAATAGGTTCCTGAGGAATATGTCAGCTACCAAACCCGTTGATTTCGCGAGCAGTATTCCTTACTTAAACGCTATTCTCCCTGCGCGGGAGTAGGTCTTGCCGTCAGGCTTGCCCAGCATAACCAGCTTACTGATGATTGCCTCATAGGTGGCTCTACCCACACCCTGCTGCGCACCGACGGCGAGTATCAAATCAACCTTGTCTTCGATAGAGGTCAGAGCCGCGAGCGACGCGGGCGAGACCTGACTCCTGTCATACATCCGCTCGAGCTCCGAGTAATCGTGATTTGGGTCATGCTTCTGGAAGTACGCCTTCAATTGCGACCGTATCTCATGTTGGAGTTCGACATCGTCAAAGTTCTGGACACCATAGATCTGCATAAATCTCTCCTCATCCTCGGCGTTTTTCTGCGGTGAAGTCGCTTCGCCGCCGACCACAATGCTCCCCTTCTTGTACTCATCCGCAAGCCACTCGAGCGAGACCGAGGAACTCTCGTCGATCAGCAGGAAGACAATGTCTTCACCAAGAGACAAGACAGGCTGAAACGCTCGATAGGGCTCGAGCTTGCCTTCCAGCATCTGCAGGGCCTCCTTTCTCCTTGCTTCTCGGACGCGCCTTGGTGGTCTTGGCAGACCATTGGAGTCTAATGAGGTGTCCGACGCCTCTCCCTCCTTAGGGGTGAGCCGCTCTGAAGTACTGGAAACCGGGACTATGCGAGCTTGCTGAAATGAGAGTTCCTCTGCAGTCGAGAGGTGAGTACTACCACGTCCTTCTGACATGGAATCCGACGTTGACCACGCCGAGAATGCGGTAACAACCTGGTCGGGAACGCTTGCGATGCCCTTACCATCGGGCGTGGCAGCACGCCCCTCCTCCTTGTTGCTGTCATCCCCATCAGCCAGAGAAGGGACGCGCTCGGCTAATCCGGTCAGTGCATTTGGCTGGAGGTAGGCGGTCCTATCGTCCAAAGACTCCGCAGCTCTCATGGCGACTGATCCAGCGTCCTGTGCTTCGTTGACTATGCGGCGTTGGCGGCTGAAGGGTTCGAACAGACCGAGCTCGCCCTTTTCCACGAGCTTCTGGAAATAGAGCTCTCCCTGAAGCAGGTCGCCTCGTACTTCTGGCACATGTTGTCGGATGGCAGCTATGCAGGTTCGCAGTGCTGTTACTGCTCCTCCGTGCATAAAGACAAGTCGTCTCGTGTCTGGCGCCGCCGCAGCAAGAAACTTCTGGGACTGCTCAAGTCGGTCTTTCAGCGAGTGGTGGATAAACCAGATGTAGGCGTTAACGTTCAAGCGTTTTTCAGGGAGCGGCTGGTGGCGATGAAGGCTTTCGCTGATGTTTGGGAACTTAAGTATCGACGGAGAATCCGGCAGCATCTCTAGCTGCTTGGAAACGACATCCTCTGGGCCTTCTAAAGCCACGATCCAGCCACGTCGAGACATATTGACTTCGCTGGGAGTCAAGAGACTGGGACTTGTGTTGCCACGACGACGACAAGCCGCAGCAACTTCTTGAGGGGATTTCAACACACGAGGTGGGCCTGTGGGTTGTCTAGGGCAAGGAGAGGGCGCTTAGCAGAGTCAGTACGCTGTCAAGAGCGTGTCTGACGAGGCGTGGCTTTTGATTACTCGTCGGCAGATGATGCTGGACAGGCGCAGTGAGAGATAAGAAAGGAAAACACGTCGTTTACGTGCTCTTTCGCACCAAGAATTTGCTGAAGGCAACGAGCAACGACAAGGGAACGACAAGAGTCTGTTCAGTGACTGGTGTCGGCGCAGGTGAGGTTATGGCGATGGAGTGAACTGGGAGAAGAGGCAGAGAAGCTAAATGAGGTAGAATGGCCTTCGCTCCGCAGAAAGGTTTTGTATTTTGCAGGTATCGACAGTGCCTTTTCGAACGAACAAAAGCTCAGACCGCAGAGGCGTGGAGTCGCCGAGTCAGCAAAAGGTGCCCAACCCCAAGATCTCGGAGGTGCTCTCGGGAAGCCGCATGACGGGGACGAGGCGGTCCATGTGTTTCGGCAGTCTGGGGACAAGCCGGGGACTTTTAAGCACAGATCAAGACAGCAACTTATCATGCGGCTGCGACTAACACGGGAATACTCGAAGCCACACCGGCGGATGGCTTGCATGACGTGCTGGAGCCGAGTTTTACACAGTAGGGGAATGGAAAGAGAAGAGAACCGTGCGAACAGCACTTGCTATTTTGCTGAGGCACATATATATATGACAAAGGAATCATCAACCACGGAGAATTCGAGTACCAACCTGCTTTGGGGATATACAGACACACGGAAAGCATGACACATATAGAGAGGCACAGTGAATCAAGCAGCCAGGAGGACAACAGCTACTGGCCCGTTAGTGATTGTGGTTGAAGCGTTGAGGAAGAATACATAGGCGCCTTGATGGCGTTGATTCCGTCGGACCTTAATGCTGTTTGAGGCTTCTGCAGGCTGCCGAGGTCATAGGGGTCACCCATGGACGAGGTGCAGGAGGAGTGCTAGTTGCCAGCTTGGACGACCTTGGCCCCTACATCTGCCTCTCCACTACCCGAGCTTATGGCATGTCGACATGGCCTAGCCATCGAGGGACGAAGGTTGACAGATTTACCAAACTTGTGTGCATAAAGAGTGACTGCCAGACGTGTCTCCGGCATTTCGATGAATGTACTATATTCTTCCAAATAGCAATGGCCTGAAATCGAGGGTTATCAATGCAATCATTCAAGTCTTTTCAAAGAAATGAGAGTTACCTCCTCGCTCAAGACCAGGGGCACATAGACCGCTGCGTCCCCTGTTTGAGGCTTTGAAGGCGGTCGGTCAATGTTTACTTGACAGACAGACATGATCTTCAGGGAGGATATCAGATCCTATCTGGAAGCCTGAAAGAGAGGCCGGAGGGCGATTGTCTCGGAACTCGATCACCCACAATGTCAGTACTAACAGCCCGATGTCTCTCGTCACCCTTGAGGAGGATGAGCCCGATCGTCCCCGAGCAGCATTCTCGTCGAAGCGAGCGAGGTAAAATATTGCAGGCTTCCGTGTTGAATCTTGCCCGGCCGGGCTACTTCGCCAACCTCAAATGGCCGGGGATAAATGTCGCTTAGAAGCTTCCTCAATGGATGCCATACGGGAAAAGTTGGTACATTGCGGATAGTGGGCAGGAAAGAGAGACGAACGACATCTGCAGTGCGAAGGAGTCCACCCAACTGTGGCACGTCAAGATAAAGCCCGCTTTCTGCCATTATGTTATTGCGAACTACGTACTTACGGAGGACGGCGTTGGTTGCTCAAAGTGAAAAAAGCAGATTGGACATCTACAGCCCCAGGAAGATTGGTATGCAGCTACCCGCTCCCCTGCATTATGCCCTGGTATCATCGCAGTCTCCAGCAGCGTACCGAGACAGCAAGGCCACTAGTCTCAAGCTGTATAGCCTAGGTATTGAGTATTAGCTTCATAATCGTGGAAACAGTCAACGGACGTCTCAGCTTGGAAGCTCAGTCAACTTACCGCAAGTGCCCATGTCTAGTCTCAGCCCATCTCGTAACCTATTATCCCAGTAGTACTTGAAAGGTAAGCTTCCAAGTGAATTGTCAGGAGGTGGGACAGAACCATTCGAAACCAACTGCCAGCCTGCGAATTGAGATATCATTGCCAGTAAGATGTTCTAGAAGCAAGGCGTGACGCCTCCTATAGTGTCCTCAATTGAGTGACAATAAGCATGTGCCTGCGGCACTCGAGCCGTCCCGGGGCCATGGTGATCACATCAAATAGCGAGCCGCAGCTGGTCTCATCATTCGTCGTCATCCATCAACTCAGCCAACTCGGCTTCTTCCTCTGCAGTCAACAAGTCATTCGGCTTCTCCTCCTCCTCTTTCGGCTTGACGCGACGTTGCTCCTCAACCTGGGCGTCTAGGCTCGGTGCATCAAGCGGCCATGTTCGTATGGTTCCGTCGATGCTCACACTACATAGCCTCTGCTTAGCGCCCTGAAGAACGACAAGATCTGTTACCTCGTCATAGTGACCAACTAGCGAGCAATATAGCTTCCCAGACGCCCGGTCCCAGAACTTGAGGTCTTCATCCCTCCCAGCCGTGATGATCCATCGATCCGTAACCGCGACGGCTCGGACATGGTCGCCATGGTTCAAAGTATCGTCGCTTGTGAACCCTTTCACTCTGGACAAGCATTTTGCCGTGCCGTCGCCACTAGAGGTCCAAAGATCGACCTCGTCACCCTCGTGGTCAAAAACAAGTTTGTAGACACTTGTTTCGTGCTGCAACACAGTCCTCTTCTCGGTGCCATCAGGGTCAACCTCGGCCACCTGCTCCCACGAGTCCAGCCGTACTTTCCACCGCCGGATGTGTGGGTCGCTGCTCGCACTGACAAGACATAGCTCATCCTCCTTCGATTCGACCGGATCAATAACGAGATGTTGGACGGCCATCATGTTGACAAGGCTATCTGTTAGCGTATGCAGTCTCGCACCCGTCCCGACGTCCCATACGATGATCTTCTTGTCCGCGCCGCCACTAACGAGGACGTCTTTACCACCGAGTCGTCCACAGACAACGGCTTTGACGAAGTCAGAGTGGCCCGCATATTTTCGGCTAGGCGCCCGGCTTTCGATATCCCAGGACCAGATGTTCTTGTCCCACGAGCCGGCGAAGAGGGTCTTGTTCCCTGGTCCACCGACGGCGACTGAGGTCACCGGAGTGGTAGGTCCACGATAGACAGCAGCAGTTTTAACGGCAGCTTCTTCATCATCGACATTCACCCTCCGCACTGCACCGGCTGACTCAGCAACGAAGACGGCGGATGACGGTGAGTGAGGATCAAGAATGGCGGCAAGAATCTTGGACTTCAAAGCGATGGGTTTGCCATATTTGTTGCTGGACTTTGCAGCTCTCCTTGCTGCTTTAGCTTGCTCAGCGCTGTAAGTTATCAATAAACGATGCCACTAGTGACAAGAAGGCCAGCTGAGTTACTCACTCGGTCTCGAAGAAATGTCCTCGATCTGTAGATTTTGACATTGTGCTCTCTGTGGATGTCAAGATCTGTAGTAGGATGCAAAACGCAGATGGACGGTTGGTCGCTTGGGAGATCTATGGTCCAAGGTGTTCCTTGCTTTTCAAATCACTGGTTGAATGATTGCGATAGGGGCACCTGTCGTATTGACACTGCTAAGTCCCCAGAGTATAGACGTCTAGTATCGCACCTAGTATGTAGTGACTACCGATACCTTAGTAATTGTACGATTGCTCCACTGAAAAGTCGCCTAAAGTGGACAGGGGTTTGACCCCTGTTAGTGCGGGCCGAGTCGCGCGACTTGCTTAATTGACAACGCGCTGAGACGCGTCTTCCACCGGTTTCGCGAATTCAACTCTAAATAATCTTGATGTCTTGCAACCACATCACAGAGAGTGTTCGCACGTATACTCTTTGGCTCTCTATCGCGGTTGACCCCTGACTATTTGACTCGCGGTGAAGAAACGCCTTTCAGAATGGCCTCCACGGCAGTCGCTCGTCCTCGGCCACGGCCAGCTCACACTCAAGGATCAACACATTGCGCCTACACGCCAGATGGATCGAAGCTGGTGACGGTCGGCTCCAACAACACAATCCGACTATACAAGACCGGCTTCGACGGTGAACCAGCCAATATCGACGAGTGTCAGGAACAGAATGTGGCCGTCTCGACCAATAACGACTTCTTCGTCGCTGGATCAGAAGATGGCACAGTCAGCCTATACTCCCTTGAATCCAATTCCTTCGAGCGCTTCCTCCTACGGTGTTCTCTTCCAGTCCGTGACGTTACCTTATCGCCAGACAGCAAGTGGTGCGCTGTTGCTAGCGACGAGCTCACAGTTAAGCTTGTCGACACAGAGAACATAACCAACGTGCGAACACTAAGGGAACACAACAAGCCGACCAAACATCTTTCTTTCCATCCGAAGGGCGACCTGCTGGCTCTGTCGTGTACGGACGGTACCATATATGTCTACTCCTTAACGGCAGAGCAGCCAGAACTCATACGCAAGGTCGACGGGGTCATTGGGAGGCTGGAGACTGATGCCGATGCCTCTTCCAAAGTGGTCTGGCACCCCGATGGTCGCGCCTTTGCAGTGGCTACACCGACCAGAGATATCCGTGTCGTATCTAAGAACGATTGGGAGCAGCAGCGGTCATTCTCAAACGGTCACGAAGGAGATGTTACCGCTCTCGCGTGGTCGCCGAACGGAGCCATGCTCGCCACAGCCGGCAAGGACAAGAAGATCTTGATATGGGCCACCAAAGATCAGACCGTCATTGCAAGGCACGAGTATGCTAACGTCATGGATCTGGCGTGGCATCCTACTAAGAATCTCCTGTCCTTCACCACCTCCGACGGCGAGGTCTTCATCTGGCCAGACTTCATCCCAGAGCAGTTCGCCGGACTCCTGAAGCTCCCAAAACAGCCAGCACCATTCATCCACGATCCCCTGAGTGAGATCTCCGCCAACGCCAGGCGGCCAGTAATTGCAAATGGCCTCAAGGCCCAACAGCGCTATGCCCCTCGGGCAGGATCGCCGGACAGCGTCGCCGACCTCCTAGACGAGGCCATGGATGACGAGCTGGATGACTTCGTGGTGGACGACGACGGAGCAGGTTACACCCTGAACGGCAACCGCAAGCGACCAGCTGAGGACGATGACGTCTTCGGTGAGCACGCGAGCAAGCGGCCAAACCTTTTGCGGCCGCAATACCACGAGGCCTTCCAGCCCGGCTCTACGCCCTGGCGCGGCAATAGGAAGTACCTTTGCCTCAATCTAATCGGCTTCGTGTGGACCGTGGACCAGGATTCGCATAACACCGTGACGGTTGAGTTCTATGACCACGAGTTTCACCGAGACTTCCATTTCACCGACACCTTCCTATATGACAAAGCCTGTCTCAACGAGCACGGGGCTCTGTTCTCCTGTCCGCCCAAAGATGATGCCCCTGCTACGATCTTCTACCGCCCGCACGAGACGTGGACGAACCGGGCGGACTGGCGTACCCAGCTTCCAAAGGGCGAGGCGGTGCTAGCGATGTCGCTGAGCGACTCCTTCGTCACCGTCACCACAACGGCGAACTACGTGCGCGTGTATACCCTCTTCGGCATCCCCTACCGTGTCTACAGGCCCAAGAGCGCGCCGATGGTCACTTGTGCGAGCTGGCGGGACTACGTGCTCACCATGGGCAACGGTCCCGTCGGTGCGGACGGTAATACCAAGCTCCTGTACACGATTCAAAACATCAAGAAAGACGAAATCTGCCAAAACGAAGACACCGTCGCTCTTCCGGAAGGCGCAACGGTGAAGAGCGTATTTTTCTCCGACAGCGGCGTAAGTCACGACTCCCCTCCCCTGCTCCTCACAGCTACCAAGTCCCTAATGTCGTATATCTAGGACCCCTGCATCTACGACTCAACAGGCACCCTCCTGACCCTCCTACATTGGCGTCGTCCCTCGCGCGCCTACTGGGTTCCGCTGCTTGACACCAACCTCCTCCCCCGTCTGGCATCTGGCCGGCGGCAGGAGAATTACTTCCCCATCGCGGTGGCGGACAGCAAGTTCCACTGCATCATCCTCAAGGGAGGCGACCAGTACCCCTACTTCCCGAGACCACTGCTCTCGGAATTTGAGTTTTCCATCCCGCTCACGTCTGCACCTGCCGAGAAGAAGGAGAAGAAGAAGAAGGCCAAGAAGTCGAGCGAAGAAGACGATGATCTGATGGGCGAAGGCAGCGAGTCGGAAGCGGAGTCGGAAGAGGAGAAGGACGACGAGGCGGAGTCCGAGACGACCAAGCTGACGCAGTCGTTCCTGCTCAAGTCGCTGCAGGCGGCGCAGCTGGCGGATCAGCTGGACTCTGCTTCGCGCAGGGCGGCGCTGGGGAAGAGGTCTGCGCTCGCGAGGCTGGAGCTGGATATAGACAAGTGTCTGCTGCAGATGCTGGCGGTTGAGTGCAGGGAGGGGGAGGAGAGGGGCATGCGGGCGCTGGAGATTGTGAGGCTTATGCGAGATCGGACGGGAAGGATGGTCGAGGCTGCTGGGAAGGTGGCGGAACGGTATGGACGGGGCATCTTGGGGGAGAAGATTCGGGAGGTTGGGGAGAGGAGGGTTGGCGGTGGGGAGTCTGATGAGGAAGATGGTGAGGAAGAGGATGTTTTTGCTTGAGGATCGGCTTTCATGACGAGCTGGTTGGTTGCCATGTCGTGTGTACAGGATGGGGCAAGGCTGCCTGGATGACGAGGCTGTCATCAGCCAGTCCATATTGTGATATGCGTTTTGGGCGCCATCATGTTTCTCAGGATTGCGCTATGTTTCTAATGACCTGTGCTATAGGCAAATATGGATGTTATGTCTTGGTACACCACGTGCTCTTCCTGTTCTGCGTGTTTTACGTTTGGTAGAGGTACTGTCCAGGCGTTGCTGGTAACTGTTTCAGTGCAGATCGGTTTTGTTTGACACATTAATCTCTTCTCGTCCGTTTCTACAATGGCATTGATGAGCAGCAAGCACGACACGGCTAGCTTGCCGAAAGACAGTGGATGCCGTGGTTATGGTTTCGCTTCGATGGTCGCGCATAAACCCATAACGTCTTAGACTCGGGGGCCCAGGCGCCATGCTTGACGTTTGGCTTCCAATAATAGGCCCAATGTGTTTCCTTCAGTTCAGCAAGAACTTCAAGGGTATCCTAACGTATAGATCTCGTCCTTTTGAACTACTGCTCGCGGGGATGACCGGAGCATATACCAAAACATGTAGTAGATCGAGAGGGAGTATGCTGCCAAAGATGTAACCACCTTAGACAAACAACAACATACAGTCAAGTATGGCGGGTATAAAACTTCCTGGTTGGAATATGTCAGTCCCTTTGAAGCTTGCCTCTTTACCAGGTTCTCCTGGCCGCATAGCACCAAACGCACCAAAGTCCCTGGTTTGAGCTGAGTGCCAGGGTGATCTTGTACTATGATGAGGGTTCCAAAGAGGCCAGGATATCACGCCCTCATCTCTTTCGGAAGCGGCTAAGGAACCCGGTCGTCCCGAGATCGAAGGAATCCAGTCTCAAAGGTGGTGGCATAGACCTATATGACAGACAGTACAATCGTGGCGGAGAGCAGGAGGTAAAGCAATATGGAAACAGAAGATTATCTGGAACAGGCACACTTGTGAACATGATTAACATGACCCTGGTATCAGATAACCCAAGTATAACTCCGTCGTGGCATAGACATCATCTTTCGGAAACGTCCGAGTAGCCGACCAAGCGGATATATGCGTTTCGATCCTCATTTTCTTGGTTACGACGATCGAACCCTGCCTCAGTTGCCCGAGATACGGAACGTACTGCAGATCCGGGTCTTTGAACATGATGATATTGCCAACGCCATGATAGCGAAATCCGGCCACGATGATTACCCCCAACAACGCCCATGTGGCAATGGAGTACCGTATTCTTCTCTCTCTCCGAAACTCTTGCGAAGTATGCAGATTCGACTCGTGGGATAAATAGCATTATGATCGTGGTCTTGTTCTAGAAGCTCGAATGTATGTGAAGGCCGAACATTGACGCTCGACATCGTGTGTAACAAGCCTTGGTCAGACGAGATCTGGAACTTCGCTTGTTCGAAGGTGTTCTGCGGTCCACAGGATGTTACCCGGCATCTGATTATCGTGCAGGGCCAGTGCTAGTACAGTTGTGCGGTCAGACCTGAGGGGGACATTGCCTTATAGATGAGAGACGCCAGCCGAGAAGCGCAGTGTATCACTTCCATGCATGTTAGAGAAACGAGACGCGAACCAGAAGAATCATTCAACAGAAGAGCTGAACTAGATCTAGGGTACCATCGTCCTAGGACATATGTAACAGAGCCCAGCGCCGGACTGCAGCGGTCTACAGTTGGACATGTACGATCTCCACAGCGCTCAGGAAGGGATGACGGATGGGAATCCGACATGGTATCCGGATGAGGCTGTTCCACATCACAAGGAGGCTGGAGCCGCGAGCCGATCTTATTGCAGACTTGAGGAGGTGCGCACGGAGAAATAGCCGGCGATCAAGCAGTCAAAGCTCCCCAGGATGTCGCGATCATGAGTGTGAAACATGGTCGTTTCCAGGTCTTTTTCTGGGTACTCAAGCGCACTTAGTGTCCCAATCGCATGAAATGACGTTCGTGGGAGCCAGGTACAACATACACCTGTTTGTCGTCCCCATCGAGCGCGCCAGATTCTGGGAGAGCGAAATCAGGAGACAATCCTGGCGCAAGTACTGGATACATATTCGATGACCGCTACATAAATGATATGTGAGTCGCTTCAGGGATTCCAACAAATCACATGTCAGATTGGCATAGATTCACAGCCGTGTTGATGTTTTACCCTTACAAACCCGTGAAAGCTGCAGGAGCTGAGTGTCTATCGGATGCTGCGATAATCCAGGAGGCCTTATACAGTCTCCAATCGAAGCTGAGATGAAGCATTCCAGACCAGCGGATAATAGAACTACAACCAATTGTTGGAGCGAGGCAAGACTGTAGCTGAGATGACAACATGTCGGGATTCAGATCCCAAACACCGTATCAGGGCCAGTTGCAGTCATGAGCCCGGATATATGGAACCGATATAATGCAAGTATAACGCAAGGATTCTCCCTCTGAGGGACTGAGGGTGTACCGTGTTTGAGTTTCTCGGGTTGGGTCACCCAGGATAGACCATGATGTTGAATCACGGTCGCGTGGGGTTGGCGGGAAGCGAGTAAGTCTAATTGCAGGAGTCCTGCGTCAGACGCTATGGGCTCGTGGAACGCTCTGAAGAACGTCACATCGCGGTGCGTGGTGTATGAGGTTGAAGCGACGGAATGCTTACAAAAGGGGGCAGAGTTTGGGTAGAACTAGGGGCGCTGTTATAGTGGAGCACGATATTGGAACCGACCTACTACTTCAGTACAGAGTCAGGCAAGTAAGTGCGGCTATCTGGGATTCGGACGCCAGCATTGATGAAATGTACTATGTAAGCATCACCGGGATGTTGAAACGAAGCTACAAGACACCCAAATCGGAACTTCGAATATGGTCGGTTGGGGAATGGAGGAGTTCAGACCTGACCTGGAAGTACAGTACATAGCCCTCAGAGGTGTGGCTTCCAAGACCACATACAGCACTATGACGAATTTCACCGCTTGATAGGCTGGAGACCGAGTGGTACCAGCCTTATTGAGTGCTTCTATTTCAGGCGATTATTCCGGACTTGTAAGCCGCCTGGATACGGGGAACGGCACGGGATGAGAACCCTGGAACCTGAAAGCCTCATCTGGCGGGGTCGCTGAGTGTCTGTCGCCATCTACCGAAGAGCCAGCCTTCGACCTGGGATGCAAGATATGGCCTGCAGTGTGTGATGTGCCTCTTAATACCCGTAGTTATGATTGTTTGAGACACATGGCAGCTTCGGCATCATCTGCCGAAGCCCGGAAGATGCAGTGCTGTTGTCCGCGCAGGGTTTTGCTACAGATGACCCTCGCGTGGGTAGGTGTGAGGAACCTTGGAAAGGTCGAAGATCAGAGAGATGGAGGCAGCAGACAGCAATAGCAGCTGCACGCGTACGGTACCTCACCTACCTTAGGTAAGGTAAGGTACCTTATGTTGAAAAGCATGGACGGAAAACATTGCCAACAGGTGGCGCACCGCCCGTGTGAAAAAGTGATCGAGGTACATCTCAATCGACCGCCGGTCCGGTGTCGAAATGAGGAAGGTAAGGTACACCGGGTCCGGGTGACGAACATGCTTCGGGACGGTGGCACCTGCCCGCGGAACTACTATGTAATGATTCGGCCACTACAGGCCCTGCATGTCTCCCAAACAAGTGATCGGAAGTCTGGCGCCAAGAGATCTAGATCAGTGTTGTGATGACCGGCTTCCGGCTTCCGTAATGCTAGTGACTTCGGCTGCGAGCATCACAGTATCACTACACGTGTAAAATACAGACTGACCAAAGATGAAAAGTACCAAGGTGGTCTGTTGTACGCTCATGTCTGCTGCCAGGCAGGTGCCACCACACCTCGAGCGTCGGTGTACACTATTATTACCTTGCTTTGGAACCATCGAACCCAGAGCTCTCGAGGGTACGGCAAGCGTTATCGGGACACAGAGGCCCTTGGACGTCTAGTCTCTTCCGACTTTCTTTTTCTATTTTATTTTTGAAACTTCACAACACGTCCTGCTGAATTGTGGTTGGCCTGGTTTCAGCGCCTCTCCCGTCGCATTTTCTGGCGATCCACCAATTCCACACACATCGGTCTGGAAGTCTTAGTGATTTTGACCGGTCGTTGGACTTTCACGAATTGTATTCTTCCATTGGTTTCTTCTCCTGAGCGAAAATTTCCCAAAGCCAATGCCAAATAACTGCGATCAGAGAACGCTGGAGAGCCACTTTCCGGACCCGTCCTTGTGCATTGGCTGGCGCGTTCTTACTTACTAGGTACCTACGCAGGCTACACAGGAGGTGGTGGATGTTGGTGCAGCGGCTACCTACCTACTACAGCATGTGAGGTTTTTGTCGGTGGTGTGTTTCGACTCGTTCACGCTCAAACCCTGCAACTTTACCATCAAAAAGTCGTACACGTAGTACTGTGGTATTCGCATCCCTGAGTCTGCCCCAGCTTTTTGTGACGTAGACCCTCAAGACTCTGTGATTGGTGGTGTCAGTCTCAGGTTTTGCACCTTCCCGACCCGATATCTTGGGGTGTCGTGAGGAACCCAGATCCACTACATAGAGGTAGTAAGGTAGTAAGGTACATGGGGAGAGTCTTTTGCACGTCGAGCCACCTGCCAGCAGGAGGATAAGTCGAAAAGGGGGTGCGTGCTATATTCAACCTATTCTGGAAGGCCGCTACTGCGGTAGATCTCGAATCCGTCTGAAGAACAACCACTATGACAAGCATTGGGAAACCTTAACGCCTGGACCACCTCGCAGGTACCACCACTTCACCAATCCCATCATGCCCAGAAGTCATCAGTGCGGTACTTCTACTGTGATATGGGACGAGTTCGCAGTGCGCTGTACACAGTACACTACACTAGATAGTAAGTAGAGGCGGCCAGGCACTCCACAGATGCACATCACCTCAAAAAGTCTGTCATCCTGCGTATAACCGATGTGCATGTGTCTCTGATGTCGTGAACCTCTATTCATGGGACGACGTGCTGCGTACAAGAGTACCTCCTCATGAAAAGCACGCAGAACATTCCAACATCACTATGTGCAGTACGTACACTACTTGGCCTTAACAGACAGGACAGTCGGTGTTAACACCGGCTAGGAAGCCCATGTCAGAAGTGTCAAGAGGAAAAGGCCCAAAATCAGAAACAAGGGATCGCAGGGCCGGCACGGATACTACCCCATTTTATCCTCCCCCCCTCCATCCCATTGCTACGCCAAGTTGTACTAGTACATCCAGGATTGCGCAAACACCCCCCCCCTCCCTTACCCCCAGATCTTCTTTTCTTCTTCCAATGAGCCCGAGCTTCAAGGAGACCACCGTCTCTTTTGCCTCGTACACTAGAGTCTTTGCGCTACCGGTTAGCACGACTGAAAAACTACAATCTCGACTCCGCAAAGTGTCCACGAACAATCTCCTTGTCTTCTGGTTCTTGTGTTCTAGCTTCGGAGCGCCCATAGCCCCATCACGCTTGCAAGCTTGGTGTCTCGAATAGATCTCAAGCTACTCCCTGCTAGCCACGGCGTATTCCGTGCAGCCGAGGTGGATTGTCCCAGAACAGAATCCGGGAACGGCCAACAGGAGCGGGTCGATGCCACGATATACAGGAAGCAGCAGCAGCAGAACAACATTCACTCCATTGCTAGCAAAGACGTCCCAGCAGACTTGCCCTTCTCTCCTCAGCCGCATCCCCCGCTTGTCAGCTTCGTCAGGAGCAATGAGGTTGGTTTACATTCCACCGGGCCCAGAGATCTGCTCTCCAGCGCATGCTCTTGGTCTAGCGCGATCTTCTGTTCCATGCCCAGATCTGCCCACAGCTCTCTGTCCGCATCGTGTCTCACAACTGACGTTCCAATGCTGATTCTCGTAACCCGCTCCACTTCAGATGGCGACTATGACCGAAAGCGCTTCCAGAAACCTCCTGATCGACCGGCCGGAAGAGTCAATGGGCGCCAGAACGGTCCCGATCCTCACCCCGACCATCCAGATGTCTGCGCCGTCGCCTGGAGAACCCATGGAAATAACAACCCCGACCAACTCCTCCGCGCCAGCTTCGGCCACCAAAAGTCCAGACAGTGACGCCAATGGCCTAAGCGACCGGTCAGGAGGGACTGTCTCGCACAACGAGCAGCAACAGAACGACAACATCATCATGCCCGCCCCGGTGGCCGCCGCGGCCGCCGTGCATCAACCCAAGATAGTCCAGACAGCCTTCATACACAAACTCTACAAGTAAGTGTCCTGGTGTAGAGGTGGCATGTTGCGCATTGGTTACTAAACAGTGCTACAGTATGCTCGAAGATAAAACCATATCGCACCTGATCTCGTGGACGCCGTCGTCGGAGAGCTTCGTCATGCAACCATCGCACGAGTTCTCCAAGGTGCTTGCGTACGTCTCTACCGCGCAAGGCTTTGTTACGTTCAGGATTGTCTAACTTGAGCAGTCAATATTTCAAACACACCAATATCTCCTCGTTTGTACGGCAGCTCAACATGTACGGGTTTCATAAAGGTACGTGCCTCGTGCCCTTCGCATCCCACGCTGCGCTCACGCGTGGTGACAGTGAGCGATGTATTCCATCACGGGACGCCAGAGACAGCTATGTGGGAGTTCAAACACGGAAACGGGAATTTCAAGCGAGGAGATCTTGTAGGTCTGCGCGAGATCAAGCGACGCGCATCGCGACACGCACTGGTCCACCGCGAGTACAGCAACCAGAAAGCGCCACCATCACAACCAGGAACGCCGGCAGAGCCGATGCCCCAGATGCCAGAGACGAGTGAACGGACCATCGAGAGCACGATATACGACCTGAGCGCGAGACTGCAGCGCAGCGAGGAGAATGCGCAATTCATGCATATCAAGCAGCAAGCGATGATGGACACGGTCACGCGGCTGCTACACTTCAACCAAGAACTAACGAGGGCTGTGCTTGCCCTTACCCCGAGCCCAGACAACCCCGTACACCGAGATGGTAGGTGGCGTTCGCTGTGTGTATTGGCAGAATATAGGCTAATACCTCGTACGTCTAGTCATGGCTCTGCAGGGAGAAATCCAGCGGCAGGCTGAGATGATCCGCACGTTAGACGAACCGCACGAGCCGCTCTTCTCCAACAGCCGCTCGTACTTTGCCAACCTGGAGAACCCTCCCATATCGCCTCGGCAATTAGCAGTGGACGACCCTCGACGGTCGAACCTCTCCGTCCCGCAACCGCGACCGCCAAACTTCTACAGGCCTCCCGTACCATCTAACCTGTCTGTCGCAACCCGTCGGCCGTACGGCTCCATTGGTGGAACCACTTCGCAGTCCTCACCTTCATCCTTACGAGCTGCCCAGATTCCACCGCCACCGCCCGGGCCTCATCCTTTAGCGAACGTCGAACTGCCACCCAGCAGCCTTGCCAGGCGGCACACCTCAGCCGACATTCGCGCCCACGGCTGGCAACCCAATCCACCTCCTTTCCCCTCCTCCGGCCCCCCATCGACTCAATGGCCCTCGTCACCAAGCCGCGTTCCGGGCCCCGACGAGCAACGCATCCGCGACTCACTCTCGACCTACTCACTTCAGAGTGTCTCGCAGCCACAATCGCGGCCCGCCAGTCCCGGTCCACCACCTCCATTCACGAACGGAGGCGGGGCACCGGACACCTTCGGCAGCTGGTCATGGAATGTTGCTAATCGAACTGGAGGCCTGACAGTCAAAGATGGCTCTGCGCCTCCGACCAGACGGGGTAGTATGGCGCATATACTGAATCCGACTGACACTGCCGAGCGAGACGATGAAGACGAGGTCGACCCACGCAGGGAGGACGACCGGAAGAGGAAGCGGTTGCAATGATAGGATCTCTGGCCTTCAGGCGCCCCGATTGGATTTCGGCAACAGCATCGCGAATAATGATGCACATACAGCCGAGCATGCGAACGAATCTTGTACACGACTGGCGGATACCCGTTCTTTCTGCGTCAGCAGTAGCGGTCTTTCCACGTGCGGCCGACTTTCGGCGGCCTTTTCTGCTTTTACGTCTCTTGCATTTCTGGTACTTGGATTTCAGACTCTCCTTTTCCCTATCCTGGAACCTATAATTGAACTGGTACTCTCTTATTCCTTCCTTTCGGGGCGAGGCCGGATTTGCACAGTTATGGAAGCTCAAGCCACGGCCTCGGCCAACACGACTGGGTAGCAGGGCAGGCGACTTCTGTTTTTCTGTTCATACGTGAGCAAGTTATCCTTGCTGGGCGCCACGGCGGTAATAACAGTGTGTGATATGATCTTCCCTTAATCTCTGACCGACAACGGCGGCGGGCAAATCTTGCATTTTATGAGGTGGACGACGGTGACGGCCTCCAGAGAAGAGATTCTTTCTCATCTGTAATGTCTTGATAATCTATGTACTCATATGTCAGGCTGGGGGAAAGGGGGTCGATGAGGCAGGAGTTGTGGGAGACAAAATCTAGGAGTGCATAGGACGGGAGCAGCAGCATGGGACGCCTGTGCGACTATGGCTTTTGAATTGTTGAACTACAAGGCACAACAGGGCAGCATTGTAGGCAGAGACTATTACTCTATGAGATCCTGATGAGAGGTCCATGTTACAAACATGTCAATATATTTCCACATCCTACTCATCAGCATGAGGAGCTGCCGGCACCGGCTGCGCGTCAGTAGTCGCCTCATCCTGAGCCTTGTTGGCCTTGTTCCTCTTCTTCTTTGCCTGCTTGCGCTTCCTCTTCTTCGCCTTGGCCAATTCTGCCGCATCGAGCAAGTCCGGTTCGCCAGCGGTCTGCCCACCACTATTTTCCGGGTCATCACCATCTGCGATGCCATCCGATTCCTCGTTCCCGTCGCGCTGCGGCTCCTTTCCGCCCGCGGTGGCCTCAATAACCAGAGGTGTCTCCTTCGCCACAGTCGCAACGTCCTCAGAATTAGTCGCATCCGCGCCCTCACCACCACCCCCAGCCACACCATTGCTTTCCCCTTCAACAGCGCCGACGATCCTCCTCCTCTTCTTCTTCTTGCCAAGCCCACTCCTCCCCTCCTCCTCCTCACTCTCATCCACGTATCTCTTCCTCTCTGCCCCCTTGTCCTTCCCCCCGCCCCTCTTGCCCAGCAACCGTCCCCGGAGCATCTTGTCCTCCCTGCCCTTACCCTCCCTCTCACCCGCCTTCCGCTCCTCGACAAACCCTATCCCAGCATTGGGCGGGAGGGCGCGATCCTGCTCGAACAGCCTATCTTCCTCCTCCCTACTGGCCGAGACAACGCCGTTCGCCGACCCGGGTTTGTTGGAGGGTGCGGTGGGTTGCGCGAGGGACGAGAATCCGGACGTGGTGGATTTGGACTGGGCGGTGGAAGGGGTAGTTGGCTGGGGAGGGCGCTTGAGCGTCTGAAGGATGCGCTCGTGCTTGGCGAGGCCGAGGGAGATGCGGTTGAGGATTTGGGACATGTTGGGCGCTACTGGGAGCTTGGCTGGGGGATCTGAGGAGGACATGATTGTTTCTTTTGCAGCGGGAGTTGAGGTTTCGGAGTTGGGAGGCGGAATTACAATGAGATTGTCGTAAGCTTTGAGCTCAAAATTTACGGTTGCTGTCGGAACTTTTTTTATACACAGTTTAGATGGCGATCAGAAGGACGCCGGAAAGAAAACAGTGGTGGGGTCGATCCCCTATCTCTTGGCCGATAAAGCTTTACCTTATCACTAAGGTAGTATTGCTTAAGTGCATGTCGGTCAATAGGATATATACCGTTCCACAGTCTGCATCCCATCCATGATCTCTAACCCTGTTCGTAAGTTTTGAACATGATATGTTCCCAATCGCGACCTAGAGACTAGTCGTCTTCCAAGGGGACTAATTGATACGAGTGCTCCTCAGGTTCCAGATCCTCGAAAGCTATCGCCTGCCCGTTCTCGTCTAGGATGAAGCTAGCTTGGGACAGGTCGAGCCATTCATGGCCAGGCTGCTGCGAGTAGTGCCAGCTGTTGGGGGGCTCATCTTCTGGAAACTCGAGTGCTTGCTGGCTGTCATTTATCATCGCATCCTGGCTCCCCGATTCTATGTCATCATGGTGCCAAAACCCCACAGGCTCCTGCTCCAATGCTGGTTCCGGTTGATGTGGGTGATTGTCTGGCTGCTGCAATACGCCCTGTGTCTGTGGTGAGTGATCTACTGGCTGCTGTGAAAGACGGTCGACTGTGACCGAGGCTCTGGCCTTTGTTCCTCTCTTCGAGGGAGCGATTGGCGGCACATCGAGCCCTCTCTGAACCAACATGTGCAACCTCTTTTGTAGTTCTGCCGTGGCGTTCTTGTTGGGATCTCCTTCCACAAGGCTTCGTATCTTCGCTCGAAGAGTGGGTGACTCCGCATTCAAGCCGGACAGACAGGAGGCTATCCAATGGATGTGCTCTGCTCGACTTGAAAAGGCCTATGGACGTGTGAGCAACCGAAGAGAGCTGATGGAAACACTCCACGTACCTGAAGGTAACGAATATTGAAGACCGCCGGTGCTATGTCTATCAGAGACGGACCTGGTAGGTCTGTGACGACACGCACACCCCGAGTCGTCTTCTTGATTCCCAGTAGCTTGGTGAGCGCTGCTTTGATCATCAATGCCACATCCGCATCGAGTTCTTCTCCTCCAGGTTCTCTCCTTTCGTTCCGTTGCGGTTGGATGGCATTCTGAGTTCCCGGTCCCGCCCTGGGGTTGTGTGAAATATGTCTGCGTTTTTGCGTCTTGTTTCTCTCATCCTCGTCCGCGTCGTCGTTCTCCTCCTCTTCTTCATCCGCATCTCTCTCAGATGCTTGTTTGGAAGGCTGAGGCTTGTGCCGCAGCCCATATGGAGCTTGTACTCGGGTACGTTCCGGCTCTTCTATCTTCCTCCTCTTATTGGGTTTCTTGATACATTTTTTCCGTGGTCGTGAGCCATAGCAGACGCTGCAGGTCACTTTGAGAAGCTTTGCACAGGGTATGTCTTTGGGCGAGAGAAAATCCGACAACAGGTCAGGGTGGTTCACCAAGAAGCGGGTGTATGTTTCCTGCTGCACATCGTCCACTGCCTTGGAAGGTTCTTTACGCAGTTTTAGGCCTAGGTCTTCCCAGATCTGGCTCGGTCAGGCGATGCTGGCACTCAGCAGATTGCAAAAGGACTTACAGTGCATCCTTCCACAGCGCCAACCACATATTGCGCCAGGGTCGATGATTCGTCTGGTCCATGTAACTCACCTCCCTGAACCGAAGAAGCCACTTCCAGTCGACACGTAGTGGCTTTTGCAATCCAAAGTCGTCCGGTCTCTGTCATCTCGGCCAATTCCGTCGGACTAATGTGCTCGTCAATCGTGGCCGGAATATCCAGAGTAATGGAGCATGCGAGCAGCAGCGACTGCTTAGAGTTCTTGCTCGTTGTTTGAAGCTCGCCGAGATCGAAGTGCTTGACCGGCATAGCAGATTCAGGAGGAGTAGAGTCTTTCGACGGAGAGGCCACCGGGTCTTGTTTCTCATAGCTGAGTCTCGGCCGCTGTGCTAGAGCTGCCTGAGAGCCCGTCGGGTACAGACATAGGGGTTCAGCAAGGGGAAGGGAGCCCTTTCTGCCTGGCGATGATCAACAATGTCGGTGATACGAACATCACAGGTGTGGGGAAGAGACAGCTAGGTATGGTTGGAGGTGCGGAATGGGATCAGTCGTGGAGAGGGTGCTCAACGCAAGGAAGGAGCAATTGGGCTATGCTGTCTGTTGGCCCTGAGGAAGGCACGGTTGAATGCATTACCTAGGTAAGGTACCAGGTATCTGTCAGCCTCAGCACGTACCTCTCTACCAAGGTACCTCAATTATAGCATTTACATTCAAGCTGAATGCAAGATTCAAAGGGGTTGAAATGCTGGTGTTATTAACAAGACAAAGGTAACTCGGGGTATCTAATCATAATGCGCCGACAAGATGCAACACAAGCCCCTGATGCAAGGTTTTACTGGCACCTTCCCTGATCACAGCCACCACGTTCGCGATTCTAAGTCTGTCCATCAAACTCTTAACTGCTCAAGAACGCTCTCCGGATCCGAGACGGTAGCTTTCCGAATCGTCAGTCCAATATGGGACACCTAATCCTCATCCTTGGGCCAGAGCAACTCCTTCCTCCACAGACTTCGAAGCATGTACGCAAACACCAGAACCCACACCAGGACAAGGCATCCGGCAAGCACACAGCCGAGCACTTCCAGCGGGTGACTCTTGAACGCTTTGGCCATCTGGAAAGTAGCAGTCACCAAAGCAGTGTTCGGGAACACGAAACTAAACCACGTCATCTGGAACGGCAGCCTATGGTCTGGTTTGAGGTATTTCCACAGCGAGCCGGTGGAGACGAGGAAGAACCAGATACTCAGCCCCCAGAGCCACAGTCCGACCATGTAAGAGAGAACTTTGAGGATGAAGACGGCGTGGGCATTGCCTAGGAAATCCGACGGGATTATCTCTTCTGCATGGTTGCCAAGTCCGACGATGCCGGCGACGGTGAAGGCGAAAGGTCCAATGGATACAAAGATACCGGGTCGTTGGGCGTCGCGCGGTAATTTCTGAGTCATGAGACGGTAGAGAAATGCGGTCGATATCATGAGGCTGATGAGGAATGCGGCGCCTTGCACCGAGATGGAGGCGAAGCTGATGGCGACGGGGTTCAGAGAGCTGAGCTGACCCGAGTCGATGGCCGTGGAGATGAGAGTGCTACCAAACGGTGCTGTGAGGAGCGTAGGGTATGCCGGGAATACCCACACTGGCGTCATGGTGTGTATGGGGAAGGTACTGTTGTTTCGCGGTGAGTAGGTTGAGGGTATACGGCAGCAGAAGAGGCAGACGTGGACTTACAGAGTTGACCACAAAATCAGGTAAATACTCGCACTGACAAGCATGCTGACGCCGACGTACACCCAGAACAAGACCTCCATGACATGAAGAAGCCACGGCCCCGTGTACGGAACGCCATATTCGCATACTGTGATGAATATGGTGGCAATACTTATACCACGTGTCAGGAGGAAGAGCGTAAGATCACAACGTCGAGGCTACACTTACGACACAACCTGAAGAGCTGGCATTAGCAAGCTGGCTCCATTGACCAGTCACGCAGATAGGACACCTACAACTGAAGCAGTGAAAAGAGACTCGACCTGGTCGGAGAAGGAAGCCCTGAAGGTCTTACGCCGGTAACGGAATCGAAGGGTGATGAGAACACAATTCATGACAAACAACAACAAGTTCAAGAAGAAAAATATGAGGCCGATAGCATTCAACCACTTAGCGTCGGAGGGTACTGCATGAAGAGTCGTTAGCCGATATCGACTGCTCACTGCCTACTGGTAGAACCTACTACTGGCGAAGACATTCGCAACACCTCCTGTAGCCTGTCATGTCGTTAGATCACGCAACAGAAAACGATTATACGATAACAAAACCGCAGGCATAATGAAACCAACATACGATGTGAAAAGGGCTTATGGGAAAGTGAACATCAAGCTTGCAGAGAGACTAAATGGAGGACATACCATAGTCATAGTAAACCAAGTCCACTGAACGCAGGCAATCCTGTCCCTCAGACCAACGCTCCTCATCTTCTTCGCCTTAAGCACCAAATCATTAAGGCTGGCATGAGGCCGTGAAAGATCCCCCCTTTCCATCAAGTCGGGAGAAGCATGGGAGTGATGATGTGGTATGGCTGCAGGACTGGTCTTCGTCCGATGCGGCTCTCGGATAAAACGATGCTCGTCGTCCGGGGACTCATAGCCCGAGGCCGGGTCTGGCCGCCTCGGTGTCGAGCTACCTCGTTGCCGTCCACTGTCGTTCCGGCTCACAGTTCCCATTGTCCCCTCGGAAGAGGCGGTATGTCTAGGTACTCGCAGACCCAGACGAGCAGGCGGTTGATGATCTTGTGGACGAAGTACATGGACATGAGCATGTCCTGCCCTTCGCCGATCCTAGCTTCCAGCCGGTTGAAGCTGTAGAGGTTGGTGACGAAGATGACCAGGTCCACCAGCGTGGAGGAGAGCGCTGTCATGGCCATCTCTGGCGGGCGGTTGTCGATGCCCTTTATTTCTCGGCTGTAGATATTGTGGTCCGTTAGTGGAGGGGGAGCCGGTATTTCCTGGCGCAGATAGGGCGATCGGCAGTGGATGCGAGGGTGGACGGGAGGAGTGGATCGTCCCCAAAATGTGTGGAAGATTGGAAGCAAAGCTAATGCAGATGGAAGCTGCAGTGGGCGTGGCCGACGAATGTGAGGTTGGGAAGTGCAGTAGCTTGCAGTACTTGTGCTGCCGGGACCGCGCTGGCTAGATGGACTTGTGACCTTGTGCTACGATGCTGGCGTAGCAGCTAGATTCCAGTGTCGTCTGAGAACAGGGAATTGATGTAGCTAGCGATCCGAGTCAGGTATGGCGGCTGCGTTGCTTTGTGAATGCTCCAAAGTCAGATGAGTACCGCTACGCCTTCTTTAGCATATGTACCCCCCAAATTCTAAAGCCGAGCAGACGACGTCATAACACAACCTGAACTTCGGAAATGCATTCGGTTCAAGCGAACAATGGCAGTACCCTGGCCCAAATTTAAAGAGCAGAAAGAAAGATAAAGGCCGAAAAACGAATTGGTGTAGAAACTTCTCCTTTGACACGCGAGACCATGAGCAGCTGGTAGAGCTGGGGTCGGATGGACGGCACATTCAATGCTCTGAATGAATCTTCAGTGGAACCTCTCTCTTATCGACAAGATTTAGCGACCTAGCACTAGGAAGGAAGTTTGCGCTTGTACCCGCGACAGATTCAACTCCCGGCTCATCCAGTACGAGTTTAACACCTTGATCCTTTGAATCGTTCTCCGGAAACGAAGTGTATCCATTCACACATATCTATATGTAGCCATTACTCGCTCCCATGAGAGATCCAGCCTCGAGTTCCGTGGAGATCTATCGGTATCGCTGCCCGTCCTTCTAGAGCACGTAAAATCAAGGAGACACCAGAATCCGACCACCCCTATTCGCCGGCCAACCACAAAAGGAACACTTCACAAGCCATACCGCGACGTGAAATTTGACGCCGTCAACTCACCCAGCACCAGACATAATCCTGCCCTTGCCCCTGGCTATCTCAGACACAGTAACCCAAGGAAGACGGACCTCCTATTTCGCCAACCAAGGGAACTTTTTCTTGCTCGACTCGGCCGCGCCCCCGGCTCCGCTTTCAACCTGCACGCTGCGTTGGTAGATGTCCTGTGACCGTCGTTAGCAAAAGCAATAGCCTGACCGAGTCGTAGGTCTTGAATCTCACCTCATCATCAGTCATCATCTTGCAATCGAGAATGAGCTCCCGACTGCCCTCGTGCCTGTTCAAGTTCGGGTACGGCTGGCCCTGGCTCTTCATGATGGGCAGCAGTACTTCGCCCAGGATCTCGAATTTCTTCCAGTTGATCCTGTCGCCGTTGGGCCCCACAAACGTGCGACTGCCCTCCTCGGCCGACACGAGATCCCGGCGGTGTAGCGGGATGAACGGAATCCGGGGCAGAGGTGAGTTCTCCCACGCCAACCGGTAAGCAAAATGGCTCTTCTGCGTCCCCATGAGCAGGACGAGCCTGGCGAACTGCTTCTGCACATCCGGCGATACCAGTGCCCGCGTCTGGGCCAGCCGATGGATGGCAGTGCCATTGATACCAGCCAACACCGCTGCCAGCCCATTGTAGTTGTTCAGCTTCCGCAACTTGGTCGCGATGAGCATGAACTTCTCCAGACATGGAGCCCGGTGCTTAGCCTTGTCCCGGATCAGGACCATGTTGGCCACCCACTTCGCCACGTGGTTGAAGTGGTTGATCATCCGGGTGACGTTTATCAGGCTCCTGCACTTCTCTTTCTGCTCTTGGGTAAGACTGACGTGCCGGACGAAATCGCGGATGCGGATTGACGAAAACATGACCCAGTCTATCCGCGTAATCTCATCGGCTATGTCGTCTGGGTCGATCTCCATGAATATACGGTAGCGTATCTTATTCAACGGAAAGGTGGCCGTCGGTACCATGGTGGCAGCCTCGCGTTCATAGTCCTCATATGAGTGATATTGGAACCGAGCTGGTGTTCTTCCGCCGCGTTCTGACATTTCGGAACTTTGTGACGGGCGCCTCTGATCTGTGGACTCGTCCAACTGTAAAGCGCTTAACCGTTCTGCCATCTCGCTGCCGCGATGGCTGGCCGTCCGCTCCAGGGCGTTGTGAGGGCTTTCTATCACATCGTCCGATTTTGCCCAGCCCGTGTCATCGTCTTCTGTGACCTTTAATTCGAGGTACATGCGCATCTGATGTGCAGCCGCAGCAAAGATTGGCTCCGTCGACAGGTGTCGTATTAGCTCCTCCAGGTTTCGCCGCGTTGTCGGACGGGCAAAGTCACCGGGATACGACGAGACCCATTTGGCGATGACTTCGACAATCCGCAACTGAGTCTCCGTCTTGAGGAGATAATGAGTACCCTTGTCCTCCTTCACGCGTTCTAGCCGGGCTCGCAGCGCGCTAAATAGCTGTGCGGGAGCCGCAAACTTCCGATAGAGGCAGAGAAAGATGTCGGCGAAATTGTTGTCCGCGCGCGACATCTTTTGCGCGATGAGCCTGTCGACCAGCTCGTCGAACGAGACTCCCATGGTCCTTGCCGGACGGTCCCCGACCCCTTCATCATTTCGTTGGAGGATTGGGATATCGTCCGAGTATCTGTAGGACTCGCCGTCCGACTCGTCAACGTCAAGAAACGTGTCTCCTCCTGCGTCTAGGCGGATTCCCGGTGTCCGCAACATGCTGGAGACCGTCTGAGCGTTTCCTTCCTCCGGTGCATCTGAGCCGAAGGTCGGAGCGTTGTGTTGTTCCTGTCTCTGGTATTCTAGCCTGGGCGACCGGGACGGTTGCCGGTAGTAGGCGTCATTTGAGGCGGGCGGAAATCCTCTGAGCAGAGATAGATCCGAACTGGCCCTGCTGTGTTGCTGACTCTTGGGTCGGCCGTTAATTATATCTGGGGGAGCGTCCAAGTTTGCGGCTGAGGCTGCACGACGGCGAGACACGGATACCTCGGGTTTTTCAAGGGTCCCTGTAGAGATGCGATTAGCCCATGCTTTTCCGCATGAATATAGTTGTGAATAAGGTGAAATTGCGTGGATGGATACGCGCTGTCGCCTTGCGTGCCTGGGCGGCTACAGTAAGACGAAGACCTCGGCTGTTCGCTTACTTCCGCCGTGATTGCCTCACACCACTTCTCGCTTTGACAGTGGCGGATGTGTGAAACGCCCCAAAACGAAACGATGCTCTTACCTCTCCGATTCGCCAGGGCTGCTTTTAAAATAGCTTGCAGGCACTCGCGTTGGCTTGCCGGAGCATTCGCCGAGGTTCTGAACTCGCCAATGCACAAAGGATAAGTATTAGCCAGGCGTGCGACGCCGGCAGCGTCTAGTTGTCGTAAGTTTTCGGGGATATCACATTTTGTTGCAACGATGATAATCGGGACATTTGCAGAAGAGAGAGCAGCTAGGCACTGGTCAGCCCCCCATCGAGAGAGAAGCACAGATATTCTGGGGCTCACTGAGTGCAGGAGGAAGTTCGCGTATGCTATCTTTGTTCGTCACGTCGTATAGTACCAACGCTCCATCTACGCGCGGAACAGGCTGCCCGTCGATCTGCTTCGGCCATTGTACCTGCTTGCCCGGCACCATCACGTCGTCTATGTCGAAATACTCCAGGTCATATTCAATAAGGCAGACGACGTAAGGAACGCCTTCGAGCTCTTGTCGTACGGAGGAGGTAGTGGCGGTGGGGAGCTTGTTCAGTCTGAGTGACCTTTGTATGAAGGACGACTTCCCGACGCCGAGGGCGCCGATCACACAGATGTTGATGGTGTCCATCCTCTCAGGAGCCTGGGCAAAGAGCCAGATGGCGCTGTCAGCCATCTGTCCGTTTGCAAACGTGGACCGTTGTCTCGCTTAAAGGAAAATTAGCATACCCAGGGTGTCGGACTGTGATTCATCAACGACTCTTTGCGGGGAGGTGGCCAGGTCGACTGCACTTCATGGCGGTGACCAGGCGTGGAAGAGCTTGATCGAAGGGTGGTATCGGGTATGAGGATAGGCTGGCACGGGCCGCTCGTCGGCTCGTTATCGGGGTCGGTGTCAAGAAAGGGACGGTAGACAGTGTCGAGGGACGCGGCAGTCGATGCCGAGTAGGGATCACGGTTGTCGAGTTCGGCCCGGCGAGGGGAGACGGGTAGTTACAGTCGAGAACGACCTGGAACGAATTGAGTTTGTGCACACATTGCTACCGGCATGCGGTGACATGATGGCATTCATACCCGTCTAGCTGGTCACGACAGAGCTCACGGCGTCCCGCGAAGATATAAAAGACTTTCCAAGTTGAGCTCGGAGAATATATTCGACTTAATGCAGGGGCAAAGTCGATTCCGTAGAGTGGGCTGAGCACAAACACAAGAACAAACAGGAGGCGTCGAATGAGATATGCCGGCGTTGTCTCAGAGAGCCATGGCTGTGCTGCGGTTACAAACGCAGAACAATCGTTGCTGCAGTTGTTGATTTGGCGCTCGTACGAACGTGCTGGTCCGTGGGCTGAAGCAAAGGGCAGCGTCGGAGCGCGGAGCGGTGGGTGCGTTAGTGATGAGGTGTCCAGGGCGGCGTACCTTCACGTTCTCGGTAAGAACACGGTAAGAACACGGAAAGATACCTAGTATGGCTGCGTACAGCTTCTTCCTTCTCAAGGTGAGATGCCTTCGGCTCGAGAAGCCTCCCAGGCTGAATATGACGGGTCTCCGGAGGGTCAAATTGGACTTCAGTACTCCATAAGGTAAAGTAATTAGTAGACAGCAGTGCAAGCGGATACAGCCCTGCACTAGCGATGCGTGAGGGGTCCAAGGCTCCAAAAGCTCCCGTGTCTCTCCAAACACCCGGAGATCGTCCCAGCGCGTTGCGATCAGTGGTTGGTCGGCTGGTATGAATCAAGGCCCACTCAGACACTTGCAATGAAAAGTCTTGATGCTTTGGGGAGATGAAGAAGGGAAGATCTTGGCTGAATTTAGAGGTCCACGTGTAGTACACACACACAGTCTTGCACCTCAGGAAGAGGAACAGCTCGATCTTGATTTACAACCTGGTGGAAGACATTGAGAAGCTTAACCAGGTCCCAGATTCTTATCTACCAATGTCTTCCTTCTCTTTTTTTTTTTGGAGTATTAGATAGTGAGCCTTCTCGTGAAGAAGCTCCGGCCAAGGGCGTGCACCTCAGCGATGGAGGGGTTGAACCACGTGGGGTTCACGGAAGCTCACCACTGGCTTCGAAGTTGACGTCTTCCTATCTTCACATCATCCATGAACTGACAATTTGAGTGGTAGCTTGAGGTAGTTAATGATTATTTCTTTTTCCGCGTGAAAAAAGGCACGTCTTGCCACGGAGACAAATGATTTGGCAGTCTCGTTACCACTCAGTGGATGGACCCGAGCGATGAGAACCCGGCAGAGCTTTGATGGTTCAGGATTGCGTCACAAACCGAAAAAGCACAGGAGAAAATGGCTTCTTCAATCCCGAGCAGGCGTGAGCACGATGGCCTAACGCTGGTCGATCACATTCAAGTGCTGCAATTCAGAACAGACGTCTGAAGGAATTGCTTCGACGAGGCGGATAGGTCTCGACCATCTTCGACGGCATCTCGGCGCTCGCCTGCCGTTATCCATCGTATTTGCATACATGCATCTTACTCAGACACCCTTCCACCATAGGTAGCAAATAACCTAGAAATATCGATTGTCAACGGCGGCCTTTTTTATCACTCTTCACCTCTGTCGTGGACTGAAGGAATATTGCTTCCGTTTCCTGAACCTCGCTCAGTTGTGTCTGGCTTCAGTCACAAAGTAACCGACATTTCGATCATCGTTGGCACTCCTGCAATAAGGTTGCAACTTGCATGAGTGGGCGTCGGGCACTATGTGGCCCTGCATACTTCCGCGTCCACTGCAGCAAGACTAGAGTCGCAACTCTCGACGGCGGCTTACAAAAGACCATTCAACCAGCGGCAAGCGAATAACAGACGTCCAATACTGCATGGGTAGTGACGTACTCGCTCTTCCACAGAGTTGACTAACACATCGTTGACTAAGGCAAGATTCCAAAATCACATGCATAGCAGCTGAGCTGATTGCATCTGACGGCGTTGCATTGTGGCATGGCGCACGTATCCCCGTTATTGTGCGCCAAGAGGCCGGTCCAGATACTGGGCGTCACTTGCCGGTGTTACCCCAGATCAGAGCGAGCCAATTGCGTGTTAGAGTCTTTACAAGTGTACAGGATGAGAGGAATGCCACGGACCAGGGTGATCAAAGCACCTCTCCACCGCTGTCAGGCTCCCCAGGATTTGGTCAGGCGCTTCAAGGTCGAATGCAGCAAGCCGAGGGCCCATCGCCTAACACAAGACTTTACTGCGGCGCTGGCAGCTAGGTCCCTGGTCATGCAGTCTAGCAGCCGCAGTTTGAAAAGCCATCTACGCAATCTGACGTGACGAAGAGCTGGGCGAACAAACTCGCGCGAAGGCTCGAAACGGTCTGGTGATCAGATCCATGCCCCAATCCCACCCTATGTGTGATCCGTGGGAACTGGTTGACAAGCCGGGGGAAATGTATCCACTTTATTTGTCTTTTTCCCTACCGGCCAAGGCGGTTGTTGATCCTGCTTTTCCTCGTGTCGGAAGCTTTGCAGTGGATGCCGAACGACCTGTTTGCTCCTGGCTTTTTGCGGCCGAAGCTTGAGGCCCGTTAAGTGCGGCCTCCTGACAAGGATGGCCAAGACTCGGTAATTGTACCACAGTATGTGCATCATGTAAACCCGGGAGCGCCCTGTTAACTCGTCAGACATGCGCTCAATGTGGCATCGCACATGGCGCATGGCTTCCCAAAGGAGCGTCCGGCGTGGGCCGCCAGTGCCAGAATCATGCGGAACTAGAGATGCCTGAGTCAAATGACCCGGACCGACCCTCCCGGAAATTCCAGAGTCCCTCCGTCTGTGACGGACACAGAGACAGGATCACGAGTCACGACTCGTACAACAGGTGAGACCCTCCCGCCATTGCAAAAAATTGATTGCGCCGAGCTAAGATTGTACAATTAGTTACCTTATGGATAACCCTTTTCTGCTATGGTATGGTGCTCTTAGTGTCGGTCCATTGAGTCGAGGGGTGGCTTTTCCCCCCTCGGATCACTTGTTGGTGGTACTCTGCTGTCCTCGCGTCTCTCCACGTCTATTCTTGACCGCCTTTATTAGTGCGTCTGCCTCCTTTCATACATGCTCACTCGGACTCGGGTTACATCTGTTCCATTACGGGCAGGTGGGCGGAGAAAGTCAGTCACGGCGCAGAACCTGGCGCATATGAGGTGGATAAATTTCCCCATGGCACAAGTCGCGTGCCCAGTCTTAGTCGCTTCGGCTCCCCTGCGTCCCCGAGGTTAACGACAGCGGCTTGAGGCACTTTGGGCAAGGGTCCGAAATAGTAGTGCCGTGCTATAACTACACTACTACAACCCTAGAACTAACCACAAGTGTCTTCTTCTCCCTTTGCCTAATAGTCCCGGGAATATGCTGCTGTCACTTCAAATACAACTGAAATCCCAACCCTGCAGACCATCCTGCTCAGTATCCTTTTGTTGGCCGCTTATTGGGACATGATCGGATGCGATTTTCTCGTTTGCGCTCAAGTTTCTGCGAGGGCACTTACATCGTAGCATAGGAAAGCCGGCACGAAATACCTCTCAATAAGGCTCTTACCGGAGCGGGTTCCTGCGCCAAGTAGCCTGTCACTTTTTAAAGCTGCTGTAGTCTGAAGCTTATTCGGATTGGGGATTGGAATCATTCGACTTCTGGCTATCTCCCCGACATGAGTGCTCGCTATTTATAAATAGGGTCAACATATCCTGTCTTCTTTTCTTGGCTGGCAGGGTCGTCGCCTCCGCGCCTCCTCCGACTCGTGTCTCTCAGAACCACCCAGGGGACGTGCCGTCCTTTCTCTTTCAAATGGGCTCTCAACTCAAAATGAGCTACAACCGCGAGCAGAACTTTGTTCGGACTCAGGCCAAGCCCCTAAGACCCAAGCCGCGGCAACAGCAGGGCCACTTCGACCCCGAAGAGCTCACCAGGCGGCTCTACATCGTGCTCGCAGACCAAAAAGCGCACGCGGAGCGGAAGAGGGCGAGGGCAGACGAGGCGAAGTCGAAGGACGCCAGGTCGTGGATCAGCCGGCACCACAACAAGGAGGCGGCAGAGCGGAGCTCGAGGGAGGCGGCGCGGGAAACAGGCACGGCGCACTCATCCAAGCAGTCATCGCTCAAGCCTCCCGGGTCCACTTCAAGCGGAGAGTTGAAGAAACAAAAGGCCTCCATGCTGGACCCTCACGGGAAGGAGGCAAAGCCAAACACAGCCAAGAATGCGGTGGCGCCCAAGGTGACACCAGAGCCGGCACCTGCCGGCTACCACCACGTCCCGCAAGAAGCAGCCAAGCAGTTCCAGCGGACAACGACAGTCGACGGCATGCGCGACAACAACAGCAGCAGCAGTAGCAACTTAGCCCACAAGCTATCGAGGCAAGCCCTCAAACTCCACCTCGCGGCCGGCGCAGCCGCACACTCGTCATCCCTCCGCCCAGCAGCCAGCGAGGACAAAGCCATCAGCCCCGTGGAGCGGCTCCTCAAGGACCGCGAGAGGGTGGACGACTGGCGCTCCAGGATCCCAGAGGAAGCGGCCGAGGTCGAGAGCGAGCGCGAGGAGTTCCACGTCGCGCCGCAGTACCAGCAGCACACCTTCCACGCCGAGCTTGCGCGCCTGAGGCCGGCCGAGCACCCGGACCAGAACCGGCGCAACAGCACGGGCGACATCCTGGCCAGGGCGGCGGAGGACAACCGGCTGTCGATGGTGCTGGTGGAGCGGACCCGGACCCCGCTGCTCGACGCGCTGGAGGAGGCCACGCCGTCGCCCGAGCCGGACCCGGCGACGGCGGACGAGCACCGCGTCGACTGGACGCAGAGCGACGAGCAGGCCGCGGCGGCGATGAGTGCCGCCGCCAACGCGCCGGCGCAGCGGCACAAGCCGCTGCTGTCGCCGCTGCTGCGCAAGGCGGACTCGATATGGACCCTGCGCGGCCGGCTGGGGAGCGGGAGCAAGGGTTCGGCGGGGCAGGAGAAGGGCGACATGGCGCAGATACCGGAGTCGCCTCGATCACCCAAGGAACCCAGGGCTGGATTCTTTGCCAAGTTCAAGCGCTAGGGGTGCCCGTCAGCTTGCCTGACTTTGGGGCGTTTTAGACAGCGTGAAGCTGAGGGCCGATGCCCGCGCTCACTTTGTTAAAGATTAATGATAATGTGTTGAATGTGTTATGGCTGATGCCTTATTCACAATCCTAGTCATGACTGTGACATTTTCCACGGCTGGGTCTGCCTGGTTTTGAACTCCACACATAAACCGTGATGTTCCGTGAATCCAACACGCCTCCTCCCTCTCTAACCCACAAAACATCGTACATAAAAAACTCCTGTACACCAAGCAATGCAACCCCTACCGGAACTCCAGTGTCCCAAATACAAAATATGTCACTCTCAGTCCATGTCATCCCGTCTGAAGCACCCTAGTCCTCCTCCATCTTGATCAACCGCTTGATCACTCCCCGCTCCTCGTCCACTGTCTCGCGGCGCACCACATCCAGCGCCTCATGCTCTCTCCGCTCCCTAGACCGAGAGAGCAAGTGCAACACCAGCTCGCAATACTCGCGGACCGCATCCCCGTCCTCGCTCGGATCCATCCTGGCCTTCTTGAGCGCGGCGGCGCCCTTCCTCAGCCCCACCTGTCTGGTCCAGGGCTCCTGGTGCCGCTGCTGCTGCTGGGGAGGCTGGTACTTAGTCGGCAGCCCGGTCGAGGCGGATAGGACGTCTGTGGGAGGGAGTGTCGCGCGCTCGATCTGGATGAGGTCGGATTCTAGGTTGGGGTATTTGGCGAAGAGGCGCTCGAGGTCGGAGCGGTGCTCGAGGAGGATGGAGTAGGGGTCTTCGGGCTCGGGGGGGCGTTTTGTGCCTGCGGCGGGTGCAGAGGGGGGTTGGGAGGGGGGAGGTGCGTCGGGAGGGTGATTGGCTTTGTGGGCTTTGGAGCAAGGGACCGAGCAGCTTTTTTGAGGTGTTCGTTAGGGATTGGTTAGACAGAAGTAGAGGGGAGAGCAGACGTACTAAGACATCCCGCAGCGGGGACATTTGTATTTGCCGGGCTCTCTGTCGCAGACACCGCATATCTTGGGAGCTTTGGGAGGTTGTGCGGTTGTGTCGGCGGTGCTTTCTTCTGGCGCATCTGGAGCTCGCTTAAAGACAGTGACAGGTGCTGTTATAGAAAGGTCCGCTTGGGTGCCATTGTCTGGATTGGAAGACTGTGTTGCTGCGGAAGGATCGGTGTTGGTAATACCGGAAACCACAGGCGCAGGCGCAGCGCTCGTCTCGGAGTCTGCTGCCTGTGCTGTCGCCGGGCTGGTGGCCGGTGCCTCTGCTCGCCGAGTGTCAGACCCGTCCGGCGGATCCATTGTCGACTATTGGCAGCCGAATCGACTGTCCACGGGGACGAGATATGATAAAGCAGGCGCGGAGCCCAAAGCTACTGATCAGCGAATGATGCGATCAGAAAGGAAGTCGCTACCAAGACCCGCGCTGCAGAATAAATAAATAAAAATACTTAAGGTACCTTATACTCTAAGGTAGACATCAGTTGTGAAGGTTATGACGTTCCTGGCGCCAGGTCTCCAGTAAAAAGTTCAAGGGTCGCTCTTATCTCTTATCGCAGGATTTCTTCCAGCACTGCTACTGCCCCACCGACAAAAAGTGGCACCCGGCTCGGAGCTTGACGCGGGACAAAAGCGGAGACGGAAAAGTTCCAAGTTGACCAAAGGTGACGTCTGTTTTGTCAGCTTCCCGGCAATCCTCGGCCACCCTCGATATATTTTGATACCATTCAACAAAGCACGCCTCTTTGCCCATCCCACAACACAAGAACACAATTCAATTGTATAGCTCGCTTGGTATACATATGATGCCGCCCAACAAGCTACTAAGGACCTCAGCGGCCAGCCTGCTCAGGCAAGCAGCCCGGCCCTCAAAGCCCTCACCAAACACCGTGCGACTCACCTCCATCGCCACCCTACAATCATCCTCCTACCACAGCAACAGCAGTCGCACCAATATCCAACTGTCGAGCTCCCGTCCAAGATGGCGCCCATCGCCAAGCTTGCAAGGCCGGACCACCCAACAGCGCCGCACCATCTTCATCCAGACCGAGACGACCCCCAACCCCGACGCCCTCAAGTTCCTCCCCAACCACCGCATCCTGCCGCCCGGCATGTCCACCCCCTTCATCGAGTACATGAACCCGCGGAGCACAATCTCCCCGCCCTACCCTTCCCCCCTAGCCGCCCAGCTCATGGCCATCGACGGCGTCACCTCCGTCTTCTACGGCGCCGACTTCATCACAGTCACCAAGGCCGCGGACGCGAACTGGGCGCACATCCGGCCCGAAGTCTTCGCCCTGATCACGGAGACCATCACCTCGGGCCAGCCCATCGTCAACGTCGTCGAGAGGAAGGAGGGCGATCAGGCCGGCAAGGAAGGCGCCGAGGGCGGCGCGGAGGAGGACAGCCTGGCCTACAACGAGAACGATAGCGAGGTGGTGGGCATGATCAAGGAGCTGCTCGAGACCAGGATACGGCCCGCCATCCAGGAGGACGGGGGGGATATCGAGTTCAGGGGCTTCGAGAACGGCTACGTCATGCTGAAGCTCCGGGGCGCCTGCCGCACCTGCGACTCGAGCACGGTTACGTTGAAGAATGGCATCGAGGGCATGTTGATGCATTATGTGAGTTTACCTCTACTTCGCGTGGTTTCATGTAGGATGATTGGTAGAGTTTCTTCTTGGCTGACATGATTGCAGATCGAAGAGGTCAAGGGCGTGCACCAGGTGCTGGACCAGGAGGAGGAGATCGCTATGCTGGAGTTTGCCAAGTTTGAAGAGAAGCTCAAGCAGCAGAAAGGCAGCGTGCCGCCTACTACGCCCGGGAAGGGCTCGCTGGATTCGGTTCCGGGCTAATGGAATCGGCATGGACTGGAGTTGGGCTAGGATGTATGTTATTGGGCGTTGTGTAGATTACAATAATAGACGGGACCTTCTCGTCTGAGGCCATCACTTTGCATTGTTACTTGTAAGGAGTTTTGAAGGGTTTCTCAACGGGCTCAACGTGCTTCACGACAACTCCCCATGCTTTCCACCGCCCTATCTCGATGCGATATGACCAATCTAGATGGGGAGAGATTCGTGTGACACAAAGGCCGCTTCGACTTTGAGTCGGAATACGTCGGCTCCGCTGGACTCGACGGGGGCTGTCTCCCTTCGAAACATTGAGATGCAGATACGTAATTGTTCGCTTCCGTTTCATTCGGCAATCTTGTGCTATGGGATGGTTTTAAGCTACGTATTGTGAGCTCTATTGATTCCTGGAATGCTCGCCGCGCATTGAGAGATGACCAGCGCTATCCCCGATGACGGGCACTGCTTGCAGGACGCGATACCGAATGCAGAGGCAGTCGACTTGCATGTTCTCCGAGGTGTTGTGCTCCCGTCGGCCCCACGAGCCCAAAATTATATCAGATTGCAAGTCAATCACCGGTGAGTGGCCGTTTAAGTATCGCGAAGACATGAAACGAGGCCGCATCAGGAGACGTCAGTGCCCACCCGATGGACTTGGTCTCCCAGAGTCTAGGTCGTTGAGGAACTCCGGAGAATAGCCAAAGCTTAATCGAGCTCCGCAGTGGCTTAAGCATCAGATGCAGGAGTTCTCCAAGGGTAAAAGTCCTGGAACAGATCGCCGGTGCAGGGCCAACTTCATAGCGTAACGGTCCCGAGCGCTGTTTTGCGCCTCTGCTTTGCGTGCTTGGGACGAGATCGGTAGCCCTGTATGACTGACGGGCATGTGGATACCGACCGCTGAGCTAGGAGGCTTACTTGGAACGTGATAATCCGGGGTAACGACCCCTGCCAAAGTTCTGTGTTTATGTGAACCTTGACTCTGACGGTACCAAGCAATTGAACCAAGGCCCTGGGCATGGTGCTAGCCAGAGTTAGTGCTTGATTGGCGCGGTATGTGAGCTCCGCACAATCCTGTCGTACTTCGCTACCCGGGCGGTAGACGACACCATGGTGCATGGAGGGGGATGCAGGTAGCTTTGTGTGCCTCAAATCTGGGGTCTTCCGTGTGTCGTTAGTCTGCAGATCAAGCGGCCCCTTTTCTGGGATTTAGGCTGCTGGAGAGTGGGTGACATTCTCTGAAGCTGTTGTCCGTCCGCTCCCCTTGTCTCGATATGCCTTGTCTTGTCGTACCACGATGCTCGGGCTGCATTTCGCAAGCTTTCAGTCGTAGGAGAGAGGCCGGCGTTCTCGGTGGCAATATCCTCATGGTTGAGACTATTGCATTCGTCTCCCTCTTGCGACAAATGCACTCTGCTATCGACGAGACCCGCTGAAGATGTGGCGGCAGCCGCGTCGAAGTAGCTTTGTACGCTATATTATGGTCCTACACACCATCTTTTTGCTAAAGTCACGGAAGTTAGCTTAGTGTGAAGCAGACAGGATGTGCAGCCTCGCAGGGACAGGCCCTGACGTGTAGCCGTGGTGGTTGCCATTCATTCGGGGCCGCGTGACGTCTTGCAGCTGTTGGACTCCGCCAGTCGTTCTAGAGCCCCTCTCAGCCCTCTGTGTCTCAGTTGCCTGTCAGTCCTGTCTCGCCAGTTCTCGCCGCGCTTACGGTGGGTGAGGGTGGTAAGTGAGTAGGTGAAGGCAGTTAGCACCAGTTTCATGCGCATGTAAGGTATGTTCCGAGCCCTCTACTGGTAGTAGAACTTTAACGAGCTGTGGCGAATGTTAGACGTTCAATGGTGTTTTCCATGGAGTTCCTCAGTCGACCTCCAAAACCATCGTCAAAGAAGAAGACGCACCATACTGTGGTACCGTATGTTCACCGAATGCAGCGGCAGTACATCGTCTGGTGCATTTTCATCCCGTCTGGTTTTCCAACCTACGAGGGTGAGGAGGCGTTCGAATGCAATTTTCATTGGTGTGGCAGTGCTAGTGTACTGCTCCGGCCAAGCTGCCCAGCCATGGCCGTTGCAGATGGCCAGAACCGCTTTCGGCCTGGTGCAGTGCGTCGAGATGAGGTCGTCGAAAATATTGATCTCTGTTGTCCGCAATCCGTATCGTCAACTACAGACGTTGTACTGGAACACATTGGAACACACTGTTGTTTCTTCCGCACATAGCATCACGACGAAACAATGTCCGGAACTGAACGGGTTATATCCAAGGCTGCAGTAGGACACATGCCCCAGGGAACAGACTCCTGATGGTCAAGGGAGATCACTTGGGTGATCCAGTTTGACAACCAATGTTTGGTTTCATGGCTGCTCCTAAGTGCTTAAGTTTCGGCTGAGAATAGTAGCGACGTTTAAGATGGCATAGACATATCGCAAACTGATAGGGCCTTGGTTCATCAGATCATCAGGTGGAGGACAAGGTGGAAAGGGAGGAGGGGAAGTGGAGGGGGGTTCGGCAACGACACTAGCCAGAACAGGCATGAATTCATTCTTGGTGCGGGCGACATTGTCTGGGGAAGGTGCGTCCGGACCGTCTTGGCGCTAAAGACTTGCAGAATCATGAACTTGAATGCAACCAATGTTTCCACCATCATTTGCAGGAATTAAGAATATAAAGTTAGTTGCGTACTTCACGGAGAAGGTAACACAAATGAGATCGTGGTGTCAGAAACAGATGCCCATATACTTCTCTGAAAATACCCCATCGACTCGCCCAGATACGCGTGAACAGGAATCGATGGCTAAAAAACCAAAAGACCTATGTATACAGCACTCTCCCAAATGGGCATGGGCAGTTGTATGTAGTCGGAAACGTGCCGCAATCACGTATGGACGTACACATGTAAGGTATACGTGTACCTTAGGTACATAAGGTACCTTACACTACAGTCGGACATCTTTATGGCGTCAAAAGGGGACCGTTGATCAATTTCGTTTGCCAAAGAGAAGGAGAAGAAGGAGGGGTCCGTATTGCGCTAAGGTGCCCCCCTCCCACTAAAATGCGGGACCCTACCACGCGCATAGGGGTTCCCCCATAATCTGACGGGCATCGACCTTGCAACACTTTGCAAGTTAACGATATTACTCCATCGTCGACTGTCTGCCAGTCAGTGTAGAGCAACAGAGGGAGAAGCGTCGCCATTTGCAACAGGGAGTGCACACCATAGAGCTCAGCTAGGGATATTTGCGTTGAATGGTGTCTGCCCAGATAGTGGATATGATGGCAAAGCCCATGACCGCCACCACCACATTGAACCCCATTTTATGTACCTTACCTAAAGGTACCTTATGAACGTCGCTCCCCATCCAGGGCATCGAACAACAATGCGAGACTCTGGTTGATGGCTCTCCACAAGCTTCGTCGGCCCGCTGTATCTCGCAAACGCAACTCACCTAACCTGACGCAAGGTAAAGTAGGTGATTGCATCGAAAGCACGAGACAAGTTTACCTCAGATGTTCTGTTTCCTCGCAAAACCGATCCTACCCAGATCGGCTAGGGCACCAACTTTCTCTTGGAGGGTCGCATGTCTTGCTCACGCGGGGCTGATGTTCATCCTTAGTGGAACAAACTTGATATCCCGAGCCCAACAGTCATTTTGAACGATGACAGTGAAAGTAGTGACGGGCTATACGAAATATTCCAGGTTGCCTACAGCCATATGTGCCGATAACTTCATTGACTAATAGCTAGACATTAAACTAGGCGCACAGCTACCTAGCACCCCCAGGATGCAGTTCATTTTCTCTCTCAGGTAAATTGTGCGGAGGTAGCCATCATGGGTTAGGCATTAGGTAGACTACCATAGTAAGGTTCAGCTCAAAGGGTCCAATAGCACGAGAGGCGATGGGCTTGAATTCTCTCCGAATTTAAGTTTGCCACGGCGATGACATGGAATGGGATCGCACCTGTTCGCGCGGCCTTACAAGCTGCATGGTAATAGCTCCAAACTTCAAAGGGACTCCAAGGGAGAACGTGAGGAGTTCCATTAACTAGCGCGCTCCAGCCTTTCCCCGCCTTCTTGCCTTCGACCTACTGCTTTCATTTCGTACAACCTTCCATTCTACTACCACTACCACCTTTATCCACTTCGCGGCGCATCTGGCATTGCCTTTAAACAAAGACCCTCTTCTTCTTCTCCAAACTCTCGCAACTGCGAACCCATCTCAACCTCCCATTTCTCTCCCCCAAAGACCACCTAGAACTGCAGACACATTGAGGGGTGTGAGATTATACCGCAAGCTCAAGCTCAGATTCGCACAGCCGGCCACTTCACCAAATCTTGCTTCGTATCCATCCGACTCTTCGTCTCCGTCGCAGTTTGTTGGGGTGCTGGAACTGCGATGGCCTGCCGCGATTAGACAGATCGCACATCGGCCCCTATTCAGCACTTTACTACCGGCGCGCAAGAAGCTACCAAGCTCTCGCCATCGTTGGAGGTCGATACAACGTGAGAAGGACGGGCGCACGGCATTTTGCGCCTGACGCGTTTCCCGTTCCTCATTCGAACTGCTTCACCCGCAGTGCCTATTGGATTATCACCAGTGGGACTCCTCCTCTCTCTGGTATACTTCTCGCAACGCTTCGTCACTCTATGCCCGCCGTGCCGGACTCGTCTGGGCGCCACAATCCTCCAGTAACGACAACTCCAACCTTTTGTATCACGTTAGACCTCATTGCCCAATAGTTAAGCCAAGGACTAACAATCCAAGTCTGCCTACGTTTCTCTCCCGTAAGTCAATTGTCTTTCGAGCCTTCTATAAGCGGGTCAGCGCGCTGCACGCCGGATCTATAGAAACCGGGAGTCTGCCGACGGCCTCTCTCTTGCCGAGTGGGGTTGTCGTCGTCCCAGGTTACATGGACGCAGAGTTGGACAGAAGTCCTCATGCAGTTGTCTGCGGCGTTCTTGCCCCGGTGCTCCGTGTGTACTGTCGTGGTCTTCGTACTGTAGCACGTTGCTACGCACGGCAAGAGGTTACCGCTGACGCAGGCTTCCAGAGTCGAGACCGAGTATCGCCCTGGACAGACATTCCGGTGATCTGAATGTCCTCGCCGCTCTGCCTCCTATCTGGCTTGAAGTCTCAAACAACCACCCTAGGCTTCGTTGAAGGTTTAAGCCATCGGCAGCAAGGGGTACTTCAGGTCTCTTTCCCCTCTGTCACGAGCTGCCGAAGCCCAGTACCACAGTATTGAGGAGGCTGAGTTCCGGGAAAGGGCTCTCATCTCGGACAGCGTATTCTAATCATGAGTTCCGGAAGCATCAGGCCCGGTGCTCACTCCAAGCCCGGTCAGGCCGTCCCTTCTGCGGTCGCGCTTAGCAGCCAGGCGATCCTGCTGGACAAACTCAATGCTCGACAGTCTACGCCGGATTCCGAAGCATTGGCGAGTTCAGACGAAGAGGCCGATCATCATCGTCAATCCACCATTGCGCCTTCGGTTCAGCCGCCGAAGCCAGTCCGCCGCGCGTCCTGGCTCAACGACACGTCGCAGGCACCCAGCAATCTTGTCAGGAAAGGTTCGTTTGCCAGCAGTTCTATGTCTCCAACGGCGTCTCACCCAACGACTCCTTCTGCGGAATCAGGTGCTTGGGGCTCGCTCTCAGCTTCGTCCGCTGGTCTGGCTCGTGGACCAGCTAGTACGAGTTCCTTTCCTTGGGGAGGTACTATCTGGCACAACGACAGAAAAGACGCATCGTCACGTCTAGCCGAAGTTCTACCATCTCCAACATCTACTGCACCCGGCGCCAGCTCCAGTAACGGACTGTACCAAAACGAAGCAGCAATGAACCAGATGTCGCCAGGACAGCGAGATCAGGCCTCTAACTCACAAATTCCGTTCCCAATCCCACTTCACCCAACACCCAAAACCTACCGGTCACAGTCCTACTCTGTAGGGCAAATGGAAGCAGACGCGATTACCGGAGCCATGGGTCCGTCCGCTATGATGGGCTCCAGGGTCAGAACCATACCGCACTCGGGGCTTCAGCACCGCCCCTCTCGGCCTAGCATGCTGAGTGAGATGGCTAATGATGGATCTGCTCTCGGCAAGGTGAATGAAGACGACGATGATGATAGCGCGGGATCAATGCAGGGTAGCCAGCACCAGACTGCGGAGGCGAAGACGATTGAGATGCTTACGCGAGAGAATGCACTGTTGAGACAGCAGCAACAGCAATATCAACAGAGCTCACGTCTGCGTCCGAGAGCCTCCACCGGCTTGAATGGTTACTTCCAGGAACCAGTCCCAGAAGAATCCGACTATGCTGTCGACGAACTTGATGAGACCAACGATGGGTCCGATATGATGGCAAGAAGAGCATTAGGCAGAAGAATGAGCGAGTTTGGAGCCGGCCCATTCCGCTCACCTTATACGGCTTTCGAGAATCGGAAATTGGAGAATGTCAAGAAAGGGATTTGGCAAACATCATTGGGATTCGGTGGCCTAGGCGATATCTCGCAAAGCAGGCGACACTCTTTCGCGGACGTCCCTATTCCTCAGCGTCAAAATTCGATCGTCTCGCTCGGCGATTCTATCGGCCCGCATGACAATATTGGCCAGGAAGGCCATATCTCTCAGGACTCTTATTCCGCCTTCTCGAATGAGTCCAACTTCGGCGCGAATAATTCGGGTAAGAATACACATCTCGTGCGTTACACCTTTATCATCTCGCTAATCCACGTTCCAGTCTCTGCTGGTTACTTCACTGGTGGTGGCAACCTCGCTCCTAGTCAACAATCTCTGGCTCAGTCTGGCTATGGTCAGTTCCCGTACGCCTCGCCCCAAGGACCATATTCCAATAGGTCTGCCTCGCCCCACCGCGGTATGTACGGCCTGACCCAGCCTCGACAGAACCAACTGCTCCACATCGTGCTCTTCAAGTGCGCCAGAGCAGACGTGTTCTATATCCAGGAGGGGACAGGTTTGACTGTGAAGGTCGGGGATCTGGTCATCGTGGAGGCCGACAGAGGGACCGATCTTGGAACTGTTGCCAAGGATAATGTCGACTGGCAAAGTGCTAAGGAGCTCAAGGAGCACTACGCCGAAGAGCAGTACAAGTGGCTAATGATGTATTCACAAAACGCGGCTGCTGCGGGAGACGGAACTGGAGCTGGCCTGATGGCGGCCTCGAGCGGTATGGCGGCCAGCGCGGTGGGTGGCATGGGCCCGCCAAACCCTCACCATGTGCAGGAGCCGAACCCCGGTGAGCTCAAACCCAAGCTCATCAAACGCCTAGCACAGAGCCATGAGATTGCCGCACTTAGGGACAAAGAGGGCCAGGAGGCAAAGGCCAAGCGTGTGTGCATGCAAAAGGTGAAGGAGCATGGTCTCAATATGGAGATCTTGGACGCCGAATTCCAAATGTGAGTTTCCCCATGATGAAACCCTCTGGCTTCTTCGGTTCTGTTGACAACTGGTCTCTAGGGATTGGAAGAAACTGACCTTCTACTACTTCGCCGACTCTTACATCAATTTCAACTCTCTTGTTACCGACCTCTTCAAGATCTACAAGACCCGCATCTGGATGTCCGCAATCAATCCGGCATCGTTCGCTAATCCGACGCTTGGCTTGCAGGCACCAAGCGGTATCGGTCCAGGAGCTGTTGGTGTCGGCCGCGGCAGTCAAGAACGCCGACAAAACACAGCCGCTGCAAGCGAGCAAGGTGCTTCGTTTCCGGCCCAGGCGCAGAATGCCGGTCAGCGTGTGATACGACCGTCCAACAGCCATCCTTCGTTCAACGAGCAATCTGTTGTGGGGCCCACCGCATATGGCATCACGCCGGCGGCAAACTTTCCACCTTACAGCGCCTATAGTCCCTTCGGCGGCGCCCCGCGGCCGGGTGCTGCACCGTATGCACAGAGCATGATGCAACCTATGGACCAATTCCAGCCCGGATATCCACAACCTACCGACTACCAGATGGGACGTGGTCGCTACCCCCTAAACCCGGCCGGGAATGGTCTCCATGACCAGAACGTGTCGCCGCTGGGCTCCCAAGACTGGGCCAACGCTTTCCAAGGCTTGTCTCTGAACGGCCGCTAGGACGGCCGTCAGAATTGGCGTTGGAGTTAGCCATATGACACCCACTGGTGTCCGACCTTGTGTTTTTTCTATGTTGTCCTTCAGTTGTCACGATGTTCATATTCGCCCATTTGTCGCATAGGATACACAAAAAGAACGGTTATGCGATGGGGAAGAATGGGTTGGAACGGTCGAACCTTCAAGAATGAGACCATGGGACATGCCAGCTTATGTTCCCTTTCCAGTTGGGGGTGTCCACCCCGTTGTAGGCGTTGGTCGGGACATCTGCTACTTCGCTCGCATCGGAGAAAGACTTGCTTTTGCTCTGGCATTACAGATTTCTTGACGCCCTTCATATACGTTCATACACTTTCGGACGAGACGGGTCTCAACATGCTTCCAGCTCATCATGTTTCGGTTGCGCTTCGAATCACGCTTGTTGATGTGGCACTCGTTTTCTTAGGGGGGATGCGTTGTTTTTGTTTTTGTTCTTTTTCCCCAGAAGCGAGAGGTAATACAGGAAAGGGACATGTTCCATAGACTGACATGGCGGTACTGCACGAGAATGGTGTATGTTGATATTCAAAGAGGATGTTATCTTTTATTTCTATTTTCCATCGGGCTTAGGATACGGACAACTGTAACGGCCTACCGAGACTCACTAGTTCACTCACTGGTTATAACTGATGATGACCTTCCTTCCTTGTTGTGTTGTCGAGATGGTTGCATTTTCTTTTCTTCTCTGTAGGCTTGGAAAGCGTGGTGCTTCCGGCTTCATCATGTTACTGTATTAGGTGTCGCTCTAGAACAAAATGGTCACTCTGAGACTGATAGACGAGAAGTACCAAAGACAACAAGCGCTTTTTTTGACATCTATCTATCTATGCTTCTGACTGCAAGCGAGCGTCGCGTGATCACCAACGATTTGTCCCACCGTTAGAAATAAAGTTGACACATTGTGTACTTCATACAAGCCAAAATGCTCTTGATAGAGCGGGATCACCAACGGTATTGCATGCTAAAGGTCGATCCCAAACACCAGTAACTGATGCTATTCATCAAGCAACCCATTTCTTCCAGATGGTTTGCTTCTTGGTCGCCAGAGCAGTACCGGCGGCCAGGTGGATATCGAGCTCCAACAAGATAGCATCCGCAGTGCCCTCTATTGCGTATTAGTATTCGACCTTACTATAGTAGATCTGGAGGAAAGGAGTTAAACGTACCGTGCATGTTGCTGAGATCGGTTAGGTCTTGGGGAAAGTTCGGGATTTTAGCTCCGGTTTGGACGTTGCAGAGTGGTTGGAGGGGGGCCGCAAAGTCCACGCGAAAGACCTTAGCATTGATAGCGCTGATCTCGAAGTTGGCTTGGCTGAAGGAATCCAGTTAGTAAGACTATGATAACTTCGTTTTGGGGGCCTAACCGATTCTCAAGTCTATCAAATCGGTTGCTCAGAGCCTGAATGGCGGCGGCAACGTCCTGTTGGCCCTGTGCCATCGACTGGGGCGGTAGATGGCCAGCCGCTTGCTGGTTTGGATCCATGATCGAGATGATGGCTGGATCGATTGGATGGATGGCTGGATGGATTGGATGGGTGGCTGGATGGATTGGATTGATGGCTGGATGGATTGGGTGGATGGGTGTGCAGGTGTGCAGGTGTGCAAGCCTGGTGATGCGAGACCGCCAAAATTCACGCCAACCAATATAGGGCTAGCGTGCTCGGCTAGCGTTAGGGCTCACGGTTTCGCCGCAAAATTCCACCAAGACTCTTTTCGTCTCGAGAAATTCTACACCACATTTCCGCACGCCAAACCACCTTTTACTAACTCGGGCAGGGAACGACGTCGAGACGGTTCGTACACTCTCATTTTCTGTTGCTAGACGACGTACTATATCATCGATGGTCTGCTAATACTTATTGTCTCTCGTCTGCAGCAAACATGGGTGCCCTAAAGTACGTCGAAGAGCTACAGAAGAAGAAGCAGTCCGATGTGCTGCGCTTCCTTCTCCGAGTCCGATGCTGGGAAGTATGTTGAACAACCTTTTTCAATTGAGATATATGTGGACGGGGTGGCCGGGCACTGGGATACCTTGATCTCTCACGGCAGAAGTGATATTCTGTCGAGAGTTGAGAAATGAGCCGGTGCCCGCCAGGCTCTCCGTTCTTGCTATACAGTCGTTGAACATTTGCTGAGACTGCATCAATATAGCTCCGTCAATTGAACGTCATCCACCGCGCCTCGCGTCCCTCGCGCCCCGACAAGGCCCGCCGTCTCGGATACAAGGCCAAGCAGGGCTATGTCATCTACCGCGTGCGTGTCCGCCGTGGTGGCCGCAAGAAGCCCGTCCCTAAGGGCGCTACCTATGGTATGGTCCCTCACAGAGTCTAAATGCGCAAGCATCAAAGCCATTGCGGTAAGACAACTAACCACTTGTTCTCCTCCATACAGGCAAGCCCACCAACCAGGGTGTGAACCAGCTCAAGTACCAGCGCTCCCTCAAGGCCACCGCCGAGGAGCGTGTCGGCCGCCGCTGCGCCAACTTGCGCGTCCTGAACTCCTACTGGATCAACCAGGACTCGACCTACAAGTACTACGAGGTAATCCTGGTCGACCCCCAGCACAAGGCCATCCGCCGCGACCCGCGCATCAACTGGATCGTCGCCCCCGTCCACAAGCACCGCGAGGCCCGCGGTCTTACCGCCACCGGCAAGAAGTCCCGCGGCCTCAACAAGGGCCACCGCTACAACAAGACCCAGGCCGGCCGCCGGAAGACGTGGAAGCGCCACAACACTCTTTCGCTCTGGCGTTACCGGTAGACGGTGTCGTCCTAGCAGCACGAAGAGTGTGGTTGTTTCTTTGTTGGTCCAGACAGACCTGCGGAAGGATGAGGGGTACGGTTATCAAGGCTGTTCACGGCTATTGCTGGTCTGTTTCGTTCATGACCAACGGACATTGGCATGGGAGTTCCGAGATAGCATAAAACCAAAATCGCAATGGAAAATATCCGGTGCGAAAGGCACCATAGGGGAACTTTGGCGTTCAATTGATATCAAGCGCTTTCTTTCTGATGATGCCTGACATTTGCCCATCGCTTCAAGTCGTCTTCTTGCCCTTCCTTTTGGGAACTCGAAACTTTTCTTATTTCTCATGGCAGAGTTCCATATCTGCATTGCCCTTCCAGATTTATAAACTTATGGGACAAGACAACCACTGCTGGCTTCTTGCTTTCCCATTGATGCGTCATATCGGCACAATCATGGCAATGCATCCCTTACAACACGAACAGGATCCCCCTCATCAGGTGTTAGTCAACTGGGCATAGGGAGGGAAAGCGGTTTCAAAGCTATGTATCCTTCGCATGAAGTCATAAGAGAGCCTATCTACCTCACTCCCCGAAATCCTCGTGGGGAAGAATAACAACAACGTTCTGTCCTGCAGCACTTGCGTCTTCCCCTTGTCGTAGTTCCCCGTTATATAGCACTCCAAAAGCCATGCGAAAGGAAGGATGATTTAGATTGCACTCCTCAAGCAAGACCTCTCCCTTCGGTCTGGCGATATCATTGTCAGCGTCTGGCTGTCTTCTTCCCCGATGTAACCGTTGCAGTACCCTAGAGGCGAGGCAGATATGTGATTGACTTGAGCTTCTTTCCCACCGCTTACCCTGTTACTCCTCGGTGATGGACGTGGCTCCTGTGTTGTAGGGGTTACTTGGGTAGACGTGTCTCTATCCTAGACAGAACAGCCTCCCCCAGATATCATCCTGTTTTATGGAAAGAGACCATACGTGATCTCGTTCTATACTGACCAGCCACTTCATAAAGGCATTCACCGCATCACTTTTGCGCAGACGAAAAAGGATTTATGAACTTTTTTATTTATCCCTAACTACAGGCCTGCCAGGCAAGATGCCTCACCGGATTGGATTCTTCCGTCCCAACTCTGCCACGAGGAAAAAGTGGTGAAATGACAACAGATCCGGAGACCATCTGAAAGGAAAAGAATGCCATATTATCCTTAGCCGCCATCCGCCCATCTGTCAGCCCTGTGTCCATCCCACTTCGGTCGAGATGTTGTCGTTGAAATAATAGGGTGGTGCTCCATGGATGAAAGTCGGCAAGGGGTTTTCTTGTTTTTTTGGGGGGGATGTTTGGTGCTGATAAACATGTCTCGCTGAACTCGGTGATCGAAGAATGACAAAGGAAAGAAAAATTGATACCGCCGCCGAGAAGATCGCAAGCCGCGAAAATGGTCGTAGTGACAAGCAGGCTCCTCACCTGGATTTAGGGCAAACAGCAAGCATCACCTCCTAGTGTCCCCGAAGCTGATCCGTCTATAAGTATTGCCGGGTATCCTGGAAGGACCCAAGAGACACGCAAGGGCCTAGGGGTGAATTCTGGTGCTGTATCCCGCGTGGATCGGGTTGTGAGACCTCCAAGAGTTGTTACCGACATCTCAAATGCAGACCTGATGCTCATTTGCCAAATACCAGTGCCGTAGGAAATAGAAGGGAAAAAAGTAGAAAGGTCGTCCCGAACGCCAGATGTAGCGATACGCTGTGCGAATCTTGAGCCGCTGTCGACTGAGGGCCTATCTCCAAGCAGTTGTCGGTCCAAAGAGGGAGATCGCCCATGAATGCGCACGACATAGACTATAGGAGTCATCACTGATCGTTGCCCGCAGAAATGACCTGTCATAGACGAGATAGTATCCTGGACGGCTCCAAACGACGCCCAGGGCGATCTTTATAAACGCAACGCAAGAGACCCGGTGAAGGGGAAACGTCTTCTTTTCGCACCTATGAGCGATTAATGTACAACAAAGCATCCTGTGCGAGGAGATAGGTCCTCACACAGGCCTACTTGCTCGATAGGATTTCGCAGACCGATATGCCGTGTCGCTCATGTGAATATTAGAAAGGAAATTCGTCGTGACCATCATTGCATGTCGTTTCGTGCCTAATGTAGCAGGGGTGGGGAGAAGAGACGAAAAAAGACGAATGTGCCATCCAACGAGACCAATGGCGGCTTCCAGGGTGATCATGTCGTACCGTTACAAGCCCGGCAGCTGAATGTGTCGGTGGAGGCCACTTAGAGCCACTGGGGCTGGTCATTACCCTCACCCGAAGCACCATTGCCCTGAGCGCCAGAAGCCGGGGCGCCAGGGTGTGCGAACGAAGACGGATACTGCTGGGCGCGCTGCGGCTGCGGGGGAGGAACAGGCATGCCACCAGAAAACATCGGAGCTGCACCGCGATTGGGGATGCCGTTGAGAGCATTGGTAAAGGCCGGGGTGCCGATGATGGTGGCGTTGTTGGATATGCCGCGGTTATGCTGAGGGCGGAGAGGGATCTGGCCCTGGGTAGGGTCCGCCGGAGTGGCCTGGCCACTAGCATGAGCACTAGTCGGGCCGCTAGTGTGACCATTGACGGACGTGCCGTTGCGGTTGTCATAAGCCTGAACCTTGGCCTGGATACGACGTCCGTAGGGAGTAGACCGAATACCTGGCAGGATAGGCCGGATATTCTCCACAAGACGATGCTTCATGAAGGGGGTGGCGTACTCGAGGGCGGTCTGAACGACGTAGTTCGCGAAGCTGTCGCGGAGGAGGCGATCCATCTCGCCCGGGGAAAGAAGCTCCTCAGCGATGAGGTCCTTCGACGCGTCATTAGAGCATCGAAGGCACTTCTCGATGACATTGGAGCTGAACTTGTGGCGGGACAGCTGGCTGATGCGGCCGCGGAATTGAATAACGATGGGCTCCGTGTACTTCGGCTCGTTGAGGTCGATGATGTACTGGACCACGTAGTTGCCAAAAGGGTCCTGAACCAGAGCGACAGCGTTCTCAGTGATCTTGCCGATCAGCCAGTCCTTCTGGTCACCGGAAGCATGATCAATGCAGCGCTGGAGAACGCAGCAACCGTGGCGGTGAGTGCCAACATCAACGCAGTTGGTACCAACCGCATCGAAGATGAACTGGGCATCACGGGAGCTCAACTTGTTGAGGCACTTCTGAATGACATGATTGCCATTCAGATCCTGGATAAGGTCCACGACACGGTAGCGCAGAGCGTTGACAATGATCTCGACCTGCTGGGCCGAAGTGATGAACTCAATCATCTTCTGCAAAGCACGGGTTCCATGCTGGTTAAGCGCAATGCGAATCATGTCCTGAGCAGCATTCTGGATGAGGACGGTACGCTCCTCATCGTTGCAATACTCCAAGAGCTTCTGACACAAGTAGTTGCCGAAGGGATCGGTCATCAACTCGATCACATGCTGGTTGGTCTCAAGCCAGATCATGTGGATCTGCTCCGGAATACGATTCTCGAGCTGCTTCTGGAGATAGCGGCACCCATGCTGGTCCTTGCACAGAGAATAGATCTGTCCACCGACGGCTTCAAGCGGAAGGTTGTGGAAGCGGCTCATAGCTATGGTAAAGTTATTAGCAGACAGTTCAGTGCTTTGCACGATTTGGTGAATTGACGCACCTTCATTGTCCATCTGGCGACGGTTTTGAATTACACGAGCCTGGCTGTCCTGAGGTACCACACGAGCGACCTGATTGTACATCTGATTGTAGCCACCATAACCATGAGGCGAGTACATGGGCTGAGCATTGTTGCCATTCAAGCTGAGACCTTGCATAGACATGCCAAGCATACCGGTAGCGAAGTTGTTACTGGCAGCATTGTTCGGGACGCCGTTGTAGTTGTTCGCACCATTGTAGTACGGGTACTGGGTAGATCCATTGAGCCCAGCTGGGGCAGCGACAGAAGTGCCATTCGCAGCACCAGGCTGATAAGCATTGGTAGCAACAGGGCCAAAAGCAGGCGCGTTGGCGTGGAGAGTCGATCCAATCGATGCGTACGCAGAAACATCACGATTAGCAGCCGTGTTGTTGTCGCCGGACAGCTCTCGGCTGTGACGGTTTGGCACAGCGCCAGCAGGGATGCGGCCCAGGCTGGCGTTGTGATTGTGGAAATGCTGCTGCGCGTGATTGTTTGCGTTCGAGCTCATGTTAGACGTACCATTGCTGTTCTTAACAGTGGGCACGTCATTCGCAGAGTACGACTGCTGCAGTTTGGGAGGAGTGGCCATGATGTTGATATGGCTGGAAGGAGGTGACACAATATTATTGGTCGTAGTCGTTTCAGAAGCACCAGGCGAGGAGACCTGGTAGTTGTTGAGATCGAGCGAGTGACGAATGCTCGACGGGCGGCTACCGATCGTAGATACTTCGGAAGCTGGACCAGATCCGATCGTGCTCGTCGCCGGAAGCTGGTTCGAGGTGATCGTGGACAAGCTCTGCTGGGTACGATGACGGTTAATGCTGCCCCAACCGTTGGAAGTAGCCGTGACCTCTGCTGCTGTGGACGAAGCTTGGGCAAGATCCAGGGCAGTGGAGGAAGCGGACAACTTTATAGTGGGAAGAATAATCAGTTAACGTGGCGCAAGAAAGGCAGAGTCTTCGCGAGCTGAAGGGTTGATAGAAAATGGAGGGTGAAAGGAATGGGCTTGAAAAGGTGGGAGAACGAAAATTCTGCAAAAAGAGAAGTGACACCGCGAAGCAAGTGAATGGAAGGAAGCGAAAGTGACGAACTCGTCAGTGAAGGTTTGTGGCCCAAGCGCCGGGTTCTGTGATGTCCTGCAGCCTCGCGCAGAAGGCTAAGGGCACGGGCCCAGGTGCTCCTTCGCTCATGTGGTGGACAAAAGGGGTATGTGGGGATGGAAGCCATGGCGAAAGGGGGCAGCGGGCGGACGGCAAGCCGACCGTTCCGCCCATCGCTCCTTCCGCGCTCCTCGACCAGAATGCTAGCCTGGAATGAAAATTCAACTCACCATGCTTGGATATCCGGCGTTGCGAACTAGGGTTGGGAAGTTGTCGGGATTGTTGGCCTGCTGGTATACCTTCGTCTCGCCGTTCGCTGTGTCCTCATCGCCGAACAGGAAGCCGGTCGTGTTGTTACCGTCGAGGCTGCTATCGAGGTTGAGGTCTGCGATATAGCTCCGTGATCGAGTGACGGGCATAGAGTAGCGGTTGGTACTATTTCCCGCCATGTTAGCGGTCGACTGATTCACCTTGGCCGAGGCTTACGGTGCGAAGAAAGGGATGCTGAGTGTCAATGCTAGCTGAGAGCGTCTGGAGTAACCACGAGAAGAATGTGTCGGACTATCCCGACTCTTGAGCGTTGGTATCAAAAGGACTTCCAAACAAGGCGTGTGCGGGAATGAGGTGGCAACTGTTATGCCAGCAATCGAGCGTCTGCAAGATGGACAAGAAAGATGAATGCAGATGTGAGAAAGGCGTGAATGGATAGATCAACACAATCAAGGCGTCGCCTTCTGAAACTCTGGCGTTTTGAACGTGGAATCTCGAAGTTGAAGTGTAACAGTGTAGGTGACCGAGATGGTAAGAAGCTGGAAGTGATAGAAGGCAATAGCAGGGTCAAGCTTGAATAGGTTCGAACGAACAACGAAGGAAGGAGCGTTTGGAAGTGGTGAAGGTTGCGGGTTGGGTTGTGTGAATACTTGGTAGGCTTAGGAAGCATTCAAACCCAACCGAAGCAAAAGGCAAGAGGTTCCGGTGAGCAGCCAAAATGGATGAGAAGGGTATCGAGATGGAAAAGCAAACACAAAGCTTGATCAAAGATTGGAATGGATCCAAGCGACTAGCCAGGACTAAGCGGCTCTGCGAAGACATGAGGACGACGAGGCATGTCTAACACGGAGACAGGTTGCTCATCCTCACCAATAGCTTCACACACACGGAAGTGAGATGAACCGAGCGCACAGGAGAATCCGATCGTAATTAATGACAAGATTCGGATGTGGACAACCAAAGAAATCAGAGCAGTGATTGGAAGAAAGAAGATGATGGAAGCAGGACATCACAGTCCGAGCCAGGAAAACAGCATAACGCACAGAGGAAGAGGTAAAACTTACGCATTGGTGGACCTGTGGCTGGTTGGGTCCTGGCGGACAGCTTCCTCCTTCTCGTCTTCGTCACTGTTCCTCCGAGAGCCTGGCACCGATCTTGACGGCAGTTGATCGTCGAAGGCGAACCGACTTTGGATGATACCGGACTGTGGAGAGGCAAGCTGCGAGCCAGATCGACCAGGACGGTTGTAAAGACCTTGTGGTGAGGTCAAACTCGAGGTCGAGTATCTGTTCGGTTTTGAGAACATGGTAGGGAAACCGGACGATGTTTCCCTGTATTCTGGTGGAGTCGTGGGCTCGGATTGATGGCCAGCCATGCCGTTTCCACCAAATCGACCCAAGTCGTCAGTCAAGGCCGCCAGCTCTCGCTCTTCCTGGCGCTGCTGCGCGTCCAGCTTGTGCATCTCGGCCTCAAACCGTCGCTTCTGCTCGCGCAGCTTCTCATACTCCAGCCTCTTCTTCTCAAGCTGCCGAGAGTGTAAGTCGATGCTGAACACTAGGAGGAGAAAGCTAGAACCCTTCCTAGGACTCAGGGCAGAAGACAAAGGATATAAAGTACAATGACTACCGGCCACGGACGAGAGCTAGGCCGGACGATAAGTAAGGGTAACATGGAAGTCACATACCAGTTGAACCTTGTGATATGTCTGTTAGGTGGAAGTTAGCTAACCATCCGAGCAGTGACTCGCAGTGTAGCTGGAGGGGTAGGGGCAGATAAATGACGGCGGCCACTCTATATCAAAACGTACAGCTGTTACTCCACCATCCTGGACCTCGGGTGCACGCTGGACGGCGGCTAGAGAAGACAATGTTGGTACACGGCCAGAGTCTGTGGTGAACCGGCGCGGCAACTGAGGCCCATTCCGGGGCGGCGAGACAAACGCAGCGGTGTTCAGCTGCGAGTCGCCCCTAGGCGTTTGCTGCGACCGAAAGAAGTCGTCCATCGTCATTTGCCTTTTGCTTTAGAGCCTCCTTTTCAATCCTCCGGTATTGCTACAGCACAGAAACACAACAATATCACACAGCAATCACACAACTGTTCGTACAGGGATAGGAGGGGGAGTGTTGACGTGGGAGACTCGATCGGCGTCGGCGTCCTGTCTCTATGTGTGTCTGCAGGCACGTTCGCGGTCAGCAAATGCGGACTCTTGACTCGGCATCGCCGCAATGAACGAATTGGCAATTCAGGGCACGGGATGAAGCATCATGGCAACTCTGTGGGCGTGATTGCGCGGGGGGCTTGGAGGAGACTGAGCCCTCCGCGCCCACTCGCCTGCCACAGGCAAATGATGGCTTGAGAAACAGGGCGACATTCCCAGACAGGCGCCCGCTCCTCTCCGGTCGACTCGCCCCGGCATCTCTCCCCGTAACCACACTCCACGAATTTTGGCAAACTCACCTTGAAGTAATACAAAGATTGTCTGTTGGCACACAGTTGCGCCCTGGGAGACCAGGAGCAACAGAAAGGAGGAGAAGCAGTCTACAAGCAAAAAGAACGTGAAGTGGGATTGCGAAAGGGAGTGGAAACCGACCTCTTTTGAGTGGAGGTGCTGGTTTTGGTGACGGCGGGCCGACAACACCTTCTGCACTGGGACCAGGGGGGGTATCGAAAAGGGACTTGCACCACACGTCAAAAGGAAGCAAGAAACCCCTGGCAGGGACAAGGGTGCTTTGGTGGGCTGCCCGGCCTCCTCCTCAAGACACCCAAAGTCTGCCAAACAACCTTCAATGGTGGCACCTGCCTTGCGCTAGACGTTTCTTTCGTTTGCAATTGGCCAAGTGCACTAATATCGGGCAGGTATGAGCGACAGGTGTTGGTGTCGGCGCCTGCCAAACACACACCGAGTGGCTTTTTAACAAGACAGTCGAAGTTGCATTTGACTCTTTTGCATCTTCTGCCGGTGCCCAGGGCAGAGTCTATCTACCTTGTGCTCAAATCTGTTCATCAGATGTTGCTCTAGTTGGACTTGGTCAGTGTATGGTGCGGTGCGATGCAAAAGACCAGTGCTCTGTGTTCTTCCACCCAGATCTGGAAGCACTACGTAACCAGAGACCCCCTCTGGCGACAGCTCGATAAGTTCAGTTTGCCGTTGAGAAGACATTGATATCAGCGATTGAGACTCGATACTGCACTGTCATGACACTAGCAACCGCCCGCGTGAACCTTGTTATTTTACCTCCTATACTGTCTGCCTTCCGACACAAGGAGGTGACTCGATCAACTCTGATTTACTCCGTACGAATATCAAGCAGCGGTGTAGGATGTACTCGCTACCTTACCCGGTGCAATCATCGGTGGCCGCGACCGAACCATGACGGGGTGGCCTGGCTTACCTGCATTCGGAGCCACAGTTCGTGCCGATTCCACACAGTATGTGGTCCCCAACTTATTAATATGTTCTTATTGGGCTGGCCATGTACTGATATACTATGCAGTATACCTATTTCCACGCTGGATCCAAGCGATGCCACCCGTGGACCTCTGCGAGCTAGCTCTTCTGCAGTGCAGTGAGATCGAAAGCCACGGCCGTTGCCCACGGCTTCATAACGTTGTTGCGGTTGCACGCTGCAACGTTGATCCAGTCAACACTATCACCGAGCGGTACCAAGTACTGTGTGCGCTTTCGATCTCGTACGCCCTATCCACTTAGGACTCCTCCACCGCGGATCTGTCCTCGGTGGCGTTTGCATGGCAGGAGTATTGCAGACGAGGGGTGGAAGGGTCGATTACTGGTATACTTTGCCGTGTAACAGCATCTAGACTAACAAGCTACAATATGCTACAACGCGATGCAGTACCTTTAATCACAGTTAGGGAGTCGGGTGCTATATATCTCGATAGCGACATCGTCACCGACTCGACACAGGCTGTGGCTTCTAGCATACATATGCCCGACAGCATGGAGCTCCTCTTAACCACGTTGAGGTCTTCCAGAACCACCTCTTCCGATGTCAAGTCGCTTTTTTCTCACCTTACCCAGGATCATACGCCAGCGGTTGGTTGTTGACTGAACCCAGACCCAGATGCAGAGAGACAAGTTTTTCGAGCCAGATGGCGAACAGGTCCGCACACTGGCCTGTTAATGGGTCTTGGTGGGTTACAAGCACGGTGAGCGCTGTGTGGGAGTGCCATGAAAGATGGGGCTCTCCATTAAGCGCTGTTCTTCTGCTGGCGTATCGAACCCTTTTGTCTGTAGCCCAGCATTTACCCGGCACATGCCCTCACAACTCCTGGGACGGAAACACTGCACTGGTGGAAGCTTGTAAAAAGCTTCGGAAGTCCGACTATCAAACAAGACCGTTCACTTGCCGCTCCGTCTCTTCACGCAAAGAGCATCAAACCATTGTTGAATCATTGATCGACCGGCGTTTACGTTAGAAACCTTCCAGAACTTCAACAGCCCCTCTTCCTTTGTGACAATCTCTAGTAGTCTGTCGAGCATTGTTCCCCGCCACTTGTCCTTTCGGAAGTTGATATTCCCCATCCCAATCCACAAGGTATCTAGAACTTTTCTACCAACCACCTCTCCACAATGTTCGGAGCCGCGCTAAGCTTTTCTTCCACCAAAAACGGGTGGAGGCTCATGTCTCAACCACACCCAGCCTCCTCAGTCCTCAAGCTTCCAGCTGTAAGAAGTAGGGCAAGACATTAGCGTGGTCACCCACAGCTGATGCTGCAAGTATCTGTGCAGCTACTGTCCGAATTTTTGCTCAAATGCCGGCAGCATCGAGACCGAGATGCAGCGATACCTCTGGACCCTTAGACAGAGTCGTGGCAACCCAACAAACTTGGCAGCTTGCGAAGGGGCAACAAGGGCCACCGACGCTTCGCGCGCTGCAGGAGTGCATTGTGTCGCGTTGATCTCTCACAGTAGCGTCCAGCCTAGATGCGTTAGACTTCCAAAGTGGAATTGAGGTGTCACGTAAAGGAGGGGTCCTCCCGCTACGTCAGCCTCAACGTCCCACACTTTCAACGTCCCCTCATCGCGTCCACTTTTGCTTAAAAGTCGGTGAGCACGACATCGACCTTGGAAATCTGACGCGCACGAGTCTTTCGGCCGATTCAGATCTTGTTAGGATATCGGGCTTTACTTCAGAGGAAAGTCTGACCAGAACATGCAAATCATCTATCTTCGCCGAGATCTAGGTTGACCATGGACTGATCGACATGGTCGAGGCGGTTATCTGTGGGCAAAGCTTTGTCGTATAAAACTATTTCCAGGCCACACGCGAGTCTTGCCGAAACAAATCATTATCCCGGTGTATGAAACACCAGCTCAAGGAAAGGACAGACAGTGTCTCCACGGACCCGTTTCCTGGGTTGCTGCGCGCCAAACGCAGGTCTAGCAGGCCAAGTCTCGATCTATCCATGCAGTAGACTAAGGTAGTGAGTGATGAATATCACCAAGGTGGGGGGCGGGGAGTGCATGCATTGCTACGATCAAAGCCTGTCGATGCGAGAGACAGCACTTCCCCTCAACAATTGCCAGCGAAGCAATGCACCGGATGTCGCAGCAAGCCAGCCGTTGCATGGGAATTCACCCACCCCATTGCGTGTCGTACTGGCAGCTAGGCAACTTCGCGCTTAGTTGCTATCTCAGTATGCGACCATACATCGCCAGCCTTGTGACTATGAGCCTCATGCATGGAGAACCATACTTAAAACGAACAAGGGCTTGAAGCTCTCAGATACGAACTATAAGCTCAAAGTATGCATGATCTAATCAGAAGTCTAAACAAAGGAGCCTTGGAAGACTCATAAGAGTGTTAACGTCAAACTAGTAGTTTTACTGCAAGCGCAAGCTACGTACATGTTCTTGGCAATTTCTCGATCTGTGCTTATCGTTATCGCATCTAAGTGTACAAGCGACGCTCAGAAGCACAGCTGGAAGGGGCTCAATAATGTCACCTCGATTCTTTGCCACGAGAACATGAATTCAAGCGTGTATTGTGGCCTAACAACGCCAAGCTATTGCTACTGAGAAATCGCGTCTTCTTGAAGGGCTTGTTGAAACTGACGTTATCCGAAGCTCAATGCCTCAGTATCGCGCCGCGGCTCATATTCGGTAAACTTTTGCCTCTAACTACAGGCGTACCATTCAAACCAGTCAGCCGTACCAGCCGTACCTACGGCCCACGATAGGAAGTAACGGGATGGATATGTCTCTGCCACAAGCTGTGTCTGTGATTGTTCACAACCCTTTCAATGCCTGTCACCAAGGCAAAGCCACTCGAAGCCCAACCCTTGATCGTACACCCTTTTTTCCCTCCACGCAGTCCACCGATTTCGACCCTGACCCAGATCGCGAACCTATCTCGACACGTTCCCTTGCTTTGCTGATTGTGGTGTGTTCTGGACAGGCTTGGCCGGCACCTTCTCCTTGATTGCAACCACGACGTTGTCATCGTCCTTAGTATTGACCTCGAGGAAATGGTACAGCACGATCAGTATCATTGCAGCTGAGCCGAGGAAGATGGCCAGGCGGTAGAGATCGTCGTCCGAAATCATGATGTCGGTTATGGTTCGAGATTGGGGATCTGGAAAGTGTAGCTGGTTTCGATGGGGCTACTGATACAAGCAACGAGTTAGTGACATCGCATATAAGGCAAAAAAAGGACTGATTGTCTTCAGACGAAAGAAGCATCTTACCTCTGGCCTGACAGAGCGCTATGAATTTCGCAGGTTCAGCTTATTGTTGAAAGGAATGACTTTTGTCTCGCAGTCGTTTATCCAAGCCCGCGATGTTCAAATCGAAGTGGACACCTTGACGGCTCAAGGTTGGCGGTAAAGTACGGAGATACATCCGCCGCCCGAACTTCAGGCGCTCGGACACACCGACTCACGTGCTTCTACTCCACAGCCGCAAATGGTCCGTGCACTCCACACAGGGCTCTTTTGCCGCTTGCCTGACTTTCATCCCACCTCCAAGGTTAGTTCGGTCATCGAATTTCTTCCCCAGAGATTCGCCCACTTACGGCCTAACATTTCTGCCAGGAATCCTCCAATTGTCAGGGTTCATCTACCACAATCATTTATTAGCAGGCAAATCTGATTCAAATATATCGAGACCTGTAGTTTGCCCACTTCTAACCGACCTAAACACCAAGCACCATCCCGCCGCCCTCTCCCATATAGACACCGAAACCGCAAACCGCAATCATGGCGCCCCCCAAAAAGGTCGACAAGGCTGCGGGAAGCAAGAACAAGCCCTCGGCCACCAAGCTGGTCGAGGACAAGACGTTCGGCATGAAGAACAAGAAGGGCGGCGCGGCGCAGAAGCAGATAGCGCAGCTCACGACGCAGATGAAGGCCGGCGGCAACGCGGAGCAGAAGCGCAAGGAGGCCGAGAAGCTCGCGCGCGAGCGGGAGAAGAAGGCGGCCGAGGACGCCAAGCGGGAGGCGGACCTGCTCCTCAACAAGCCGGCGCAGATCCAGAAGGTGCCGTTCGGCGTGGACCCCAAGACGGTGGTGTGCATATTCTACAAGAAGGGCAACTGCGAGAAGGGCAAGAAGTGTAAGTTCAGCCACGACCTCGAGATGGAGAGGAGGACCGAGAAGAGGAGTCTGTATACCGACACCAGGAAGGAGGATGAGGAGGAGAAGAAGAAGACGGAGACGAGCGCGGACTGGGACGAGGCCAAGCTGCAGGCCGTGGTCCTGAGTAAGAAGGGCAACCAGCAGACGACTACCGACAAGGTGTGCAAGTACTTCATCGAGGCTATCGAGGACGGAAAGTATGGCTGGTTTTGGGTCTGTCCAAATGGCGGGGATAAGTGCAAGTATAAGCATGCGCTGCCACCTGGGTTAGTTAACTCCGGCCTCCGATGTTGCGTGGTTGGTACAGAAGGCTAACAGACTGGAACAGATTTGTATTGAAGACGAAGGAACAAAGGGCAGCCGAGAAGGCGCTGCTGGACAAATCGCCGCTAAAGAGTCTGACGCTCGAGGACTTCCTCGAGTCGGAGCGGCACAAGCTGACCGGCACTCTCACGCCTGTCACTCCCGAAACCTTTGCGAAGTGGAAGAAGGAGCGGCTCGACAAGAAGGCCGCCGAAGAGCAGGCCCGCGTGGCCAAGGAGGCGACTGGTCGTGCGCTCTTCGAGAGCGGCAACTGGCGGTCCGTGGATTCGGATGACGAGGCTGATGACGATGGAGATGATAACGACGATGTGTGGAATCTGGAAAAGCTTCGGCGCGAGACGGAGGCGCTGCGGGTGAGGAAGGAGGAGGAGAGGTTAGCTGCTTCGCTGGGACTGCCGGTGCAGAACGGCATAGCAGATAACCCTGCGCCTGAGCCTCAGGCAGCGGGTGCTACTTGAGGACTCAACTTCAACAAGATTGGAGATTCCTTATAGAGGCTATCACGCGGCAAAGTCTCTGCCTCGACGGCTGGACGGAGCCCGGACCGTCGATGTGTCGTCCTCGATCCAAGACGATGACGGCACAGGAAAGTGGCATGCCGCTTGACGGGCTATGAAAGATACATATTCCAGAGGGGTCTGGCAAACTCTTCGCTTCATGCTGAAGAAACAGAATAGTCTCTACGACATTGATAGCATAATGGAATCAATCCTTTACGTACCACCACCGTCGTATATCTAGCGAGGCGATCATCTCCATGCACGTTAAAGCAGGCGGATCGAGTGTCAGATGCACTCCTAGGCAATCGGTTGGACCCCTCTCGGGTCCATTTCGCCCATCATCTATGGACTGACGGCGGCCGAAGGTCCTCGGCCTGGGCTCAGGATGCCCCCTATTACCTAGAGCTAGACTACAAGACAAGACATATCCGACAACCAACGATGTGCAAGCCGTAGATGGCCCGGCATAGACGCCCTGAACGCCAAAACATGCCATGCCACAGCGACACCAATGACCATTTGCCCTTTCGCGAGGGCCAGGATAGAGATCTACTACCGCTGTTCCCCCATCCTCCTCTTTCCGCGCTCTACAGGTATAAGCTGTTGAACGAGACGATGTCTCTCCGGATCTTGGCCAGACTCAGCTCAAACTTCTCCTGCAGCTCGTCGCTGCCCATGACCTTGCCTGCTTGCGCCATCTGGCGGAGGAGCTCCTCCAGACGGCGGAAGAGACGAATCAGAGAACCCTCGTAGGCGTTCGTCATTTTGCTGTTTCAACGTTAGCATCTCATCTTCAGCTGGTTCCTTTCAAAAAGGGTGTGCTGACACAAGAAGAGAAATACATACCAGATCTCCCCGAAAGGCTTCCCGTTGGCCCAAGCAAACACAGTCTCCATCAGCTGCCACTTGAGACTCTGCACATACTCGTCCTCGTTGACATCCAGCTTGCTCTCCGCAGAGACCTTGGCGATGACCCTGGCCTGCTGCTGGATTTCCAGGAAGGGCTTCTGCAGATCCTCCTTCAGCGGCGTCGTCTCGACCTTCTCGTCAAAGATGAACACGCTGAGCACAGCCGCGCACGTCTCGGGCGTCATCTCGTTGAAGAAGCGGTTGAAGAGCAGCTCGGCGAGCACGAGCTCGTGCCCTTCGGTCGAGGAGATCTCGCACGCCACGCGAGCCTTCATCTGCACCACCTCGGCCTCGTTGATGAAGCCCAGGCGGCGCAGGACGCGCTTGCGGGCCTTCAGCTCGTCGAGCTTGGCGATGCTGTGCGCCTTGGCGATGGCCTTCTTCTTCTCCTTGATCTGCTCTGTCAGGGAGACCTTGCGCGAGTACTGGTCCCACAGATCGGGCAGGAGGGGGGAGTTGTGCAGGGGATTGGCGACGAGACGCGACTCGAGGACCTCGATCTTCCGGAGAAGCTTCTTGAAGCTGTCGTCCGTGATTCCCATGTTCTCCATCGGATCGAGCAGCGGCACACCGTCCGGGAACCGGCGGACGACCTCCTCCATAGCGCGACCGGCCTGGTCCTTCTCGCTCTGGTCATTCATCGACTTGGGAAGAAAGACACGGATCTGAGACACGGCCTTGAGACAGGTCAGCAGGCAGGGCACAATCTCGTACCGGCCCCACTCGTCCGCCTTCTCGGGCTGGACGCCGTCGGGGATGGCATCGCCGTTGCGCGTGTTGGGCGGGAAGCTCTTGCTGTCCTTTGAGATCTTGAGGAGGACATCGACGAACCAGCTCTCCTGGGCGGGCCACGAGTCGCCGTTTTTGGAAGCGGCGCGCTCTTTGACGTTGACAACCACGCCCCAGTGGAAGTCCGCGCCGGAGGGCGTCTTGATGTGAATCAGCCGGCCTGGCTGGAGGAACTCGAGGCAGTATTGCGGGTGCTGGATGACGGAGACCATGTCCTTGTTGTAGCCTTCCAGCTGCTGCCGGATGGCGTAGTAGTCTTTCACTGTGTTCTCGTCAGGGATGATCATGCTGTCGCGTTCTTGTTGAAGGCTCATGAGCTCCTTCTCGAGATGTGGGACGCTAGCGGCGTTCTGAAACTGGAAGAAACACCTTTCCAGCATGTACTCCGGGGATATCGCCTCGATACGCAGCAAGTTCAAGATCATGTTCGAGCTCAGGTAGAAGGCAGAGTTGAGTTTGTCCTGCTGGCCAACGACGATGCCCTTTGCAACGTCGGGCTCCAGCTTGTCGTCAACCATCATTATGACTATACCTCGGTCGTCGAGACCTCTACGGCCTGCTCGTCCGGCCATCTGGATGTACTCGGAGGAAGTCAACGGCCGATTCTTGACACCGTCAAACTTGTGCACCTGAGTAAACACGACAGTTCGGGCAGGCATGTTGAGGCCGATAGAGAAAGTCTCTGTAGCGAAGAGAACCTTGATAAGGCCTTCCTGGAACAGGATCTCGATGGTCTCCTTGAGAATCGGAAGGAGACCGGAGTGGTGCACACCGATGCCCTTTCGGAGTAGTGGGAGGATGTGCTGAATCTGGGGTAGCTGCCTGTCGTCCTCTGACAACTGCGACAGAGCGTTTTCGAATACCTTATCCACCATGACCCTCTGATCTGGGGGGTTGAAGTTCATGCTGGACGTCTTCAGCGCCAGCGCCTCGCATTCCCGCTTGCTGAAGTTGAAGACGATGACCGGGTGGAAGTTCTTCTTCATGATCATCTTAATGATCTTCTGAATATCGGACTTCTCATTGGTAACCGTTCCCTTATCAGTTCTCTTGTTCTTGCCCTTGCCTTTCTGCTTGGCGTTCCAGTCGGCCGGGTCCGCGCCCTTGTTCTCCTCTATCATCTTCATCGCCTCGTTGAAGTTCTTCTCTTTAAAGACTCCTTTCTCGTCGACGACCAGCATGATGCCCTTACCACCTGCTGGGAAGAAGTAGTTCTGGAGAGGAGTAGGCCGGAAGTCGGTGTAGACAACGTGACAGGCCTGTCGGTGTATCTTGGCAATCCACTCGGCGAACTGAAAGGCGTTGGGGATTGTGGCGGACAGGAAGACATAACGGACCTTGTCGGGGAGCAGAATGATGGTCTCCTCCCAGACGACACCACGGGTCTTGTCTCGCATGTAATGAATTTCGTCGAAGACAACCCAAGCAACTTCGCGCATGATCTCGGATCCCCTGTAAAGCATACTCCGGAGAATCTCGGTGGTCATGACGAGACAGCTGGCCGTTGGGTTGATAGTGACATCTCCGGTCATGAGACCAACGTCGCCAAACTCTGCCTGGAAGTCGCGGTACTTTTGATTGCTCAGGGCCTTGATCGGACTGGTGTAGATAACTCTCTGATTGCGCTTTAGGCATTGTGCAATGGCGTATTCTGCAACGACTGTCTTGCCTGCACTGGTATGGGCCGACACGAGCACACTCTCGTCTCGCTGGATAGAGGCAACAGACAGGCTCTGGAAGGGGTCAAGCTTGAAGGGGTATGTCCGTGCAGGCTCCTCGGGGGCCTTGTGTTCGGATAGCGGCACATACTCGTAGTCGAGGTCTGGTGGCAACGCAACCTGATGTTGAATATTGTGCGACAAGACAATAGCTTCCGGGTCTTGCTTGGCCTCGGGCTCGAATCCTGGGGCAGCGGCAACCTCTCGGGAGGCCGCCGTCTGGAAGGAATCTGTGAGAACCGGCTCAGCTTCGTCCTGCTTCTTGCGGCGCTTCGTGTCGCCCTGAACGTTGTTTGCGGCAGCAGCAGGTTCGTCGTGCATCTCCTCGTCGTTGGAGGCTGCCGGCTCGGCGTCGGTCATCTTGATGTCGGCCTTGCGCTTCTTCGGGGCGCGGGTGTCCCCGTCGAACACGTCGAAGAGGTCATCCATGATGGGCCGAAGCTTTCATCAAACCTTGGGTGCCGTGGTGTGGAATGGACTGGTCGAGTTGGTCGGACCAAACCTCTTTGGTAGTCGGTGTTTTTGTCAAAGCCAGGTGCAGGATAAGATACTGCGGTAGGTGGAGCACCCACAGCAACAGAAAAAAAAAAACTGGGTAGAGGTAGCTGAGGCGGCAGTACGTACCTACCACAGTAATCGATCACGGATGCTGGAGTGGGTCAGTCTGTTAAATGGTCTCGTCATCTCGGGGTACGTACCTTCTCTACACGTACTACTACAGTAAGGTATCGTCTACACGCGGAGTCCCCTGGACAAGCCCTGCGGAACGGGACGCTGGAATCCTTCACTGAATCACGTACGTCGTATCTCACGATAAAGTTTCTGTACACAGAGCTTGTTGGTAGCACACATCGAGGCTTCACTCCAGGCACATCGCTTGGGTTACGGTATAGGTGCCTCATCGCGTGGTCTTCTCGTGAATTCTTGAAATGATGTCCTGATTGAGCTTGAAGTCGTCACGTTTACTGATCGAATTACTGGCGAACAAGAGAGGCCAAGAATACTCGCATTGTCTTACGATATTGGTGAAGACACCTGATCCTCGCTGAGGTCTACTCGCCCCACCCGTTTGATTTCTGTTGAGGGGAGCTGCGTATAGTGATAGGTACTGCTCTTAGTGTATCTCTTTAGCCAGTTGTGGTACACTACGGTATTACTGTGAAGGTGGTGATAGACGCGACTTTCGTCATTTAGCGCTAAATTTAAAGTTGGACAAGGGGGGGTTTCCCGAGCGCCGTTAACGACTTTCATGCCGAGGAAATTTTGTCTGAACTCAACCTCAACCCCTTGGGCATATTTGTCGTGTTATCCTTACTTGGTCCGCTTCGTTCTGGGCAGTTCAGGTATTCTTCCTACGACATCGAAGGAATAAGTCATCAAGCATGGCGTCAAACACTCTGCGCCTCGTCAATCGCTGTAAGTGATTGTCTATTCATCCAAATTCAAATCTGGCGTGTGCAACTAATCTGACATGTGCTCGTAGCTCCGAAGCAACCCATCAAGAGACTCCCGACCACGATCGAGCTGCCCAAAGATGCCACAGCTGAGGATGCAAAGAAGATCATCGCCCGCGCGGCCGGTGTGAGCGACTTCAACCGCATTGGACTCTTTGCTCCAGATACCAAGAAGATCATCAAGGACCGCAAGGCCCTGATTGCCGAACAACAATCTGTTATGTCTGCCGGAGAGCTCTTGGTGAAGGACCTCGGTAAGTCGCATTGGGCAAACCATGAGCCAGCATCTGAGCATCGAGCACGTCTAACAATTTCCCAGGCCTCCAGGTCAGCTGGCGCTTCGTCTTCATGGTCGAATACTTCGGCCCTATCCTCTTCCATGCGCTCATCGTCGCCATCCGGCCGTACATCTACCCGTCCTTGCCCTTTGCCCCAGCCTGGTGGCCGTACGTCTACAAGAATGAGACAGAAACGCCCATGACCAAGGTCCAATGGCTCGTCTTTGCTCTCTTCCAGCTGCACTTCATCAAGCGCGAGCTCGAGACCATGTTCCTCCACAAGTTCTCCGCGAACACCATGCCAGCCTGGAACATCTTCCGCAACTCCTTCTTCTACTGGGTCTCCGCCGGACTGGTGGCCGCATACGACGTCTACGCCCCCGGATCGTTGTCTTCCAGGGACCAGCTCGGCCTGCTCGACTATTTCGGCTTCGCGCTCTGGTTCAACGGCGAGGTGTGCAACTACCTCGTCCACAAGCACCTGGCTAGCCTGAGGAAGCCAGGCGGGACCGAGAAGGGCATCCCGCGGTGCATCGGCAGCCACCTGGTTACCTCCCCCAACTACATGTTTGAGGTCATCGCTTGGGTCGGCGTCATCATCATCAGCCGCAGCTGGGCGGTTGTCCTCTTCATCCTGATCGGCATTTCCTATATGCGCGACTGGTCCAGGGGCAAGGAGAGGGCCCTGAGGCAGGAGTTTGGCGACCGCTACAAGCCGAAGAAGTACACCATGCTGCCGGGCCTCATCTAGCTTGTCGAGACCGAGGCATCGGGTGCTAGATGGGCGTCGGCCGGGACGAAAGCATGGTTCGAAGACCATACCGCCGAGATCCAGCTGGCATACTGAGACTGAACCACGGATTGGAATATCAAAAGTCCAGGAAATTCATAATGTATAGACCTTATCTGTTGTGCAGAGGCCGCTTCTTGGGGAAGCTATATGTACCAGGGCGGAGCTCCAATTCTCGCATCATACGGGTGTTACTGCGGACGAACCCTGGAAGAATGATCAACGACCCAATCTACAATAGCAGATTAAAGGCTCTGTAGATACGAGCATGGCGAATGTGAATGTCACTTGTGGGTATCTGCTTGGCGTCGCAGCGCGTCATTGCCGTGTAATACTTAATGTTGATGGCGTTTGGAGTGGCGGCGGAGGTTGTCGAAAGTTTGAAGAACTACCTAGACGAATAGAAATCCATAAATATACTGTAACAAGTCACCTAATGGTGATGAATTGCTTGATATATCATTGTCTCGTGACGTCGTGACAGTTCCTAGCAATCTCGAGCCATACGGCCAACGGCATGTGCTACTCATCTACTCAGTGTGTCCAATCGGTTGATCCATCGCACTCCGTAACTCATCCTCCAGTGAGACCGTGCTCGTCTGTGATGGCTCGATGCCCGGGACCGTGATGCTGGGGGCTTCTCGTTCTATGTTCTCGACGGCCGGTACATGCTGATCAGGAACATCCGTCACGACATCGCCAGATGCCAAGTTACCTGTCCCCAGCACACTATGCCCAGACGCACCCGGCGCGCCGTCGACATCCATACGATCATCCGCTCCCTGGTCCCTCTCCTTCGCCTTACCTTTATCCACCCTCCCGACCCTCCTCTCCTCTCGGCCCTCACCATCCTCGTCACCCATCCTCACATCCCCGTCTCCATCCCCCTCATCACCACCCTCACTCCCACTCCAGCTCCCGCTCCCGCTCCCACTCCAACTCCCCTCACTCCCCGTACTCCCCTCCCTAACAAGCCGAATCGTCTCCTCCAGCGCGAGGAAGTCACTCTCCAAAACCTCGGCCCAGTTCTGCACATTCCCCAGCTCCTTGACCTTCTTCGCCGCATCCCCGGCCACCCTGGCGAGCCTGTCGTTCTCCCTGCGCAGGGCGTCGGTGGCCCTGGCCACGTCGCGCTCCTGCTTGGCGATGGCGGCGGCGTTGGAGTGCAGGACGGAGGCCCGGTCCCGGAGCGAGGCGTCGAGCATGTTGCCTATGCTTGCCAGGACTGCCTGGCGGGCTTCGGAGATCTGGCGCTGGGACGAGGCGGAGGAGGGGGGCAGGGTGGAGGATAGGTTTGAGGATTGGGGGTGGGGGTGGGGGTGGTGGACATGGTGAGGTCCCGGTCCCGGTCCCGGTCCGAGGGCGGCTCCGGGAGGGGGGAATTGTGGGGAGGATAGGGAGGAGCCGGCTGTTGAGGGGAGGGCTGGTGGTGAGATGGTGCTTGCCTGGGGGTTGGTGGTTGCTGTGCTGGGTGTTGTGCTGGCTGGAGGGGAGGTGGATGTAACGGATGGCGGCGAGGGGTGGGGTGGGTTGAGCGGTGGCGGCTGTGATGAGGAGGATGCCATGGTTGCCAGGATGATGTAGAGTTTGGAAAGAGATGGTCTGATGTTTTTGTTTGAGATGTGCGGGATGTCTTATGCTTAATATTTACTCAATGTTAAGGCCACTGCTGGAGTCGTGATAAGCTTAAAGCAATGCACGTTATGCAATGTGGTGGGATGAGATTGAAGATGAGATGGCGGGGTACCCAGGCAGATCTGGATGAAGCTCTGATGGATGCATTCATGGATAACATCTTAGGACGGCATGACAGTGGCGAATTGACGACGTTTCGCATCAGGTTCCGCGGAAAAACGGAAGACATGTCATTTCATCTGGGATGTCACAGCTGTGAGTGTAGAATTTGCAAGACTCCCGTCACGTTTGAAGTAGACTTAGGGTACCTACCTTCTGTATGTTATTCGAGTTATGGACCATCCGGATGTGCCCCACTGAAGCCGGCGCCAGTTTCGATCGGTGCCGGATCCGAAGCAATACCGGCCCCGCTTCCCAGTGCCGCCGGAGCTCCAACTCATGGAAACCCCTCATCCGCGGTTTTTGTAGGTTATCATTCACTTGGGGGTTGAAGTTACACGTATCATTGATGTTTGGAGGAGTCAAATGGGCAAAATGAAAGTAGACAATGTCATCCTGCCCGCTCATGGCCCGGATAAGACGTTCGACATCACCGTCACCGACAACATCGTCACCTCTGTCACACCGTCACCGTCGTCAGCAAAACACCACTGCCGAAGCCTGCTACTCCCCTCGCTCTGCCATCCCCATATCCATCTAGATAAAGCTTATCTCCTGACAAGCAACAACCCGACCTACGCACGCCTCGCCCCCAAAACGGGCACTTTCTCGGAAGCCCTCACTACCACAGCCCAAGCCAAGTCCCTCTACACCGAGGGAGACCTGTATCTCCGTGGCGCCCAACTTCTCTCCGCGATCTACACTCAAGGCGCCACCTCAGCCCGCACCTTTGTCGAGGTAGACGCAACGACCGGAACCCTGCCTCTGACCGTAGCGCGGAGGCTCAAGCGCGAGTTCGCACATCTGATAGAGCTACAAATCGTGGCATTCGCCCAAGAACCTCTCTTCTCAAAGCAAGACGGCGAGGCCAACCGGCGAATCCTCGAAGAAGTGCTCGCGAGTGATGCGGCCGCAGATATTTCAGTCCTCGGCACCACACCCTACGTCGAAGCCGACCTGGCAGCCTCACTCCAAAACATCGACTGGGCCCTTCGGACAGCGATAGACAGGAATATCCACCTCGATTTCCACTTGGACTACAACCTCAAGCCCACCGATATCACCCAAGGTCGCGATCCCGTCGTGCCGCTGACCTTCCACGTCGTCACGGCTCTCGTGAACTCCGACTGGAACACCAAGAACAGAGGCAAGACCGTCGTCCTAGGCCATTGCACCCAGCTGTCGCGCGTGGACCCTCTCGATTTACAAAGAGTGGCACAGACGATACGGACCCACGACCTGCCCGTCCACTTCGTCGGTCTACCAACCAGCGACCTGTTCATGATGGGTCGAGACCAGTACCCCAAACCGCGAGGAACCCTGCCCGTCATGGACCTGATCCGCGAACCGTTCTGTCTGAACGCCTGCTTGGGAGTAAACAACGTCGGCAACGCGTTCACGCCGTACGGGACCGGGGATCCGTTGGTGCTCGCCAGCTGGGGAGTCGGGATCTACCAAGCCGGCACGGGGGCCGACGCCGAGACCCTGTACGGCTGTGTCAGCTGGCGTGCTAGGAGGGCTATTGGGCTAGCCTCAGAGGAGGACGGGCAGGAAGGGAACGAGTTAGACGTTGTTGAGGGTATGGAGTGGAAGCCTATGCTTCTGGTTGAGAATCAAGAGGCTGTTGAACTGCCCGGTCCCAGCTCAGGTGATGGTGCGGTAGGAGTGATGCGGATTCCAGCTAGACAGAGGCTGAGTATTCGGGACGTCGTCTGGGATCCCCCTGAGATCAAGCTTCGGAAAGTCATGAGATGAGACGAGTTGGGGACCAGCACCTACCTTTGAGGCTGGTGAAGAACGTAATTTCAAAAGATGTACCAAAGATGCGACTTCATTACCCGCAAGCCGATGGCAAAGACGGTTCCTTTCAAGAATGATTTGTGTATATTCCCTTCGAGGATATATGTAGACAGACGCCTGACGCCTGACGCTCCAAATACCAAATATTACCATACAACTGGCTACCATTATCACGTCACTCCCCTTCACTTCCAAGATAACACGAGCTCCGAGCAAGCATAAATCCAAGGCTCCAGTATGCCCGCAGATCCGCAGTAACACCAGGCCCATCCCCTTCCTAAAAGGCAACCTTCCCCCTCTCTCTCCCATCCCCGTTGATCCTAAACGGCACCATCGTCCCCGTGCCATTCATCCCCATCCCATTCATCCCCATCCCACCCATCCCGCCGGGGTTAGGGCTGATAACATCGTCCCTCATCCCATAACTCCCATTCGACAGCGCCCCCTGCGTATGCCTCCCGCCCCCCATATTAGCCAGCAGCGCGTCAGCCCTCTCAAACACATTCCCGCTGAACGCCCCCGCAAAGCTCCCGCTCTGCGGCGTGCTGGGCACGGTGGCCTGCACGGCCGGCCCCAGCGCGGCACTCTGCGGCGTCATGGGCAGCAGGGCGAACACGTTGGCCCCTCCCCCTCCGCCCGGGCTGAAGGGGCTCGTCACACCCCCTTGCCCGTGCGGGGAGAGGTGGTGCGACGAGGAGGGCGGGACCCCTCCCCCACCACCACCACCACCACCACCACCGCCGCCGTGGCGCACAAAGTCCGCCCAGGGCGAGGACACCATGAGGTTGGTGGTCTCCTTGACCGCCTGCTGGATGGGCCGGAGGCGGGTGCGGATGTCGGCGGGCAAGGGCACGTTGGGCATGGCGTCCTTGAGGAGGAGGATGAGGTTGGCCCACGAGTCGAGGAAGTTCTGGCACAGCGACCAGAAGGACGTCTGGGTGCGGATGCCGGGCTCCTTGAGCACGATCAGGCTCAGGCGGTGCTTGAGCGTCTCGCACTGGGCGAGGGTGGTGTTGCATTCCGTCACGAGGGCCTTCCACCACTTGACGTTGTGCTCCGGGGAGCGGGTCTGGATGGCGTTGCGGAGGGCGCCGGCGAACTGGGCGTTGAGGGCCGGCAGGGTGCGGGAGATGAGCTCCGAGGAGCGCTGGAGGGAGAGGAAGATGCGCTCGAAGAGGCGGTCTTCGTCGGAGAAGTCGAGGCCGCGCGAGGAGGCGTTGGAGGAGGTGAAGGACTCGCCCGACCGCGGGGTGGCGGAGCTGTTGATGGTGGCGGTGCGGCCGGTGCCGTGCAGGAAGGCGACGGGGACGGGCACGTCGGTCGCCACGCGCAGGTTGGAGGGGTTGTGGGTGAAGGTGCCGTTGCGGGGGCGGGTGAGGGTCGGTGTCGGGGTCACGGAGGGCTCGCGCGAGTGTGGGCGCAGGGTGTCGTTGATTGTCGATGCGCGGGACGGGGTGCGGTGGGCCGGAGAAGAGTCGCGGGAGACTTGGGTGCAGGTCACGCGCAGCTCCATGATGCTGTTGTAGAGCTGGGTGAGGAGGCTGCGGATGTAGCGCGGGTCGGCGTTGTCGATGAAGAGGTCGACATGGGCTGTGAGCAGGGAGCAGACGTGCGCGTAGGCGTTGACCAGAGTGACGCAGGCGCGCTGGACGTTCTCGTTTGACCGCTGCGAGTAGTTGTAGTTGTCTTCGTCTAGCATGCGGTCGTGGCTCTGGATCTCGAGTTCGAGCTCCTCGACGTGCGCGTTGGTGTTATACAACACGAACTCGAGCGAGGAGCGCTTGTCGGTGCCGTCGGTGGCGAGGCTCATGAACATCTGGATGGTCGGGTGGATCTGGAAGACGGAGTAGAGGATGCCCTTGGCTGCTTCGAGGACGGGGTCGAAGACCTTGGACTCGCGCCGTCGCTCGGGGAGCACGGAAAGACGTCTGACGTAGATGGGCCGTTGGAGGAAGGGTTCCATCGCCGGGCTGGCGGGACTCTTGGCTGCCATGCTCACGCCGTTGCCCTGCATGGCTGAACCGTGACTGAGACCGCGGTAGTGGCTGAATCTGTTGTTCGCCTGTGTCTCGTCGAGCGTACCCAGCTCGGAGCCCTTCCTGGAGACCACACCCATACGGCGCAGCCTGCTCTCCGGGCGCTCGGCGCGATTGGCCTGCAGCAGCGTCTCCGAGTTGCTGCGCAGGCGCTCGTTGACGTTCCCTATGGTCAGAGGCATGACGCCTGGTCGTCGGATCGCTGTATTTTGCTGCGACAAGCCGCGATAGTGCGAACGTGTCGGGATAGGTGGTGGCCGGGGTACGGCAGGTGAGCGTAGCTCTGAAATATCATTGCCGTTGGGAACCTTTATAGGGAATCGGCCGCTCATGGCGCGCTTGAGAGGTATTCGCGGAGTTTCGGTGCCTTCGCTGGACTCGTCCCCGGTGGTGTCTGCATCTGACCGTGCGTTCACCGTAGCGGCAGCTTGTTGTTTCTGCTTGAGGAATTTCTTGATGTGTGCCGTCACCGACACCTCAGTCACCTCGCTCTCCTTCAGGAATCCTTCGTTTGGCGGACTCGGAGCCTGAACCTGTAGTACTTCCGGCGGCGGAAAGACGAGTGGGTTTCCATCCAACTTGATCACTTGTAAGGATACCATGTCTGCCAGACACAGCGGCAATTCCGATATTTGGTTCTTTTGCACCGAGAACACCTTCAACGACGACAACTTGACAATGTCCGGTGGCAGAACCCGGAGTTTGTTTCGGCCAAGATCGAGAATCTCGAGTGACTTGAGATCGCACAGCTACATGCAGAAACACGCCCCCCCAAATCAGCAGATCGTTCATTTTCCGTGACCAAAGAGAGGATGCTTACCGGAAGCGGAAACTCTTTGATCTTGTTGTTCCGGACGTTGAGGTACCGCAGCGAGGTGCACTCGGAGAAGCGAGCAGGAAACGACTGGAGATTATTATGCGACAAAGCCAGCCTTTCGACGAAATAATGTTTAGCAAACATCCGAATCGTCACACGCTTTCGAGACCGAGCTGTGGGAAAAGGGCAGCCTACCGTTCTAGCTCATTCTTTATTATATCGACTACCTCGTCAGGCAGTTTCTGGATGTTCTTGCGGCTCAGATCAATCGTCAACCCCGGTCGTAGCTCGTTGCTGACGCCAGTTGCCTCGGCGGCCTGCGACTGGGTTTCGTTCTCCTCGAGGGCGACCTTCATTGCCTCTCTGGCCATGGCGATGACCTGCCCCGACGACGGAGGCGCCGACGCCAACAGGGCCGGATTTGAGGAGACATCTCGCAGTGACGGCACGGGTGGAAGTGGTATATTCGCGGCCGCGGCCGCAGCGATTCGTCGGCCTTGAGCTGGGTTCTCGGGCAGCCCTCGTGGACGGTCCATCTCCGATATGGAGGAGAAGGAGCGATTCATCCTCTGTGTAGCCCCGGTCTCGCGAGTCGGCCTTTCGAAGGGCGGACCGTATAGTCCGACTGTATGGTTGAAAGTCGATGCAGGCTTTGGGAGTGACAGTCGGCGGATAATAGCAGGTGGAGGAGGATGGATGTCAGACGAGCAAATGGTCGTGTTTCAGGAGCTCGAGCCCCGATCAGGCAAAGCAACCAAGGCGGCAAGCAGCGGGACTGAAGCGAGTTCGGGATGCTTATGCCTAGGAGATTGGGCGCACAGCAGCTGGGTCGAGAGAATAAGTCATTGGCGAGGCTGTTGTAACCCGACGAGGTCTCCGGCGGCTGTTTCTCCGTCTGGCGTCTTGGTGTCTGGTGTCTCGATCTCCCTTTCCTCCCCCCGAAGGTGCAAGCACCCGATGCAATGCCCAAGATCGTTCGAAGCTTCAGCAAAACGGGGGAAGAGGCGACTATGATGCGGCGATGTCTATCGGGTTTATGTTGGAAACATGGGAAGAGGCTACGACCAGATGCGATATTGATGTTGGTTATTCTATCGTCGATTGCAATTGCGCTTGGTATCCCAAAGGAATGATACATAGTACCACAAAATTGGGCATCTTTTTCTCAACTTGCCTTAAGAATAATGTACAGCACCCACCCACTCACACCACCACCAGCCAGCCAAGAAAGGGGCTGCTAAGAGTCCGCCGTTAGGGTGCCATGTGGTTCTGCTGTGCGCCAGGGGTTGATTTTGAGGGGCGCTCAGGGCGCTCTGCCAGTCTGGTGGGAAGAGAAGGGATTTTCTTCCGTGCACACCCTCTCTTGTCCCGGCTTCTCTCCTCCTGCTCCGCTTCAGACAAGGGTGTGTGCATATCGCACGACGCGTTTGGCGGTTTTTGGGCGGGTGAGACTGCAAGGGACACCCGAGGAACGTCACGCCAGTAGAAGAAGGTTCCGGCCCCCCCAGGGACCCCAATCGCGCCCTTCTGAGGGCCGCCGTTGTCCGCCAGTGGGCAGTGGCCCCTTTGTGGCTCCGCCTGCTCCGCCCTAGCTGAGGGAATGACTCGCTCTGGTTGGCCGGCTGCGAGTCGCTTTGGTGCTGCCGAGTCGAGAACAAAACGTCACAACCCCGGACTGAAACGAAACATCATCATCCATGGATCCCTTTTTCGCAGGGTGTCTATCTTCTGTCTGGTGTACACTACGTCTGTCTCCCATCCCTGGTGCGCCGTGGCTGGATTACTGCTCTTCTGGCGAACTCGCATCTTCATTGACTTCACTGAGCGCTCGTATCAGAAGAGATGTGATGACGGACTGTCAAGCCGGTCCTGAAGCCAGCCGAGAAATATGCACACTGAAAGTTTTACCTACAAAAAAAGCGAGAAGAAGACATCAGACATAGATCGTATATCATGACAAAGACCAAACCTTGGAGTCACCAAGGTGATTGATGATCGCATTCCCTCCATCACCGAACTCAGTCGTCACAATATGACGCAATCGTTGTCACTACTCGAGTAGTAAACCCTCTCGCTCCGTCCCCCACGCTCCAGGATGAGTTTCCTCACTGCAGCGAATTCCGTGCCAGGCTGGGACTCCTCGATCATACACAGAGGCGTCCTGGAGTTATACCCATCCCTGACGTTGACATCCGCCCCGCCCACCTCGATCAGCACCTTGGCCACCTCGGCCTGGCCGTTCTCGATCGCGATCCCCAGCGCCGAGTAGTTATTGCTCGACCTGGCCTCCACATCCGCGTCCTCGTCCAGCAGCAGCCGCACCAGCTCGTGGTCCCCCGCGCACGCCGCGATGTGCAGCGGCGTCTCCTCGTAGTTGCCGTTCCGGAAGTCCACGTCCGCCCCGGCCTCGACCAGGGCCCGCGCGATGGCCGGCGGCTTGCGCTGCCACATGGCGTACGACAGGACGCTCCACTCGTACCAGCCCGTCTTCTCGTTCCTGACCGTGACGTTGGGGTCGGCCGGCGCGTCGAGCAGGGCTTGTATGATTGCGTGGTTGTCCTGCTCGACCGCGTAGATGAGCGGGGCCGCGTCCGAGTCGTCCTGGATGTCTAGCTCCGAGCCGTGCGAGATCAGGAGCTTGGCCAGCTCGAGGTTGTTGGCTGTCACGGCTACGTGGAGCGGAAGGCGGTTCGAGGCGCCCGGGGAGGCGGTGCTTGGGTTCGCGCCGTGCTTCAGCAGGAGTTCTGCCGTCTTCAGGTCCTTCTTCGACACGCACGTGTACAGAAGTGTTCGACCCTCTGCTGTGAAAACGTTTGGATCGGCGCCGTGTTGTAAGAGCGCTTCCAGGGTGCGATAGTCCTTGCTGGACAGGGCGAGCTCTAGCGGCGTCGGGCTGTCTCGGGCAGGCGGTACGATGTTGGCATCGGCACCGCAGTCCAGCAAGGACGCCGCGCCTCTTCGAACGGCGCTGGACTTGCCTAGCCGGAGGATGGCATATAGGGCCGTGACGCCGTCGGCATTGGCCCAGTTCACAAAGTCGTCGTGGCCCTGCTCGGCCATCACCTCGCACATGATGGCGAGGAGTTCGTGTGGGCCTGACATGGCGGCTAGGGCGGTCAGGGGAGTCTCGTTCTGAGGCATCCGGGTTTCGAGGTCTGCCCCGGCAAAGATGAGGTACTTCATGATCGATGCGCACCGCTGCTTCTTGCTAGAAGACGATGTCTGCTTATGCAAGCTAAGAGCCACCCGAAGTGGAATGGACACGGCCGAATAAGCATACTGAGAGCCGGTTTTATTTGGATCAGCTCGCTTGAGCAGAATGTTCTTGACCCTGTCGTCCTTGTAGGCGTATATGGCCGAGAGCAACTGATTGCTGTGCTCGGGATCCTTGCTGTAGTGACGATTGGGGGGCAGGGTTAGCTCCGCACGCAGCGCTTTGTTGACTGTGCTATCACATTCCCGACGTCTTGCTGGCACGATGTGAGAGGGAGGAGGAGGATCTGGATCGGTAACCGGATCAGTTATGTTCAGACTCTCAACTTGCTCTATAAAGACATTGTCGGCTTGCACTTGGACGGATTCGTAATGGACAGAATACAACTGGGCGTCTTGCGCAGCTTCTGCGTACGCTTGGGCATCGGGTACCAGGGCATCGACTGATTCTGGATCGTAAGTCCGGTCGGCGGCAATCAACGCATCGGCCGCCGGTACTGAGATATTGTTCCAAGATTCCTCCATTGTTGAGAGTATGCCGCGAGTTGTGATACAATGAAAGAAGAGGACGCAGACTCAAGTAAGGTATTGTGGCACTGATTCCTTTTTAACCCCGGATCTACGAACCAGTGTTTACTGTCGAGACTTAATAAGACTGGGAGACCTCGGGGTGACAGCCTCGTCTACTTTGTGACCTCCAAGTTTGCGGACACTAGTAATACCACCATCGCTAACAGATAGCATACGCAGGGCAGCCAGTAGGGAGAGATAACCTTCACAGAGCCCAATGGGAGGATACCATGTGGCTGAGCTTCATGCAGCCGAACGGCGGGGATGAGAGTGAGCCATTTGAAAGAGATGGGACGATGCCAATGTTCTTGCGTTGGATCGGGAAGTACGGGTCGAATAGGCAGCAGATCTAGCCATCTGCTTCTCGCCGAATACAACATCTATACGCTTTCCATCGGATGCTCAACCTCGCGGCTGTCATGCATGGCAAACATGCGCGGTACTTTGGCAAGCACATAGGCGATACACCTGATAACTTAAACAGGCTGAAGCGGCTCTGCATATTGGGAGCATTTGTCTCCTCCCCGAAACCATGATTGGCACTAGATATACATTGTGGCTTCTGAGGGATGCTGTCGGGAAACTAGTTGGCCTTGGAATAAGGATAACTTGTCTGATGTGGCGGGAGGGCTCTCCGTCGTCATGGCGGTTGAACCATCGCCAAGTCTCGTGCTCAGCAGTTTTACCAAACTCTAAAGGAGAGGTGCAGCTATGTAGATACATGTAGACAATAGAGGCAATGTTGATGACTTTGGTACTACCGTTACGAAAGTGTATAGTAGGCTTCTCAAGTTCTGGTGTGAGTTTAGACACCTGGTATAATACGGTACTGTATGTCGTATCAATTCAGGGACCTTCCTTTGACTGCAGTAGGTCCATAAAGGTACCTCTTAAGGCAGCAAGGTTGACTGCTGTGGGTCCCTCCCTTGCATTTCCAGTACTATGGTACATGAGGAAGTACCTAGACGGGCGCTAGCGTATGCAAGTGGACTCAACCCAGCCAAGGACAAAACATCACGTCTCTCCCAGGGTACATATCTTCGTTTCCAACAGCCCTACCTTGCTCAGACGCTTAATCGTCATGCCGGGGAGTTTGCTTTAGCACACTGATCTTCAGCTTTAGGCTCTGGAAGAAGCAAGTTGGGCGGACACACTGTCAAGAACGTCCAGACATCTTTGTCTACCTTAAGTTATCCAGGTGAGAAATGGTGCAAGTCAAGACGAATCCAGCATAGAACTGAGATATAGACAGATTCATGTTGAAGAGCGAACATGAAACAGTCACCCTGAGATCATTGCCTCGACAATCTAAGTTGTCGGCAGCGAACGCTTCACACTCATATCCTCTACTTAGACATTATGAGCGAGTGTGCCCTGTATCGTGACTTGGAGGAATCCATTTTGCTTGACCGTTGACTCGGCCAGACGGGCAATTTCAGAAGGAATATACAAAAATGCCTCTCATACGGAGCGACTCCTTCCAGGACATCGACTTCACGTTGCGCCGCCAGTTCAATAAACAAGCCTTCAGGTTCGTACTATCTGTCAACGTTTAACTACCTTTGCCTACACTAACAAGATCTCACAGACCAAACCAGCGAGAGATCATCCTCGCCGCCCTTGAACACAAGGATGTCTTCGTCCAAGCCGCCACCTCCTTTGGAAAGTCCCTCTGCTTCCAGCTCCCAGCCGTTCTAGACACCGGCATCACAATCGTCATCTCGCCCCTCCTCTCCCTGATGATGAACCAAGTCGAGGCCCTGCGCCTAGCCAACGTCGACGCACGCACTCTAAACTCAAACACCCCTCAGCTGGAACGCGACCACATCTACCAGGACCTCGCCTCGGGCCACCCACGCACACGGCTCCTCTACGTCACGCCCGAGCTCTGCTCGCTCGACCACTTCCGTAGGAGACTACGCGTGGTGCACGAACAGCGCGAGCTGGCGCGCATAGCAGTCGACGAAGCGCACTGCATATCAGAATGGGGCCACGACTTCCGCAAAGACTTCAAGCGCCTGTCATGGTTCAGGGAGACATTCCCCGACGTGCCCATCATGTGTCTCACGGCCACAGCCAACGAGCAAGTCCGGCTCGACGTGCTCTCCACACTTGGGTTGGACCACAACCCTTCCAACCTCAAGATCTTCTCCATGACAGCCCACCGACCAAACCTGCACTTGGAAATCCGCTACACCTCGGACGAAGCAGACGACCGCTTCAGCGACTTCGTCCACTGGCTGCGCGGCGTCTACACCCGTCGACGGGACCCAGCCCGCAGCGCCGAACTCGAAGCCAGGGGTGAGAGGACGGACAACGTCCCTGGAATAATCTACACCATTTCTCGCGACGAATGCGAGCTGTTGTCCGCCGCGCTCCGCCACGAGGGGATCGGGGCGCGTCCGTTCCACGCCAAACTGACGAAGGACGTGAAGGAGGAGACGCTGGCGCGCTGGATTGCCAACGAGCCCGGGTGGGATATCATCGTCGCCACGACGGCCTTTGGCATGGGCATCGACAAGGAGAATGTGCGGTTCGTGGTGCACTGGCGTATGCCCAAGAGCTTCGAGGGGTACTACCAGGAGGCTGGCAGGGCGGGGAGAGACGGAAACGCGAGTTACTGTTTCCTGTACTACTCCCGCGAAGATAGGGACAGGGTGGTCAACATGGTGATGAGAGATACGCCTAAAGAAGGGACGAATCACAAGGCTAGGCAGGAGAGCTTGCAGAGGCTGGTGGCGTACTGTGAGGACACCAAGGGCTGCAGACATGCGGCGATTTGCAGGTACTTTGGGGAGAAGGAGGTGCCGAGCTGTGACTATGCTTGTGATGTGTGCAAGGACCCGGCGGAGGTAAAGGCGAGAAAGGCCAGAGGCCTGGCGAGCGAGGAGTGGGTTTGTACGCAACGGGAGGGGGGGGCCTTTGACGACTATTGGAGTGAGTAGGGTGCCATTACTAGAACGGGTTGTAGACGTAGATATGAGCGATGCCCATGAATCTCAACCGATGCGATTATTACAATAGTACTCCCGAGTTGAGCACTGCACGTTGTCTATCCACACGGCAGCGCTAGAGTCGTTCAACTCCGAGAGCCATCACTAACATACGGGTATCAATAGCTTTTCACAGCTTATCACCTAGCTCCTTGACGAGCTTCCTCTTATTTTCCTCCCACTGCAGCCAAGCAACACCCTGTAGCAAACAATCGGCAACATCATCGAGCTTCTCAATGACCTTCTCATCTTCGGCTGCCGCCTCCTTATCCGCCTTACTCTTCTTCTCCTTCGGCAGCCACCGTCTGAGGAAGGCCCGCTTCATTACCTCACTCTCACCTTCGAAGTCCACTCCACGACCGTCCCTCAGCCAGCTCCCAACAAGGTTAATCTTGAGCTTCTTGTTCTCCTTGGCCCCCTTTACTCTGCTCGCCACCTCACCCCGAGTCACTCCTTTCTTGGCATTCTTCCTTCCGCCTGCGACCTCAGTCGCCACAACCTTCGTCTCAGCTCCATCTCTATCACTCTCCAACAGGAAAGGCCCGACACGCCTCGGATCAATAGGTATCACCACCCCGTGAAAGTGGCCTAGAGACTTGAGAGTCGCGAAAATGGCGTAGAGCATGCTCTCCAACGAGTTCACGCGGACCGTCCACTCTAGCACTGCCGATCCGCCGGCGGAGCGGAAGCGTTGCTTTTCGATCAGGACGTGCGTTGGGTTCAGGGGCAGGAGGTGGGTGCGGACGAGGTCTAAGGCTAGGACTGAGAGGGAAGGGGGTGTGTAATCCTGGGTGGGAAGTGGTTTATGGTCGAGGCCTATGGACGACAGGGAGCGGAGGTCGACTCGGTTCCAGGCGTGGACGACTGGTACCAGTTCGGATGCTTCGTCATCTTTTGACCGTCTCTTGGGGTGGGTTTGTGGCTTCTGCGAGGGCGTCAAGAGCGCATAAGCCAGGTTGCGGATACCCAGGTCTATGCTGAGGATCCGCGCATCTAGCGGCGGGGCGGTGTGGTTCGTGAGGGCATCCTTAAGGCGCGCAATGAGAGCGGACTTGGGAGCTGTCTGGTTCAATCCCAGGGTACGAGCAAGCTCTTGAAGCTCACTGAGCCTCAGGTCGAAGTGTACGGGTGTGGCAACTGATTCCGAGTCCGGCTCAAGGTTCAGGTGCGCGTCACTGGCACGAGGTTTCTTTTTGGGAGATCTCCTTCTCACAGGAAGTCTCGTTTCCACCTCATGAATCTTCACTTTGTTCCTTTCCGTGTTGCCACCCCTCTTCAGGACATGCTTCGAATGAGAGAATGTCAAGGAAGGTAGACGATGGACGTGATTGCAATTTCTTCTGCCTGCTATAACCAGACATGACCACTGCTTTCTAGCTACGGCCAGAGATATGGGGGTGAGCATCCCATCCGGGGCGATGGGATACAGTCGAGTCCGAGTCCGAGTCTAGATGAGATAAGACGAGATGCGATCAGATGTGATGTGGCTGGCGAAGTCCACATTACTACAGTACCGCGGTACACCTATCGCCCAATTCGGTACTACAATGACGCGCTGGAGCCTCGGTGCAATTGATTGGTCGATCTGATTTGGAAATGTCAGCTCTACGAACCCCACCACGATCGCCGAAAAGACCCCGCTACCTCTACGCCAGGAGAAAAGTGCGCTTGTCGATCTGTCGATGTGTATGTGTAATGGTCGCTGACTTAATCGCATTTCCAACACCTTCTGCAACGGTAGGTACACGTGTATGCAGTGCTCCAGTAAGCCACGGCCCTGATTTGACATTCCTGCATGTTCAGATAGCGCCATCTCCGGAACTGCATCACTTAAATCCAACGACCGCCCCTCGATACTCACTCTCGTTTCCTGTTCTCCATCCACGAGACAGGACATACTCACCAAACACATGCAAGCTCTCCCCATCCTCACAAGAGCAACAGTAGCATCCTACCGTGCAACGCCCCGTCTAGCAACCCTCTCCCGGCATCTCTCCACCTCCTCCCCCAGAATGGCGCCCATATCCAAGGAGATCGACTTCCTCGTCATAGGCGGCGGCTCAGGCGGCCTCGCCTCGGCGCGCGCCGCCTCCTCCCGCTTCGGCGTCAAGGCCATGGTGATCGAGGGCAAGAGGCTCGGCGGAACCTGCGTCAACGTCGGCTGCGTGCCGAAGAAGGTCACTTTCAACGCCGCCTTCATCGCCGAGACGATACACCAGGCCAAGGACTACGGCTTCTCCGTCAAGGAGACCGCGCCGTTCGACTGGACGACGTTCAAGCACAAGAGGGACGCGTACATCAAGCGGCTGAACGGGATATACGAGCGGAACCTGGCGAACGACAAGGTGGAATACGTGCACGGGTGGGCGAAGCTACTGTCAAAGAACGAGGTCGAGGTTACGACCGATGACGGGACCAAGAGCGTGGTGAATGCAAAGAAGATTCTTGTTGCTGTTGGCGGGAATCCGACCCACGGGCCCGATATCCCGGGGTCGGAGTACGGGATCAACTCAGACGGTTTCTTTGACATCGAGACGCTGCCGAAGAAGGTCGCCCTTGTGGGCGCCGGATATATCGCTGTCGAGTTCGCAGGCATGTTCAACGCCTTGGGCGTCGAGACGCATCTCTTCATCCGGTATGACACGTTTCTGAGGAACTTCGATCCGATGATCCAGGAGACTGTCACGAAGGAGTACGAGAGGCTCGGTGTACATGTGCACAAGCAGAGCTTGAGTGTGAAGCTGGACAAGGACGAGGCGACGAACAAGCTTACTTTCCATTACACGGAAGGCGGGAAGGAGGGGTCGGTCAGCGATATCGATCATCTCATCTGGGCCATCGGCCGGACGCCAGCTACGGAGGGACTCGGACTGGACAAGGCCGGTGTCGAGCTAACCAAGACGGGGTATGTTGTCGCCGACGAGTACCAGAACACGAACGTGGAGAACATCTATGCCCTCGGCGACGTCACTGGGCAAGTCGAGCTGACGCCGGTCGCTATCGCGGCCGGCAGACGGCTAGCTGCGCGCTTGTTCGGGCCACCTGAGTTCTCGACGCTGAAGCTGGACTACAACGGCATCCCTTCTGTGGTATTTGCTCACCCGGAGGTCGGGTCCATCGGTCTCACCGAGCCGCAAGCGGTGGAGAAGTACGGCCGTGAGAACCTCAAGATCTACAAGACGAACTTCACGGCGATGTATTACGCCATGATGGAGCCGGACCAGAAGGGACCTACAAGCTACAAGCTCATCTGTGCCGGTCCGGAGGAGAGGGTGGTGGGACTGCATATCCTTGGCCTGGGCAGTGGTGAGATGCTGCAAGGCTTCGGCGTTGCGGTCAAGATGGGTGCCACGAAGGCGGACTTCGACAGTTGCGTTGCTATCCATCCTACTAGCGCTGAGGAGTTGGTTACGCTGAAATAGACGAGATCGTAGAAGGTTGTAGAGGGATCGATACCCCTTTTGTTTATAGATATATGAGGAAAGAATCTATTTGAGTATAGAAGATGCATGTGCGGTCGCTCTATCTTCATTGAAGTGACGGGTCACGGAATAGTACAGCAGGTCGGTTGCCCACAGGAGTCTGCAAAGTGAAGAGGGTAAGTCGAAGGTTGTCGAGCTGAAAGTAGTCAAAGACTTGGAAACCTGTAATGATAGCCTAGAATTGACTATGCTTGCACTCAGCAAAACGACTCGCAAAACAACCACAAAGAGCAATGCTGGAATGATGTGAAAGACACAACACAACACAACATCATCACTTCAATTCAATGATCCTCACACCCCAGGGCGTTCACTTAAGATTCTAGTGTAAGCGAGGCACGGGCCATCTGCATCATGACACCGCACCGTCCTTCGACAGGAGCGGCGATAAGCCGTGGTCGCGATAACGACCGCGATAACGACCGCGATAACGATCATGGCGATAACCGTCAATCGCACATCAACCCTCGCTTAATTGCATCTCAAGTCAATAGCCCCGACAACATCCATCGCAAGTTCGAAGTCGACGACTATTCTTCAGACAACGAGACTATCACGACATCCGATTCCACGGAGAAGCTCGAAGACTGTGACTCCTCGCTTCAGCCTCCGGCATGCTCCTTGGAGAGATCGGATGAATGGATCTTCAACAAGAACGACAACTCTTCTGAACGCAAGCCACCAGCAACCTCGGGAGAGATCAAGATGGAGTACAATCTCGCGGAGCTCTTCCGCACTCCGGAGGACCTCGACAAGATCCCAACTATCAGGGCCGAAATCATGCGCAAGAAGGCTGCCGTCGACGCGCAGCTGCGCGACGCTCTGCGTGAGAAACTCGAGAGCACCCAAGCCGGCATGGACGCCTTGTCCGAGGCGCAGAAAATCACACAGGAGATCAAAGACGAGATGGCGAAAATCGACAAGCTGTGCGCCGAGTCGGCAACCATGATCAAAGACTTCGAGAACATCAACTTCCTCGCCCAAGCCCACCGTAACTTCCAGGCTGTCGAGACATGGAAGCGAAACCTCGAGACGTTCGGCGACAGGCTCGCCAACGTGGAGGATATGCTGAAGGAAGATGACAAGGACCGCGAGAACATGCCGAACCTCCTGAAGGTGCACTACGAGATTACCCAGCTGCGCAATATGCGAGACGACGCAATGGAGCAGAGCCAACGAGCCGATGATCCGAGTCTGGGACCTACCTTGGAGCAGTGGTTCGAGGGGCTGGACCCGGCAATCGACTTCTTCGATGAGCTTATCGGCTTGATTGCGGTCAGCCTCATCAAGCTTGTCGAGTCGGACAACAACGGCCTGGTTGTGCGCTTTGCGCTGATCATGGAGGCGGAGGAGAAGAGCGACCAGCGCGTGCTGGCCTTGCAGGAGGCGCTCAAGGACCACAAGGAGATCGCCACTCGTTTCCAGAGCATTACCGACGGAGCGAAGGCTGTGCGGGGCTACAAGGACCGTTTCCTAGCTGCCATCAAGAGCTACGGCTCGGCGCAGTTCGAGTCTGTCCGAGAGGATTTTCTTGGTGACCCGACGCAGCTGGATAAACTGCTCAAGTGGTACTTCAACGACCTCAACGCTGTGCGCCTGGGTATGACGCCGCTCATGCCGAAGAAATGGAACATCTTCAAGGTGTACACGGACATCTACCACCAGCTCATGCACGACTTCTTGGTTGGCCTGATTGACGATCCTGATAGCAGCTCTGCGCATACCCTTGAGATCATCAACTGGCCCGAGAAATACTACAAGAAGATGGGCAAGCTGGGTTGCAAAAAGGATGACTTGACGCCGCATGTGATCGACAACCGCGAGGCTGAGCTCGTGCGCGACTTCCGCCAGCTAATCATCAAGTTCCTGGACGAGTGGATCGACCGCATCTTCAACCAGGAGAAGAACGACTTCGCCAACCGCAATGTGGAGGGGAGCAACCTTGACCAGGACGAGTACGGCTACTTCCGCACCAAGAACCTGGTAGACATGTGGCGCATGCTGCGCGAGCAGATCGATGCGGCCGCCAACTCCAAGCGAACCGATGTGGTGGAGGGCGTCATCGACGCCATGTTCCTGCGGCTACGTAATCGACAGCAATCCTTCTTGAAGATGCTCGAGGCGGAGGCTTCAAAGTACGAGAACAACAAGACGGCCCAGGAGCTAGAGGGCTTCCAGTCTCTGCAGGACTGGCTCGTCGCCACGGCGAACGACCAAATTGCCTGCATCGACGACAATGAGGAGGAGGGCCGGTTCGCATACCTGTCCGACTTCAAGCAGAAGTTCGAGCCGCTGGTCTCCCAGCAGTATCTTGAGCGCGCCGAGGCCGAGGTCGCGCAGCTGAGGGACGGATACGTCGACTTCAGCACCTGGTGCATGACCCGTTTCGCCCAGCTGATCTTCGCCGTCGACTTCAAGACCGTGATGCCCGATTTCTTCACACCAAAGTGGTACACAGCCACTGCCATGGCGCGGATGATTGCCACGTTCGAGGAGTACGTTGCCGACTATCGGCAGGTGCTGCACCACTCCCTCGTCGACATCTTCATCGAGATCTTTGCCGACGAGCTGCTCATCCGCTACCTGGGCTCGGTGCGCAACAGGGGCGCCAAGTTCAAGCGCAGCGACCCGTACCAGGACAAGATCTTTGACGATCTCAAGACGGCGTTCGAGTACTTCTCGGCCCTCCCCAACGGCGCGGGCGACGTCATCAAGGAGAAGTGGCGGGTCACGGAGCCGTTCGTGCAGCTGCTGAGCGCCGACAAGGAGTCGGTCCCGGATGTCTTCGAGGGCATGAAGCGGCAGTATTGGGACCTGCAGATCAGCTGGGTCGAGGCCGTCCTTCGTTCCCGCGACGACTTCGAACGCAGCATGCTCAACGCCGTCAAGGCTAGGGCGGCGGAGATGGAGGTCGTTCGGGGAACTGAGACGATCATGAGTAAGGTCAAGTAGGCTTCACTAGTCTTGCGCGACACAGGATTCGTCGATTTGTGAAAGTTCGATTGCTCAAGAGCATGGAGTTATGGCGCTGGGGCTACAGGCAGGCGAAAACGTGTGAAAGATGGACGATGACGGTTCCGTCCTTTCTGATACCAGGTCGGTGACCCTGAGTTACTGCGGCGGCGACTGCACTATGTACATAAGTACGATAAAATTGAAATACTTTCAAGAACGCTGCTGTGATAGAATATGTTCGATGACATATACAATATGCAATCTCATGTCGTGTCCAGCAGCCTCGCAAGAAGATTCGCTGTCAGCTTGCAATTTAGACGCAAACTCCAATACCTCCATACCTTGAAAGGAAGAACAGCATAACATCATTCATCCTTTAACATGACTCAAGCAACTTCACCGTACTGAGCCTCATAAAACGCAACAGGGACCCCATGTCCTGGCGCCCCTACAATCTCAGCCTTGTGGTACTGCGCATGCCAGTCACCCCTATATTCAATCCTCTCGTATTTCTGCAGAATCCGCACCACTACAGACATCAAAGGTCAGCCATCGCCATTCTACATCGTAGCCATGAAAGAGGCACGGGCAGAAAGACTTACAACAGAATGCCATCTCAGTCATGGCAAAATTCTGCCCCACACAGATGCGCGGCCCGCCGTTGAAGGGGACATACGTCCACGGCCGGGGGGTCCAGTAGTCCCACCGCTCGGGACTAAAAATGGCCGAATCGGCGAACTTCTCGGACGGCGGCGGGTAGAGGTCCTTCCGTCGCTGCATGGCGAGGGAGCTGTAGACCACCACGTCGTTCTTCCTCACCCCGATGTCTGGCTGGCCCGGCAGGCCCGGCAGGGTGGTGTCCTCCAACGCGGCGCGGATGTTGTAGGGCACGGCCGGGTAGAGTCTCAGGGTCTCGTTGAGCGTGTGCGTGAGGTAGGGCATGTTCTTGAGGTCTTCGTAGGTCGGCATGCGGGACGGGCCGACGGTGGCCAAGATCTCGTTACGGAGCTTGCCAACTACCTCGGGGTAGTTGGAGAGCTCGTAGATGGTCCAGGATAGGGTGGCGGCGGTGGTGTCGCGCCCGGCAATCAGGACGGCCATGATCTGGTCGCGGATGACCTTTGGGTCCCGCGTGGAGCGGGCGATGTTGTGCAGGAAGGTGAAGTGCTTGTCGTTCTTGGAGAGCTTCTCGAGCTCGTCGGGTGATAGGGAAAGGGTGTGCTTGATGTAGGGCGCCATGAACTGCTCGAGGACCTTGATGCCGCGGTTGTACCGCCATTTGGGGATCAGGGCGTTCATGGGTGCGAGGATGGTGATCATCATCTGGATGCGTTGGACTTCGTTGAAGGCACGCGCGAACTCGGACTTTGGGTCGTCGAGACTGTTTACGCTTGCTCCTAGCAGGTAGTCTGTTGTCACGTCGAGAGTCATACGATAGAAAAGGTCTGAAATGTCAACTGTTTGGCCTGCAGGGGGGAGCTTGCTGATGAGGGTACCGGCCCATCGATCAAAGATTTCAAGGTCGCGGACCTTGTCTTTGATGAACATTGGGCGGATCAGGCTCCTGCTGTTCTGCCATAGCTGGCCGTCTGTGGTGAAGATGCTGTCGCCGAGGAAGGGAGCCCATGCGTCGTGGAACTGGGCGCCTTTTCCAAAGTCGGCGAACTTGCTCGTCAGAACGGTCTTGATGTGCTCCGGCTCCCGAGTCATCAAGAACCTGATGCGGCCGGTGAAGGAGAGCTCCACGCAGTTGGGACACTCGGCAGTCGCCCATCTGTATTGGCGGTTATAGTAGTCGAGGAGCCTGTTGTTTACTTGGCTCCATCCGGCATCTGCGAAGAAGCGAAGACCTGAGAAGAGGGTAAGCAAATGACGTGCAAAAAGGGGCATAGGACTGACCGAATAGGGGGTTCGTTGCGAGAACAGGAGAACGGATACCGCCTGTCCTCAAGACCTGACGGGTCACAACAGCCTTCTTGACGGCATAATAGACAGCAAGAAAGGTTAAGACGATGACACTCGTATATAGGGGCCCGAGGGCGAAGAGAGCTGAAAACATGGTCTCTCGAACCTGCGTCGAGCGTCTGGCCTACTGCTGCAAGTGCTATCTGGAGCTTCCAGTCCGGACTTACAAAGAATGAAACTGACGGGGTAGAATGACTGAGAATATCTCGATGTCCGATCGAGGATGTAGAGGACACTAGTTCCTTATGACTGACCAGCAGGACAAAATATTCACAGCACAAGTATTTGAGGCCTGTGGAAGGCTTCACCTAACGTAAACTACATGAGGATATTCTGGAAGCACATGCTTCTCGGCTTCTCTGAGCTCCACCTTCTCCGCAGATGTGCACCAAGATGCATCAAACCGGCACAGTTCAAGGTGACGCTACTCAGCCAACCAATCACCTGTCTCCGTGAAGACAGCGACATGTCCAAGTATAACTCCAGGAGATAGATTCTCTCCTTTGGCTTCTTCTCGGATTTCAAAAGGATGGCATCCAAGTGCGAGTTGTGACAGACCTCCAGTGCGAACCGGTACCCCGCATATTGTAGATCAGCAAAGGTTGTCACTCCCAGATCTGCGCATACGAATACGTGAATAGTGTGGACAGGCGAAGATGAGCATCCTACAATGCTGTGGTGCTATATCGTTCAAAGGAAGGAGATAGAGTAGGTGGCACAACAAGTGTGATCTCCGGCAGCTCCCATCAGCTTGATGAGGCCAGCAACAGCTTACAATTCAAGCGCGTTAAGCTGGGCTGTCCTGCGTTTGCAGGGGATTCTGGACATCGCTGCCGAGAAAGAAGGCAAGAAATGGCCAAGACACTTGTCCTCCTCTATAGCCTCACCCACGACATGACCGATGCAGCGGAAAGCCTGGAGAGCATACAAAGATACTGTAGTACCTACATACGAGGATATTATTGGGTTGTAGAGTTGTTGATCGAAAGCTGCAAAGCTGAGATGGAGCTGACAAGGTACCTGCTCGTGTAGCTGCACGGACCAAGCTGAAACCGGTAAACGGTAAACGGAGTTTTTCGGGCCAACGAGGCAGGCAATTGGCCCGGTAGATGCCGCGAATCGTTCCTCCCCCTACTGGTCCCAAACGGGGCGTCATTTCCCCGACAAGAAATCCAGATTGAAACCAGCGACGACGAGAGCTTTTCGATATCTTCAAGATCGATATCATCAACATCTCCGGCTGAACAACTGAAGCCGTCTCCTACACAATGTTCAGGCTAGGTCGCAGTCGCGCATTGGCTTCGGCCTTTGCTGCCCCCAAGGTAAAGTCAAAAACACTGGATGAATTGGCCTTGATAACATTTTTATGCGGCTTCAGCTCCTGAGACGTCGAAACTGACTCGACCATCCAGGTGTCCCCAATTATTAGAGTCCCCGGCATTGCCCAACAAAGGAGAGCTCTCAGCATTCATGAGTACCTCTCTGCTGATCTGCTCCGAAAGGTAAACCCCCATCTCCTCAATTCCCGATGAAGTGACAGCTTATTGACTCTTGTCAAAACAGTATGGCATCGACGTCCCCAAGGGCGCTGTCGCAAAGACAGCCGCCGAGGCCGAGGCCGTCGCGAAACAAATCGGCTGCGATGATATGGTGATAAAGGCACAGGTTCTCGCTGGTGGTCGCGGAAAGGGCACATTCGATAACGGCCTGAAGGGAGGCGTCCGTGTCATCTATTCCCCCACCGAGGCCAAGATGTTCGCCGAGCAGATGATCGGCCACAAGCTCATCACCAAGCAGACCGGAGCTCAAGGCCGTCTCTGCAACGCCGTCTACATTTGCGAGCGCAAGTTCGCCCGCCGCGAGTTCTACCTCGCCGTCCTCATGGACCGCGCCAGCCAGGGACCCGTCATCGTCTCCTCGCCGCAGGGCGGCATGGACATCGAAGGCGTCGCCAAGGAGAACCCTGATGCCATTACCACCACCTACATCGACATCAACACTGGAGTCACGGACGAAGTCGCCCGCAAGATCGCTACCAGCCTCGGCTTCAGCGAGCAGTGCATCGAGGAGGCCAAGGACACCATCCAGAAGCTGTACAAGATCTTCATCGACAAGGACATGACCCAGGTCGAGATCAACCCCCTGTCCGAGACCTCGGACCACAAGGTTATGTGCATGGACGCCAAGTTCGGCTTCGACGACAACGCCGAGTTCCGCCAGAAGGAGATCTTCGCCATGCGCGACACCACACAGGAGGACGCCGACGAGGTCCGCGCCGCCCAGTCGGGTCTCAACTTCATCAAGCTCGACGGCGACATCGGCTGCCTGGTCAACGGCGCCGGTCTCGCCATGGCGACCATGGACATCATCAAGCTCAACGGCGGCCAGCCGGCCAACTTCCTCGACGTCGGCGGCGGTGCTACCCCTGCCGCCATCAAGGAGGCCTTCGAGCTCATCACGAGCGACCCCAAGGTCACCGCCATCTTCGTCAACATCTTTGGCGGCATCGTGCGGTGCGACGCCATCGCGCACGGCCTCATCAACACGGCCGCGGCGCTCAACCTCAAGATCCCCATCATTGCCCGGCTGCAGGGCACCAACATGGAGCAGGCGCGCGAGCTCATCAGCGACAGCGGCATGAAGATCTTCTCGATCGACGACCTGCAGAGCGCGGCCGAGAAGGCGGTGCAGCTGTCCAAGGTCGTCAAGATGGGTAAGTTTGACGCCGATTCCCCCGAATATAACGCCTTGAACTTGTGACGGGTCGATCAAAACCTCTCTTCGCCTTCTTGGCTCGTGGTAGTTTTTGTCTAACTTGTTGTTTCTGCTCTCTTTTAGCTCGTGATATCGACGTTGGTGTCGAGTTCAGTCTGGGAATTTGAAGCGAAGCGTTGAGCGCCGGTTCGCGGTTATGGGTATAGACTGGTGGTTTCTACGGCTTTTCGCTTTGTGTTACAATACCTTAACCACGACATCCCTGCAACGAGGGTGTTCTCATCATGCATGTGTGTAAGTACGGTTTGGACGGGATATTTAGACTCCCGTTGGAATGAGAATCAGTTGCGCGTTGAACATCGACAGGATCCCGGCAGCCACATGCTACATGTCTTTGTCACGGGTATAGCGCCGATGAAGAAGTTTGCAAGATGGTGTCTTTTTAGACCTTCCAGGTCTGTATCTTGAGCTACAGCACTGCCGTAGCAATCTTGATAAAGCTATTTATCGCCCGTTTAACAACTAGCTTTTCAATATCCAAAACAACCCAGGATATCACCCGAACGCCAAGCTATGCAACCCAAAGAGTCCAGGCTCAAGACTGCAGAAACCAAACCAAAGGAACATTGCTCCCCTACTTTGACCTGCATCCAGCTGATGCAGGCTCATCCTCATGATGGGATTGGATGCTATCATCCTGCCTCGAAGGACCGAGAGCAGCGGTCAACAACGACACGCGCCTGGCGTCCATCAAGGGCCGTCCTCCGGTCCTCCTCCCATCGGAACCTCCTTTCGAAGATTGCTTTTCATCATCTTTCGGACCTCCTCGGCTCGAGATAGAACCTTTCTTCCAGGTATTGCTTCCGCGGCGCATCATGAAGTCCGGTCCCCAGGCCACCAGCACAAGATGAAAACGTTGGACCCCGTGCAGGTAAGCAGTTCCCCAAGGGTAAAGAGAACAGGTAAGGAAATCCGAGCCGAAGTCTGCGACCTTCGACGGGTTATCTCCGGGGAAGTACGGCAATAGGTACCATTGGGTTTCTTCCGTCGTCATTTCGTCATCCCGTCGTCGCGAACCAGAAACTTTAAAAAAAATTCGACTTTCTGCTTCGGGTTTGTCTCGGATTCACCTCGGAATTTTGCCATCACGGCTGCTGAGGTAGCTACAACCTTTTCTTTCTGTTGTAGTTGTTGCACCTCAGTCAGTAGTAGCTATAGGCTGCGCGGCACCCCGTAGTCCGACCATACTCGACGTGGTGCTGGCTATGCTAGCCGTCCGTGATAGCTTTAGCTTGCGGGACGAGAGGAATGACGGCAGGTGGGTCGGGATGTGGACGACGTAGGATTTTCTCTGCGACTCGGTCTTTGCCTGGATGCTTTGTTGGGTTGGGTAAGGAGAGTTGAAGCATGCGTCGCATGGGCACATCGATGAGGACGGCATTTTTGGACTGGTTTGGCGCAGATGTTGCTGTGTGTTGTTGTTGTGTGTGTATGTCTCGGTGTAAGTGAGAGACTATGAGAGTCGGGTTGGTAGGTTGATAGACTCGAACAGAGGCTGAATGAAGGAGGGCACAACCCGATCAAAAGGAGGGAATGGTCTTGGATATTTATCTGGACCTTATCGCTTGGCAGCAGCAGCTGAAATATGGCGACAGAGTTGTGGCTTTTGGGATAGAGACATGTTCTATATATGTACACTCCGGTATGCTGGGAGGCGTCGAGATGCAGGGGTCCAAAAGCCACATCCCGCGACTAGACCGAGATATACCCACGGCAGACTGCAGCTTTTCAGGAAAACGCCTTCCACATTCCTTCCTTCTCCGAACGCTTGGCTTGTCTAACTCATCTTGGTTACAGGCTTCGTTTGTCTGTCTTATCACTAGGGAATGTGTCAGTGTGACTTGATCCTATGATTGTATTGTTGGTTTGCAGATGCCAAGCACGAGGTGCTTCCTGCGCCAAGAACAGCGATATAGCACTGCTTATGTGCTTCGAGGTTCTAGGCCCAGCTGACGACCTACCAAATCCAGGACTGCAGCATGGTAGCACAGCTCTCCAGGGCGGGGTAACACCTGAGTGCGACAGGGCTGGCTTACTGGCCTACTATGTCCAAGGTACCTTCTGGACATAGGATAACCAGATAACATGACGAGAACTCGTAACTGCGAAGCGGTGGTCCAATGATATCACGCCCAGGGAAGCACTGCGGCTGACCCAGGTTCCGATTCCTGCCACTGCAGCTCATACACACAATTCTGTTGGTAATGCTGGAGTTTGTCGTGACATCCGCGATTGGAATACTGTCGTTCTGGATCGCTACAGAGCTCTAGTGGGGGTTGAAGGTGGCCGTTGGCTTTTCGGATATCGGATTCCTTATCCCAATGACCCGGCCTGGTCCGCTGAGTCAAAATATAGACTAGTGCGTATCATACCGCCTTGACTGCCAGACCGTGTCGGTCGGGACGGACTTGTAACATAACGATGCAGAGTCTGTTCGGAAATTCAGAAGAGTTTGTCCCCCGCGATCGTGCTTTCTTGCACTCTATGATGAAGACAGTGTGCGTATAAGTGCCAAATGGTCAAAGTGGTATTCTGTTAGAAGTTTGAAGCGGTCTGCTATCAGCCGCCTACATGAAGCCACCGGAGGCAGCGATTTCTCGTGCTGCCGTCCGTGGCGGTCCCCCCTGTCTCCAATTTCGTTGACTGTACGGAGATTCGACGACATCCTCCGTGCAAACCCGGACGCGGTTATCCGAAGGGTCAAGCGTAAAGCGGTCAACGCATCTCATAGCCTGTGATGTTCCCAACGGTCTCTATCATGCGCCGCAAGACATAGGATTTCCACACATAGCCTCTCCGTCAATATGTCCATATCCATATCCACAGCCACATGAGTCTATCTCATCGCGTTCCTCTCCCATGTCAGCCCACTGCCATCTGTGGCTGCCTCAACCACCACCCATTCACAAACCCCCTAGATAACTCCATCAAGCGGTAGGGCATCCCTTCTCATGCCCTCAGAAATGGTAACTTCTTTGCAGGCGGCTTCGCGGCGTCCTTCTTAGGTTCCTTCTTCTTCTTCTGCTCAGGCTTCATGGTGGCGAAGTGAATGTACCAGATGAGCAGGCACTGCAGGATGACGGCGAGCAGCACGACGATGAGGATGGTGAACAGCACGGGCTGGTCGTTGAGGACGTTGACGGCCTCGGGGGTGGCTCCGATCTTGGCGAACCAGCCGAATTGGCCGCCGTCCTTCGCGATTATGCTGATACCGGACATGTTGGTATATTGTGTAGAGGGCCTGCTTCAACAAGAGCACTGAGAGACGACGCGAAGAGGTATGTTTCGCTTCAGTTGCGTCGCAAGGTGAAAAGAAACGCAAAATGATCTTTGATGGAAGAAGAGTGTTGAAGTATATCGCAGAACTGAGCGACGTGAAGACACAAGCACGGCTTGCTGGAAAGGGGTATCTAGAAATCGGAGCGCACTGGAGGAAAAGAATGAAGAAAAATAGAGAGGCAAGAGAACGTTCCTACCGTCTACCTTACCTTAATTATCTATGCGACGCCGAGCTTTGTGAAGGCCCTTGTCCGAAACCAGCCCATGTTGCAACAGCGTGAAGTCGCTTCTGGTGGATCACAAAGGGGCCGCGACGACGTTTCAAAGCTGCGGCAGAAGTCGACTGATCTGGTTTACCTAAGCCGTTCACCATTGGCCGATCATGGGCTTCGTCTGTACCTTCCTGCCTCAAGAAGCACCAGCGCCACGCTTGTCCAAGCGAGGACTGATAACGACTTAAGCAGATGTCGAAGCTGCAGATTGCTTGCTTGCTGCTATAGCAATGTGATATTGAAGCTCCAAATCTACACTACCTAAGGTAATCTTTGAGGTGGAGACAGAGGACAGAGGAGATGTGGGGTATGGGGGGAAATGATCCAATTGCAATTAAGATTCACTTCCTCTGTAGTTAGTGCACAGACCACCCGCCAATTGACGGACCGCGATCCCTGGCCAGCTGTCAATCCAAAAAATTGTAGCTTCTGAACGATCCCGGTATCGAAAGTCCACCTTGTCGACCACACCACGACTCGGGCGAGGCAGTCAGTCACTACTGCCATGAGTATACCACATCCAGTCACCAGGAGGTTAGTCCTCCGGTGTCTGGCCTCACCCCAAGCACCTGCCTCATCTCGAGCAGTAGCAGCCGCGGCACCTTCAACATGCCGCTCCTTCCATAACACCGTCCCCGTCTCAGCCCGGCGCCGACCGCGCTTCAAGTCCATCCGCGCCGAGGAGATGGGCCTCACCTCGCCAGAGAAGATCGACAAGTGGGCAAAGGACAACTTCCCTGAGTACTCCCCCGAAGAGAAGGAGATCCTGCGCCAGCGGTACACCCCCGAACAGATCGCCGCCCTCGAGGCGGGCGAAGCCTCCATCAACCCGCACGACCTGACCATCCAGGGCCGCCTGCGGGTAGACCAGTACCGCATGCCGTACATCGAGGACTTCAGCACCATCCAGCCCATCATCGACAAGCGACCCAAGACCAAGCCGCCGCCGGACCCGAACGCGAAGTTCATGACCGAGGAGGAGTTCACCGAGGACCTGCTGGAGTGGGCGCAGAAGTTCTTCCCCGAGCACGGCAAGGGCGCCAAGACGCTGCGGGACTTCGTCTGGGACGAGTACAAGGACAGGCCCGAGGAGGAGTGGCCGGAGCAGGCTCGCAAGAAAGCCGACAAGGCCTACCACGAGTACCTCGAGAACAGCGGCAACGAGATCAACATGGAGACCATGACCCCCAGCGACGTGGAGGTGCTGGACTACATCACCAACCGGTCCATGCTCAAGGGCAAGACGGGCAGCTCGGGCAACTCCGCCCTCGCGCCCGCGCTGCCGAATGCGGTGCCTGGTGTGGCGGGCCTGTACAAGACGGTCGTCGACCCGGCGGACGAGGGACTCGATGACGAGGGACAGTACAAGGGCATCAAGAAGATCACGAACCTGTCCGTGCGCGAGATCATGACCATCAAGACGAAGCTGATTGTCAGGCGGTGGGTGTCGAACCAGACGCGTCTGGGCAAGATTGGAAGGACGCAGCTGTTTTATATCGCCGGGAACGGCGATGGCTGGCTGGGAATCGGGTCGGCCAAGTCGACGGAGCCGTCGGTCGCGCATCTCAAGGCCAAGATGTTGGCTATCAAGAACATGCGGCCCATTCCGAGATATGAGAACCGGACTACGTTTGGTAACGTCGAGGCCAAGGTTTCGGGCACGGTGGTGAAGCTCTCGGCTCGTCCGCCTGGTATGTCTCCTTTTTTTTCTTTCACCTGTTCCCCCTATTACTCGCCATTCATGTTGTCTGACGTGCAAATAACAGGATTCGGCCTCCGTGTGCCCGAGCGCATCTTTGAGATGTGCCGCATGGCCGGCATCAAGGACCTTGCATGCAAGATCCCGCGGTCGCGGAACCCGATGAACACGATCCACGCCGCGTACCAGGCGCTGATCAACCAGCCCAACCCGGAGGAGATTGCGGTCGGACGGGGCAAGAAGCTTGTCGATGTGAGGAAGGTGTACTATGGGGGTGCTGTACATTAGACTACCCTGTTACTCTGTATTATCATGTGAAAATAGATGGACATAAATCTCCAGAGGTCAAGTTCTGGATGGCGATGTTCTTGCTCTAGGTAGCCTTGTTGCATATCGTCTAATATCATGAGGACCCTCACGTGTGCGGCTTATGGCCTCCACCTCTGCGGCAGTTTCATTGTTGGCCAAGATGTCCACAGGCTCAGACGAAGAATAACAGAACCGAACCTGTGGTGTGCAACGCCTTGTCGTCTATGGCCTCTGGCGCCTGACCTCGCGCCTGTCGAAAGGTCCATTTCATGTAAACCCTCAATCTCCGCGGTACATATCTGTCCTGCTCTATGCACCCCAAAATCACTATGCCTCCTTGTCCCTGACGCCGTGCTCCGTCAAAAGCAATCCTGCTTCCCATCCCAATATCCACTATTGCCCACCAGGCTGACCACCCCAATCAATCTCCTGCTGCAGCACGATACTGTATACACTCGCCTTGAGCAGCGTGAACACCAGGCTCGTCTTGCGCTCGAGCTCGCGCAGGCCGTCAAGGATGTCGGTTGCCGGTGCGCTGGCGAGGTCATCTAGTTGTGTGGCTAGCTGTAATTCATTGTAAGCCATACACTCAAATATCGAGGCAGACGTTTCGGAGATCAGCGCCGGATGGAGATTGGGCGGAGTGTCGGGGAAGAAGTAGAGAGGGAGGGGGGGGGATATGAACCTTCTTCATGTTCTCCGCCAGCCGCTCATATTCGTCCAGCACCTCCTGCTCCAGCGGGGAGAGCTCCTGCTGAGCAGCCAGTAGGGTGCTCGTGGGTGTTGTTGAGCGTTCCATTGTGATGTGCTGGTTGTAGATTGGACGTTCAAGGCGAAGTCGCGTCGACGCGGTCATGAGGTGGGGTTGCTTAATTACCTACCATATTTTTCTGTCCCAGAATTACACTAAGTTCGCAGCTTCACTTACACGGATGGCCACTCGCAACAAGCACTCTATCGCACCATGTAGGAGCTCAACAAACCGAGGAGGTTTAGCAAAAGGAAGCCTTGATTCATATAGAAATCAAATAATATCGCAATCAAACCAGAGACGGACAAATGTCCACGAAAACACCAAGAATCTTACACTTCTCTCCGCCTCAGTCACACCATCTGATCCTCCACCTCTTTTATTGTCACGTCCGCTACCTCTATCCCATAGGCAAGTGCATGTTAGCCATCCTTGACTTGCCGGCGCTCTGTACGTCTGTGGTATGTAGACTCGTGCCCGTTGGACAACAGTTTCACTCTCCTTGAACGACACATAGCAGACATAGACAAAAGTTCGAGAGCCATCCTCGACAAGGGGCTAAAGAGGCCATTATTATATTGGCATACGCTGCAGTATGTCTGGAAAGGCAGCGGCACGGAGCGAACATCCAACTCTGGAATAAATATGACTTCATTGTCTGGCACCGATGAGAATATGTACACTCCAAAACATTGCTTCAGCGTAGGTTTTTCCCCTGTTCTTAGGCCCGTAAACGCCATATTTACTCCCCAAACTCCCACCATATGAGAAGCGAAATACATGCGAGGGAAAAAAACAATGCTACATCGAGTCGTGCCGTGCCGACCAGAAACCGCTCCTCGGTGCATTAAATGAGTGTTTTAGCTGCTGTCACCATGAGGTTGTTCCTCACAACCCCGGACCCTCCAAAATGCAAAATCAAGAGTTCATATACAGACTCGACTGTCCGAGATAAAAAAGGAGCGACTATGACTTGCCCGAGTCGTACCCGTTCAGGTGCTGCGGCTCGTGGAACCCCTCGTCCCCGTCGTGATGCAGCGTGACGCTGTTGAACTCCTCGAACGGGTCCGTCACCTCTCCCCCGGGCGTGGCAAGCCCGCTGTCGAGGGGCACGCCCCGGGGCAGGCCGGGCATCGGCCTCGACCCGGAGATGTCGACGCTCTCGCTCTCCTTCACGTTGCGGAAGTTGATCGTGTCGGTGCCGCGGCCCTGGTTGGGGATGATGGGCGGCTTCATGTGCCTGATGAGGGCCCACTGCGTGGTGCGGAAGAACGGGTGGCTCTTGATGTCGGATGCGCCGGCGCGGGCGCCCAGGCGGCGGTTCTCGTCTTTGATCAGGAGTTTGCGGATGAGTGATTTGCAGAGGCTGGGGAAGAGTCAGCAGGCTTGTCTCGAGACCGGAAAGAAAGAGTGGAAAACAACGTACTTTGAGACCTGCGGTGCCCCCGCGTGGTCCGGGAAGGGGATGTCTTCCCTGAGAATGTTGGCAAAGGTCGCATTGCGATTCTTGCCTTTGAACGGCGTCGTGCCGTACAACATCTCGTAGATCAGGATACCGAGCGTCCACCAGTCGACGGCGCTCGTGTGACCGCTGCCCTTGATGACCTCGGGCGCGATGTACTCCTCCGTGCCGACAAACGAATTCGTCCGGAAGTTGGCTATACACGACTTGGTGTCGATCGTCGGCAGCGACGATGTGCTCGTACCGTTCTTACCGATGATCATGGTCGGCTTGCCGCCGGGGTCGGACTGTTTTGATAGATCGAAATCCGAAAGCATGATGTGGCCGGACTGATGGAGGAGGATATCTGGCGTCTGGTTAGCTTCGGGTCGTGCTGAAAGTCAATCCTTGGGTTCAGTGAGTTGTGACATACTTTCTGGCTTCAGATCCCGGTAGATGAAGCCCATCAGATGCAGATATTCCAACGCTGCAGTAACCTCCGCGGCATAGAACCGCGCATCGTCCTCCGGGATGCACTTCCCTGGGCGTGTCTGCAGCGCCCTGAAGAACTCGCCTCCGCTGCAGTACTCCATACACAGGTATAGGTAGTCCTCGGACTGGAACGAGTGGTATAGCGTCACGATAAATGGGTGATTACTCGTTGCGAGGATCTCCTGCTCGGCGAGAGCTCTCTTGATCTTGTTGCGCTTGATCATTTCCTTCTTGCTCAGGACTGTAGTGTGCATTTGTCAGCCAAAAACGAAGTGTCACCAAACTGTCGAACAACACCAAGACGGACCTTTCATGGCATATAACCGATTGCTTTTCTTCTCCTTCACGAGGTACACCTTGCCGACATCGCCCTTGCCAATAAGCTTGATCTTGTCGAAGCTCTGCGGTCCGACCTCCACATCACGGACCTTGATCGAGTTGGAGCTGTACGTCCTCCTGAAAGCCAGATTCGATCGAACAGGTTGTAATGGCGCGAGACCGTCATTTTCCGGAACGGGGAGGGCATTCGCAGGGTCATACATGCCGGTTTTATTCGTCTCGACCAGACCGAGCGTGTTCGTATCTTTGCTCTCGACTAACGGCTCCTTGCTCAGCTCCGCGGTGGCTGGCCGCTCCCCGCTGCTCTTGGCGCCATTGCTGCCGGCCTTGGAGAACAATCCCTGGGCATTCGGAGCACTAGCCACCCGCCGCAGTTTCCTTGCCAGCTCCTCCTTCGTCGCGGCCGTCGGCTGGTCTGCTGCAGCGCCGTTCGGCCCGTCGACCTTCAGCGTAGGCGTATCCGGCGGGCTCGGCGGTACGGAGTGGTCGTTGTGGTGTCGTAGCCCTGGTTGGCCCTGGTGAGCGAAATACGGATTGGCGTTGGCCGTGGGGCTCATGGAGTCGTCAAGCACATTGCCCTCGCTGGCGACTGTGGTGCTACGCAGCCGGCCGGTGAAGAACTTTGTCTGACGAAACGGGTTCCCGGATGACTTGGACTCGGTCTTGAGCGACGAGGTTGCCGAGACGATGCCTTGGCTGTCCTTTTCCCTTCCTTCCTTGGTGTGGCTGTTGATGCGGAAGAAGGCCTTCAGGCGCTGGGGGAAATGGGAGTCGCCATTGGCGTTCTTGGTCGTAGGCATGGTGACGTGGAGATGCATTCATGAGATCACGGCCATGGTCCGGATTTGTGTGGAAATGTTTAAAAATGTTTAAAAGGGGTAGGTTGGGTTAGACCAGACGACCGACTGAAATGTTCCCGGAGGAACAGGTGTTGAGCTGATTGTGAGTTGCAGTGCAAGTGTACCCAGTGATAAGTGATCGGGGACGCTACGGCTATGCCGCTCGGTGAAAAGTGCGGCCTCAGGCAGGGAGCTGCGGGTTAAATCACTTTTAGCGTTGACGGAATCCCCACCAACAACGCCCGAGTCCCAACGATGCCAGGGTCCACAGGGATTCCAGCCTTCACGTTGAGCTGGTTGTCGACTAAGATACCTTCAGGCCTAAGATAGTTGAAGCTGTTTGGTTGCTTTCCAAGCAGGTTCAATGATTTGATGCTGAGCCCTCGATCCTCCAAGGCCCATTCAGTATCTACTTTGTACCCATCTTTACTTCTTACTTCTCCTGCTTCTCAGCTGCCTCCTGAGCCACGCCTCAAGCTTATTCGAAAGCCATAAACCCCCCCGGAAAGATCTACGGGATGATGTGCACGTCCTTGCAGTTCTAGAATCAACCGAACCGACTAGTGCAGGAAAGCACTGCAGCTCACGGCACAAAGAGTAGGAACGTGGCTTTCCAATAAAGCCGCCAGTGTGCTCCTTTAGTTCTGAGTGATTGCTGCTGCAATGGCGCCTCCATCGAACCAGCCAGCTGGAATCTGCATACTGGAGATACGGTACGCGATTGATTGCACCTCGGTTGAGCTACCTTGAGGTACCTACTGTGGCATTGCTTTCTCCGGGTCTCAATTATTAAGCGCCACTGCCCTCAATGTCATGCTACGCTCCCCCACGTAGCCGCAGAAAAAGGGCCCCCAAAAAAGAACAGTGGCCATGCCAAACACAAAGAGGCTCTCACTTTGGCTTCCTTTGGAGAGATTTCAAATCCCCATGGTAGAAGGAAGGCACCGTACTCGTAACGGTTCGAGGCGCAGCTGCCCGGCGGCCGACGATGGAAGGGATGCCAGTGGTGGTTGTGCCAGTGGATTGCCAGTGGATTGCCAGTGAGAGCCAGTTGTCTGCCCCTCCCCCTCACGATCGCCACCTTCCGAAGCGAGAAGTCTACCCCGGACCTTGGCCCTTCTTCGGGACTTCTTGTGCTCCCTTTTCTCAGTCTGTTATACCTATCACTGCATCATTCATCACTGAATCTGATACTTGGGGGGAGGGGCGATTCTTACGGCATGAGGCAGGCCACCAGACATTCCAATCAAAACATCCGACTGCCACCTGTTCCGTCGGCTCGTGTTTGCCGACGACCCTCTGAATACGCGCCTGGCAGTGACGTATGTACCTTTTTCGGCTTGACGAGTTTGTCAGCGGTTGATCCCGTCCCCATCCTGCAATGGTGGGGCGCTCGACTGGAACTTGTTCCAGGGGGTGGCCTCTTACGCTTCATTCAGTGTGCAACGGTCGTGTTGAGCACGAGGAAGATTAGATCCATTCCACGCGAGGATTAATATAGCTACGCGGTTCTTGGTGGCGCTTGGTGGCGTCTAGTTCAGGGCATTTGAGTATACTGCAGTATATTCTAGGACTTCCCATCCTTAGGGTATCTGTAGACATCCACGAGCGCCTCAGTAGATTCCATGCTTCCGAATACATCACGTCCCCAACTCATCTAATCTCCATCACTTCCCAAAGCCCTCAACCCTCTCATCTCCCTCGTGCTCACTCATAAGCTCCTCCTCAGGCGCATTTCGATCCCTCTCCAGCAACAGGCGATGCAACCGTCTCCTCCTCTCCTTCCTCTCCTCATCATTCTCAAACTGCTGATGCAGCACACTCGGCGTGACCTGGTTCCCATCCTCGTCAAAGAGATACCCCAGTAGATCATCCGCCGCCTCGTCCGGCGTCTTGACCTTGTACTCCATTATCGTATTCCTCGGCCCATCGCCAACATGCCACACAAAAGGCAGTAGATGCCTAACCTCCATATGCCTCTCAAACTCCGCGCCGGACGCAAAGCTCTCCCTCGGTAACAGGCTACACTTCCCCCACCGACACGATCTCACCCCCTGCCGCCCGTGGACGACCCGCACGTGCCGTCTCAGGGTGTCGATGTTTTGTAGTTCCGCCGGACAGCCCTCCCACTCGCACAGGAAGGGGACGTACTTCGGCCGGAGCTTCTCGAAGATGGCGCGCGGGGGCTTCGTGCCCGGTCGTCCCGGCGGCCGGCCTCGTTTCTTGGGCGGGCCGGTGCGCTCCTTTGCGGCCGTCTTTGGAACGGGGGCTCCGGCTGCGGAGCTCGCTGTGGCGGAGTAGGAGCCCATTCCCGCGCGCCAGCCGAGGGGACGGCCGCGACGCTTGGGTGGTTGGGTTGCTGGTGTTTGTGTTTGTGTTGAGGGGGTTGTCGTGGTAGTTGCTTCATTGGGAACTGTGGATGGGGGCCTGCCTCGGGGCTTTGTGTGGGTTGAGGGAGGTCTGCCTCGTGGTCTTGGAGTTGTTGATGACTGGGTGTTCGGGGTGGTTGAAGAAAGGTTCCGGGGAGTAAGGGAAGGAACAGTACTTGTTTCCATCCGACGTGGTGGATTGATATCCGAGGTTACTAGGCCCTCGAGTGACTCCTCTGAAGCGTCCCTAGATGTTGGCTGTGATGTCTGCTGTTGTGATGCAGAGTTGATGATGACTGCGACCCTTGACGGTGTCCGGAGTAGAGATGGTGTGACCGGTGTGTTTGAGCTAGAGATAGGCCTAGGAGCGCCCGATGATGGATCCTCAGTGATATAAGATGCAGGAGAATATGATGGTACCGGAACACCCTGCGGAGGTAGGTCTTGAGCACCCCGTGTCTGTGTTTGGAAATAACGAGCAATGCCTCTCGGCTCATCGTGCCTCCCAGGTTGCCCTGACATGTTTTACCGCCTGTGGTCGGTGACCTGATCAGGTCTGTAAGAGATATTGTAAGGACGTGGATCTGTAAATAAACCTTAGAAATTGTGCTGTGGACTCGTGAACCTAGAGGTGACTGGTAGTAGAGTGTACTTGTTTTATAACGTCGTGAGAGAGACGAGAAAGGCCGGGTCACATTACGAGCCAAGTGGTGAAACAGAAAATTAATAAATAAATCAGTAGCGAATTTTAGCAATATTTCACTAACATAGCTTTAATGCGTAATAATGACATTGAGATGAAGATACTCAAGATGAGAAAGTCACGTCGTGTCTGGCGCGCGTCAATTCAGTGGAAGTGGCACGGACCACCTGTCATAGCTATATCTGCTTTCCATCTTCCTCAGAGGTACAATTCTCCTCTATCAATCCAGAAGCAAGTATGAGGCACCCTCTGGATCAATTGGGTACCTACCTACACATATTACGACCTCTTTGCGTTCTTTCACAATCCTAATTCGGCAGTGCACACTAGTTGGCTTACGGCCTTCACAATCTGAGCTTCCAAGTATGGTGTACCTTGATCACCTGTTCTACACGAACTCTTCTATATTAGTTCATCCAATGTGATACTTCTGTTTCCAAGAGCCCCTTACATTACTGACAGCTGCCAGTCTTCGACGGTGGTATGAAAGAGACTTGACCGTCTCATGATTCTTCCAAAGAATATGTTTGCCTACATATCCAGCTCCCTTAGACCCCTCTCCGCCTTTTCCAGCGCCATCACGACATCCACCAGGAACGCTCCCTGCAGCTCGGCATCACCAAAATTATCCTCGCCCAGTCCAAAGTCACAGGCTAGACATTTACGCACGATCCTGCAGTAATTCAACCCCATTCTGTCCCGCAGCTCGAAGTCCTGCGCCAGCTTCTCAGCCACCCTGTTGTTTGAGTGCTGCTCAGGGGGCAGTTTGGCAAGTGCTCTTCGTCGGAGATCTGGCCATGGTTTGCCGAAGCCGAGTTCGAGGAGGACTACGCCGAGGTGGAAGAGCATCTCATTTCTCGCCGTGCCAGCGCTGAGGCTCTCTCGTACCTGAAGATTACGTGTTGCCGAGAAGTCCGAGTTCTGGTGCAGTTCTTGTGGTTGGGAGTTGCCAGAGAACTCAGTCATGAGATATGGCGAGGAAAGAAACTTGGTCTCGGACGCCTCTGTTTGCTCCGAGGTGTCGAAAAACGCCACGTCGTGGCTCTTCCAGGTGCCCGGCAGCCATGGCGTTGAGTGGTACTGCAATACGGCATGAGCCAGAGAGCCTGCGAGATTTGCTAGTGTGGCCCTGGGGATCACTCTGGTCTCGTTATACTGGGACATTGAGCCTATGATGTCGGCTAGTGAACGATGCCTTCCTGATGGACCTCGTGCATGTGGCCTCATCTCGAAGCCGTGCTCGTCTGGACCTCGGATGTACATTCGGGATATCTGATCCGACTGCACCATTGATCGAAGCTGTTGGCACATATCCTGGGTGATCCCAATACTTCGAGGGACTTTGGGGGCTCCAGTATTACCTCGTGTGATAGGCCGCAAAACTTGCGGACCGAACAAGACATTTTCTGCGACGCTCGGGGTCGCCTGATCGGATCCTGCTTTTCTGCTGCTTGATATTGTGGAATAGCTCCCGAACAGCACATCAAGGAGCACGCTTTGCCTCCTGACTCCGGAGGCCGTTGCGCCTTCTGAGGGAGCCTTGACTTGTTCCTGGGCCTGGAGGTTGATAAATTCGACATCGAGGATGATCGGCTTCTCTGCCTCTGACTTATGCTGAGATGAGCTAATGGCAACGCTGAATACCGCCTTTTGCGAGTTCTTTTCCAGGGCTGCCTTATCCAGCAAGCCGATGCTGACGAGATGCCGATGTGGCGTGGCGCAAGAGCAACGCATGACCATGATGTCGTACAACTTAGACGAGACGGATCGAATCCGATGGTAGGTCTGCAAGCTCCGCGGATCGGCCTTGGGTATCTTCTTTGCTGAGGTGTCCTGAGAACCTCTTCGCGGTGTCGACTCAAGCCTTAAGCGTAGCTGCTCACCGACAGTCTTGAAGTCACTGACAGACTCTCGCAGGTCCTGAATCATCTTTTTCAACTCATTCTTCGTAAAGGACAGCTTAACCTTTCTCTTGAACTGTTTGATGTTGTCGCTGATCTCCTGCTGGGTCAATTAGTACACTTCTACTGCCTTGTCTCCGCTAGTATGGTAGGGGTTTATCGACTCACAGAGCCTGACCAACTTGTCTCCGGATGCAAGGTCTCCAGTCTTCGACAGATCACGTCGATTGCTGAATTTATTTGCAACAGAGACACATTCCAGAGATCGAAGCCGTCTTGCATGTCAACCAGTCGAGCCAAACGAGCCTCATCAATTGCAACTCCATCTAGCAGAACGTGTTCTCCTGTCGCTAAGAGATCCCGCGCCTTCTTCGAGTTTCCGCATATCGACTCCAGAAGCTGTACAGCCAACTCGTGAACGATCCAGCTCTGCGTTTTCATCACCACGTCCAAATTTCTCAATTCAGAGGAGTAATGCGTGAGAGTCTTGAACTTTATCGCAATTTCGGCATATTCATTGAAGCCTTTTAGAACGAGCGGAAGGACTCCGAGGACCGTCCCGACGATGAGCTCGGCCATGGCTGCTACCCTTATCCGATTTTGAACATAAGATTTAATAGGACTTTGCGTGAACTGATTAAAACAAAATGACTACACCTCGCAACAAAATCTGGACTCCTAAGCTTCGTGACTTTTTCGCATCAACAGAGCATCACTCAGGAGGGTGTTTCAGGGCTAGGCCCGTGCAGGTCTGCCCGTCCAGCCCGGGTAGACGCCACGGCGTCTAGACCTGGCTTATCCAGCTTTGTGTCGCCAGCAATCTCAGCCGCAGGCAGTAGTGGCGACTGTTGCACGAGTTGAACCAGCGAATCAGTAGCGTCTAGCCTTGACCAGCTCATTTATGCTTCGATTCATGCTCTCGATCACGAACAGATACCAGCCTCAAAGTAAAAACGAGAACAGCTGAGGAGCATGCTATCGACAAGATGGAGGGAGCTGATTGCAACTATGTCCAACCTCGAAGGCACAACTCCATGAGCGTCTGGCAGAGAACTGCTCAGGGCCGATCTGTCGCAGACTACAAGCACACTATAGCCGACCTCTTCGAAGCTACATCGAAGCTCTTGATCAGTATTTCTCGGTATCTGACGACGTCCGGACTGGAAATCAGTACCTCGATCCGGGATCCAGTCGGAGAACGTATGAAAAGTGAGGCAGAACGATTCTACTTATGGGGATTCGACATGTCGGTTGGCAGTGGCCGCCTCGACGAAGTTCTCTCTCAAAAGGCTGAAGTGCGAGGGGCCATCGTGGCGACATTATGCGACCTTGGAAACCTCCTGGTCCTGTCGGCGCGCCAAGGAATACTACAACACTGTAGTAGTTGCCGCCTGGCCCATGACCGGCTAACCCATGTGCTGGGCCGTGTTGACCGCGATCATGTCAATCTTGACTCCCTCAGTACTCACGACGAAGGGGAAGGCGAGGAAGAGGGCCATTACGATTTGCACAACCTCCCAGATGAGGTAGACACTTATATAATATGTCTTCTGGACATATCCATGGCTATGAGTGACCTCTTCGGCGACAATATTCATTCTTCCCTAGACATCGACTACGAATCGAATAGGTCCGACACGGAGGTAAGCGGCAGGCTAAGTTGTATCAAGAAAGATTGGATATGCTAACATTGGTACAGCCGCTACCACCTGAAAGGCACATCTTACACGGTGGCATCGGATCCACGAATACTGATGAGGCAGCCACCGAGCAAGTCCTCCCTGTATCTCCATATTCGACGAATGTGCGACCCAGCCAGCAGCAACGCGCCGCAACCTGGCACACATCTCTGGAGCATTCGGAAGTCAACGCCGCGTCCGATGAACTGCGTGCCCGTCAATGCATCGCGCTGCGCATCGCAGAGATGAGAGAGTCCCTCAATAACGCCGACAATGACCGCCTCGCCGGGGTGTGGAAGGCCCGTGGCGCTCGGCGCGTCAGTCGCACAGCCAAGAGGCAAACTGGGGTACTACACCCGCTGGCGACTGGTTCACACAATGTACCCGTCGAATATCACTCGACACAATCGTCATCCACGCATTGGATGGTCCGCATGCTCAGGAGACCGTCCAAGCTCACCATTCCGTTGTCCATCGCCGTTGGTGCGGCACGGCAGCGCCGGGTTGTCCGAGTTCAATGACACTGCGGGCGGCTTTCGGACCGGTCCACAAATTTGATGCCGGGCATGGCCGGACGTGAGCGGCGCATTCTGACCGAGAAGATCAATCAATTGCGAGTGTGAAAGAAGGCGACGCTATGGCGTGTTTGCGCACACAACAGCAATCTAGAATCCCATTTGTCGATCTTTCAAAGACACAATTGGAGTAGCATATTGCGTATCCCCCATCTCAAGCCATGGATGGACCGGACCAGCACACTAAACATCGGCGTCCGAACACCAGATTTAAAGTGCGGTTTGTCATCACATGTTGCTCAATTTACACCACCTTGGACCCTGCATAGCAACTCGGGTGTATTAATAATGGAGACCACAACCACTGAATTAGTGAACATGCAGCGTTGGCGTCACCACCTCCGCTACCTAGCTATCCTGTATAGATAAACCGAGCTTCTATCTTTTAATCTTGAGGAAGTTCCGAGCTACTAACTCGAATACACAAAATTCTACTGGAAACCTTTTCCTTCCCAGACCACCAGCTCCATTCAGTCGTGACAATGACATCCAAGTTCTTCGCAGTAGTAGCCGGAGTTGGCGCCGGCACAGGCCGCTCCGTAGCGCTCAAGTTCGCCCAGGCATATCCCGTGGTCCTCCTGGCCCGCAAGCCGGAGAGCTACAACTCCATTGTCGAGGAGATCAACAAGTCCGGTGGGCGGGCAATCGGTATCAGCACCGACACCGCGGACCGCAAGTCGGTCGATTCCGCCTTTGAGACTATCAAGAAGGAGCTGCCCGACCAGAAGCTTGCAGCAGCCATCTTCAATGTCGGCGCTGGCATGTCTCGCAAGGGATTTCTCGACCAGACGACCGAGGATTTCGAGGCAAGCCTGAGGGGCAATGCGTAAGTTCTTCCCTCCAATGCCTGCCATGCTATATATAGTCACATGTCGTGGGACAAGGCCTGACAATATGTAGACTTGGCCTCTTCAACTTCGCCCAAAAGACCATCCCCCTCCTGCTCTCATCCGTCTCCGACTCGCCCCACCCGCCGACCCTCATCGTCACGGGTGCGACGGCCTCGGTCCGCGGCTCCGCCCGGTTCGGCGACTTTGCGGCGGGCAAGTTCGCCGTGCGCGCCCTGAGCCAGTCGCTCGCGCGCGAGTTCGGCCCGCAGGGCGTGCACGTCGCCCACACGATCGTCGATGGCGTCATCGACATCCCGCGGACCAAGGCGTACAACGTCAACGGCGGGGGTCCGGACAGCAAGATCGACCCTGCTGCTATCGCCGATAGTTACTGGTATCTGCACACCCAGCCCAAGTCGCACTTCACGCTGGAGCTGGATATCAGGCCTTTTGTTGAGAAGTTTTAGAGCGGGGCAGACTGTTTCTGGTCCTGTATCGTGGTAGTCTCGGGAGGGCTGTTGTTGTTGTATGATATACCGACCATGTAAACCCATCCTGACTCCAACCGTGACTCGAAAGTGAAGATCATGATTTGACTCCGTTCACGTCCTTCTCGCCCTCGTGCAAACACCCCCTGACACCCCTCCAAACAGCCTCCACAATCTTCCTGCCCGGTAGTAGTCGTGGAAACACAACCACCAGATCCTCTTCTCCGTCGACGACGACGATCAGGTAGTACCGCACCTCGAACCCGCGGAACGCCTCGTTGATGAGCACATCGCAGATCTTTTCGGTGGGTATGAACCGCGTCGAAGTGCCGGTGAGAAACGTGCCGCCCGTAGAGCTTGTCTGTATGCCCAGCCCGCGCAGGACCAGTAGCGACTCTGTGGTGTGGATGCGGTGCAGACAGAGGTACAGCGCGCCCAGACACGGTGGTAGGAGAGCCCACACGGGCGTGTGCGCTGCGAGGTTGGCGAGGGCGAGGCCCGGGGGAGAGGCAAGGAGCGAGTCGAGCCCGAGGAGCAGTGTGGTTGTTGAGAGCAACGGCGAGGAATGGTTAGGCGACGGGGCGGTGCGAGGCGTCGCGTAGGGGGATTGCGTCCACTTGGAGTAGAGGAGGAGGAGGACGCTGGTGCCGAGGAGGAGGCGGATGAGGAAGAATGTCGCGAGGAGGAGTCGGAGGGGATACGTCAGATGTGGGCGCGTGGTGACTGTGAACTCCGCTGTTGTTGGGGAGGGGCGCCGGACGTGCAGGTGTGGTGATGTTGTGAGCATTGTCGGATTGGGAAGGTCGACGCTGTGGTCGAGCAAGGGGCGACTCGACTCGAGAGTGAAATGAGCGCGTTTAGGTCCTATTTGTAGGCACCTAGTAGGCCTCGTGAAACCAACGCCTAAGTATTGTCACCTCATTGTTTGGCGGATAGCGAACGAAATTCTAAAAAGATCCTGTCTTCTTGGGTGACGGCAAATTGAACTGTCCTCGAAGCCATCGCAAGGTCGAGCCTACCCAAGGTAGGGAATAAGCTGCCGCTACATCTTATCGCAATCTCCACGTGCTCAGAGTCTCTGCAACCCATATATAAGTAATTCTAGCGACCTAAATTCCCGGCTGTAATGGTCATCCTGGTTAGAAGGCACTTGAAATTTCGCTTTTCACTGTCCCATTTCCGTCAGATCCCCCTAGCGTCGCCCAGCGCGAACGCTGCGGTGGCCGCCCACTCGTTCGGGTAACCAACGATTGCTGCGTGCGGCCCTAAGCAATGAAGATGACACTTGAGGGAGGCTCCACTCTGCAGAGACATCTTCACCGTCGCGTGGCGTGTTGGATCACGATCGCTAGGGGTTTGGGATTGCGAGGAGCGATGGAGATGTCGACTCCAACTTTTTGCTTTTTCTTTTGTTTTTACCATTGGTTAGTATCGTACCGTGGGATTGAGCTGCGTAATTCGCATAACGTGGAAATGCATGTAGAGTTTTGTATCGTGGTTTCAAGCTTTGTTGTTCTCGTGGTCGAGCTGCTAAGACTGGAGGTGGTAGTTATGCACTTAAGGCACCAAGACAAACATCTCGGCAAGGAGGACATTGCAGTCAAGGCACATACTTGTTATGCGACCAGCATCATCAATTCAAAGGATATATTACTAAACATAGCCAACAGCCTGTCACCATTCCAAATAGACAACCATCTTCCAATCCCGCGAGTCGAAGCCAAAGCCATCTCGGCAAAGAAGCTAAACGCAGACCAGACATGAAGATAGCCACCTCCCAGTTTCCAATACGATGCCGTGAGGCAACATTGTATATCCGCCAGTCAATATTGATCTTCTCTCCCGCCATTCCTTGGCCAGGCACTGTTTTTGTCGGCTTTTCTCCATCCTCTTCCTTGCTCGAGTCATCCTAGTATCTATCCTCGTCCCAGCAATATAGATGGGACTCTGTCATTTGCCTTTTGAGCCACGCGCACTACTTCCCAGCTTTCCTCCCTCCCCGTTACAATCTGGTTTGGTATGGTCATAAAGTCGTGATGTGAGATGAATGCCGAAGCGAAAATAGTCCACGATGCTTGCGCGATGAAGGTCCGAGGTATATAGTAGTAATGATGGACGAGAAGGGTATCGAAATGTCTAAGATGGTATTGTTGTTGTTTCGGCAGGTGTCGAATATAAAGTAGATGCCCGTCAAGCAAAAAGGATCAAGGGCATTGACAAAAACCCGGTGGTGGTTGGGATATGAAACATGAAACGCCAGTCGCCATGCAAAGAATCGAACGGAAGAATGGTCGAGTAGGATGGGTTTCCGACGCACGGGACTCATGGATCGAGGTACGGAATTGGGAGAGGCAAAGATACGCTCCTCGAGCGTCTAGATCATCTCGCTCTGGTGTAAACCAGTGCGGAACTCACCCTGCACGGGCGGCGGCGACCGCATCTCGGCGCGAGCCTGGAAGCTCATCGGTGGAGGGGGCGGTGGGATGCTCTCGTACGGCGCGACGGCACTCTCCGGTGACTTGGTGCGGCCCATGCCCGGAGTGACGGCACGGCTGCGGCTGGCGGAGCGCATCCGCTCTGTTGCGCGGGAGATGCGGCCGGCTATGCTGTTGTCCACGCTGCTACGCCCGCGGCGGTGGCCGTTCCGGGACGATGGAGGTGCTGGTGGTGCGATGATGGGCACGTGGGCGTCGCTCACTGGGGCCGCGACGGGGACTGGTGGCGGTGCGGGCGGTGCGGGTGCATCGTCGTCCATGACGATCTCTATCATGCCGGAGTGACCTCCGTATACGACTGGCTTGTTGGAGGTGTATGGCATTGGTGCTGGAGGCGGTGGTGGTGGCATCGCTAGATGTTGGAGTTCCTTGAGCATTGCTGCGGGTGCTGGAGGTGGAGGTGGCGGGATCTTGTTGCTGTTGTCGTACGATGGTCGTCGGCCACTGTTGCCCTCACCCACGCTGCCCTTCCGCGTACGTTGCTGTTGGAGACCGCGAGTGTTCATAGCCGACCCGCTTCGCAGAATGCCCGGCACCATGGGTTCAACAGGAGGAGCCGATGCCGAGCGAGGAGGCGGCGGGGTGTATACCGTAGCCGGTAACAGCGTCATTGGCGCCAAACTTGGGGGCTCCACTGGGCTGGCTTTCTTTGGCGATACCTTCAATGGAAACGGATCGTACGACTGAGGAGAAGCAGCCTGCGCAAAGCTAGCCGGGATAGGTGGTACAGGCTCGTTCTTGTGCTGCGAGTCGAGAACCAAACGCATGGCCTTCGGCGTGGCTGGAAGTCCGATGTGAGGACCGCGGCTCGCATGCATACTGCGAGATGCTCCAGGCGACGTCGTCTGACTCCTCATCGGAAGATCCTTTGGTGGCACAAACGTGCTGCTGGGCAGCGGAGATAGCTCGTTAGGATGCACAATAGGAGGAGCAAGGGCTCGGGTGGCAAGTGATCTGCGTCTCTCCTCGAGCTCGCGCGCCGCTGCCTCCTTCTTCAGTTGTCTCTCAGTCTTCAGAGACTCGAAGCCGCCGCTTCCATCAAGCTGCATTGGCTGTGGGGTCGGCAATGGCATATCCATCCGCCTGCCCGGGTTACTGGCACGGCTCCGTGACCGATCCCGAGGCCTGCTACTTTTGAGAGAGGCAGTGTCGAAAAAGTTGCCGCGCGAAGAGACTGCAGGTGATTGGAGTGTGTCTCGTGTGCCGAAGCTCGTACCCCGTGCACGCGAGACAGCGGGCGACCCAGGATCCATCGAAGCGAAGCTTTGAGTGCGGGAGCGAACAGAGGTAGGCGAAGCTGGATCGTTGGGATTCCGACTTGTGCTTCGGCCAGTCAATCTCCGACTACGGAACTTCTCCTTTGCCTCCACGGCTCTCTTGTAGTCGTCCTCGGACTCGGACCCAAAGTCTGCGGCAGCCGCAGACATTGGAACCGGAGAGGTCGGTGATCTCCTGACTGATCCAGCCATCGAGGCATCGCGGATGCTGCTCCTTCCGCGAAGATCCAGAGCCGGAGGTCGTCGAGAAGTACTTCGCTCACGGCCAGTCTGACTTCGACTTCGGCTCGACTCCCTGGTCCTGGACTTGGAAGACTCACGTTGAGCATACTTGGCCGTTTTCTTCACTGTAGATGGCGGATCTTGGTCGTCACGCGAGATGTCAATCAGCAAACGACCGGAAAGCTGATCGTCGCCGGTGTCCTTTGGCGTAGCAAGAGTAATGAGATCCTCCGGTGACATCGGCACGGGGGAGGTTGGAGACCGTTTCGGACCGCCCTTGGGAGTGTACATGCCGCGTGACGACGCGCGTCCTCGAGTCTGCGAGACATCGCGGGATGCTGACTTGCGAGGACGGCTGGACTCGCGCTCACGGCCACGACTGGATTGCCGAGCGCGGCTCTTGTTGGCAGCGTCAAGGTTGTTGATGTAGTCGTCCAAAGTCTTGTTGCTCGTATGGTGGCTTCTTTCTCGCCCACGGTGGCTCCTTGCGACGCTGGAGGCCGCAGATGTAACCGAGCTTGCCACCGACCCTGGACCTCGGCGCCTAGAGGGCCAATGGTAACGAGCCCCCGCCGCCGATGACGCTGCAGATGGTTCCGGTGAGGTGACGTCGCCAGGACCTTGCTGTTGGATGTAAGACGATAACTGGAGATCGAGACCGCCAGGAATACGACTACGGGAGCCATTTCGCTTGTTATTGTGCGACATGAGTGCTGCCAGGGACTGAGGCGAGGGGGAAGGCGGCGGTGGTTCCCTATTCGCAAGCCTGTCCCTTTGCGTCTCCCTCCCCGTCCTCATCATCTGGGGGCTGGCAGTCTTGCTCCTGTTTATGTCATGCACAGGCAAGTTAAGGGAGAACTGGCTGTCAGCATCATCTTCACTGGGATCCTCAGACAACATCAAGTCGGTAGGGCGCGAATCAGTTGGCTGCTCGCCGATGGAAGGCAGCCGTGCCCGGTTGAAACCTCCACGTGGAACAGCCGAAGCAGGAGTGTTGAAAGCACTCTTGTTGGATGGCCGTAGGACAGCTGTTGTGGGATCCTCATATCCCCCTGCCGACCTCATCGCCGACTCGGCGATCGGCGTGGGACCAGCAGCGATGGGAGTTGCCGTATCGCCTCCCGAGAAGAACTTGGATTTCGCACTCCGGTCGCCGAAGGAGGTGATGAGCTTGAGTGACGAGGACTTGGCCACACTTCGCTGTGGGCCACGGTTCATGTGCGGCGGCGATAATGGCGGGCTGAGCAATTCCGGAATGCTTGCCCCGATATTCGGGAAATTGATCTGAGCAGCAGACGGCGAGGTCCATGGCTCCGACGATTCCTTGCCAGTGCAAGCAAAACTGGCGAGATCGTTAGCATGTAAACACAATATTGTAGGACTCTCTGAACACGTACCATCGAATCGCCAGCTGTTGTTGGCCATGTTGCACAAGCCACTCCCCCCACTTCTTGATGATCTGCTCTTGACGTTCCCAGACCCCAGGATAGAATAGGCATGTCAAAATCAGAGCCTCCATATACCGCTTGTGAGATACGTAAATCTCAATGGCATCGTTGTAGTCAGCGTAGCCGATCAGCATCGTTACCGCCGTGTGAATATCGCCAGTCTCAAGGAGCTTGGGGATATAAGCCCGCCCTAACTGGCTTTGCTGTGAGTTTCCCGACATGCCGAGGAGTGCCAGCTTCATCCAGTCCGCAGAAGTCATTTCTGAATTCGGTGCCATGATGTCCTCGGTAACGTCACCTAACCACTTGGCAAGAAGCATTCGACTTGTTGAGCCGGCAGGGTGCCGCGAGATCTCGTCCCGGATCAGTTCTTCGATCTCCTTGTTCCATCCGAAAATGGTACTGAGCATCTGCCGACGCAGGTCGTCATTCGTCAGTCGTGAATTGTCGGACATATAAGGTTGTCGGTACGGGACGTCGGTAAGCCTGCTCCGTGTGAATTTGAAGAGGTCTTGGGACTTGGCGTCTTCTGGGCTGCGTGGTACTTCGTGGCGCAAGCGAGAAGGTCGGTGATGAGGGCGGTGCGACGATGTCATTGAGACCGAACTCATAGAAACACTGCTTGTCGTTGAATAAGAGTCTCGGTGGCTGCGTTCGCGATACTGTGGCTGAGCAGAGGAACGGATCGATGATCCAGTCGAGATGAACGTGTTCTCAGTCATACCCCGGGACATGACCGAGGCAGGGTAATTCCTGTGGCCTGGAGTCCTGGAGCTCGTCGAAGACATGGACACGGTGGACCTACTCCGCTGCGATTCAGGGCTGGTGGCACGGTAATGGTCTTTGGCAGGTTCCGGTTCACGACCTGCGCGGACTAGTCGTGCAAGTGGCGATGTATGTTCCGGCTCGCTCTCGGACATGTCCGCACTGATATGAATAGGCATCGAGTCCGATTCCGAGTTGGAATTGTGTGCGCTCGTGTTTGCCCCATCCTTCTGCTCCTCCAGTGATATTGGCGGAGAGGGAGGGAGGAGGTTAGCAGGGTGCTGAACATTTGCGACCATATGTGCCGGCGCATTCACGTCGTACTGTTGAACCGTACTGTTCGCACCGAGCGTGAACAGACTTGCCCCGGGTCCAAATACAGCAAGGCCTCGCACCGTGTCCGGTGTCGGGATAGTATCGTACGTGACGTGCTTTGTTCGTACATCCCATGACACAGTTTCGCTATAACAAATTTGCAGTCAGCAAGGCGTCACGATACACGAAATCGCAACCGGCTGCGATGGACTTACCCTTCAGAGAACTGGATGATTCTACCGTTTTTAGACCAACCCATCCAGTTAGGGCCGGCCAAATAATTCTCTGTTCTTTTCAGTATCCTCACCACCTTTGCCGGATCATCGGGCGTGTATGCTTTTGTCACGCTCCACACACGGAGATCACCATCGTTGGTTTGCACTGCCAACATATCGGACTTTTGTCTCGCAGATGAGGCGTGCCAAGCCAAATTGACTATCGGAGACGGGCCTCTTGATGTGGTCAGGTTGTGCAAAATCGTGAATCTCGGTTGCACGGTAGCGATCAATAGTGATCCATTTTGGTATCTGGGCACCGGATTAGTACATTACAATCTGTCGTGACAAGACACCTGCGAACCTGCAGGGCTGAGTAAACTTACCCAATTGCAAAGGTCCGGCAGTCTGAGGCTGGTGCAATGGCCGTTACTGCTATCTGGTCCAGCGTCCTTGCTGATATATGTTCTGATGTTGTCGGCTCAAACAGAATGACTGAGCCCTGCGAATTTCCTACTTATTGTTAATACCCGAAGCCTCCCTGATCAGCGCTCGATTACCGAGACTCACCAAAAGCAACATTGCCGCTCCGCATCCAGGCTGCGCAAGTCAGGTGTTCGTACGACACGAAGCGCGCAACCTCTTCTCCGGTCATTAAATCCCAGACGATGGCCGTCTGCGAGGCGTCATAGCTGACTACTAGGCGGCCCTTACCAAGGTCGCTGAGGGTATCAACAGCTAAAACCTGCACTTCTTCCGCATGACTAGAAAATCTCCGCTCAATTGTGAGGGTATCGTGGTGTGCGCACACAATCGAGTTGCCTTGAGCGTAGAGCAGCATGGAAGCCGTAGCCGCACATGGCTCCATGTAGCGCGGAGGAGTGTCTTGCTCCATTGGAGGGAAGTCTTGTTGGGCTTCGGCTATTCTTCCCCTCGACGATAATCCAGAGACGTTGGATGCAGTGCGCGGCCGCGCTCGCTGTGCCGCGGAGGACATGGTCGGCAATAATGAGGTTCTCTCCTGCTTGTCGCGATATTCTTGCGATTTATATGTCAGTCGAAAAGGTCCGACTAGAGCTAGTACCGGTAAATATCGGCATCAGGTTCACGACCAGCCGTAGCACATTCCGGTCTCCAGACAGAATAGGCTGGACTGACGTACCGTGTGGCAGAGACGTGGTATCTGTGCCTCCGTTGAACGTCTCACACGACGAACCAAATTGAGCAGCTGCGCAGAACTCACTCCCGGTTCATCACATGCGAAGGCCCAGTTCCGATGTCAACCGTCTTCAACAACACAATTTTCCGAGTTTCGATGCTCAGGCCAAGCGGGAGGATGTTCCACTACCGCGTCCCGCGATCCTGTTGTATCTGGGTCGTATGAGCTGTCGACAACCCGGCCTGTATCCCGAGATATCGAAGATTGTTGACACTTTGATGGAGTATGGCAAGCGGAAAGAATATTCGACTGAGCGAAGGACCAAAGACTAAAGGAGGAAGATCTTTACGTCGTACCAGTAATTGCTCGGGGGCAATGACAGTAGGCGCGGGATTGGAGCTGTATGGGGGCGGCAACGATGATCGTCACGTCAAGTTACCCTACCCGCCTCAGGGGCGGCGCAAGTATAAGGGTGTGGCCCGGCGCTTGTTTGCAGGCAGAGTTCATGCGCAGCAGCTTGACTCTCGTAAGCTCTAGACGCAGGAGAAGACGAGAGAAGGTGCAGGCCGCAAGAGGGAAGACGGACGAAGCGAGGACCAGGAGAGGAGGGCGCAGGTAGAGAGATATTGCTCTGGGCGGAAGTGCGGGCAAATATGTCGAGTTTGTGGGCCCGGCGCCTAAGTGAAGAGCTCGGGCTTGTCACTGGGCAGGCCTGGAAGACATATAAAATTAGAGATCTTCCTAGCAACTCCAAGCAGAAGCAGATGCGAACGAGCACTTGTCTCCCTGGCCATGCCAAGGGTGCATGGCCAGTGATGGACATCAACGGGACCTAGCGACTGGCAAGGGTCTCGGGGTGACCTGTGGACCGAAGACACGAACATGTCCACATGCAGCATATCCAGTACGGAGGGGTACTTTCGTGCATGCAGCGGAGAGTGATGTGGACGTGGGTGGGAAGAGGTTGCATGGAAGACGAGGCGACAGGGTGACAAGAAGATGGGATGTGCAGTAGCTCGGTACAGGAGCATGGCTTCAAGGGCCCTGGTTGGCAGGCCGTACATGGTACATTCAATATTCTGCCATAATTAGCCTGCTAAAGAATTCCCCGGTGCCTCGCTCGCGTGTCGATGCTTGTTGTTCGAGTTTGCTAGTGAATAGCTGTTCACCACCTGCTCTCGAACGAAGAGACAATAGCTATGCTTGAGAAGGACTAGAATCTATGCGGCCAAGCTGAGCCTTCGCAAGTTGTGTGTAACTCTGCCCCTGCTGACGAAAAAGAATGAGACATTGGCTTCCTTGCTCCGATAATCCAGGAATATCGGTCGTTATCGATCAAATGCCCCGGTAGCGTCAGACCGCTGTTTCTTGCGGCCGGAGCAGAGAGCGGAAAGCCTAAAGGCGATGCCCTGAAAGCAGCAGGTAGCAGATACTAGCCAGGTATTGGAGGCGACACGACAGATTCCACTGTCCCGCAATTGCATGCTGTATGGTTGCTCCATGAAGAGCTTGCATCCACAGGTAACTCCTGTATGACATGCCCCAGTGGCTGTACCTTACATGCTCTGGGTGACCCAGTGATCTTTCAGTTGGTATGGTATCGTTGGTATCGATCATGCGATGCGATGAGGCGAGCCCTTGGGAGGCGATTCGGGGTCCTGAAAGCTGGCCACCGCCCAACAAATTATCGCATCGATTTCTGCTGAGCCCCGTCCAGGGCCCGTTAGCAGGTCTCATCGCCAACGCAATGCAAGGCGGCAGAACAGCGTGGTTGGGCCGGCGAGAGGACGACCAAGGACCATCCGGACGACGGTGTGAGGTGGGAAGTGGATCTGAGGGTGGGAAGTCAGAAGGCGGGGTGAACCAGGGACAACTGTCGAATAACCGCTGAGAGACGCTGCTGAGGCTGATTATTGGCTCTCGCGTCAGGCGCAAACCATGCAATCTACAACCACGATCACAATAAAAGACCAATCAGATGGCACAATCTGACTACGAAGCGCCCAGCCCCCGTCGACTGGCCCTCTAAGTGCACGGGAAAAAGTGAGTAAGATGCGCGTTATTAACCTGGCTTTCCGCGCAGGGTCAACGCTCGAGTACACAATACCCATAGATTGATTGTTGAAGCGCGGATTGCGACGGGTGAAGTCGGAGTACAAGGCCGGGCGCTGTGCAACTGCGCGATACCGATAACAGCGGTATCACCACGAAGCTCCACGAAGCTCCACGGCAGGAGACGGGGTGAGGAATCAAAGGTCAAAGTACGGCAACAGATGGACGGGTTGCAGTATTTAGACGCTGTCAAATGGTGTGGTGTTGCGTTGAAGGGAATCTGAAACGTGAAACACAGCAAAGTTCGCGCTTTAGCTCTAACTTATTCTCATCTCCAAGTGAAGCATCACGATACCCTTAAGGTGTGGGAATGCAACAGGTACCGGATACTTACTCCCCTGCTGCTTTGAGCCAACAGACCACGGACACAGCCGTGGTGCAGCGATATAGTACGGGTGTATGTATGTGAATCATCCGTCATGTACGAACTTAAAGCTCAAGCGAACGGCAAAGCACCATTCAGATTTCCAGATGCGCTGGTACGAACAGACGACCAGGCATTTGCCGACCTGTTCTTTTTCTTCGCGATCGCAGGCAAGGTTATGTCAAACCCACGTCTCAACTCCAACGATAACATCATTGGCGTCCTTTCACTGTGGAATCGGTGAGACAGAGGTCATGTGAGAACAGTTGACTGGCTCTTACAAACTCTTTGCTCATGTCACTCTCATTCTGCAAACCATAAATGTTACGCGTCCGTCCAGTGCGCCCCAATGGCTGCCCTGCAATCCACTGTATGGATGAGCTTTGAAGAGTCCATGCGCACCGAGTTACAATCACATTTCGAAGCAAGGGTCCAGCGGTCGACGGCGATCGCACCATAGGACAAACCGCCTTGCAGTATCTAACTCTGATTCGCTTCTCGGCGCCTAACACTACACTGGCCGGTATTGTCTGCAGCAAGTCATTTTCTGTGATCAACATTCATTGAACTATCTCCCTGTCTCCTTTCAATGACATTTGGTTAAGAACAACAATGCCAAAGTTTCCACAGGCTGAGTAGGCAAGCCACGTCGTCACCATGTTTGGGAAGCTATTTCGCTAGCAAACACGACACCGCGGACGTGACTTCACTGAGCCAAACTCATTGCTACGTACCTACCTAAGGTACCTTATGCACTGCTGCTTTGGCCTCGTTACCCCGCGGCCATCCTTCCTTGCAAGGCCACCATCTCACAACCGCAGACGCACCCCGGGCAGCCGCGTGCTTAGACCTGTCGCCAGCACTTCTCATTACTCCCGATCTTCCCCTTATCACTCATAAAGAAGCGGCCAGTCCTCGCTCGGGGGAGAGGTCACCACAATCTATCAATTTCGTACCTTACAGCTCGAAACTATGCTGTCCCACCCCGACCGACCAACAGTTCTCGCCAATTTCAGGACTCGACGTGTCCGATTTATGACGAGCTCCCTCACCAGATGCAGCTTGACAGATTGGGCATTGACGAGATCAAAGTGCAGACGCGGGGGCGCATTGGTGAGGGAATCGGAGCCTGACGAAGCCAAAGCCGGCGTGCGGTCGAAACAAGAATCGTGGTGGAGTCTCGACATGGATGATGCTTTTGTCTCTTCAACACCTCAGAATCTTCTGAGGCTTGTTGCACCAGCGCCTCTCCGCTCCCGTCACGGATATCCAAGTTAGCGGTCAATGTTTCCACTTGATATCTCCTGGGTCTGAATCCTTCGACGGCTTTTTTGATATGTTGCTCTTTTACAATCACAATCTTACGGACGTATTCTCCAGCCACTCGTTAGCTCGGATAAGTTGCTGAAGGTTTGATGTCAAAGCTCTGGTGTACTGTGGAAGATGGAGATCTTAGATTGATGTGCGAGCGAGTCCGTGCGAGACGAAGCTACCTTAGTGTAGAAGTCTCCACTTGACCGCTAATGCACGAAAAGGCCGGACGAGATCTCGCCCCATGTTTGTTCCTTCCCGGCTTCAACGGAGATGTTTTGCGGTGTGCTTATGTATCTGTCCACCTTGGCACTCGAAGATATCGATATCTCTGAACCATGGACTCCTCTAGCCACACTACTGATCCCACTAGGGACAGGTCCACAGCAAACCTACTGCGGCAGCTGTGCGGTAACCACAAACCCTCGCATTTGAGCGAGATGAGTTAGATTTGCGCGGAGAAATGCATTGATCGACAATGTTACAGTGTCCTGCGAACCGGGGAGCGGAAGCCGGTCCAGACTTTCTCAACCGTGAATCCTTGAAAAGACGGTATACATAATACACTATACTACCTGTCGGTTACACCATCACAGTTCCCAACTTCCCACTTTGGTTGAAGCGCACTCGCCATGGCAGCACTTCCGAGGTCGCACCCCGCTCCGGGACCGAGAGCAGAGCTGTGAGGCCCTGCAGTCCACATACCGGGATCTTCTGTCTTGACTTATCTCCTGTTATCGTCATGTCACATCTCATTTCACGTTAGCAACGAATCTATACTTGTACTTGCATCTTGCATATCGAACGGACCAGCTCGCAGCATCCCCGGCAACCTGACAAGCATACCTGGCAGCCAAGCAATCTGCATCGTCATGCCTCGTCGGATCCAGGACAACAATGAGGCCAACATGTACAGAAAAGGAAATGCTGAAAGTCGGACGCTGATGTTAACAAGATGACCAACTGCTCTAATCCAGGCGAAGGTGCTTGGTATTGGCCCAAGGACAAGTCTAAGCACGTATCGGAGTGCCAACAAACCGGATGACAAGTTCATGCCACCAACAACAAGCTGGCCTTGTGGGATCCATGGCCTCGATGCACTCGACATCAGCGTTTCCGGCTTCAGGATACGCCGTAGAACAGGATACTACACCACTTATGACTGCTCACTCTACGTCAATATATCATAGATAGTGACAAGCAATAGACTGGCTCTAACCTGGTCTCGGCCGGACCGGCATTGAGTTCACCTCCACGAATGAGAGCTTCATATGGCACCTCCGTGCCTTCATTGGCGCCTCGACGATCCCTTCCTTTGGCGTCTCATTCAATCACGTTATCTTGTCCCGCCTCTCTCGTGTCGGTTGTAACGTTTGTTTGTAAATGGTCAGAGGGGTCAAGTGAGGATTGTTGGTATGATGCCCTGAACGGCATTTCCTTGTACTCACTCTTGAAACCCTGAACTTAGCAATCCTCCTTCACCACCAATTTATCTCTTTCAGCTACGCTCCACGCTTGCCTCCTCGCTGTATTGCCCTTCCCGTACCCTCGACCCCGTAGACAAAGGAACATGCCTCGTTGGGCAGTTATCATGAAAGAGACAACCGCAACAATGCCAAAAAAGCTATAATTATCCCCCTGCCCATCCTAGTTCAATCCGATTAGGTCAAGCTCGCCCGCGACGGAGCGGAAAGGGAAAGCTACGACCCCGGTCTTCCCGCATTATCGATCAACCCCCAAAACGTTAACGGCCTGGAACTCGCTTCTCATCACGCGCTAGCATCTCGGATCACACACCCCATCACCGCACATGAGACCTCTTAAAGTCCCCAATAGCCCGTCGTTTTTGTGGTTTCTGCCCACCATCTCGGCCAGCTAGATCATGCTTTACGGCCGTCACATTTGGAGAAAGGACAAGGCCGGAAGGATTTTGGACCCCTTTTGTCGATCACATTTCGCACCGCCAGAGTAGGAAGATCTAGACCTGTCAAGTGTCATATCACTCGCGCCGCGCTCGTGATTCAAAGTTTTGTCCAAAGTGTGATGTGTGTGTGAATGCGTGCGTGCGTTATTATGCTAAGCTGTGCTAGAACTAATCAAGTGTGAACTTGTCCATTGTAAAGATGCTGTTCCATGCCGGAGGGGGTATCATGCTGAGTTTCGGTTCGGGGGGGTATCGTCGATGCGCGCTGAAATGCATTTCGCTCCAAAATCCAGATTCAAGAAAAGAACAAACCAAAAGACCAAAGAAGAAAAAACAGGGCAGAAGACAAATGCACATGTATCCGGTGTCGGAAATCCCCCATGTGCTCCATGCTTCCCATCTCGTGTCGCACTCGCTTTTTTTGTAACCCGAGAAAAAAAGTTCCCCAAATGCACATGTATCGCTGCTGTAAACCCGCAGGGAGCTGTACCACAACAGGTGGGTACGCACATGACTTGTCCAAGCCATACCCCTACTCAGCGAGTTTTGTATGAGTATCACAAACTCTCGCCTTCCTGCAGCCCAAATGCAAAATGTGAAAAGATGCAGGTGCGTCGATGCGAACCAACCATCCCCATCCGGTTGGACCTGCTCCAGTGAGCTGCCCTCGTGTATGACACATCCCTTTCCTTTGCGTACCACAACATGATAGTGGTAAATCCAAAACCAAGCACCACCTGCGCCTGTTCCGTTCAGACTCTCCTATAAGCTCAGCCCAAGGTGAGACATGCGGCGCTCACACCTGGCTTTGGGAAGGAGGGTGATGAGTCCGGAAGCCAAGTTGAATTTGTTTCCGGCGTTTTGTGCGCCCGAGGACACAGAGCGGCACGAGAATGATGTGCCTCGTTTATCGCGGATCAGATGCGATCCGCGCAACCTCTAAAAGAGGTAGAATATAGGAGCGTCTTCCAGAAGACGCTCATGCATGTAAGTGATTAGGTAGGCCAAGCGGGCCTTTCGGTGGCAGCAAGGCATCATTATGATGGGGTATAAGATAAAGTTGCTGTGACAGGAGTTAGTCACCGCTGTCCGAGAGTGAAGTGACTCATCGACAAACTTACTCATCAAAGTCGTATATCGTAGACACCATGCACCGGAATAGCCTACTCCGCCTCGGCGATAGGCGTCATGGCAGCGAGCTTAGCCTTCGGCGACCCCTTCTTGGACGACGAGGAACCCGAGCGCGGTTTGCTTTTCCGCGCAGCGTTCCGCCGCCTCTCCTTCTCGAGAGCCAAGAAGCGCATCACCTCACGCTGGTAGGCGGCCCGCTCGCGCTGCATCTCGAGCACGTCGGCCTCGCTGATGGCTTCGGGTTGGTAGGGCTGGTGTTCTTGGTATGGCGTGCTGCTGCTGCTGCTGTTGGCCGAGGAGACGCTGCGAGCGTCGGAGTGGTAGTCTGCCTCGAAGTCTGAGGGGAAGAGGTCCTCGTCGCTCAGGTAGGAGGTCGCGCGTTCGCAGTGGCTGTCCGACTCCGAGAGCGATGAGCGCCGCGGCCAGGAGGGGAAGGCGCAACTTGCGTCTTGTGGGCGAGAGTAGTTGTGACCTGGCGTGATGTCCATGGGAGCGGACATGCCGCTGTAGGAACCGTAGGGTGAGCCGTACATGGCTGCAAGATATGGCAGGACAGGTCTGTGATACGCCAGTACGAGAGTGGTTTGACTCTCAGAGGTGGGCGGGACCGTGGTATAAGTGCTGTTTGCTCTCTAACAGAACTAGAGACGGCACCAACGCGTTTGGTCGATCTGATCTTGGAGATTTTGGTCGTGGCGGAGAGGGTCTGGCAAGTCTGGGGTGCTGGATGTCAGAGTCTTATACGCAACTGGGCTGTGCCGAGAATACGGGTGAGGTGGCGGGAGGACGTCAGGTTTCCCGTGTGAGAGGCACGATCAAGTATTAATATAAGTCTGGGTAGTACCAGCAGACGGCAACGCCAACAGTCAGACTGGAGGCGAGGATTAAGGTATATTTGGAAAGCGAACAGAACAAAGGGGGAGAGGAAGCGACAAGGCCAGCCGCATGGGGGGCGGCGTTGCGGCACGAGGAAATATATAAAATGGGAAAGTGTGTAAGGCCGCGGGCTGTTGAGTCTGGGCAGGCATCCGCGTCGGACATGATCCCGTGGGATGGGACCAAAACGCAAACAAACGTGGCCCTGTCAAGGGATGTCCGGGATTTGATTTTGGGGGTGAAAAGGAGGTGGTGTGGGGAGGCGGGAAGTGTGGGAGAGCGACATGGGAGTCACATCCACATTCCCACAGCCACGGAGAAAACGGGAGACGGGTGGATTTCCTGGGGTAGGTACCGTAGTAGGGCTGCCTGTCCTGTCTGAATAAACGTGCCATTGGATGAGATGATTCATCGACAGGAACGGGCGGATAACAGCTCCGCGATTAACAGTGCCTGCAACCTAATCCAGCGATCCCAGCCAGAAGACGATCTTCCGTTCCAAAGGAAAATCCATTAACTCTAAAAGGCCCGCAGTCTAGCCAGTCCTGGGAATGAATGGAACTGGGACGCCGAGGCGTAACAGCGCAATCAAACGACATTAGAAATGCAAATGGGAACAAACGGTCACAGAAGAGGAAAGGGGAGATTGGGAAGAAGCAAACGGCAAAGACACAACCTGTCACAGAAAAAGCATTTAGAGCAGGCAAACGGGAGGACGCGACACAAGGGAGTCACAAACGCCCAACCACAAGCGTGGCATTGACTCTCCGTGCTCGCAGTGGCCCCCACGCCGCAGCCAGTAGCAGCGCAAAGGAGTCGACTCTCGCTTTTCTTTTGCTGAGAAGAGAACTTGGAAGCGGTGTTCCCTGACCGCCTTTCGGAATTAGGGGGCTGTCATTGGGTAGAGTGTCGCTGACGTTGCTTCCGGAGAACAACGGGCTACGGTCTGGGCTGAACCGGCTGCCGGCCGCGTCCCTTGTCGTTGCATTCGTCCATGGGTTCGATGCGCGCTATGATAAAGTAGAACCGAGAACCTTGGTAGCGTTGATTGCACGAGTTCCAGAACGTCTCCGGAATAGAAGTTCGCAACCGAGGTGCTCTAGTATGTTTTAAATTCCAGATGATCGGGCACAAATGGTGTCCAGAAAACAGCCTGCCTTGGTATTGTTGCGTGACAGCGCGACAAAGAAATGGTGAAGGCATGTATCAAGAGAGTAGCAAGCCAACCGACTGCCCAGCTGCTGACAACACGAGTCACAGTCAGCTGTCAGAGGGCGCTGGGCCAGGAGGGCCAGCTGGATGTTGGAGCGTATCCAACCACATGGATGGTTGCATCCTGAATCACGGCAGTGATCCTCCCTTAGCTCGTGGTACGTACCGTTTTGTCTCGGTCGGCGACCGTTCAGTTTGCTTGCCGAGCGGTAGCCGATATTCATGCAGACCGCCCGGTAACTGGGTCCAAAAAAGGAAGTCGCAGCGCGACACAAACGGAAGCAATCAAGCCACAGCATTTCAGTGCCAACTTGGAACGTACCTTCCGCACTCTGTTATACCTTTGCCTGCCTTGCTTATTTTTCAGATGGCATCGTCATCCCTCGATATTTCATGATCGCAGTGGCATCAAACCAACCAGTCGTGGCAAAAAGTTCCAACCTTGTTTGCGTGTCTCATGTCTCATGTCTCTTGCTTTTGCGCGGAAAAGCTGAGATACTTGCACACGTAAGGTATGTAGTCTTGGTACACGAGAAAAGCCAAAAGCAGGGAAGCAGCAGCAATTACACGTCTCTGATCGCTACACCACCTTCTCACTTCTGTCTATCGTCATCATTCATCCTCCAGTGATTGTGACACCTCCGGACGCATCGGTATCAGTCATCTCGGCTGCCGTATGTGTGTCTCCATGATCCTGTCTGCCTCTTACCGATACAGTGCCGACCGCGGCATCTGTGTGCGTATTCGTCTGATCGGCCAAGCGTTTCCTTCAGTTTGCTTGACTCGCTACTACTAGCTCTGCCGAACGGGTCGACAGTGCATCCTCGGCTACCACGAATAGAATCAGGATCATCGCGACTTTTTCGGATGTCAGTTCACCGCGTAAAATCGGTCAGAGGGTAATTGTATGAGTCAGACTAGGGGAACACCGAGGTTACGAAGGTGCTCCCATTTCTGCCTTTTGCAACCCCAGACTTACTGTGACTTGCGCATTTCGTCCACTTGGAATCCATCGTCATGAGTCTGGATCTGATTTTGGAATGATTGATTGCCCACCATTGTTTGCTTACTGCAGCCACCGTGGCTGTGGTTGTCGCCCACTGTAATTCTGTGTCGAGTAACGGTGGAGGACAATGTGTCATTCTCCGACTTTTCGGGGCTTACTGGTATGATGAGGCATCATCGCCGTGATTCACGCCAACACGTTTAGGATGCAACAGCGTTGTTGGGAGGCGAAGTTGCAAGAAGCCGTCACGTTCACCGCTCCATTTGTCTCTGACATGTCGACGACGTTGCCCTGAATATCTCACGCTAGGGACAACGCACCAACGAGGCCGACGGGACAAAATGCTTTGCTGGCCGCACACAGTTGGTCAGAGGCTCCGAGTCGGTGGTCTAAATGCCAGCCAGAATTCTAGGAATGCCCTGAATGCTGCACAAATGCCATTGACCGCCTTTCGTTGCGGTGCAAACTGAACTAAGCCAATGCAGCGGCATGGCTACCCGACCCGCTAGCGCAATGTGGATACGCGCTTTTCCATCTGGACAGCTCCATCGTCGCCGAGGTCGATCGTCCCAAACATCGACCCTCCGCCGATCAGGTCTGGGTCCATCTAGACTTTGCAACTCGGCCGTCACCGCCAAAATGCAAATAAGGCATGAATCAGTATTACCTGTCGTTTGTCGCAATGAATAGGGAAACTTTCATCTCCGGTGCAACGACAGAGTCAGGATTGCTGCATTCCCATCCTTCCTGTCGGCTCTCGGTTTCCGTAGTGTGATGAGTGTGCCCCCAAAACTCGATGCTGGCCGGATTTCGGAAGCACTTCGCTGCCATAGCACCGCACTACGGGTCTCGACGGGAGAGTGCTCCCGGACCGCTAGTGACTCTGGCTATCGCTTCGCTAGGGACGTGAGCCGGTGGAGACAAGCGGTCCGAACACAGAACCACTTTCCGTTTTCCCCGCGGTCCAACATTACCTCAATTGAGCTGAGAAAAGCATGGAGTTTGAAACATGGGCGGCCAGCCACACCGAGCAAGTGGACAGTCAACCACGTTGCTGGAATTTGTGCACTTTTTGACGCTCCGTTTCGGCAGTCTCGCCCCCCCTGCTTGTCTTGAAAAAAATCCAGAAGAAGCAAGTGCACATGCACATACACAATTGCGCGTCATCATGATTGTTTTGACGTGATGGTCAATCTGGTCTTGCTAGATGAAGTCTGGACCCTGGCCGAGCGTGCAACTAAAGGGCCATGCAGATGCTGATGCCATGTTGACATGTCGCGCCAGGCGACGTCCCAGACACACGGTGATGTGCATACAACGGCAAAGAGACAGCCTCTGAGTTGGGCTTCCGACAGTCATTTGTTGTCTGGAGAGCTGCTTGAAGTTACGTATGTGGCTACCCATGTACGCCATGCCGCGTGCTTCGCTACGAGATCTCAATCAGTTGTCTCAGACACCTGCCTATCAGAGCCGAGAAATAGATACCCATTGCTGTTCCTCGCTTTGACGCGACCTTACTTTTTGAGCAGGTCAATGGAGGAGCGACTGGCTGGGAATGCCTTACTGGCCCCATTTGCTCACGCGGTCTGGTTTACTCCATTTGAGTGTACACTGCTGTAACGTGTAACGTGAGGTCCAGCTTCACGAATCCCATATTGTTGAATATTGACAATCACTGTCACCGTAACACATCCCAGTCCTTGCGGGTGTCCCATCCTTCCATCCAATGATCCAAGCCCGTGGGAGTGGCAGACGCCACACTGCGGCTTTCGAGCTTGCAGTACACGTGTAGAAGGGTCGTGGGGTTTGGGGGTTAGGTACCTCTGCTCTCTGTCTCCGAGAGCTCGCCGTAATGAACTCCCACCCCTGACCAGCGTTTCTAGATCACATTCGCGCTTTCTGACTATTCTTAGACATCGGTACCTTGAGAATAGTTATCATGTTATATTGCACTCGCATACATCTCTACGTTCAGTGACGCTCTATCAGTCGATATGGTACCTTGGCCTGTCTGCATGGACTTTTCGAAGGTGACTCGATACTGCGACGACCGAGTTGTCACCACACTCAAGAGACTCGTGGATTGGGTGGAGGGTGGCCATTTACATCCAGATGCTCAATCCCATATACAGATATCCATATCCGGAAGCCAACCAGCTGCAAGATCACTGCTGCCTCTCGGTCACCGTTTGCTTCTGAGAAGGCAAGCTCATCGCTGGCTGGCTGGCTCTGAAGCAGGCAAGGGGGCGAAGATGCATCACCGGTGCTGCCTGACGACGCACTTTGCCATCGTCACGGGGCATCCCTTTGATGTCCGCCAGGCAGCTGCTCCCAGCCAAAACGCTCGCCTTGTTACTCTCTTGAGACACGTTTGATTGACATCACATCACGGTGACGAGCCCCTATTCCCACAGGACAAGGCCAAACCCCCACTGTCACCGCTGTCACAATCCCAATCTGGCAGGGGCTTAACCCAAGCACCAGGATAACTTGCTTTCCGGGGAATTACTCTCACCTTCCCGGAGCAGGGGGGGACTCACCGTCGAGGGGGCCCCCAACGCTTTAATCTGCCCCCACGCCATCCCACCTTCACCACCAATGCCATGGGGGCAAGCCATCGCTCAACGGAAATGCTCAATCTATCCACGACCCAGACTCGCGTTTCGGTGAGGGGATTAGGTCTCCAATCATGGACCCGGGTGCTCTTCGTGCGCGATTATGGCACCGTGACGAGCCTTGACATTTTATGGTATTTCGAGCCGTGATAGGACTGGATATGCGCATCACCTCAAACCGAGTTATTTATTCGGAACGGTGGGGGGCGAGGCGCACCAATACAGCGAGCAGGCCCCTAGATACCGATGCCCGATCTCGGCGATGGAGGTGTGGAAGACATACGGAGCGGAGCCGGCCGATTCTGTCCGCGACATCTTCCGCGTTTTGGTGCAGTGTCCGGAGCCTCCCGCTCTCGGCGACCCGTGCCATGACGGATGGTTCCCTGATTTCAACCCATGGGCGGTAACCCTGATTCATATAGAGGCAAGCTATGGGACACTTAGCTCTCGTGACACGCGGCTCGGTCCCCCGGCCGGTACGGCATCTGGCTAAGAGCAGGCAGTGTCAGGAGTTATTGGTTGTGTCCATCATATCGAATGCGGGAAGCAATTTTACTACCGTGGTGATATTTAGAAGGCTGGCGTCTCTATCTGTGCGTTCCATAAACACGACTGTAAATCTGACACATGCCGCTCCGGCAAGCCTGGAGCTTCAAAGTTGCCTTAGCAGATCTTCCGATATCATAAGTCGTCGTCTTCATCCTCGTAATATATCGGCATGTGCGCGCTCGGGTGGATGCCCAGTTCTGCGTTATAGAGTGCCAGAAGTGCCTGGTCTACCTCCCAAGGCCCCCCGACGCGCTCCTGCGGTACGGGACCCCCGGGCGGGGTGTTCTGCATCTCCGGCGGCACCGTGAGCCCCAACCTGTCCGCCTTGAACACGCCCTTCTCGCAGGCCTGCCTCGCCTCCTCGCTCACACTCCCGCCCCTGCGCTCGACCACATGCTCCTGCCGGAACCAGACAGCAACGACGTAGTAGTCGATCTTGCCCTCCTCCGTCTCGTCCCTCACCCACCGCTGCCGATTCCACGTGCTCGTACCGCTCCACCTCGTAACCTCATCGCTCCCCCCAGTGACATCAGCAAACAACCCAACCCCGTCCTTCCTCTTGAAAAACCACCTCTCCCGCATCTGCTTGGCGATCTCGTCCACCTGATCCCTCTTCCTCTCCAAACTCTCCAGCTCGACACAAAACTCCCTCACGCTGGCCGGCAGCACCTCGCACGTGCCCTCAAGCCACTTCTGCCCCTCGACCCTCAACCTCTCATCCTGCTCCCAAAACCACCAGTCGGCATGGCGGATCGTAAGCGTGACCCTCCTGGGCCGCAAACCAGGCGTGCCCAGCAGCGTAGCCAGACTGCCGTCCTCGAGCTTGTACATCTGCGCAAACGCCCTGAGACCCTCGATCTCGAACCCCTCACCGTCGTCCCCGAGCCTGCCGGCGATCTGCTCCAGCCTCCCGGCCAGCAGCCGGCTCTGCTCCGCGGCCCCGCTGTAGATGTGGCCGGTGCGGTACTCGGGCGGTGCCCGATCCTGGGCCGTCAGCCAGTGGGTCTGCTCGCGCAGCACGAAGGGGAGGTGCCAGGCCTCGGCGTAGGCCCGCCGGCAGGCCGCCAGGAGGGCCCAGTCTGTCCGGCGCGGGGCGAAGTAGGAGGGCCGCGTGTAGCAGGTCGTTGCCTGGTAGTGCTTTTCCGGGGACGGGTCTGGGTAGTCTGCTAGGGCGAGGGAGAAGATTTCTGCGCGGACCTCGGCGGGGAGGAGGGAGTAGAGGGGTGAGTCTGTTTGGGGGTGGGGATGGGTGGCCAGGAGGCGGGTGTGTAGGGGGAGGAGGGCAGATTGGGCGCGGGTTATGGGAGGCATGGTTGGTGGTGATGTCGCGGGGGATGTACCTCTGTTTGGCGAGCTTGGTTGAGCTCTTGGTACAGGCCGCGGGTAAGGGCGGAGGAGTTCTTCGATAGTAGGGAGGACAGGCAGGGCAATTGTGGTTCGAATGGGAGAGACACCGGTAGCCTGGTGAGATTGACTGTGGTTTGGTATTGGCCATGGAATGATGAGATTGATTATATAGATGTATGTTGTCTGACCTTATCTCCGCCTCGCTGTAGGCAGCCTAGGCAGCAGTTACGGCTCAGGATGTGTAGCACGTCCCACATGTTCGGATGATGGACTGCTGGTCCGACTGGGGATGAAGCTGCCTCAGGACGAGGTCAATGAGGGGTTCTATGTTACACAGTACAGCTACCTCATGTTGGTGCTAAGTAGCCGCACTGGTGCCTAGCCAAGCTCACTGGACATCCCTACTCTCTTCAAAGAACGGCTCGGTCGGGGCGTACTGCCACGGCTATATAAACATGCCGAAAGAGTGCCATCCTGTTGCGATCATGAACGAGTCTGGTGTAGATCTGGTCATGATGAACGTAGTCTACAGTCTTGGAGAGAAGAAGGCCATAAAGTGGTGTGAGCAACATGACAGCCGGGGGTTGAGGATCCCGTACCAGGGTTAGGTTTAGGGTTAGGCCTGGTGATGTCGTTCTACCTTCTCTTTCTAACCTTGCGGCCAGGTGCATTATCTCCTTCGCATCCATGGAATCGACGTACTGCGTAGCTTGTTGTCTATTCCCAATAACTTTTATTTGAACGGCTAGAGGTGCTGAGTTTCATCACCTTCCATGCCAAATGCTACATACTGTACGAACCAGATGTATCATGTAGACAGAGACGTTGATACCTGGCAGTATGGCCATCGTTAGGGTCGAAACGGTCGTGATAGGGTGTCTTATAGGTCAACTAGTGTCATATGTGTCAACTGTAGGACAGCGTCGTCACAGAGACACGGCGGCTACAGAAGGTAGCTGTTGGTTGGTGCGCTCAGAGCGGGTTTAAGAGGATATCATCATGCAGGTTCAAGCTCACTGCAAATTCATGGAGAAACTGCGTTCTAGACTGTCGGAAATGCCGAGTCAAGTCCTTATTCACAGCTGATGCACGTTACGGCTATCGCCTTTCTCGTTGCGAGAACCACCTATTGTCCGGCGCTTCCCCTCCCTAATATCACGCAGCAAGCACGTTGTGATACAGCCCGCGTAGCCCAATGAGAATCTGACGTTCACTAACACGTCACAGAAGAACTACACACCATCACACGAGTTTGATACATACCTCCAACACTTCAGGATTGCCGCCGCTACCACATTCTTCAGCTGCTAGGTTCGTCAGGGCCCAGACACGAGTCCTCTGGCAGAAGTGAGCATTGGTTCCTGTCTTGAAGGACCCTTGCGAGGCTGACGACCTAACATGAGTGCCTAGGAAGAGGCTCTGTGTTTTCGTCAGCCTGTTGTCCTTTACGTCACGGTGTTGTGCCGCCGTTGGGTTATTGGTACAGAACGATATCGGCATGTGTTCAGTGAGCAAAGCCTCATAGGGAGCAAAACCGCCACTCCGAGATAACATTAAGTAGTCCCGTAAGACTACCAAGCGGCACATGGTGGTGATGAATATGCGGATTGGTGTATGAGCAGGAAACCGGAGGATTCATACTAGTTTAGTATTCGTCTCCCATGCGTTCCGGTATATGCTTCCTGTCATGTCATCTCGGCATATTCAGTGTTGACAAGATATCCAACGGGTAGTATGGCGTAGTAACATACCAAACGTGGCACTGATCGCCAAAAATCTGAATGGAGAGTCTGTCCTTGTCCCGAGCCCGAGACTGGAAAAGACCTTTACTTGCCGTGTTGCCCCCCATAGATCGTTAATCATGATGTTTAGTTTCAGCACTGATCTTGACTGAGACCTGGCGAAGCAGATTACTGAACGTACTCGGTGTCGACGATCGCTTCTTGGACGTTTGCAGCGCCCTACCTGGCACATATCGCGACTGATAAGGTAGCTATCGACGATGTCTATCCGTTGTTTGCTTCATCGCAGGCGTAGCACAGTCTAATAGCGTCCGAAAATCGACCCGCTGGCTATCTCATGTCAAAGAAACTATGAAGCGTGTGTTGCCATGCCAGGTGTGATTTATGGCCTCCCAACTGGGATCCTGCAGCCAAGTCGACCTTACGAGACACCTTTCACGAGAAACATAATATCTCCGCAATAATCGCAAGTCACCAAGGCTGCCATGAAGCTCCTCTCCTGGTAAACACGCGCTTTCTCATCCTGGGATACCGACATAGTGGCAGGAGGTGCGGACACTCGTCTACCACCAGCATCGAGCAGTCCAACTTCAGACACGCGGGGATGAAGATCATTGCCAGTCAAGCTGACCGTTGATAGTCGTCAACAATGTATCGCGGTTTAATGCCCAACAGTCGAGGTCCCATAACCAGACAAACCAGTCCCATCCACGTCTCGAGGCCACATCTGCCTCTCAAAAGGACTAATCTCATACCCAACGCCGTACTCCGTCCAGCCCAGACCAAACTTCAAAACGCAACCGATGCGCAACCCTAACTCCTCAGAGCCTCCAACCGATTCCGCATCTGGTCCATCATCGCCTCCGTATCCTCCTCCTCCTCCTCCGCCGCGGGCTGTTCTTTCTCCACCGGCACGCTGGGCAGCGCGCCCGTCTTCTCCATCCGATCCTTCAGTATCTCGCCTAGCACCTTCTCCACCTCACCCTCCGCCTCCTCATCTTCCTCGAGCATGTCCGTCTCGGGCATCATATCCTCCGCCATCTCCTCTATGATCCCGGCCTTGGTCAGCTCGACGCTCAGCTCCCTCATCGTGATGGCCAGGTCGGGCAGGCTGATCAGCGTCCTGACGTCCTTCATTATCCCCACCGAGGCCCTGATGCTGCCCTCGATCTTGCGCAGGGCAAAGGCCTCGTTCACCTGCATCTGGACCGAGTTGAGCTGGGCCTTGGCGGTGACGAGGCGGGCGGACGTCTTGCGGGCGCGGATCAGCTCGCGGGCGAAGTCGCGGACCTCCTTGGCCGCCTGCTTCTGCCGGCTCGGGTCGCGGGCGGCGCGCTTGTCGGCCTGGAGGATCAGGTTCTTGGTCTTGGTCTCGACTTGTTTGACCTGGGCGATGTCGCGGTCGAGTTTGCGGATGTTGGATCGGATGAGCATGTTGCATTTTCGAACCTATGTGAGTTGATAGAGTGGTGGTTAGTTCGATGTCTCTTTTGTACTTCTGTGTCGTGGTTTGGGAACTGTCGCGACGTACTTGGGCTTGCGGGTCGGGCTTGACGAAAAGGGCCTTGATTGACTCCATGATTGCAGAATGGTAGAGCAAGAGAGGGCCGCAGCCTCTCTGCTGTTTTGGGATTTAATGTGAAGCCAAGTGTTGGCCGACGTGTGGTTTTGATGTTGGGTATGGTTCGGAAGGATGGTGGCGGTGACGTCGTCAGTATCGCATAAGTTGGGCTCGGTGGTCCTTACGTGATGTCGAGATTGAGGCTCAAGGCTGCGATGTTAGTGCCCCGGATTTCAGCGCTTCTGAGGCATTGTTAGTGGGTTGCAGGGGCCGGACCCGCCTAAAACGTACCTACACTTACGTACATCGAAGAAGTGCGCCTCAATTTTCAAATGGCAGACTCAGCTCGCCTATTGGACGTCATAACACCGAGGTTCTCTCACTACTGTGTTACGCATGAGATTTATTGACAGGTGTGTTGCATAGTGCTGACTACTGCACATGGACTTACAGCTCGAAAGAAAGAAGCGGTTTCTATCGAGATAGGGCTGCAGAATACCCTGTTCAATCCTTCCCATCTGTGCCATCTGTCTAGTAGGTACCTTAGGTATGTACGTGTAGGTATGCATCCGGCGGATACGTACAGGTTGTACTGATGGAATCCCATCTTTGCCGGAAAGGTGAGTGACCCCATCATCAGAAACTGGCAAGCAATCCATCACGGGCATATGCGCCAGACTGTGATGTTCCACAGCCCAGGATGAAGGCAAAGCTCATGGCTCAGTACCTTATACACGTGTAGACTACCTTATGTATAGTAAGGTGAAGTCGACAAGCTTTCTCAGTGAGTTCAATGAGGGGTAACCTCGACCCTGGCATTCTGGAAGAGCACCAACCCCCCTCTGCCCCTCTGTCTAAAGTGTATCCTCCTCCCCCCTGCGATTGGCGCTCGCACGGGCCACTAGGCCCCTCGTCACTGCTTACACGTGTAGGTTTCTTTCAGCCCTGTCGGGGTCTAGTAGGTACCGTTCCAGGCGGCGTTCCAAACTTCCAACGAATCTTCAGGCTTCTCACACATTCTATCATCGACCACCGAACTGTAAGGCAGTGCAGACACATACCCACTCGGTAGCCTCACCCATCGCAACTACTAGTAGTAAGTCACCCACCCAGAAGCTGCTTCTAATTCTACTCTTCTCACTTTTCTTTCCTCTACGCAATTGCAATTCGCATCAAAACATCCTCTCTAACACTCGACCAGCTTTGCTACCTCTGGAATATCTAGCTTAGCAAGTATACAACTTCTCAACTCTCCGAATTTCCCCACCTCACCGACTATCGCAAAACACCACACAACTCCATTACAATGTCTACCACGCAACAGACTCCCGAGGGTAAGTCTCCGTCCTTCAAGCCCTAGAGCATCATGCCCGGTCTTGATCTGGCTCGATGGATGCCGGCGGGCACAATCAGGCAGCCGCAGGCCAACAAAGGTGCAGAAAGCTAACCCACGCCGCCTTCAGTCCTCTGGGCCCAGCGCTCGTCTGCCACAGACCCCGAGAAGAACTTCATCTACCTCACCATCAGCGTGCCCGATGTTCCTGCTTCAAACCTCAAGCTCGATCTGAAGCCCCAAGGGCTCACCTTCACTGGCCACTCTGATTCGCTCAAGCGGACGTACCACCTCGAGCTCGAGTTCTACGCCGAGATCGACGAGGCCAACAGCAAGGTCAACCACACCGGCAAGAATGTCGAGCTGAAGCTGCGCAAGAAGGAGCTCAAGGCCGAGTACTGGCCTCGCCTGCTAAAGGACGCCAAGAAGGTCCACTACCTCAAGACCGACTTCGACAAGTGGGTTGACGAGGACGAGCAGAACGAGGCTCCCGAGGAGGATTTCTCGCAGTTCGGCGGAATGGGTACGTGAACTCCCCCTTGAATCTTTTCAGCTCCAGATCGGAATATGTCTTCCGCTTCATGTCCTACGTCCTTTGTCGGTCGTGTCTCCTGCTCCCTTCCCTGCCACCGGAAAACCTGCTAAGACACACAGAAGGAGGAATGCCTGGTATGGGTGGTACGTAACAGACAGCATACGCACAGTCAGAGACACATTACCCCGTTAGGAGGAAAACACGACACGACGCGATCCCACACCTACCTCGTTACCTTGGCATGGCTAAGTTTCCCTTGCTCGAAGCGATGCTAACAATGTGTTCCTACAGGCGGCGCTGGCGGCGACTTCGGCGGCATCGACTTCTCCAAGCTTGGCGGCGGCGCTATGCCCGGTATGGGCGGTGACGAGGAGGAGGACGATGATGAGGACGACGAGGACATGCCCCCATTGGAAGGCGAGGAGGAAGAGGAGGAGGGCAAGGGCAAGGCTGAGGAAAAGAAGGCCGAGTCCTCCTAGATGCATGATCCACGGATCGCACAGATGGCTTGAGCGGAACCGGTTATACAGGATACAACATCAGTCTGGCAAGTTTTGGAAGCCGCCCGAGTTCTTCCGATAACAAACGACCGGTCTGGAAGGTGGACTAAAAGCTGGGAAGACCTTTTTTGCGCGGGGCGTTTGTTGAAAGACAGTTAGGCGACTTGGCTGGAATTCGAATGGGATTTTCCTGAAATACAACATTGTTTGCTCGAGCCCGGACTCCAGATCTTGAATCATTCCGTTAGACTTGGTCAATCGGGGGACAATGGTGGATAACAGCTGTGTATGCACGCCATAGACACCTTATCACTAACGAGGCTGTGATTATGTGTTACACAATCGATCTCCGAGGTCATCGCTCGCTCCCTTTGCTCCGATTTGTTGCTTTTCTGCAGCATCTAAGACAGAGGCTTAGCCCTCGAGGAGGAGGATGCTGAGCAGCTGGGCCGATTGGTGAGATGAGTCTGCGCGGCCATGCAGATACCAGAGTCGGAGTCCCGAATATTGGACGGCCTCTGGTTCCCAGCTCACTCCAGATGTACAGTACACCATGCGCCGGGAGCGCAAACAACTCAACCAACTGGATGTCTCGGAAGTCTAGCTTGCACTGGATACAAACCAGATGCACCGGCTGAAGACTAAAAGCAAACACGCTAAATGTTGAGGGATTCGAGAACCAACAAGACACCAACCTTTCCACTCCCCAATCACAGCTTTCGAGTGCAGTCATCCGATCATTTGACATCTTTGTCTGACAAGGCTGGGCGCGGCTTACAGTCTGAATACTGGATCGACCCGAGACAGATTCAGCAGTAGCACCGAACTCTAAAGTCAGCTCCACCAACGTGAAGTAAGTTACAATCGTCTGAGGATAGGAGTATATATATATGAATTGCCCCTTCCCAGTCCCGGATCCCGTCCTCAGGGCAGTTATGCAACGATTGATCATCCACATCGAGCAACACCAAGTACCAAGCAGAACTTCTATCACAGAGAACATACAAGCGATCCAAAGGCTCGCTATCATGGAGAACAAGGCACCGTCTAGCATGTCGACCTCCTCCGGCTCCTCTGTAGCCCAGTCTCCATCATCTACTTCTTCTGTCCCTTCACACACTTCATCGTCACCTCCCTCCAGCACCGGCTCCTCTGATCACCCACCGAACGCAACAACAGGCCATACGGCGATCTACTCCTCAGCAGACGCTGCCCAAGATGCTAGTAAGGGAGCCAGCCTAATTGCCTGGCCTGCAGACGAACCATACCGTGCGCCAGAGCTTTGAGCGGGCTTGTGGTACGTTGGGATTAAAGGAAGGACATCTTTGGAAGGGGCCATGGGCTCCGTAATTTTTTGGCTGTCGAGGATGTCGTTGCGTCGGTGGTACTCTGATGTAATGACGGCCTCTGCCAACATATGAGCAAGGAGCTATCGTGGAGGTTACTAGACATGCCATTGATCTCGCAATAGGAAGCGTCTCAAGACGGACCACAAAATAGATTCATAACAGAATTAGCAGTCAGGGAAGTACATAATGATAAGCCCCTTATACCTACCTGCTAGCTATCCGGATATCAAATTGCTTGCCAAACCGCCACATCAAATTCCATAAACAGTACCATGCGTCGCCTAGCCTCCAATAACACCCCTGACCATTGATAGCCGCATGTGCATACTCGTAAACCCACCAGGCCTGACCACCCTACGTCAGCCCGTCCATACACCCATAAAACCCCTTTCCATCTCCCCCCCTAAATCGCAATGAAAAAGTTCTTTTCTCCCTCCTTCGGCTGCACCCTCGCCCTCTCCATAATAGGATCAACACAAGCCAACCTGATCCGCTCAGGCGTAGCCGGACTCTCAAGCCTCAGCAACCCATCCCCCTTCTCATCCTTGCCCTTCGTCGCGACGACCCCATACTGCTCCCGCGCCGCCTTCAGCGCGTCGCGAATCGCAAAAAACACCGCACTGCCCATGAAAAGCGGCGGCTCGCCCACGCCCCTACTCCGCTGAATCGTCCGCAGGTCCTTCCACTCCACGTCCTTGAGCAGGCTCACGTTGAACACCTGCGGTATGTCCCTGAACCCTGGTATCTTGTACGCCCCCGGTCCCCGGGTGAAGAGGTTCCCCGCCATGGGTCCGGACCGCAGCCACAGCGACTCCTCCATCGTGAACAGGCCGACGCCCTGCACGAAGGCGCCCTGGATCTGGCCGTAGTCGATGGCCGGGTTGATGGACCGGCCGACGTCCATCTTGACGTCGGCCCGGAGGCAGGTCCAGGTGCCCGTCAGGCAGTCGATCTCGACCTCGGCCGCCGTCACCCCCTGCGTGAAGTAGAAGAACATCTTGCCCGTGTTGGCGCCCCAGGTGTACCCTATCTCGGGCGTCTTGTAGAACCCCTGCGCCGAGAGGTTGACGCGGTCGAAGTACGCCGCGTGCGCGAGGTCTTTCATCGTCGCCTCCGGCCCGAGCTTCTCGCGGTACGGCGCCAGCCGGGCGTTGAGCTGCTCGCAGGCGTTGAAGACGGCGTAGCCGTTCAGGTCTGACGAGGCCGAGGCCGCGGTGGCCGAGGCGTTGGCGACGGTGTTGGTTGCGGTCTCGGAGATGAAGACGTTGTCGAGGGGCACCTTGAGGGCCTGCGCTGCGATCTGGGTCATCTTGGTGTGCAGGCCTTGGCCCATCTCCGTGCCGCCGTGGGCGACGAGCACCGAGCCGTCGTGGTAGATGTGCACCAGGGCGCCGGCTTGGTTGAACCAGAGCGCGGTGAAAGAGATGCCGAACTTGGTGGGGATGAGGGCCAGGCCGCGCTTGCGCCACTTGTGGGCGGCGTTGAAGGATTCGGCTTGGGACTTGCGTTCGTTGTAGGCGGACTCGGAGATGACCTGCTCGTACATGAGGGGCACGTGCCAGTCCGTCAGGGGCTGGTTGAAGTGTGTCTCCTCCAGCGGCTCGTACATGTTGATCTGCCGGAACTTCTCGACGGGTATCCCCAGCCGGTCGGCGACTTCGGACATGTAGCTCTCGGCGATGAACATGCCCTGCGGCCCGCCAAACCCGCGGAAGGCGGTGTTGGACATTGTGTTGGTCTTGCAGATGCGCCCCCGGATGTACACGTTCGGGATCTTGTAGCACCCGTCGATGTGGCTCATGGCGCGCTCGCAGACGGCGGCCGAGAGATCCCAGCTCCAGCCGCCGTTGTTGAAGACATCGACGTCCAGAGCCTGGATCTTTCCGTCCTTGTTGACGCCGATCTTCCACTTGCCCATGAACGGGTGGCGTTGACCCGAGGTGAGCATGTCCTCCTCGCGCGTGAGCATGGCGCGGCATGGCCGTCGGGTCTTCTTGGCTGCCAGAGCCAGGATGGAGGATAGCTGGATCGAGCGGGACTCTTTGCCGCCGAAGCCGCCTCCTAGCCGCTTCACGCGGACGACGACTTTGTTGGCTGCGACGTTGCATACGCGGGCGGCGTAGACTTGGCTGGAGGGGGTTAGCGGTACTTTCTGAGCGCTCACATGGAAAGATACACTTACGCCTCATTCGGATTCTGCGTGCTCGAGAATATCTCAATCTCCCCGTCTTCCGGCTTGGGAACGACCACGGACGCGTTCGTCTCGAGATAGAAATGCTCCTGGCCGCCCATGCGAGCGACTCCGGTGAAGACGTGATCGCAGTTCTTGAACGCCTCACCGACGTCACCCTTCTTGATTTCTCGGAAGAAGTCAAAGAAGCTCTCCGCCTCGATGGCCTCCTCAATCGAGAATATGGCAGGCAGCTCCTCATACTCGACCTTGACCGCGCGCGCACCCTCCGCGGCCCGCGCAGCAGATGTCGCAAGGATGAGACCGATCGGCTGCCCGGCCGTGTAGATCATATCTTCCGCCAAAAACACCTCCTGGAAGTGCGGCGCCCCAAAGCGGTTGGCGGCTGAGTTGGGCATGTCGTTCTTGTCCACGTAGTCCACCACCCCGGGAATGTCGAGGGCCGGCGAGTAATCGACCGACTTGAGCTTGGCGTGCGCCTTGGTGGACAGCACCAGGCACCCGTAGAGCTCGTTCTTCGCCACGGGGATGTCGTCCGTGTACTGCGCCTCACCGGTTACCTGCTTCAGCGCGGCGAGATGCGAGTTCGCCTTGCCCACAACCTCCTGTTCGTACGCAGCCGCGGCATCGTGGTCTTCCTTGCCGGTCGATATCTCGCGCTCGAGTTCGGGCACGGCCTCCTTGTCGGCTTCTTCCTTGCCGAGCCCGAGCATGACCTCGTGGTAGAAGCGGTAGAAGAAGCTGAGGGCCAGGGACTTCCGGTACGATGCCATGCCGCCCGGGACGCCGAACTGCAGGTTAAAGTCCTGCTCTAGCGCGTTCATGGCCCCTTCAAGGGTTTCGAGGTCGGCGAGTTTCTTACCTTTCAGGAATTCGTTGGCTTTCTTGGCGGCGACGGTGAAGGGCGCCATACCGCCGTAGACCAGGTTGGCTTTGTCTACGATACCCTCGTCGTTGATGCGGATGTTCAGCGCGGCCGTTACGATGGCAATGTCGTCGTCTTTCCGCTTGGCCTGCTTGTAAGCTCTGAAGTACTCGCCCTTCTCTTTCGTTAGGGGGATGCGAATCGATGCCAGGACGGCATCGCTTGGAAGGGCTGTCTTTCGATATCCGGTAAAGAAGCTGGCCATGGGGATCTCGGTCGTCTTTTCGAGCGACTGAGCGACCAGCACTGCGTCGGCGGCCATGAACACGGGGTTCAGATCAGATATTGGTGAGGCTGTCACCAGGTTACCCGCGGGAGTTCCGACATTCCTGATTTGCCTTCCAGCAAAGTACTTCAACTGTTTGTGTATGGCATGGAACACCTGTCCCTTTGCCTCACCGTAGTGCTCGATGGCCTTGAGAGAGATATTCTCCAGGTCAGTAAGCACGACATTACCACCAATCTCGACGTGATCGTCCTCGAACGAGTATTGCCTCAGCTCGGGAATGTCCCCGACGAACACAGATACTGGATATTGCAGTGCTTTGAACTTGATCTCAATCTGGGTCTCGGTGCTGCCACCGATGATCTTGGCATTCGGGTATACGCTCTTGATCTCCAGTAGCTGGTTCAAGGTCGTGGGCCGGTACCACTTCTTCCTCTTGTTGCCGAAGGCTAATGGCTTGAACTCGTGCTTCTTGAGGGCGGGTGGGAAGATGAGTTCCGTATCAGGGTTGTATTCGATAAACCCAGGCGGTGTGAACCGCTTTATCGGTTGGCCGTCGTCGAGACTCTTGCCGCAGCCACCACCACTACCATTCTCCATACAACAACCACTGCCGCCATTGGCAGTACTCTTGCCGCAGCCTCCCTTATTACTGAAAGTCTGCGCGGCATCGAGAATGGGGCGGTATCCCGTGCACCGGCACAAGTTACCATCGAAGGCCTCCTCGACATCGTGCTCAGTGGGATTGTCATTGTTCCGCAACAGAGCATACAGGCTCATGACAATTCCGGGCGTACAAAAGCCGCATTGGCTGCCGTTGCCTTTGGCCACGCGCTCCTGAGCCGGATGGGGCTTCTTGACGTTGCCGATGCCCTCGATGGTGATGACATGCTTGCCGTCCACGCTGGCCAGGGGGGCGAGACAGGCGTTGACACTGGCGTGGTAGATCTGCTTTGTTGTTGGGTTGTACTGCGATATAACTACTGTGCAGGCCCCGCATCCTCCTTCGCCACATCCACTTCATCGGACAAGTCAGTATATCGGACGGGGCAGGGTGTCAGATTGCTACGAACAGTTTAGTGCCGGTCAAGCCTATGCCCCGGAGATATTCGAGAAGTGTGATCTCTGGGTCAACATCATCAAGAACAACGCGGGTTCCGTTCAGATAGAAACGGAGGGTATCGTCAAAGGTGGTCGTGAGGGAGAGGGTCGCAACGGAGGCAACGGGGTCCGCCCTCTCGGGAGGGGATTCCGCGTGGGGGGCCATATTTGTCTACGTTCAGCGATCCGTATGAAGTAGACTTATGACACACTAGGGGGAAGACATTCGCAGACTTCTAGCAGGAGAGACGGGATGTTCAAGGCACGATGCTGAAACAGGCGAAATTGGGGATATATTTCTGAACACAGCTGGGTAGGACGGGGAGCGGAGCTCTTGTATCGATAGGATAGGTGGCGACTAGAGCTCGAAGTACCAGTTGTGTTGGACCGTCGCCGTCCGCCGGTCCACCACTCAGGCGGATTCCCGTCCTCCTTAGTCTGCCCTAGGCTACCGCAGAGTGGCTCGTCACGAGTGCGTACTGATAATGCCTCGTACTAGCTGATACAAGGCGACAAATCGCAGTGTTGGAAATCGTAATGCTGTCTTGTTTGCTCTTATCTGATACCCAACAGCGCTGTTGACTAGTGTGCATGCTCTGGTGGGGTTCAGATATGCAGGATAGTCACCTGCATTCGGCTGCAGTCATAACTCTGGAGGCTTCAGACGGGAAGTTGTGGAGAGCCAAAAGTGGAGAATAGAGGGGTTCGGCCGGCTCCGTGACTGCTCTCCGGAGCTTGGTCCGGGGCTCTCCCTCCCCGCATTGACCCACCTCATCCCTAACCCTCTTCCTCGAATTGGTCCTTCCGCCAGCGGCTGCTGAGCTGGAGAGAATTTAAGATGATGGACCGCCGAGGCGGTCAAACTGGGGAGCTGGCTCTCGGATGTGAAGCACTCTCTTTCGTGTGTGATCAGTAGTCTCTCTCCGGCTCATCGTACCGTCCCCCCATCTGTGCTGATGAAAAGTGGACTTTGACATCACACGCCGAGGACTGACCTTCGTTTTACATATAATCACCAGGCTGCAAGTCTACAGCTTATGCTGCCAAGCTCTAGGACTCTCCAGTAGCAGGGGCTATTCGTAAAGGAGCCAGGAAAGGCCTTGCGATGACCTATGTCATCATTGTCACAATGTAGAGCTCTTGACACTACATCGATTTGCCCTGCACAGGACGAATGCATTATGCCACCCGTCTGAGAAGAATAAGCTCGGCACTGGATTGGGACAGCGGTTATGAAGGCCACATGGGTAGGATCAGACGGTTGTTTCACTGTTTGAAGGTTAGAATTGCGGGGAGTCGCTTGAGTTTCAGCCCTCTATGTGCATTGACAGCCCTCCCGATACATACATCTATGCACGTGAAGTGGCCAACCTAGTTCTGAATATACTTCTTCAGCCCCCTCAACCTCTCCTTCGCCAAATCCAGCACATCGTCCGGCTTGCACACCGCAAAGCGCAAATAGTCTTCTACGATCGAGGCATTGGCGTCGGTGTAAAACTCCGTTGGCGGGATGGCAGCCACACCGACCTCCTGAATCAGGAACCATGCCAGCTTGAAATCCCGAGGGCGCTCCGCGACGTGCGGCGGGAAGGGGTAGTTCTCTGGAAGCTTGACCTTGTGAAGGTTCACCATGACGAAGTAGCCACCCTCTGGCTCCGAGTAGGGGACGTCGAGTTCCTTCCAGATCTCGTTGAAGCGGTTCATGCGGCGTTGCATGTCCTTGATCGATTCATCCCAGAAACCCTCGGCTTCGGCTTGTTCGAAGCCTGAGGATGTTAGTCAAGATGCAGATAAAGGGTATTGGGGGATAGGGCTTTCCACTCACCGACTGCGCAAGCTTCTTGAAGCGGAGAGACAGAGGAGTAGCAGATACGCGTGTGAGCGGCGGAGACGTATTGGATCAGATCGGCTGGCCCCATTAACCAGCCTGAGACAGTCAGTATGTGCTGGAAAATCAGTTGGTACGAGCAATCAACACTTACCAACTCGCCAGCCAGTGGCATAAAAGTTCTTGCCAGCTGACCCAACGGTAAGAGTGATTTTCTCGACCTCAGGCGAGAGAGTGGCGACACGTGTGAAAGGAACGTAGTATAATCGGTCATAGACTTCATCGGACAGGATGATGATCTGGTTCTTCACACACAGAGCGGCAATCTTCTCTAGCTCGTCTTTCCTGTAGACCTTGCCGACTGGATTGTCTGTTTTTGTCTCAGTAATGAAGTCCTGAATAACAAGCTTGTAGCAGGCTTACGGGGAGTGTTGAGGACGAGCATCTTCGTCCTGGGGGTGATGGCCCTTTCTAGCTCATGGTAGTCAATGGTCCACTCTCCAGCAGACGATGTCTCTGTGGCGCCAGACTTGGGAGGATGCATGGGTACGTAGACAATCTTGCCGCCGGGCATCTCAATATTGCTGATGTACCTAGTTTTGGTATCAGTAATGTGCCTCTGACAATTGGCAGGCCTCTCTTACTGGTCGAAGAATGGCTCAAAGACAATGACCTCGTCACCAGGCTCGATAAAGGCCATAAAAGCACTCAGCATGCCTCAAGAACGAATTAGCTAGTCGGTTTGGAGGCTCAGGGGTGTCACGGTACACATACCTTCATTAGCTCCAGTGGTAATGGTCACTTCCGTGTCCGGGTTGATCTTCCGTCCCCAGTAAGGGGAGTAAGCATCGGCAATGGCCTTCTTCAGCCGCGGCCGTCCCTTGGTAGGACTGTACTGGTTGCAGTCGACATGATTGAGCGCCTCCTTGGCGGCGTTCAGGATGAAGTCTGGCGGGTTGTAGCCAAAGAACCCCTGACCCATGTTCACGATTGGCTGGATGGGAGAGGCCGTAGCAGCTTCATTGATGATTGTCCTGCCGTATCGTCAGCAATGCTCCCTGGCTAAGTGAGTTAGAGAGGCAACTCACCAAACATCGAGCCTCCTGCCGGCAACCCTCGCGGCCGGCTTCAGTTTGTTGGTCTGAGCCATAGTGGTAATATGGAAGCTGCGGGAGGGGAATTTTGATGGAGGAATAAATTGCCTGAATAATGGCAAGATAGACGATCTGTGCCAGGACATGACACAGAGGCAAATTTTATGGCACTGCTTGCATCTCACCTTGAGCGACGTGACTCTCTGCTCGATGAGTCCGCAATCGGGGTTGTTTCGGACAAGGTGGATCAGGAATAGCGTTTTGCGTCATATTGCGCCATCGCACCCTTCCGCACTTGCAGCTAACAGAGGCTGATTGACTAATATGATCATAAAGGGACGACATACCCCGATATAGAGATGCGGAACTATACATATGATCCAAAGCGGACACTGAAGCTAACGGACGGATACAGATCGTAGAAGTGACCTCCTTCAGGCTTTGGACAACTTCATCCCATTTTCTTCACGCAGATGGCCCATGCCACAAACGATCCGCCTCAGCCACAGATTCGGTTATCTCAAAGGTTATCCATGCAGCTGCCTGACATATGTAGTTTCGCTTCGCATGGCTGATGACGAGAGGAGATGTCGGACCCCATAATGTATTCTTTCTCCTCTGGTAGACCAAGACAGAAATCCTTCTCCTCTGAACTCTGTGTTTTGAAAAAAATTGTCCATCAATGTGAAACCATGGTCGTGGAGTTCGATGTCAAGCTTAGCCGAGATGCAATTGCCTTTTGGACCTGGTGTCTGATCTATTACGTTGCGTACCTCGCCCATCTTGTGTTCGTTTGGACACTCTTCAACCTCGTTAACTCCTGGATCAGAGCCTGAAGAGCAAGAGCTCGATCAAAGTGTGCGGCGGCTCCCTGCTGTCTCCAACAGCCATCCTTGAGCCCTGACATCCCCTCATCGCAAAGTGTCCTCGAGCGTCGCTCTCATACCAAACTGGATCATATAGGAGTGTTTGGTCGTCGCAAGAAAAATATCCTTGGGTGAGTCTCCCAGCGTCGATGACCTGGTGAAGTGCTTGAGTACTTCAAACTCTTTATCGGCCGATAAGGGGTATTTGCCTGTGCCTATTGGCCTCCACCGCGATCATCACCAAACCGACCTTTCCTCATTCTCCAGGCATTATCGGCTTATCGCACCAAGGAGCTTCACTCTCCTCGGGTCTTCCTTTTCGCTCCATCACAAAGCTCGTACCTGTTTCGCGGGGTCGCCATAAAAGGTTCTCTCCTCCTCACAAGTCTTTGGCATCACTCGCGTCAAGACGCGACTTCGTCCTTTTCCCTCAGCTGGTCAACCCAACCTGCACTGCTTTTCCTGCCAACACAAACCTCCATAACCTGCACACACTTCCTCTCTTACCACTCCTATCCTGTGAATAACATCGCCTTTCTCTTTCCCTCGAGTCATCGCGATACTATCATCTTGTCATCGGCTCGGTAGTCGGTGGCACTATCCTCAATCTTCCTTTGAGCCAACGATTCGCGGGCGGTTGTTCTCGTATTGACTCCCACCGCAGAGCCTACGGCAGACCTAGCGCCGCGTTCGGTTCGGCTGAACAGCCTTTGGCAAAGGTATACCCATCTTTCCATAAGCTGCACAACCTCACCCATCGTCCCTTCAGTTGAACAACCTCCCCGCCTTTGGCAAACCTGACTGATCTCTTGCTGTTCACAAGATAGAGTTCAGGCAGAGTCATCTCGTGAATTTGTCACATAACAGCTTCTCCAAGTGACAAGTTCACGCGAGATATCGCCTTCGTGTTGACCCCGCAGTCTCTCTCCATCTCAGTATCGTCTCTTTTGACGTACCATTCCTCTGAGACAACGCGGTCTTCGATCACCAACCGACAGCCTCGGGCGACGACTCGTCTTCTCTGCTAACCCTGCTCAAGAATCTGAGCTGAAGGACAAGGCCACATCGTGAACCAGTAAGTACTTGTTTCTCTTGTCTTCATATCTTTCAGCCAATGGACCTGGCTTTCACAAGCTCCTCTAAGCCTCGCAGCCACTCGACTTCATTGTTGCGTAACAACGCATCACAAGCCCTCTTCTTCTCATCTTGCCATCGTGTCAGAGCCATCGCTAACACGCATGACTAGACCATCGTCCAAAGTGACAAAAGCTACTAAGAAGTGTCATCGGGTAGCTGTGCCGCAAATCAATCAATATGGACGGACAGCAAGAGATCAACAACACTAAGCGCCAGCCCGTTCGCGGTCTGCAAATCCCAGCGGCCCCTCGTATTATCAGAACTCATCCTCGATCGGCTGCACTCCGCCGCGATATGGCTCTTCGCGATGCTCAGCGTGAAGCGCATGCTGCCCAGACGAGTGGCATGACTCAAGACACTGTTATGGCGGATGTTGTGGATCCCTGGGATCTCGTTGAGAACGAGACACCTGTGTACCTCCGCCGAGAGAAAGAACAGGAGCCAGCATCAACAACAGCCCGCGTCAATGTGGCCAACACAACCCAGAGAGATCCGTTCGCCATTGTCGCTCCCAGTCGTCCAAGAGACATCGTCACCGAGGCAGGCCACCGCGTCCGTGTCTACGAGCACAATAGCACCCGCCGTGTTACCTTCGCTCCTGGCGTGGCCCCTCCTCGTCCTGCCAGAGCCCCTGGCACCCCAATGTTCGAGGTCGAACGCCGTCCGACTCCTTGCCCACCACCACGACCAGCGAGGGATCCTGGCACTCCTATGTACGAGGTGCAGAGACGTCCCACTCCTTTCCCGGATCTTCTCGCACTCGATGTTGATCAGGTCCGGCGCCACAAGGATGCTGAGTACCTGCAACACCTTGATGCTCAGATGCAGCACGTATCCCAGCAACGTCACGAAGGCCAGCAAGCACAGACCGGCGAAGTTCAGTATCATCGTGGTCCTCTGCGGGCTCATCCTACGGGACGTCCTAACGGCGGAATTCGCATCCACACTGGTCCATTGCCAAAGCACCCGGACGGCCGCTTCAAGCACCCTCCCCTCGGCTGGCGCCCGCCTCCCGAGATTGATGAACGTCAAATGTTCATCGACGAGTATGGTGCTGTCCCCTGGGAGGACCAGACCCCGTACATCCTGGCAGCTGCCGACCGCCGACGCGGCATTAACAACCCCTTGCGCCCTACCAAGCCAACCTGGGAGGAAGAGGACGATGACGATGACGATTTCCGTCCCACAGGCAAATATAAGCATGTGCGTGTCCCTGAGTGGTTGGAAGAGGAGGATGGTGACGACGAGGCATCTGTCAAGCAGAACCGGCCGGAGGATTACGAGCGGCCTCAGGGTCGCTGCGGTCATCGTGGTCCAGATCCAGTCCACCATGATGATCCACATGATGCTCCTGTCAAGGTTCACGAGGAACCGGCCCGTCCAGCCATTTCTCTCCAGGCTGGCCTGAACCAATCGCCTCTTTATGGCAAGCTGGTCATCGACAACAATCGTCGGTCATTCCACTATCACCGCACCACACGGTTCAACGCTTGGCTTCTGACTGCGGTTAACAACCGCACGCCACCCAATGATTATTTCCATGAGTGGCTCCGGGCGACAGAGACACAGGATGTTCAGAGAAAGGCGGTTCCGATGAAGAAGCCGGACGTTGACCCGCCCAAGGCGAACAAGGTCGCAGCAGCTGAGCTGATTGATGTTTCGACCCCTAAGTCGTCTCCTATTGCGCAGACAGCCGGGTCGAAGAATGGCAAGCGTGGATCTGTGAGTGGCCTTTCGTCTTCCATCCGTGACAATGGTTCTTGGTCTGACATCATAGCAGGATAGCCCTGAGGACGGTCGTGCGAGCAAGCGCGTTCGTCTTGCTAGCACTTTTCGTCGCAAGCTCTCTCTGCAGAGCAATCACACCAACAATATCACCAGCTATAGCAGCGGCGAGACCAACACGAGTGTGGCCAACCGGCGGTTCAGCGGCCTCGATATCTTCAACGTGCCCGGCCTTTCCAGTCTCCGTGGTCTGGGTAGCCTGGGTAGCCTGAGCCGTGCTACCTCTGTCGGTCCAAAGCGTGTTCGAATTGCTATCATTGGCGATAGCCTGACTGGAAAGACGACCCTCTTGAAGTATGTGCCCCGTTCTCTCTTTCTGCAGCTGTCGGTGCTAACTCTTCCCAACAGTCGTTTTTATACTGGCACGTACCAGCCTGCTGAGAAGTCGGCCCACTATCGCAACAATGACTTCAACATGGTCATCGACGGACACCCGATCATCCTTGAAGCCTGGGACATTCCAGGTGATCTGCCGGCTGACGAAACTCATCCGCTGAACCGTTCGTTCTTTGATGCTGCTCTTATTTGCGTCGCTGTCGATAACTGCAAGACTGTCGACCGGGCTCCTTACGTGAGTTGTTCCATTATCCCATATCTGTGAGATGAAATGCTGACAACGGCTGTCAAGTGGATGAACGTTCTTCAGTCGTGCCTCGTCGTCGACATCCCTCTCTATCTCGTCGGTCTGAAGAGCGATGCTCGCCCTTCTTTCCCCATGCTTTGTCTGCCCTTTATGAATGAAGTTTCGCCATCTTCTCGTGAGCAGG